>OZ012735.1:11598185-12198185 GCA_963859935.3 Lathyrus sativus | reverse complement strand
CGCCGCGCTCATTTTAGGGTTTCCCGCCGTGGAATCCCTAATTTAACCCTAATTACAACTTAACATTTCAACGTAGAGATTTGGAGTTTCTACACTCCACGTAAGCGTGTCCTTAAGATGCGTTTATTCCCCTTGAGACCTTGACCACAGTCAAGAAGTTTCTAACCTCCCTATTGAGGGGAACTACGATTACTCTGATTCCACTCCCGTAAGGATACGTAGGCACAAGATGCGATGTCTTGCCGAGTAAACTTAGAATTAACCCCCTTTATTATTTATTATTGCTTATTTATATTTTATTTATCTTTGCTATTTAATTATTTTGCTTATTATTTTGTAATTGTTTCTTGGATGTAAAGTTGTTTAATTATTTAATTATTATTATGGTTAGTAATTAGGGAGTGTAACAACATGTATGTAATATTAAAATAAATTTAGATCACTTTTAAATAAAGATAATTAAAATAAACACGTCACACACGTAAGTCGATTTTAATCGCCGTCTCACTTCCTAAGGATATCCTTCAAGTTGCCTACGAATAATGGTTAAGTGGGGTGTATAAAGCAAGTCCCTCAAATAGAAAAATCATCAAAGTCCCTTATGGTTGCCTTTACGAATCGAGTCCCTTTCGAAAAATGATGATGGTCCCTTATATGTGCTTATTACATCCCACAATGGCCTTCAAAGTCAAATTGTCCCTCACATGTCCCTTAACATCCAAAGTAAGGACTACCTACTCCATTATAGTAGGGATAGTCTTACTAAAGGAAAGAATGAAGAATAAGAAAGACCTTTAAACATTAGGGTAGGTTACTCCTAGGTGCTTGCTCACTTCAAAATTGTTTCGCACTTAAACAAATTTTCAACAAGTTTTCAAACAAGTTCTTAACACATCCTTACATGGATTATTTATTAACTATTCTGAAAATTTTCTATTCACACACTACAATTTCAAAACAATTCAAAAGTGAGCTTAAGTACCTAAGAGCCCATGGATAACCATGGATGAAAAGGATGTTAATACCTTCCCTTTTCATAACCTACCCCCCGGACCCAAAATATTCTCTAAGGTCTTTCCTGTTCTTTTATAACCTTTCCTTATGGATAAAATAAAAGTCGGTGGCGACTCTTGCTATCCGCAACATTGTTTAAAGTCAGTTCACCGGGTTACAGAACTGGCGACTCTGCTGGGGATTTATTTAAGAGGGGTACCCTTAGGAATTAAGATCACTTTAAATTGTTTGCCTTGTTTGCTTTATTATTATATTGTTGGGGTGCTCTTATGTGTGAAAGGTCCTAACCCGGATCTAGTGTACCTTAGGTAAATGGCAATAGACCAAGGAAACTGTACGACGTATATCGATACGGTTGATCTGGTGGCCATAGTTAGTGCGACTTCTTGGTTGGTGCTTATATTCCTTAAGTCAAGTTGAGGATAATATTGAGGCTGCCATATGTGGTCAATGCACTAACTGACTTTTAGAACCCTAGTTAACTCATCTTGGCCTTTAGAAAGTAGTGAGGTAACCGGCTTTGGTGCAGACTGAAGTTGGTTGACACTCGATACTACGCTCATTGAGATCTTAAACTTGGAGGGTTTTGGTTGGCAAGTAAGTTGCCTTCTGAACAACCACCCTTGTGAAGGATCAACGATATTGAGATCCCTTAGAACCTGGTTACTTTTGTAGGACAGGATGAACCATCTAATTTCAGGGGAGGGTACTTGCCTTTGAACCTCATGCAAGCCTTTAAACCTAGGGCTATGGTGTGACTTGTTTGTGTGTGCCACATGTTTGTGATTGAGCATGACATCATGACATCATCATGCATCATAAGCATATCATTTTCCCTAACCATTTCAAGGACCAAAGGATTTATCTTTGTTCTTTGTTGCAGGTCATGGCTTCTGCTCGTAGAAACACCATCAGGATCAACTTTGTAGGGATACCTGCTAAGCTCAAGGAGTTGGTTTCCCTAGTGCCTGATCATTCCCAGTTCAACAAGAGACATGGTCACTTATTGGACCTAGTTACTTCAGGGTTCAGTGAAGACATGATGAGTGTGCTGTTTCAGTTCTTTGACCCTAAGCACCATTGCTTTACATTTCCTGATTATCAGCTGGTTCCAACCATGGAGGAGTTCTCTAAACTTCTGGGTATACCTGTTCTTGATCAGAAGCCATTCACAGGCTTAGAGAAGGAGCTTAAACCAGAAGTTATTGCTGCAGCTCTACATCTGAAGAAGTCTGACATTGTTCTAGAGACGAGAAGTGGAGTTAAAGGTATTCTTGCCAAGGTATTAGTGGATAAAGCTCAAATGTTCTTGAAGGCTATGAGCTACGATGCTTTTGAGGAGATCTTAGCCTTATTGATTTATGGCTTAGTGTTGTTCCCCAATCCTGATCAGTTCATAGACGTTCATGCCATCAACATATTCCTGAGTCACAATCCAGTGCCTACCTTACTTGGAGACATCCTACATTCTCTTCACACCCGTACTACAAGGGCAAGAGGAACTTTGATGTGCTGCATACCTTTACTTTCTAGGTGGTTTATTTCTCACCTTCCTCGCTCAGTAATGAAGAATGAGCAAGGTTTCAGGTGGTCCAAGAGGATCATGTCACTTTCTCACTCAGACATCCATTGGTGCTCCAGATCTATGGAGAATGTCACCATCATTGACCGTTGTGGGGAGTTTCCTAATGTGCCACTTCTAGGCATAAGAGGAGGCATCACCTACAACCCATCTCTAGCTTTACGACAGTTTGGTTACGCCCGGAGCGATGGTCCACATGACATGTTGATTCAGGGCATTGTGTTTGATTACGACAACGATCTTCAGGGTTACCGTCAGAGATTCATCCGAGCTTGGGGAAAGGTAAACAGGATTGACAGCAAGACACTGGAGCCTAAGTACACTATTCCTATGGAGGCTTATCTCAGATGGGTACGATCTCGTGCTCAGACACTCATGATGCCATATCCTGCCGTCCTACCAGTTACCATGGAACCTGTTGCTGAAGGAGACACAGCTTATACCATCCTTCACCCAGACATGCCTACTGATATGGAAGACTTGCAGAGATCATGGATCCAACTGAAAGAGCAAAGGGATACTTTCGAGGCTCATTACAAAGCAAGCCAAGCAAGGATCCTAGAGCTAACAAAGCTACTTCATGAGGAACGAAACCTCAACTCATACCTCAACACAAAGAGGAAACGTCCATGGGAGACTTAAAACCCCATCTTTTGTACTTATTTCGTTTTCATTTTTTGTAAGCCTAAAAGGCAAAACAAGTTATTACTAATAAAAAGTTACTTTCTTGTTTGTTTAAGCAAATTTAAATCCGGCGGTCCTTGAAAACATTGCATATGCATTCCCATATCATTGCATCACAGGTTTATAATTGTGCACAGGTTTCTCATCTTCTCGCTGTTTATTTCAGCAATGGCTCTTGAACAATCAGTTAAGGATCTCCAGGCACAGAATGCACAGTTCCAAGAGCTGATCCTGAACCTATCCAAGGGGCAGGATGAATTGAAGACACTGCTGGCCAAGAAGACTAAGAAGGCTAGAAGGTCTGCTGGGTTGCTCAACATGGGAAGAAGGTTCAAAGGTCCTGTCAAGACCAAGGAACATGTTGAAGACTATGAATCTGAAGAATCTGAGCAGGAGAGAGGCAGTCTCCACAACACTATGGGGGACTCTGATTCGGAGGCTAACTACTACCATGAGCCTAACGAAGACAAATTCAAGATGCTGGTGGATAGAATGGATGCTATGGAATTACAGAAATCATCTGGGCTGGATTTTGAGGATTTGAGCTTGATATCTGGGGTGGTCATACCCATTGGGTTCAAAGTTCCTACATTTGTTGTCTATGATGGGGTCTCTTGTCCCAAATTGCATCTGAGGTCTTATGTCAGAAGAATGCAACCCCACACTGCTGATAAAAAGTTGTGGATCCATTTCTTTCAAGAGAGTTTATCTGGAGCTCAGCTAGAGTGGTATTATCAGTTGGAGAGTGTCAACATCAGAGATTGGAATGACCTTGCTGAAGCTTTCTACAAGCAGTATCAATACAATGCTGACTTAGCCCCCACTCGCATGCAGCTTCAAAGCATGTCTATGGGTGCCAAAGAAAGCTTTAAGGAGTATGCTCAGAAGTGGAGAGACTTAGCTGGAAGAGTTCAACCCCCTTTGACTGATAGGGAGTTGGTTGATATGTTCATGTGTACGCTGAATGGTCCGTTTTACAGTCATCTCATTGGAAGCTCATCATCTGGCTTCACTGAATTGATCATGACAGGAGAGCGAGTAGAGAATGGTATCAAGAGTGGTAAGATCCAAGTGGGCACTTCTTCATCAGGTGCTGCAAAGAAGCCTCCCACTGGGAAGAAAGAATCTAATGCTGTGTATGGTCAGCCTGATCGTAACAGAAGGCATCAGTCTGTTAGTGCAGTTCATATTTCAAATCCAACTCCTGCAACAACAGAGCAGCCTCAAGGCAACCAACAGAGGGCTAGAAGACAGTTCACGAAGATCAACATGTCAATGGCTCAGGCATTGCAACACTTGTTGAAGGCTGAACTTATTACCCTGAGGGAGGCTCCTCAGAATCCCAATGTTACCTCTCCCAAGTACAATCCCAATGCACGATGTGCATATCATTCAAACTGTCCAGGACATGATACTAATAACTGCTGGGTCTTGAAGAACAAAATTCAGGATATGATTGATGCTGGAGAAATTGAGTTTGATCCACCAGGTACTCCAAATGTGATTACAGCTCCAATGCCAAATCACGAGAAGACTGTCAACGCCATTGATGAAGATATTGATGAAGATCTGCATGTCTATTCAGTTATGGAGTTGAGCACACCATTGTCTGTTATCAAAAAGAGGTTAGTACAAGCTGGGATCTTTCCAGGTTGTCATGAAGATTGTCTATATTGTACCTATAAGCCGGATAGTTGCTTCATTTTGAGAGATGGGATTCAACGTCTCATGGATAAATATACTATAGTGTTTGAAAGAAGACCAGCATCTGTAGAAAGTATGGTGGATCATCTGACTCAGGGTAAGAAGAGTGAAGAGGTTGACATGGTTGACAAAGTACCACTAAGAATCACTTCAAAGGGTCCCATTAAAATCACTCATCAGGGCCCAATCAAGATTATTGCTGAAGGTCCTGTGAAAGTTGTTGCTGAAGCCAGAGTAGCTCCTCTGATCATTACCACTCCTGGTCCTATTCCTTATACATCTGACAAAGCTGTGCCTTGGCACTATGGGTCTGATGTTTACATCCATGGTGTCAAGCAGGAGCCTTTACCTGATATGCCCGTTGACATTGATAATATTGCTGGATCTAGCAAGATCACTCGTAGTGGAAGAGTCTTCTCTCCTCCAGTTGCTTCTAAGAATGCAGTTACTCCTGCTGTTACTTCCACCACTGATGCTCGGGGCAAGGGTCCTGTTATTGGGCCTGTATCTACTGATGTGCCAGCTGCTGATGACCTCTCTAAGCAGATGGAAGAAGTATTGAAAATCATTCGCAAGAGTGATTATGATATTGTTGATCAGCTGGGGCATACTCCCTCAAAGATTTCTATGCTCTCCCTGTTATTATGTTCTGAGGCTCATGCCAAGTCATTGATCAAGTTTCTAAAGATGGCTCATGTACCCAGTGCAATTTCTGTGGACCAGTTTGAGAATTGTGTTGCTCACCTGACCTATGACAACGGGTTAGGATTTTCTGATGCTGACTTGACCCCTGCCAAGAGGGATCATAACAGGGCCTTGCATATTTCAATTGAATGCAGGGGGACTACCCTGTCTCATGTGCTGATAGACAATGGTTCCTCTCTGAATGTGTTGCCTAAGGAAGTCCTGAACAAGCTGAGTCCTAAAGATACGGTATTGAAGCCCAGTAATATTGTGGTAAAGGCTTTTGATGGTTCTAGAAGAGTAGTGCATGGGGAAATTGATCTCCCAATCAAGGTTGGCTCTCAGGTGTTTACCGCTACATTCTATGTGATGGATATTCGTCCTTCGTACTCATGTCTGCTTGGTCGTCCCTGGATCCATGGGGCAGGTGCTGTGACCTCCACATTACATCAAAAGTTGAGATATCCGGTGAATGGAAAAGTTGTTACTGTCTTTGGAGAGGAAGAATACTTTGTCAGCCATGTAAACACTTTCAAGTATCTGGAAGTAGAAGGTGAATACATTGAAACTCCATGTCAGTCATTTGAAGTGGTTCCCTGGGCTGTTAAGGATTGTGTGACTCCTCCTGTTGTGAAGAAGGTTCCTGTGGTCATCAGAAACCCTCCAACAATGGCAATGGCCTCCCTCAATGATGCAAAAGCTGTGGTGGAAGAAGAGTCCCAGAAGGCTGTTCGTCGTGCTCGTGCTGTTCGTATCACCAATCAAGGGGTTATCAATGCTGTGGGAGATCAAGATGAAGACTACAACTTGGAGGCATGGATTTTTCCTACTGTGGGTGCTGGACTCAATAATTGGAAAGCTGAAGATGTTATCCCTATCTCCTTTAGTCAGGAGTAAATACTATTACTGTGTTATGTTTTTAAATTTGTAATTTCTGGAACAATTAAAACTTTCAAGCCATGTGCCTTACCCGGGGCACAATGGTGTGCTTGTTACGGGTTGTCATTTCATTTGCATACTTCATTCAATAAAATCAGTGGACGTTTCGTTTTCGTAAATATTGTGTTCCTTGTCTTTCTTTTTCTTTTATTTTTGCTTTATCAGCTATGTGTTCTTACACACACCCACGTCACTAAAATGCAGATCCTCATCCACTCTGGATCCAGTTGATAACAGTTCTACTATTGCCAATTACAATTTCGAGAATCCGATCTATCAAACTGAAGACGGAAACGAGGACGATTGTGAAATACCTGTAGAGCTTGCTAGGTTGTTACAACAAGAAGAGAAAGCTATACAGCCACATGAAGAGCCAGTCGAAGTTGTGAATCTGGGAACTGAAGAAAACAGAAAAGAGGTCAAGATAGGGGCTGATTTAGAGGACAGTGTCAAGAGCAGGTTGATTCAGATGCTACGTGACTATGTGGAGATCTTTGCTTGGTCTTATGAAGATATGCCAGGGTTGGATACAGACATTATGGTTCACCGTTTGCCAGTGAAAGAAGATTGTCGTCCAAAGAAGCAGAAGGTTCGTCGTATGCGTCCTGAAATGTCAGAAAAGATCAAAGCAGAGGTAATGAAACAATTCAATGCAGGGTTCTTGGCCGTAACTTCTTATCCTCAGTGGGTTGCAAATGTGGTACCAGTTCCTAAGAAAGATGGTAAGGTACGTATGTGTGTAGACTACAGAGATCTGAACAAGGCTAGCCCTAAAGATGACTTTCCACTTCCTCATATTGATCTCCTGGTAGACAACACTGCTCAGCATAAGGTATTCTCTTTTATGGATGGTTTCTCTGGTTACAATCAAATCAAGATGGCACCTGAAGATATGGAGAAGACTACATTTGTGACACAGTGGGGCACCTTTTGCTATAAGGTAATGCCATTTGGTTTGAAGAATGCAGGGGCAACATATCAGCGTGCTATGGTGGCTTTGTTTCATGATATGATTCATCATGAGATAGAGGTATATGTGGATGATATGATAGCCAGGTCTCGGAATGAAGAACAACATCTTGATCATCTGCACAAGTTGTTTGAGAGGTTGAAGAAATACAGGTTGAGATTAAATCCAAACAAGTGTACTTTTGGAGTTAGATCTGGAAAGCTCCTGGGTTTCATTGTCAGTGGAAAAGGTATTGAAGTGGATCCTGCAAAAGTGAAAGCTATACGAGAGATGCCAGCTCCCCGTACTGAGAAGGAGGTTAGAGGTTTCTTGGGACGATTGAACTACATTGCAAGATTTATTTCCCAATTAACTACCATCTGTGAGCCAATCTTCAAGTTGTTGAAGAAAGATCAGGTGATGGGATGGAATGATGAGTGCCAGACTGCCTTTGATGAAATCAAGAGATATTTGCTAGAACCTCCAATTTTAATGCCACCAGTTGATGGAAGACCCTTGATTATGTATTTAACAGTATTAGACAACTCAATGGGGTGTGTATTGGGGCAACATGACGAGTCTGGTCGAAAAGAGCAGGCAATATACTACCTTAGCAAAAAGTTTACCGACTGTGAAACAAGATACTCACTGCTCGAGAAAACTTGCTGCGCTTTGGCATGGGCTGCTCGCCGACTAAGACAGTATATGTTGACCCATACTACCTTGTTGATTTCGAAGATGGATCCAATCAAGTACATATTTGAGAAACCTGCTCTCTCCGGAAGAATTGCAAGATGGCAAATGATCTTGACAGAATATGATATACAGTATACTACTCAGAAGGCCATTAAGGGGAGTGTTGTTGCTGATCATTTGGCTCATCAAGCAGTAGATGATTACCAGTCAATGAATTTTGAGTTCCCTGATGAAGACATTATGTCTGTTATCAAAGAACCTGGACAATATGACGGACCTGAACAAGGATCCTGATGGACTATGGTTTTTGATGGTGCCTCCAATGCACATGGTAATGGTGTTGGTGTTGTGATTAGTTCCCCTGAAGGTTGTCATACCCCGATTACTGCCAGACTTTGTTTCTATTGTACCAATAACATGGCTGAGTATGAGGCATGTATCATGGGTATGCAAGTTGCTATTGATATGAAGATTCAGTTCCTTGAGGTGTATGGAGATTCAGCTCTGGTAGTAAGTCAGATTAAAGGAGATTGGGATACAAAGCATGATAATCTCATTCCTTACAGAGAACATGTGTTGTCTTTGATCCCACATTTCAAAGAGATTACTTTTGGACATATTCCACGAAGAGAGAATCAGTTGGCAGACGCATTGGCCACCATGGCATCTATGTTTGAGATCAGCTGGGATGATGAAGCTCCCAAGATTACCATTGATAGATTTGAGAAGCCTGCATACTGCAATGAGATTGACACTGAAGGGGCAGAGGAGAAGCCTTGGTTCTATGAAGTGAAAAACTATCTTGAAGCTCAGGAGTTCCCAGAAGGGGCATCTGTCAAAGACAGGAAGTTCCTGAGAAGGTTTTCTGCTAAGTTCTTTCTGAGTAATGGCATTCTGTATAAGCGTAATCATGATTCAACTATGCTTCGTTGTGTGGATAAGAAGGAAGCTACAGAAATTATGGAAGAGATGCATGATGGGACCTTTGGCACTCATTCTAGTGGTCATACCATGGCAAAGAAGATTTTGAGAGCAGGTTACTATTGGTCTACCATGGAAGCTGATTGCTATCAACACTCCAGAACACGTCACAAATGTCAAATCTATGCTGATAAAGTACATGTACCTCCATCTCCATTGAATGTGTTGACTGCTCCTTGGCCCTTTGCCATGTGGGGCATTGATATGATTGGTGAGATCAAGCCTACTGCCTCTAATGGGCATCGCTTCATCCTGGTTGCTATTGATTACTTCACGAAGTGGGTAGAGGCAGCTTCATTTGCATCTGTGACTAAGAATGTTGTGGCTCGGTTCATTAAGAATAATCTCATATGTAGGTATGGTATCCCTGAAAGGATTATCACTGACAATGGCTCTAATTTGAACAACACTATGATTACTGATCTCTGTACGCAGTTCAAGATTAAGCATCACAACTCTTCTCCGTATCGTCCAAAGATGAATGGGGCAGTTGAAGCTGCTAATAAGAACATTAAGAAGATTGTACAGAAGATGACTGTTACTTACAAGGATTGGCACGAGATGTTACCATTTGCTCTGCATGGTTATCGTACTACAATACGTACTTCAACAGGGGCAACCCCATTCTCCTTAGTCTATGGTATGGAAGCAGTTCTGCCTATTGAAGTTCAGATCCCCTCCTTGAGAATTATGAAGGATGCAGGCTTGGATGAAGATGAGTGGATTCAGACTCGACTTGACCAGATAAATTTGATTGATGAGAAAAGGTTAGCAGCAGTTTGTCATGGCCAGATGTACCAGAAACGGATGATCAAAGCTTTTAACAAGAAGGTTAAGCCAAAGGTATATCAGGCTGGTGACTTGGTAATCAAGCGTATCATATTACCACAGGGTGATCCTAGGGGCAAGTGGACTCCAACATATGAGGGACCATTTGTAGTCAAGACAGTGTTCTCAGGAGGTGCCATGATACTGACTACAATGGATGGTGAAGACTTCCCACAACCTGTAAACGCAGACATAGTTAAAAAATACTACGCATAAAAAGAGACCCGCTAGGTTGACAGGCCTAGGCAAAAATAAGGGCATCCCGGCAAACCAAAAGGGTTTGGGCAAAAATTAGGGATATATATATAAAAAGATGTACACCCGGCAAGTCGAAAACCTGAAAAGGCGGCTTGGGCAAAAAAGGGTATCCCGGTGGATTGAAAACCTGAAAGGGCAATCCAGGCAAAAGTTAGGGATTAAAGCGTATGACTATGTCTCGTTTAGATCACTCATGAAACTGCAACCAGTTGTACTACTTACTCAAGCTCAAACAGATAAAGCTCAATCCAATCGTTTCCGTCTCAACAGCAAGAAGATGAGATACTTGAGTGGCAATAGTAGAATTGAAACTCAATAGGATTATTTCCCACATAGCTGATTCTTTTTGTAAAACTTCATGACAAAATTCTCTTACTAGGGTTTATGTCTCCTTGTACAAACTTACCCGTGTATGGGTCACTTTTGATATAAATAAACTCCATCTTTTGAATCCAGATTTACTTTTACCCTATTTACATAAGCGAAACGTCCATTGGTTGTGTTTGAATGTATGTATGCCTTTGAATATGACTGATGTTTACCAGAAATGCATGTATGCTTTTAATATGATTGATGTTTACCAGAAATGCATGAAAATGCAGTAATAGTATTTACTAAGGACGAACGAGGGCAGGATTTCAACGAAGCTTCGCAGGTTCATCTTTACAAGACAGTTACAAACCATCAGTAGGACTAATCCATTTTCACAAAGTCTAATCTCCCCTGGAATTTATATCCATCTCTTTTATCCTCATACGGATATACGGGAAATTACTTTCCAATAAAGGCACGATGAACGAAGACGGGATGTTATACTTATCCTACTATCATACGAAAACGAAGGTTATCTATACCCTACTATCCCCAACAACGGGAGGTTATCTATACCTTGTTATCCCCAGCAGACGGAGGGTTATATATTCTTCAACAACGAATCGGGATTTATTTTCCTTGGCCAGCAGTTGTTATACAAGGATATCCAGACACTTCCAGCAGTGTCATAGCATACATACATCATTTACATCATACCATAACATATATGTCTATAATACATTACCTAAGTGCATCATGTCATACATGCATACATAAAGCATAAACTAATGTTGTTATACAGAATGCTACCTTGTTTTCAGGTTAATTATCCAACAAACAAGCTTATGATCTTTGGGACTGCTTTATTGTAACCTCAGGGTTACTTTATCCTCCTGATGAGCTTCTTATTACTTTGGGACTGCTTTATTGTAACCTCAGGGTTATTTTATCCTCCTGATAGCCTCTCATGACTTCAAGACTGCTTTAGAGCTATTCATTGCTCTATCCTCCTGAAGCCATCCAATTATTTCAAGACTGCTTTAGAGTTATCCATTGCTCTATCCTCCTGAAATTACATTATTATTTCAAGACTGCTTTAGAGCTATCCATTGCTCTATCCTCCTGAAATCATTGCTTCAAGACTGCTTTAGAGCTATTGATTGCTCTATCCTCCTGAAGACATATCACATTATTATTTCAAGACTGCTTTAGAGCTATCCATTGCTCTATCCTCCTGAAATCATTACTTCAAGACTGCTTTAGAGCTATTGATTGCTCTATCCTCCTGAAGACATATCACATTATTATTTCAAGACTGCTTTAGAGCTGTTGATTGCTCTATCCTACTGAAGCCATTCTATTACTTCAAGACTGCTTTAAAGCTATTGATTGCTCTATCCTCCTGAAGTCATTATTACTTCAAGACTGCTTTAGAGCTATTGATTGCTCTATCCTCCTGAGGTCAGATTTATCACTTCAAGACTGCTTTAGGGTTATCATTATTGATTGCTCTATCCTCATGAAGACATGCTGTTACATCAGTATTACTCCAGACTCCTGACAGTTCTCATTATACTACTGAAGAACTTTCCCCTAGTGGCATCTTTAAGCCCACTCAATCATGTTCAACCAACCATCAATATCACTCCATGCACTGGTGAGTGCAAATTTTTGGGCTTTTGTGTTCAATCCCCTTCAACCTTCCAGGTTACGACTGGCAAATATACCAATCTAACCCCTCAGGTTTCAGAAAATTGAACAGGGGCAGCTGTTGCACCCCAAAATTTGCCCTCACAATACAAGACTTTGTGTTCCAAGAAGGTTCACAAGGTTCACAAAATTCACAATTGGTCAGAAGAGTTGACAATTCCCTCAGACAATGCACCTCCTAAGCAGTGCATCCAAAACTAGGGTTTTGACTTTAATCAGGCTAAATGGACTTCCAAGACTTCAAGTGAGCTTCATAACATCTTATATGTGTATAAGAACCCCCATGTCAAGTTTCAAGACTTTTCTCAAAAGTTTGCTCAGTCAGATGATCAGATAAGTCAAAAGCAGTCAATGCAGTTAAAAGGTCAAACTGAGGTCAACTGTGGTCAAACCAAAGTCAAACTTCATGATTTTTTTTTTGCCAACATCAAAGAGAGGTAAATATCATATGGCATGCATTTTTTTTCTAAAAAGTAAAAATGGCACAATTGGCAGGAGGACATGTGTAAGGAGTTATGAGTGTGAGAGGTTGAGAGTTCGAATCTCACCTTTGTCACTTTTTTTTGTTTTTTATTATTTTTACTCTAAATTTTTCTATCTTTCATTAAAAAAAATAACAAAAATAGTTTTTTTATTATTATTTAATTATTATTTTCGTATTTTAATTAAATCATTTTTTAAAATATTATTTTTTTCACTTTTTTCTAAATTATTCATAAAAATATCCAAAAAATCATAAAATAAAAAATATTGAAAAAAATTTTGTTCTTTTTATAATATTTTTTTATTTTAGGAATCAATAGGATTATTAGTTTTTATTTTAAGTTTATTTTAATTATTTTAAATTATTTAAATTTTATTTTTTCTTAACTAATTATTTAGTTTGGGCTTTAAAATGGGCTTTAGGGACATTATTGACAATTTGGTGTTAACCCTAATTTGTTCCCTATATATACATGTGTTGCCTTGTTGGAAAAGAGGAGAGGAAAAAAAAAACCTAAGAGGAGTGAGTGTCGTTTGCCGTTATTTAGTTTTCTTCTTCATCCATTACTATTGTTTCTTCTTCGTCATCGTTTACCGTTATTTCTTTTCCTTCATCTATTACTGTTGTTTCTTTTTCTTCATCTTTTACCGTTATTTCTTTTTCTTCATCTATTACCGTTATTTCTTTTTCTTTATCTATTACTGTTACGTTTATATATATATAATTTTTAAATTGTTAGAGTTTATATATATAAGATTTTTGATCGAATTATGTCGATACGATGTTTGCACATTTGTGTGCATGACGCGTGACATTTGTGTTAGTTCGATCTGGTTGCGATGATCGCATTTTTGTGTGAGCAATAATACTATTTTTTGCTTAATTTCTTTTTCTTTGCGATAAATTTTGTTTCGTCCGATTTAGATCTGGTTGCGATGAGCGCATTTCTGCGTTAGCAACATTGTTGGGTTATTTGGCACATTTAAAATTCATTATTGCTTTATTATTATTATTATTATTATTATTATTATTATTATTATTATTATTATTATTATTATTATTATTATTATTATTATTATTATTATTATTATTATTATCATTATTTATTATTATTATCATTATTATCATTATTATTACCATTATTATTATTATTGTTATCATTAATTTATTAAAATTTGTTATAATATAAAAATCTGTTTTTTAAAATAAATAACATTAACATCTTTTCCAAATTAATATGAAAACCTATTATTTTTAAGAAAAAACTTTTTTTTAGATAAATTTAAAATAATAACTAAAATCTTTTTTTTAAAATAATAACTAGAACCGTTATTTATTTTATTTTATTATTGTTCAATTCAAATTTCATTATCATATTGTATCTGCTCCTCTCATGTAACCTCGCGAACTTAACAATCGCTCTTTAAATTCTGCCTTTAAATTTCTGCTTGCATGGTTTAAATTATGACATTATCTCTCTGTTTGCATGATTCAATTATCTCACGCGTTTACTATTATTTCTGTCACATTGCACACATCCGAAGGTTAGGTCTAACTGTTTGGCCGCCGCGCCAATAGTCCGTAAAACTTCACACATTCAATTTCAAATCCTCAAAACTACAAACTACAAACCCTAATTTTCACAAATGCCTCGCCACAGGCAAAATTACAATTTTACCCTTAGCATTAGGTCAAAGAGCCGCCGCGCTCATTTTAGGGTTTCCCGCCGTGGAATCCCTAATTTAACCCTAATTACAACTTAACATTTCAACGTAGAGATTTGGAGTTTCTACACTCCACGTAAGCGTGTCCTTAAGATGCGTTTATTCCCCTTGAGACCTTGACCACAGTCAAGAAGTTTCTAACCTCCCTATTGAGGGGAACTACGATTACTCTGATTCCACTCCCGTAAGGATACGTAGGCACAAGATGCGATGTCTTGCCGAGTAAACTTAGAATTAACCCCCTTTATTATTTATTATTGCTTATTTATATTTTATTTATCTTTGCTATTTAATTATTTTGCTTATTATTTTGTAATTGTTTCTTGGATGTAAAGTTGTTTAATTATTTAATTATTATTATGGTTAGTAATTAGGGAGTGTAACAACATGTATGTAATATTAAAATAAATTTAGATCACTTTTAAATAAAGATAATTAAAATAAACACGTCACACACGTAAGTCGATTTTAATCGCCGTCTCACTTCCTAAGGATATCCCTCAAGTTGCCTACGAATAATGGTTAAGTGGGGTGTATAAAGCAAGTCCCTCAAATAGAAAAATCATCAAAGTCCCTTATGGTTGCCTTTACGAATCGAGTCCCTTTCGAAAAATGATGATGGTCCCTTATATGTGCTTATTACATCCCACAATGGCCTTCAAAGTCAAATTGTCCCTCACATGTCCCTTAACATCCAAAGTAAGGACTACCTACTCCATTATAGTAGGGATAGTCTTACTAAAGGAAAGAATGAAGAATAAGAAAGACCTTTAAACATTAGGGTAGGTTACTCCTAGGTGCTTGCTCACTTCAAAATTGTTTCGCACTTAAACAAATTTTCAACAAGTTTTCAAACAAGTTCTTAACACATCCTTACATGGATTATTTATTAACTATTCTGAAAATTTTCTATTCACACACTACAATTTCAAAACAATTCAAAAGTGAGCTTAAGTACCTAAGAGCCCATGGATAACCATGGATGAAAAGGATGCTAATACCTTCCCTTTTCATAACCTACCCCCCGGACCCAAAATATTCTCTAAGGTCTTTCCTGTTCTTTTATAACCTTTCCTTATGGATAAAATAAAAGTCGGTGGCGACTCTTGCTATCCGCAACATTGTTTAAAGTCAGTTCACCGGGTTACACTTGGCAGGAACTCAAGCTGCCAGTGATGAGCGTGTGATCAGAGGTACTTGTATTATCAATAATATTCCTTTGATTGCTATTATTGATACGGGTGCAACGCACTCGTTTATTTCTGTAGATTGTGTGGAGAGGATAGGTTTGGTGCCGTCCACTCTGGAGATACAGATGACTATTGAGACACCCTCTATAGGTTCAGTGACTACTTCTTTGGTATGCCTGAAGTGTCCGCTGACTATTTTCGGTAGAGAATTTGGAGTAGATCTGATTTGTCTACCACTTGGTAAGTTGGATGTTATTCTGGGTATGAACTGGTTAGAGTTCAACCGAGTCTACATCGATTGTTTTCGGAAGGAATTGTTGTTCCTGACCCCTGAAGAGGGAGTTGTGGCAAGTTCTTTGTCTAATAAAGAATTGAGGGCCTTGTTGGAAGATGAAACTAGAGTGTTTGCTTTATTTGCAACTTTATCGATGGATAACAAAGTGCCAATGGAGGAATTAGCAGTGGTGAATGAATTTCCAGAAGTGTTTCTTGACGACATTACGGAATTGCCTCCGACGCGAGAAGTAGAATTTGGTATTGATCTTGTTCCTGGTACGAGACCTATTTCTATGGCGCCGTACAGGATGTCTGCAGTGGAATTGGCTGAGTTGAAGTCTCAGATTGGAGAATTGTTGGATAGAAAGTTTATTAGACCAAGTGTATCGTCGTGGGGAGCTTCAGTGTTGTTGGTGAAGAAGAAGGATGGTAGTATGCGTTTGTGCATCGATTACCGTCAATTGAATAAAGTGACTATTAAGAATAAGTATCCTTTACCTAGGATTGATGATTTGATGGACCAGCTGGTGGGAGCTCGTGTATTTAGTAAGATCGACTTAAGATCGGGTTATCATCAGATGAGAGTAAAAGAAGGTGATATTCAAAAGACTGCCTTTAGGACTCGATATGGACATTACGAATATGCTGTAATGCCGTTTGGAGTGACTAATGCACCGGGAGTATTTATGGAGTATATGAACAGAATTTTCCATTCTTACTTGGATCAGTTCATTGTAGTGTTTATTGATGATATATTAATTTATTCTAAATCTGATGAAGAGCATGCTGGACATCTGAGAATTGCCTTGCAAGTGTTGAAGGAAAATAAATTATTTGCTAAACTGTCAAAGTGTGACTTTTGGTTGAAGAAAGTAAGTTTCTTGGGGCATGTAATATCTGAAGATGGAATAGCGGTGGATCCGTCAAAAGTAAATGCAGTATTGCAGTGGGAACCGCCGAAGACAGCGACAGAGATTAGAAGCTTTTTGGGGTTAGCCGGTTATTACCACAATTTTATTGAAGGGTTCTCTAATTTGGCGTTGCCATTAACTCAGTTGACGAGAAAGAACCAAGTTTTTGTATGGGATGCTGCTTGTGAAGAAAGTTTTGAAGAGTTGAAAAAGAGATTGACTACGGCACCGGTGTTAGTGTTACCGACTCCGAGTGAACCGTTTGTGGTGTATTGTGATGCGTCTAAGATGGGATTAGGCGGGGTTCTGATGCAGAATGGTAAAGTAGTAGCATATGCATCGCGGCAATTGAGAGTGCATGAGCGAAATTATCCGACTCATGATCTTGAATTAGCTGCGGTTGTTTTTGTGTTGAAAATTTGGAGACACTATTTATATGGTTCAAGATTTGAAGTGTTTAGTGATCATAAGAGTCTGAGATACCTGTTTGATCAGAAAGAGCTGAATATGAGGCAGAGAAGATGGTTGGAATTTTTGAAGGATTATGACTTCAGTTTGAGTTATCATCCAGGAAAGGCCAATGTAGTGGCAGATGCTTTGAGTAGGAAAGCAATTCATATGGCAGCTCTGATGGTGAAAGAAATTGAGTTAATTGAACAGTTTAGAGATTTGAGCATGGTTTGTGAGACTATTGCAGATAGTGTAATGTTGGGTATGTTGCAGGTAAATAATGACCTCTTGGATATGATTAGAGAAAATCAGAAGTTGGATGTGAAATTGGTAGATTTGATGCCTGGAGTAGGGAGTGACTCCGATAGTAACTTTAAATTGGATAGTACAGGTGTGTTGAGATTCAGAGGCAGGATTTGTGTACCAGATGATGAAGAATTGAAAAAGTCAATTTTGAGCGAAGGACATCGTAGTAGCCTGAGTATTCATCTGGGAGCTACGAAAATGTATCATGATTTGAAGAAATTATTTTGGTGGTCTGGTATGAAAAGAGACATAGCTCAATTTGTGTATGCCTGTTTGACATGTCAGAAGTCGAAGGTGGAACACCAGAGACCTTCTGGATTTATGCAACCATTAGAGATTCCGGTTTGGAAATGGGATTGCATTACTATGGATTTTATGACAGGTTTGCCGAATACGGCGAGAGGTCTTGATGCTATATGGGTGATTGTGGATCGATTGACGAAGTCTGCACACTTTGTGCCGATCAATATTAGTTTTCCATTAACGAAGCTGGCGGATATTTACATTCGGGTAATTGTGAAGTTGCATGGTGTTCAGTCCAGTATTGTGTCGGATAGAGATCCACGGTTTACTTCGGAATTTTGGAAGAGCTTGCAGGAAGCTTTGGGAACTAAGTTGAAATTGAGTTCAGCTTATCATCCGCAAACTGATGGTCAGTCGGAGAGGACTATTCAGTCGCTTGAAGATTTGTTGAGAGCTTGTGTGTTAGAAAAGGGTGGTGCGTGGGATACTCATTTACCATTGATTGAGTTCACGTACAATAACAGTTACCATTCTAGTATCGAAATGGCACCGTTTGAAGCTTGTATGGGAGGAGGTGTAGGACTCCTCTGTGTTGGTATGAAACTGGTGAGAATATGGTGCTTGGGCCAGAAATTGTACAGCAGACTACTGAGACAATTCAAATGATTCGTGAGAAAATGAAAGTGTCTCCGAGTAGGCAGAAAAGCTATCATGATAATCAGAGGAAAGAGTTGGAATTCTGTGTAGGTGATCACGTATTCCTAAGAGTTAATCCGATGACTGGTGTGGGTCGTGCATTGAAGTCCAAGAAGCTGGATCCTAAGTTTATTGGACCTTATGAAATTTTGCAGAGAATTGGTGTTGTGGCTTATAGGGTGGCGTTGCCGCCTGAGTTGTCGAACTTACATGATGTGTTTCATGTGTCGCAATTGCGAAAGTATGTTTCTGATCCATCTCATGTGATTCAGAGAGATGATGTTCAGGTTCGGGAGGATCTTACTATTGAGACGATGCCGTTGAGGATCGAAGACCGTAAGATGAAACAGCTCCGAGGGAAGGAAATACCTTTGGTGAAGGTAGCGTGGGGAGGTGCTGCAGGAGGCAGTGTGACCTGGGAGTTGGAAAGCAGGATGCGAGAAGCGTATCCGGAGCTATTTCCATCAGGTAATTTTCGGGGACGAAAATAATTAAAGTGGGGGAGAGTTGTAACACCCATTTTAATTATTTAGTCATTTTATTATTATTTTAAATATTATGTGTTGGTGTGCCCTTTGGTGGGGGTGTATTTGGTGATGTTTGGTGGGTGTCCCTAATGTGGGAGGATTCTTGGTGGTGTTTTGGTGAATATAATAATATAGTGTATAATATTAATATTGGTGGGAATATTATTATTATTATTATATTTATTATAGTTACTATTGTTATTAATATTATTATTATTTTGGTGAGATAATAATAATATTATTATTATTATTATTATTATTATTTTATTAAGTTATTATTATTATTATTAAGTTATTATTATTATTGGGATTAGAGAATTAAAATAGAGAATGTGAGGGGTTAGTAGTTTTACGATACATTGTGAGCAGTTAGAGAAAGTGGAAAAAGAACGATAGAAAGGAGAGAAGTGAGAAGAACGGAAAAGGGAGCGAAGAACGAAGGAACAGGGGAAAATCAGAATTGGCCAAACCTTGGAGGGTTCTTTCATCGATCAACCGATTAACAAGGTAAGGGGGGAGAAACCTGATTGGGAATGGTTTATACATGTATAGGGTAGTGGGGAGTCCTTAACCCCGTAGGAGATTGATCGATATATGATTTTTTGTATTATATGTGGTGATTGTTATTGATTGTTGATGGTTGGATATTAAACGTTGATGAATTGTTGTTTTTGGCCAATTTGGCATATAGGTGATTTTACGGTTTTTAGGGAAATTCTGTAGGGATTTTGATGTATCAGTAAAGTGTCTAGGTGATGATTTTGGGATTGGGATTAGGAACCATTTAGGCTGAATTACGTGTAATGTTGGTACTGATGTTAAGAGGTGAATTGGAAGTAGGAAGTTTAACCCATTTGGCTTAGAAAGCACTCTGCAGAACTGTGAGAAATTGGTGAAATCGCAGCATTCGCTGGGCTTCGCCTGGCGAGTGTTGGCGAAGCTTCGCCTGGCGAGTGGAGGCGAGTGTTCGCCTGGCGAGCTGAGGCGAGTGGCAGCGAATAATTCAGAATTAAGTCCCAGACCTAAAGGGTAGGAACTTCGCCTGGCGAGTGTGGCCAGCGAAGGTTCGCCTGGCGAATGATTCCTTCGCCTGGCGAATGCACGATAGTGGAAAGGGGGCTTCGCCAGCAGGTTCGCCTGGCGAATGCCAGCGAAGGTTCGCTACGGGGCTTCGCCTGGCGAATGTCAGCGAACGTAGCAGAACCAGAATGTGAGTGTTGTGATATTTTGGCCTTGAGCTCTGGACTGGTGTGATCCCTTTGGCCTTGATGCACTGTAAGGTTGGTGAGTGTGGGATTTAACTTGCGTACTGGTGATAGTACGTGTTTCCCTTGATATTGTCGGTGGACAATTAGTTGAGGTATATGTATGTAGTGATCAGTAGGATCGTGTACCCCCGAGTGGTGGGACATGTTTATATCTTGGTGTTAAAGTATGAACTTGTTTACTATCTGGTTGATTTATATGGTGTTGGTGTATGTTATATCTGTACATATATGCATTGATGTATGATGATATGATCAGGAGGATCGTGTGCACGTTGAGTGCCTAAATATATTAGTTATGCATTGGTGTGTGCATATCATGGTGTTTTGGTGGGATGAATCATGTCTCAGGAGGAGGGTAAGTGATTCATCCGTACTCCTTTGTGGAGAATGGTGGGGGATAGATCATGTCTCAGGAGGAGCGTAAGTGATCTATCCAGGTTCGATTGAATGAACCAACGAGTCGGTACCGCATGCATGGTGTTGAGTTGCATTTTGCATTATAATATGTTATATTGTAATTTGAACAGTAGGTTCGTCATATGGTGTTGTTAGGGGTGAATCTTGGTGTGTTGGTGTGTTGTACTACCTTATTTACATGTATTACATTACCATTATATTTTTGATCATGTTTTCTCACCCCTTTGTTGTTGTTGTGGTCTGTGCTTCTTCGGAAGTACAGATAATCCAGGTGCTTAGCTAGCTTGGATATTGGTGTGATTGTCGAGTCTAGGATGCTCTGATACGTAGCACGGGACTTGGGCGTTTTTATTTGTTTTATGTTGAACTTATATTTTATTTCCCTGTGAACGTATCAAACTTTTATTGAATTTTATTATTTAATATTCCGCTGTATTTGGAGAAAACCTTTTTATAAGGAAACGTTGTTTTTATGTGATATCCCACTTGGGAGAATTGGAACTCTGATTTTGTTTATTTATAATGTTTATTAATTTAGATGATTTTGGGAAGTGGGGTGTTACAGATGACGTTGGAAAGTGTCTGCTCTGGATACAATATTTCTAGTTGAAAGGTTAGGAAATGGTTAACATGACTTCCCGACATTCGTATTGAACTCGAAGGTTGAAAAAACCTGCTTAAGTAGCTCTTAAAATATGGAGAGGTGACTCTGATTAAGCATCTTCTAGAGAGGATAACTCTTCGCGCTCTTGCAGCATCCTGTTCCAGCCTTGAAGTGACTTTACCCCTGATTGGTTGATTTGTGAAGGATTTTTTGAATCTTGACTTGATTTTCCCCAGCTTGGCATCTTCTTACAAAGTCTACTGGCCACATGCTCCTTAACTTACCTGTCCAGAAATTTCCTCTTGGCAAGATAAGACTTCTTGACTAACATTCATTATATAAACCTCATTGATGCAAAATACTTGTATGCAAGCAGAAAACGTTAATTCTGAGAATGATAATTCTAATGCAATGCACACATTAATCTTGAAGTTTTCGTTGAAAAGATATCGCCAAACTGTGTGAACAAGTCACTAGTTAAAATGCGACACTGATTTTTGAAAGACATCATGCACATGCAATACCAACAAAGTCTTTTAGCATAACTCATGAGAGTCAGGAACGCTATCTTGTTAAAGTATTCCTTCAAAATAAACCCTACTTCAATTAGGACTTTCGAGGGTTGTAACGTGGCCTGGTTCACGGTTTCAGAAAAAAGGATTTTTGGCTCAAAATTTATTTGTACCCACCCATTCTCCTTGATGTTCTCCAATCCTATGTTCATCTAGTTTGACACAAGCACTCACCTTTCAAAAAGGTTATTGAATGGTAGAAGTGACGGTTAATGAACCCACAAGATTTTTGGAGCGACAGTCACCCCTTTTGTCTTTGGTGTCTGCAGTCGCACGACTTTGTTCTTTATTGAGGATTTTCCTTTTCATTTTCTGTTCTTTTCCCTGATCTTGCCTGGACTGATTCTTTTGAATTTTCAATTTTGAAGTCCAACGAGATGCCCTAATTTTTGCCTAAGTCACTTGTTTTTAAGATTCGACTCAGCGGGCTTCTTTCTTTCTTTTTTTGGAACAAATCGTGTGACACTGGCTGTCTTGATTGATGTGAAAGGGTTGTCTGCCTCATTCCTTGGTTAATAAGATATAACTATTGTAGGATTATGAAGGATAAAAGGTAATGGATCCTTGCATGCACACTCCTTTTGAAATTTGAACACTTGGTCAGACTAACTGAAGACTACCCTTCCCCAGATTAAGATTGGGGGTTTTTTCATATGAAAGAAACTCCTACTTCAAGGATCAAATGGGTTGACAAGGGATTAGCTTCCTTATATCTCCGACGTTTGGGGATTCGAAACAATGCCTGTACATCATCAACAGGGTTTTATCCAAAAGCATACGACCAGAGATTTTGCGTTTTCGCTTCATCATCCTCCCTCCAGGAGTTTAAGCAAGAAAGTTGGTATCGCAATGCACAGAAATATGATATAAGTGAACCCGAATGGATTACCTCAAGAAAAACATACTCATTATATTAAGATCATCATTAAAAAACAAACAAGTTTTTTACATGCAAACAAAGCATTAACAAACAATGAAAAATACAAATGAACGATGCAGTAAAGAAATGAAAAAATGCCATGGTTGAGGAGTCTCAGCTCCATCTGGACTGATTACTTCTGACGATGTCTTCATATCCTTAAATGCTTACTTGGGAGGCTTCAATTAATGCACATACCGTCTGCAGTGAATGTAATGACCTTTGAGTCGACCATATCTTGCACCTTGTGCTTAAACACGTTGCAATTTTCAATTGCATGCCCATGCATTCCCGAGTGGTACTCGCATCCAGCATTCATGTTATAATTTGGAGGGAGAGGATTTGGAATATGCATAACTTCTCTTAGTAGAATCAAGGAGCCTTGAAGTAGGAGAGCAAGCAGCGGACTGTAAGGAACAGAAATGAAATCAAACCTTCTCTCGGGCCTTCTCGATCTTTGTTGTTTCTTCTAGGAGCTAGTCTTTTGTCGATAACGATTAGGGAATTCATCTCGTTCAGGTACTTTCATCCTTAGACTTGGTCGAGAAACAGGCAACATTTGAGGATGCGGAGACTCTGAAACCAATGACTGTAAGATACGCCCCTGACCTGATGCAACTTTAGAGGAGAAAACAGGAATATTCGCTTCTTTCACAACAACTGGGAAAAAACCACCTGGTACACTTATGTCGCCCGACGTGAACTCAACTGCTTTCAAATCGATTAAGTCCTGAACTTTGTGCTTAAAGGCCTTGTATTTCTCCATATTATGCCTCTTTTTCCCTAGAATGAAAATCACAATAGGCACTTGCATCATAGCCTGGTGGAGGCTTACCAGCAAATGGAGTAAGAATCTGCAATTCAACCAATTGAAGTTGAAGCAAGCGTTGCAACAACTGAGTATAAGTCATAGGGAGTTGGTCAAAGATTTTGTCGGGATGCTTCGGCCTCTGTGCGTACTTTTTAATCTTAGGATTATCTTGGGAAACAAGAGACAATTGCTGACGAGGAAATTCTGGAACCCCAGGTCGTGCAAGAGATCTACGAGGTACATCACACTCTGGGAGAGATTCCACAGGTAAGGGTAGAACAATCATTTTTGTTGCGGCTTCAGGCATAAGATTGCTTTCCTTTCTTAGCATGTTTCTCATGACTTCCATAATCAGGCCCATCTGAGTCTTCAGTTGATGAAATTTCTCCCTAAGCATTTTATAATCCTGAGAAAAAACTTGCATGTCTACCATGAACTGTCCCATCTGGCTTCGTACTTCCCTCAACTCTGCTTGAATTTGCTCCATAGTCAACTTCTAGCTTCTTTGAAAAGTTAAGGCTGAAATTCTGAAGGAAACTAGATTAGGATAACAAAAGACCAGCTTCGAACATCTGGCATGCAAATGAACATAAAAATGCAATACATACATGATATTATCATTATCAGTCAAGAACAAACAAGTTTTACAAATAAGTTTGCACTTTAACAAAGAAAAAACTACACATACAAAGAAATTACATGATATAAAAGGTCTCCAACTTCGGGGAATTAGGCTTTCCAATCTTGACTCACTACTGAACTATCCATCTTCAGAATTGCTCGTCGAAGTCAGTCTGATACTCATATGAACATCTTCTCTCAGTGAATTCTTACATAATGAGGATTTATGATCCCACATGACTGGATGAAAAAGGATTGTTGATCTGAATACCCAGAGGTTGAGTGAGAATATATTGGAGTCAAGAAGAGTCTGAATCTCGCTCTTAAGCACCTTACAGTCTTTGGTTGAATGCCCCTGTGCCCCATCATGGTAATCACGATGGGTGTTGACATCAAAGCTTGGTGGATATGGAGGAATCACTAGATTTATCTCCTTCGGAACTATTAAGCCACCTTTGATCAAATCTGGGAACATTTGACTATACGACATGGGCGACTGAGTTAAATGTCTTTCTGGCTTCCTTGGTCTCTGTCGGGCGTGCTGGCGTGGCTGACGGTGATATGACTGTTGACTCTGAGAAGATCCCTTATTCAGAGAAGGATATCGTCCCTGTGGAGAGAATGGTATCTAATACGGTGGCCTGGAAGATTGTTGACTTTGAATACTTGAAATATCTGAGTACTGAGGCTTCTCCCATTCTTCCTGAGAACTGACAACTGATTCACTTTCACCAACTAAGATGTCTGGGACGTCTTAAATCTTTCCACTCTTGAGTGCGCTCTTGATACATTCCCCAACTACTATCAAGTCAGAAACGTTTAATGCCCCATTGCCAATCATCTTGTCCAAGTATGGACCTTGCAAAGTACCCACGAACAGGTCAACCAATTCTCTGTCTATAAGTGGTGGTTGAACGCGAGCGGCTAACTCTCTCCATCTCTGAGCATACCCTCTGAAGGATTCATTGTCCGCTTGAGATAAGTCTTGCAACTGCATGTGGCTGAGAGCCATGTCAAGATTATAATTGTATTGCCTCACAAATGTGTTGGCTAGGTCTGACCATGATCAGATGCAACCACTCTCTAACTGCATGTACCAACTCAAGGATGCCCCACTCAGACTGTCCTGGAAAATAGTGAATCATAAGCTTATCTTTGTGGATATATGAGGTCATTGTTCTACAAAACATTACTAAATATTGCTTTGGACAACTATCCCCTTTGTACTTCTCAAAATCCGGTGTCTTAAACTTCGGAGGCATCACAAGGCCTGGCACCAAACACATGCTTGAAGCAATCAGATTAAGAGTATCACGACCCTTCAGGGCGTCAAGCTTCTCCTCCAACACATGATACCTTTTCATAAACTCAACAGTTTGTGGGTCTTTAGGTTTCATCGTTGGAACTACCCCTTGGAAATCTGGCACAAAGAATGTGAAACTCTGATAGTCTGTGTCATTAAGAGAAGAGGAATGTCCATCTCAGCTGATGGTACACTCTTGTACAACTTAATCCTTAGCAGGAATCGACACATGCTGAGCTTGAGCAACATTGTTCACTGGAGGTGGAATAACATTTCCAGTAACTAGAGTTCTCTGAATATTGGCCTTTCCCCTTGTCATGGTTGTCATAGCTTCCACAAGTTGATCCAACCGATTCTTCATCAATTCAACATCTTCCTTTGTAACAAACTGATTCTGCTCTCCTAAGTTCATGATTCTTCCAAAAACTGATTCAAATCTAATACGAATGTCGGGAAATCAATTGCTGGTCGGACAAAAGATGGATAAACTCTGTTGTTTTCGGCTGAGGAAGGATATGCAAAAATGATACACAAATGCTTATGCAATGCAATATGAATGCAACAAACATGGGATCAAAGCTTTTACAAAGCTCTAAATAACTGATGTGCTGCTGACTGAATAAACTTATAAGTTTGCTCTGAAGAAAATACCAGACTACCCGAATGATTAGAATACCAGAATACCAGGCTGATAAGTTCACACTGATAAGAAAACTAGAATACCAGGTTGGTTGAAAGTCAAGGTTTCCTATAAAACCCATCCCCTCTCACATGTGGGTTCTAGTCTTGGATGGTACGACATCCTATGCAGGTAATCAGTATCACATACTCTCAGGTAGAGAAACGATGATACATTCACCATTTTTGGTTTGGCTTCATGGTCAATCAAGGAGGTCTCAATTGACTTCCTAATGAACGGTCTATAGAGTCGTTAGCTTTCTAATTCAATACCCCCTCAACTTCCCTAAATGCGCAGGATAGGATGTCTCCAAAGAAAATCTCGTTTGGACGTGAATTTCGCACGGACTATTGCGTGACTCATGTCACACAAGTCCATACTACTCTCTACACTAATCCTACGTGTATACTCAAGCTTAGGTATTGGGTTTATCTCTCATGGAACAACCCACCCAATAGCACAACAATAGTATCATAAAATGATAACAAAATGAAAATGCAATAATATACAACGAATAATATACATAAAGTGTTGCGGTGGAAATAGGATATCAAACTATTAATTAGCTTGAATCACAATTCTTAATTCACAACCGCTCTTTGATTTATCCGAAGGAAAATGTCAAAAGAGGGAAAACCTATTTTTTGCATCGTAAACACAATGCGGGGAGAGACCTAGGTAAGGGGTTGGTTAAGCTTAGGGAAGGTACTAGCACCCTAAACTTCTGTAGTACTCTACAGGAACCTTTTGTTTATTGTATGCTTTTTATTTTATTATATATACTGAGCTAAGGGATAGAGTGACCTAAAATACCTAAGGGTTAGTTCTAAGTTTACTCGGCAAGACATCACGTCTTGTGCCTATGTATCTTGGATAGAGAATGGAATCAGAGTAATCGTAGTTCCCCTCAAAAGGGAGGTTAGAAACTTCTTGATTATGGTAAAGGTTTCAAAGGGGAGTAAACGTATCTTAAGGACACGCTTACATGGAGTTTTACAACTCCTATTTCTACGTTGAAATAGTTAATTGAAATTAGGGTTAAATTAGGGATTCCACAGAGGGAAACCCTAAAGCAGAGTATGGCGACTCTTTGACCTAATGTTAGGGTAAAGGGCGTTTTCGTCCACGGCGGGACGCCTAGGCTAATTAGGGTTTAGAAATGGTCAAAGGGCAAGGACTATTGACTCGGCGGTCAAACGGCTAGACCTAATTCCTTCAGAGGGGTGACTAACGATAAATCATGCAAAATATGGCAAATTATTATATGGTAGTATTAAAATACGAAAAATAATGAAAGCGGTAAGGAAAGCATCGCGACGATCACTCGCGTAAATTATAAATCCCCAAAAAAATGCAAAAATAAAAATAACCGCGACCATGGCCTCACGTAAATTACATCCATGGAAAATACTACGGAAAATAAAGGGATCAAATAATCAGAGCCAACGAGAAATGATGAAAATTAGATGAAAAGTTAACGGAAAATGTTAGGAATTCTTTATTTTTTTTGAATTTTTATTAAAAGCAATTAATTTTCTGTTGAACTTGATTCCGAACTGTTTTGCTTGTTTGATCTTGTTGGAATTGTTTTTTTCTTTTCAGGAATATTGGAGTTAAGGTCCCATTTGGGGCAAACCGTCCTCCTGAGGAAAATCACTTTTCTCAAAACAGCTTTTCAAATAAGCTCTTTCGGTCAAACAACTTATTTCAAAACAACTTTTCTCTTCTTCTTTCGGTTGCCTTAAACGATAAGAACAAAAAGCTGCCGGATAGGCCATTGGCCGAGAATCGAACACCCGATGATGATACCACTCTGAGAGTGTCGAAACTAACCGATTAAAATTTTCTTTTGCTGATTTTACAGGTTCGAAAGGAAAATCGGAAGCTCGGAGAAAGTCGAAGAAAAATTGGATAATAGGAAACTTAGGACTATTTTGGATTTTATTATTTTTATGTAAATTGTAATTAAATATATTTTTATGCAAAATATAACTAACTATATATTTTTTATTGTAATTTATCTTATGTATCTTTTTGTAATTTTCTTTATATATTTTTTTGTAATTTTCTTTATATATTTTTTTTGTAAAAAAATGTCATTAATAACAAAAAAATTTAATTTACAAATTGATTTTGGTTAAATGAAATGAAAGATTATTATCCAAAATGTATGTTTGTTAAAACATAAAAAATGAAATGGTATGGAAAATAAAAATGAAATGACATAAATTGTTTTTTAAGATGGAATGAAAATAAAAATAAAAATTTAAGAGATAGAAACGTTTTTATTATAAAATGAAAAATGCCATGCAACTGATTAAAAAATGAGATAAAAGCTAAAATGAAATTACATATTTTTATTAATTTCTAATTTCTCCAATTTATCCGACTGATCTCGTCTCCGATCCGACTTCCGATTAAATCTTCCAACAATTCAAATGACCAACTTATATGAATAAATCCAACTGTCTGATTAAACTCAACTCAGATTCCCTGATCGCGACTCAGATTCACGACTTGACAGCCAACTGTAATCAAATGACCATTTTACCCTTCATGAACGAAAGAACGCACAAATGCGACTTTTCCTGTAAAAATCCACCAACTGCACCACCTGTTAGTGATTGGTTAAATACACTGCCAAATGCCATGAAATGCCAGATGAAACGATGAATCTTAGGGTAAAATTTGGGGTATTACATAAAGCAAATAACATCCCAAAAGTAAACACCCAAATACGCAAAACAGACAAGCGCTAGGATTGACTCGCATAGGGAACCAAATCCCCAGCAGAGTTGCCAGCTGTCGCAACTACGAAAAACACCCGGCAGAAAAATAGAAGAGTCACCACCGAATGTTATTAACCCCAAAGAGAGGGAAAGGAAACGATCAAAGGAAACCTGAAGAACGGGAAAAGACAAGGTCATCACAACCAAATTTTGGGTTCGGGAGTCGGTTACGCAAGGGGAAGGTATTAACACCCATCACATCCGTTGTACTCAACGAGATCCACGCTTGTTGTCTAATCAAAGGGTGTGTTATCTAAAAGCTAATGTTAATCGGAAACGAGAACAAAATAAAAAGAAAGAGACTCAATAGGACATCGCCGCCCTATGCCTACATATTCCCTCATGCAATGGGAAAGTCAGAGTCAACGTAGTTCAAAAAACTACGGGTGATGGGGGGAAGGTTGCTCGTTAAGACATCTCCTTCTTGTGCCTATGTATCCTCATATGGTATGAGAAATCAGAACAAACATAGTTTGGGTAACAAAACCACAGGTTGTTTAAGTGTTTTTTATGAGTGACGTTAAGTTCCCATTCCAGCAGTTAGGGACGATACCTGTTTGCGATAGAATGGAAAAGTAACATACTCTTTCCTGAAAATGAGTTGAGAACACAAATCCCGAAGGATAAAAAGGTTTGAATTTTGTTTGTGATTTTTAGGGAAGTGAATTAGTTTGCTTTGTGATTCACGTTGCACTAAAGACTATGACATAGGAGCAAATGCGTCGCATATCGTCCAAAGGGAATACGCTAATCACTATAGACAAGTGAGGAGAAACCCCCCACTTATCATTTCCCACATACTTAAGGCTCGTAGCATACGACATTCATCGTCCTTATTAAGTTTTTTGAAAGTGTTTTGAGATGAGAAGAAAGATCCACGGAAGGTCTAAGGGAAAATTTGACCCTAACATTGTCATGCAAAGTGGTCTTAAGGTCGAGATGTGAAAGGAGATTCTATCCTAATGTTAGAATGCAAAAAATGGACCTAAGGTTGAGGTTAAAAGGGACTAACATAATGTTATCATGCATGTATTAAACTCCTAATGTCTATCCTACTCCAAATTTAATCGGAAATTAAATTGGACTAGGAATCCTAGGGGAGCATGCAAAGACAAGGCAAAAAGCAAAGAAACAAGGTAAAAATAGCAGCTACAACAACGCGTCCTGCACAAAACAACAATAAAATCCAACACACAAGCAAGACAACCTATAACAACACATGTTTCAACACAAAAGTAGGTGCAAAAAGGCAGACAACAAGCAAGTAAGGCAAGAACAACATGCAAATTCAAAATAAGAATAGTTGTGAAAAGCGGGGCAGCAAACAAGTAAGCATGATTTAATGCAATCAAACATAAGCAAACACCAATCATGGATAGATATCATGCAAGTATGAACATGCTTCAATAATCAAACATAATTGATCAACGACATTGCATTAGAAAGAATGAATAAGATCGACATGATTTTCAATTCAAATTGAACGATCGAACAATCAAACAAGAGCACAACAAAGCAGAACCGGAAAAAAATGCAAACATGCATCAAACATCCAACAAGACAATCAGAAATAATAATCAATTAATCATGCTATAAGCAAACAAGTCAAATGATCATTGCATCCATTAAGTAACATGAGCAAGTTTAACATTCAAACGGAAACCAGAAGTTACGCGTCGAAGAATCCAAATCAAACACTCAAGAATGATGAAATATGTCAAAAATAATTCACATAAATGCATCATATTAATCCATGAAGTTTATAGGTGAAAAGGAACTCAAGCAAGCAAGAAAATGCAAGAAACACACATTTTGTCTCAGTGGTAATCGGTTACCAAAATTAGGTAACCGATTACCTGTTTGAAAAATGCTCAGAAATGTGAAAAATAGGCAGGGTAATTGGTTACCTGCTAGTGGTAACCAATTACCACTTAGACAGAGGCAGGAAAACAGTTTTCAAAATTAGTTTTCAGTAGCAAACAACTTAATCAATCATCCACATGAACATATAATCAATTAAGCACAAATTTAACATCAAGAATCAGTGATCAAACAACATGTAAACATAATCAAACATTCAGATCACAAATAACAAAGATCAACATCATCAAAATGGATCAAAATTCATCACAAACCATGGATCTACATTGTGATTATTCAAATAAGCTCAAAACAAGAATTGGATCTAGAATTATCAACCTTCAAAGCTGAGATTTGCTTTGGTAAGTGTTGATTTACTTGAAACTAACATATCCAAGCTAGAAACCCAGAGAATATTCAAGATCCAAGAGCTTCCTTATGGTAGAAGTGATGAACAAGCAAGATCAAGCCGAAAATGATCCAAAAAGCACTTCCAAATTCAGATCCAAATCCAAATGAAAATTGAATGGTGAATTGAAGATAATAGAGATCAATGATGGATGTTTAACTCTAGAATTCAAAGATTTCAATAAAGAATCAATGAACTCAAGTGGAAAGAGCTTTAATGGAGGTTTTGGAGTGAAAAAGTTGAGAGAAAGTTGAGAGGATTTGAGAGAAAATAATGAAATTGAGATGAAGAATGAGGGTAAATTGGTGTGAATGAGTGAGGTTTGGAGCAAATTCACTTAAATAAGCTCTAGGTTGAGAATCAAAATATGGTTTGGAATGTGGATTAGCATTTGGAATGGAAATTAGGAGTTGAATTATGAATAAAGTGTTTGAAATTTGGAGGGAAATGGTGAAAATTGAAACAATTCTAGATCCTTCCAATGATGATCATGTGAAACCAATGGTTGAGAATGACTGGAAATTTGCAATGATGAAAATTGAATATTTTGGCAAAATGCGCTTGAGGTAACCGATTACCCATATGTGGTAACCGGTTACCACATTCAAAAAATGCCAATTTTGGCGCCAAATGCCATATTATGGTCTTCGAAGCCCATGTGAGGTTTCAAATGCACCCTTCAATCCATATCTATTAACCTCCCTTTTTCGGTTTGTTATCTTTTTAGTTAATTTTGATAATTCTTAATTTCAATTTTGATTAATTCTTGACTTAAATTTTGTATTTAATTCTTGGTGTTACTTATGATGTAGTTATTTTGATCAAATGTTGATAAAACCTTTCGATTAATCTTTGGGATTTAATTATAAAATTTTGATAGTTTTGATTAGAATGATATTTGATTGTTAGCCTTTGAGTAAATCTTGATGATGAAATTCTTGATACCTTTGAAACTTTTGATGCTTTGATTAGTTCTTGATGCCTTGGTTATGATTAAGTCCTGATGTTGATCCTTGGTATTAATCCTTGGTATTGCTCTTGTTAAATCTTGATACTTGTCTTGTGCTTGATACTTTGACATGACACAAATTTCTCTTTGTGCTTGAGTCTTACTTTGCATTGCTTGTCGATCAGTATGCTTAACTGTAATATTATTGCTTGCTTTGCTTTCACATGTTCCCTTAGGATCTCCTAGTTCAACTTAATTTTTGATTAAGCTTGAAGTAGGATAGATTTTAGGCGTTAATCCAAGCATGCCAACATTAGGGTTAGAACCATTCATCCTCAACTTTAGGTTCATATTTTATATGACAACATTAGGTTAGCATTCTCCCTTCATCTTCAACTTTAGGATCACTTTGCATGATAGCACCTAGGATCCAGTCTCTCTTAGATTTTTCTTTCTTTCGCATCCAAATCTTTTCTTGCATTGAAAACCAAAAAGATACTTAATAAACACGATGTGTGTAGTACGTCACGAGCCTTAAGCACATGGGAAAAGATGAGCGGAAATTTTTCCTTACCTCTTCTTAGAGTATTTTGTACGCGAGACGCTTGTACAAAATATTCACTCATACTGTCATAGATTTTAGTGCAATATGCATCTCAAACTATTTTCAAAACCCTAAAAAAACACTTTAAAAAATTCAAATTATTTTATCCTTCGGGATTTTCTCTTCAAAACCTTTTCGAAAAGGGTATGTTATTTTTGTTCTACCACAATACATGTAACACATAAGACTCCACGAGCGAGCGGAAAAACACCTAACTGCTAGAACGTGAACGTTAACATCGTCCATAAAAAAACAACAATAGACCATAGTCCAACGAATTACGGACGCTTTGATTCTTCATTTGTTCAAATGAAGATACGTAGGCACAAAGACCCTAATCCTTGGCGAGCTACCTTCCACGTTTTATTTTTTCAACCTTCCTTTTTACCATAGTCCTCCGAACTACGACTACTTTGACTTTTCCATTGCACAAGAGAATACGTAGGCACAAGATTGCGAGATCCTTACGAGCCCCCTTTTGTTTTCCCTTTTCATTCATGCATTCCCTTAGCAAAGTAGGCTTTAGATATACACACCTCTCGATTAGAACAACAAGAGTGGATCCTGTTGAGTACAATGGATGCAAGGGGTGCTAATACATTCCTCTTGCGTAATCGACTCCCGAACCCCGAATTTGGTTGCAAGACCATGTTCTTTTCCTTTTGAGATTTTCTCGATGTTTTTCTTTCTCCGTTGGGATAAGTAAAGTTAGATGGCGACTCTGTGTCTTCTACGGTTATTTTTCGCGTAACGACACTTCCCTCTGGATTACAACCAAACATGTTGGGCTTGCTGAAGCTTGGCCCAACACCATTTTTCCTAATACACCTTATTCTGATCCACTGTACCCCTATCATCATTGGATTTGAATTCTTGCTTATTTTTGCTTTAATTTCTTTTTCTTTCTTTTTTTTAATTTTAATCCATTAATGCATTTAATTGAAATGATAAAAATATAATACATAATTAGTGTTAGATGTGATTAGGATTTAATTGGAATCAATTTTTATATTAGTTCTTTTGATTTAACTTTAATTCATTAAAAATTAGGGTTACATGTTAATTCCATTTTCTAAACGCTTTAGTCCCTAAATTGATCCATATGTTTATTGGATGATGCTTACCTTGATCATACCCTAATCAATTAGTTGATCAAAATGTATTTGATCAACTGATTACTTATCTTAGACCTGTTCAAAGATATTTGTCGCTTTTCCATATCTAGTCAAGTGATCATAAGCCTTTTGATCACTTGAATGTATCAGACCTCTGTATTGGCACTGCACTGAATTTCAAGTCAAACTCAAATTCAAGACTATACACAAGACTTTGAAGACCCTGGACAACAAGACTTTATCATCGCTTCATCATTCAGGCATGCCAACAAGATTATTCTTTTAACACTTATTAGTTATGATGCGAATTGTGTAACACCCTTCTAACCCCACAAAATAATACATAATTAATCATAGTAAATTAACATGCTTTCACAAAAGGGCATCACATAATTTTCAAATATCAACATTCACCTGTCATACTCATGTAACATTGAAATAGATAGTCATGTTATTAAAATTTTCATCTTGCATGTAGCAGCAGATTCAAGTTATTTACATAATTCTCTTCACAGAATATTCATATTCATCACATAATCATCAACACTTAGGCACATAGGCCATTATCACATATTTCAAATACATTTAAAATGCAACTTAGAATACACAATTTATCTCTAAGGCATAAACCCCGCGATCCCAGTGTTACATAACCAGAGCATGACTTGACCCAACATAATTAAATACTAAACAGCTGCACCAACTGCGAACTCGCAACTACAAGCAGTACTACTCCTTGGTACCTGCACGATGTCATGTAGGACATCATTCCAGCAGAAGGGTGAGAAACATTACCATAATAATCAATGCACATAATCATGTATTAATGCACAAGTACAGAATACATATATCCCACCTTTTCTCACCACAATGCATATTAACACAATAACAAAGCATATAATATATTTCTATAACATAGAATATCCATATTATACTTCTTACCACAATACATCACCACTCACTAACATACATTACAATGTACACACACACACACACACACACACACACACACACACACACACACACACACACACACACACACACACACACACACACACACACACACACACACACACACACACACACACACACACACACACACACACACACACACACACACACACACACACACATATATATATATATATATATATATATATATATATATATATATATATATATATATATATATATATATATATATATATATATATATATATATATATATATATATATATATATATATATATATATATATATAACCAAGCATCTCATCATGCATACATTCACGATTCACTCATATACATCGTTATCTTACATATAAACAAATATGGATAATCATCAAGCATATTTAACATGCGTACATCCACAATTCCAATAAATCCATATAAACATACAAAATATGTTTTTTTCATCACCAACCCACATAAACATTCACATTCATGTTTATTTCGCCAATGCACCATATGAAGATGATAAATGCAACTCATAGAGACCGGCTCACGACTCTATGCAGATGCAAATGCGGTACCGACTCATTTCAGCAGGTTCAATTGAAGAACCAAAAATAACCATCGCTCACACCCCACATGGGCACACGAGGTTCTGCAGATTCTCCGAGGAATCAAATATAACCATTGCAACATACGAGGTTCTGCAAATCCACCGAGGGATCAATAAATAACCATCGCTCACACCCCACAAGGGCACACAAGGTTCTGCATATTCACCGAGGAATCAATAAATAACCATCGCTCACACCCCACAAGGGCACACGAGGTTCTGCAGCTTCACCGAGGAATCAATAAATAACCATCGCTCACACCCCACAAGGGCACACGAGGTTCTGCAGATTCACCGAGGAATCAATAAATAACCATCGCTCACACCCCACAAGGGCACACGAGGTTCTGCAGATTCACCGAGGAATCAATCGACACAAGAATGCATACCATGATGCTTCACATGCAACATGACTCATGACACTCTTGAAATGCACACATGTTTACAAACATATTCATGCATTCATCACACTAATCACATATATTCATTATGCACTCACAATATATACATATATTCATCACTTCACTCACACTATTCAAACAAGGTTCACATTTACAATCATCATACTTCACATATCGCTTAATTCTAGATTCACATTTATAACTCACAATTCAACAATTCATACACATCCGCATCCTTCATACAACAATGATATTTATGCCATAAGGCTCATATAACACTCATCAATTAACACCGATCCCTTTTTGGGAGTATGGGTACATCACTTATACCCTACCAGGAACAACATCTCAGTTATTCTACCTCGGTAATTATCCCACCAGGAACCACATCTTAGTCATTTTACCCCGGTGTATACAACCACGACACTATACCTCACTAGGAATAACATCCTGTTATTCTACCCCAGTGATTACTCCACTAGGAACGACAACTTGCCATTCTACCCCAGTGAGTATGACTCAACACATATACACATTTCTAACATCCTTCTTACATTACCAAACGATACACATGTACTCGCCATAGATATATTCTCATGCATTCTTCACCCACCATCGCATACAAGCGATGTGCACTTACAAATATCGTGCCAAACGACAACAAACTCAATCACACTCATCATGCATTTTAATAAATTTAAACAATGCATCACATATGCCAAAAGGCCACATATTCACAATCGATTCATAATCTAGGGTTCACGCCATACGGCTACCCACAACACATCATATAATAGCGCACAAGCTATACATCACATAATTATATCAAATACATCAACATCAGATGGAACCAACCAAAATAAAACAATTGTTGTCACATTCGATGACCTTCGCCTGGCAAAGCCTCTGGCGAACCTTCGCTACTTCGTTCGCCTGGAGAACTTGCCAGCGAAGACCACTGGGAGTTATTCTGGAATTACTCGCTAGCACACTCGCTTGGCGAACCTTCACCACTCTTATTCGCTTGGCGAACTTGCCAGCAAAGACAGGGTGGGTGCTTCTAACTTGGTTCGCCTGCTGCTCGCTGGGCTTCGCCCGGCGAAGCTTCGCTGCCATTCGCCCGGCGAAGCTTCGCTGCCATTCGCCCGGCGAAGCTTCGCTGCCATTCGCCTGGCGAGCCTGCGAACTCAGAACTTCCATGGCTGTCCAAAAGCCCAAACCTCACAACCTGACCGATTTAATCCAAATCAGTCCCAGTATTACAACCCACTCATCACCCGACTATACTACACTGTCAATTTCAGATTCTACCCGTTCGAACTTGGTTTCTACCGATTAAACTCATTCCGACCTAGAATGGATAATGTAGAAAACACCCAACAAATCCAAACACACACATACATAATCATACACATTGATTAAGATAACAATGCTTCTCACCCTTACCTCGATTAATCGGAAGTTAGAAGTCGTTCTTGAACTTTCCAAGCTTTTCCTTCTTTTTCCTTCTACTTTCTCTTCTTCCTCCACTTTTCTTTCATGTTTTCTATTTTACATTTTCGTTCTGCCCCCTTCATATATCCTTCCCTTCGGTTTATCTACAATTTAATCCCTCTCTCAAAACATCTATCGATCCATTTAAACAATCATCTAATCATTCAAATAATTAGAATAATCCAAATAAACCAATTAATTAACACAAATAATTAATTATTGAAAATTGGACTGTTACAAATTGCCTGCCATGAGCCATAAGTATTGGAGAAGGAATGAGAGGGAATATTCCTATCCTCATTCTGAACATCTTTGAATACTAGACGCCTGAACTAGTTGTTCAAAATACTCACCTCCATTCATAGACTTTACTGCAATTCAAATCAAATAACTGTCAAACTTTCTCCCTAACAGACCACACTACAACAATCAACATCAATAATACTTGTCTCTTTGGACCAAACACAATTCTTTTTGACATCCATACATTCTTTGAGTTAATCACCTCATGGTTAAACACCCATGCCTGAATCAAACTCTTTTTCATGCATTACCCTGTGGAGCTCCGTGCTCTAGAAACCTTCATGCACTGTCCTATGGAGCACCATGCTATGGCAAACTCCTTTTCATGCATTTCCCTACAGAGCCACGTGCTCTGGTAAACCATTTTCTTTTACTTTTCCCTGTGGAGCCTCGTGCTTTGGCAACTCTCATGCATTTCCCCATGGAGCCTTGTGATGTGACAACTCTCATGCATTTCCCTGTGGAGCCCTGTGCTCTAACAACCCTCATTCATGCACTACAAGCCTTGTGCTTAGGCAAATCCCCTCTATTGTAGGTCTTGATCCCCGAGTCTAAGCAAAATCCTACAATCCTGCATTGGCTAATCACCAACTATTGGTTAATGCGACACTCTTTGGATAAGATATACCTATCTATGGGTTCAACAACACACTCCTGGTTCAAACAATACTTTCACTACAACACTTCACAACTATTTTCTATACAAACTCTCATGTTAGTTCAATTCAAGCAACATTTTCTTTTTCTTTTTATCACACAAACTTTTTTCAAAATAATTTTCTTTCTTTTCATAAAAAAAACTATTTTAATTTGTTCCTTAGCAGTCATATTAAAAGCTTGGAGCAACCGAACAAGGATCAAATCAGCTAACGTCTACACACTTCTAGGATACAATTATAACTATTCCCTAACAACAACCAACAAATTCGTATTTTCTACCATGAATTACAAAGCTCTGATTTTCTCATTGCACTATGAGAATACGTAGGCACGAGGGTTTAAATCCTTGGCGAGCACATTAATTAAAAACTTATTTTTTCCTCAATCGCAAGTAACCTTCAGATAATAACACTCATTCACGCAGAGAATAATCAAAACAGTTCCCGTTGAGTAAAACAAATGTGAGAGATGCTAATACCTTTCCCTCGCATGACTGACTCTCTTACCCATTTCTCTTCCTCTTGGGTTTTAATGATATTTTTCCTTTTCTTTGGAATAAATAAAGTTCAGTGGTGACTCTGATGTATTTTCGAGCGTGTGATGCACTTAAGTATTTTTCGCGTCGCAACAAGATGCAAGAATTCAAGAAATTTAACAACATTGAAAAATAATCAAATGCACAAAAGTCCAACGGGTACCACCCATAGATTTAGCCGACGACAAATGGTTTGATTCATTTTAATTTCTTGTTTAATTGGACATATAAGTATATGTAATTGTGTCTTAATATAAATGAAGTGTAATATATTCAACATTTGTTCATATTGCGTCTTAATGCATTTTTGATCTTCCACATAACATTTGTTCTTTTGTAAAAAAAAACAAGGTTATGTTTTAAGGGTTTTGTTTTAGAACTGGTCCATAAGAAGTTTTAGAGATGCATTTCCAGAACAAGATAATAGGGTGCAGAATCAAACAAATATCTCCATAATCATCATGTCAGTTATTGAGTGGTCCATATTCATCAATGTCTTCTATAATTAAGGTGCTCTTATGTTATATTTCACATAAACTGAAAATGTCTCAAATGTCACAAATAAATATCAATTGGTATGTCGCAAATGTCTCATCCTCCAACTCTACACCTGGGCGCTCGTTTAAGCTCACCGATTTCACATCCCTCGAAGATATCAAAGGGGAAATCCACCATCTCCTACCTCACGGAGACAATCAAAGGATTGTGAAGCTCGAGTACCATTAATCGTCGATTGACAACAGAAGGGAAGATTGAGTTTAACAAATTTGAGCTCAAGACGCAAGCAGATGTAAGGACTATGTGGAATACATATTTCCGTTTCGAAATTAAAGTTCCGCTCGAGTTGGAAGCAACGTTTTCAAAATCGGTCGAAGATATTGCAAAGATGTTAAAGCGTCATCTAGATAGTGTTGCATTTAATATTGAAATGATCTATGTATTATGAATCTTAATTTGATTTTAGAAAATTACATAATTTCGACTCTACTACTGATGTCTCTGTGTTACAGAAATGTAACTACGGAAACATTTCGGAGATGGATTTTTAGAATAAAATAAACCAAAAAATAAGACGCATAGCTCAAAATGGTCTTTATTAAATATATATTAGAGTGCGTTCGAAAATTCATCTCTAAAAATTAAAATATTTTTCAATTTTTACATGATATCTAAAAATACATACACGGTGCATTAAAAAATTATCATAAATTTTCCATAAATGAGAAGTGGATTGAAAACCCATTTTTTTAAAGCATTCTTGTAGCTGATATTAACCTTTTTTTTCTTTCAATATACTTGTGGTATTTAAAGAAACCTTAAAATATTTTGATAAACTTAAAAAAACCGATTACATGGAAAGAAAAGAAAGTACAATCTTTAAAATGAGGACATTAGAGACATGGTAGATTACTATTTGTTTATTGAAAATTAATGTTTAGATGGAAGTTACCTCAAAAAGACCATACAATTTGGAGAGTACTTCTTTCTATCTTGTAGATATCAACAACATAAATTCTTTCTAAAATATACTCCCTTTGTCCTTATACACAACCTCTATTGATCAAATCATCATAGCTATAAGAAACTTATTAGTTTTTTAATAATAGAAAAAAGAGTTATTAACCATATTAATTCATTAACAATTAATATTATTTTATAATACTAATAATTGTTTTGGTACAACCTTCTAGAGGGATAATTAATTTGTATTTTTATTATAATATTTATTTTAAGTTTAAAAAAATAATATAATTAAGAGTTTATTAATACATAAATAATTAATATAAAAATATTAAAGGAATTTTATAAGAAGAAACAAAAAAATCACAAGAAAATACTAAGTTTAAGACATATTTAATATTTATTTTTATTTCTCTTATAGTATAAAATCTAAACATATATTTTTAACCTTTATAAAATTACAAGCATTCAAGTTTAATTTTATTAATTTTCATTAAAACTATCCAAAATTTAAATGTAACTACTTTCAATTCATTATCACAACTATTCCATAATTTAAATTAAAAAATATTTATAATAAATTAAAAATTATTCTATAAATTAATGACATGGATACAGTTTTGTTTTTTTGTCTTCAAATGGTTTAGTATACACTACTATCAAATAAAATATTTCTAGTACTGAAAATAGTTTTCTTAAAATAGAAAGTAAGAAAACTGAATAACATTTTTTTTATAAGGGACCGAGCTTAGTTTTCAAAGAATTAAAATACATTTTAACGTTAATATTAATTAACAATTACAAATAATTTAATAAAAAAAATACAATTACACGTGTACAAAAATGTAATAACATATAAGGTGATACCGTAAGGTGCTCAAGTAAATAACTCTATAACATTGACTCATTAAAACCAAATTATATTAATTAAAAATAAATAACAATGACGTGGAAAAAAGTCAAAGTTTAAAAATTAAAAAGGGAGAGTTTGTTGCGGGGAAGACTTATTACTCACGCAGCGTAGTGTTAGTTCGTTTAAATCCTCTGCTCTATTTGTTATGGTGTGTAACATACACCTCCGGTTTTCCAGTATAAATCTTCACTTTGCATGCTTCACCAACTCTTTAAAATCAAAATCCAATTTGCGATCATAGATTAAATGCAATTCCAATTTTCACTCTCATATTATCATTCCAAACCCTAACCATAGGATCATCAATCTAATTTTATTCTATTTATTTATTCATAGTTTCTTTTTCCATTTTCTCTGATTTCACTTTTCAGTGTTTCAGTGAGTGTAGAAATCATTGTTGAAAAAGATGATAGAGAACGTGAAGGATGATGGAAGAGAGCTTGAATTGTTGCTCAATGAGATCCCTAGGGTAACATCATCGTCTGATGAAGATGATTTTCTTAATCCTTGCCAAAATCTTGATCATGATCTTGATCGTAATCATGATGATTATGATCACGATCTTGTATCCTCATTTGTAATGAAACAGAATCAAGGAAACTATGGTAATGGTAATGGTAATGGTGTTAGGGGTTATGATGAAGAGGCATTGAAATCACCTGTAACTGTCAGTGGTTTTTCAATGCAATCTGAAAACGGTTCTTCTTCTAGCTTTTTTTCTGATTATGGAACACCAACACCACCTTTAACGGAGGATCCTAAATCAACCACCACTGCAATCGGAACCGGAGCCGGAGCTGGAACCAGAACCTTCTATAACCCTAAGAATCCTGATTCCAGCCATGGAACTGATAGGTTTGTTGATTTATGTAGCAATTTCAGTAGAATGTACACTAGTAATCAAAAAGATAACCCTAGTGTAGATTATAATAGTTCTAGGAATGGTTTATCGGATTCTGACTCTGTTAGGTTTCAATCCCCTCTCTTGAATAACCCTATCGGTCCTAGTCGAGCTCAAATACGTTCTGCATTTACACGAGATTACGGAGTGGCTAATTCATTTGAAGTGGCTAATTCATTTGGATTGTTGCCGACTTGTTCAGAGCAACGCGAGCGCGACTCTATATACTCTCACTTGAATGGCTTTGGTAATTCTGTGGATTCTGGATTAACACGAGATCACGGGGTGGCTAATTCATTTGGATCATCACAGTCTTGTTTAGAGCGCGAGCGCGACACTATGTACTCTCAGTTGAATGGCTTTGGTAGTTCAGTGGATTCTGATTCTGCGAGGTTTCAGTCCCCTTTCTTGAATAACCCTATCAGTCATCGTAATTCAGCATTTGCTCGAGATTACGGAGTAGCTAATTCATTTGGATCATCACAGTCTTATTCAGGGCGAGATTATGGAGTAGCTAATTCATTTAGATCATCACAGTCTTATTCAGGGCAATGCGAGCGTGGCACTTCGTACTCTCAATTGAATGACTTTGGTGCTTCAAGTTCAACGGGATCCTCTTACCAAAGAAACCTGCATTATAGAGGAACTCTCGGACATGAGACTGTTGAACCACACTTTAGTAGAAGAAATTCAGCTGTTCATGCTCCACTTCATTCACAGAACTATGGAATGAATTTCTTACAAGAACCTGGAATGGCAAGATTGCCTTTTCATTCTCTTGGAACTGATTTTAGGCCTAGTGCTAGAGTTATGCCACCTTCAATTGCCAGAAGAATCCCACAAGGAAATATGGATATAGATAGAGTTATGCCACCTTCAATTGCCAGAAGAATCCCACAAGGAAATATGGATATAGATGCTGTTAGAAGGGAGGGGAGCTTCATCTTACAGGGTGATGAGGGATTAAGGTATGTTGGTGCTGGGAGTTCGGATCGTTGGTGTCAAAATACTGCACGTGAATTTGGCTTTCCTAAGCATCTATATAAGTCAGAAGTAGACACTCAGCAGCCGGTTATGGGAGCATGTGAAACTCCTAGGAGTTCTAAGATTGGTTCTCCATTCACTTTGCCGCTTAATTATAATTATAATTCCCGGTCGGAAGCTCCATTCCCTTTGCCACCTAATTATAATTCGCTGTCGGAAGCTCCATTCGTTTTGCCACCTAATTATAATTCGCTGTCGGAAGCTCCATTCGTTTTGCCACCTAATTATAATTCTCTATCAGAAGCTCCATTCGTTTTGCCACCTAATTATAATTCTCTATCAGAAGCTCCATTCGCTTTGCCACCTAATTATAATTCCCTGTTGGAGGCTCCATTCGCTTTGCCACCTAATTATAATTCCCTGTCGGAAGCTCGAGGGGTCATATATTTAATGACCCAGGATCAAAATGGCTGCAGGTACCTGCAAAGAATGTTTGAAGAGGGGAGAAATGAAGATGTTCAAATCATATTTGACGAGATCATTGATCATATGGTCGAACTTATGACGAGTCCTTTTGGAAATTATCTTGTACAGAAGTTGTTAGATGTCTGTAGTGAAGAGCAAAGGATGAAGATCATAATCATGGTGATTCAGGAGCCGGGGCAGCTTGTGGAAATCTCATTAAATGCTCACGGGTAATTATGCAATTTTTACATGTATTGAAATAATGAATTTGGCTCCTCTAAAGTGACTAAGTGAGCAACTCACTTTAGATGATGTAAAGTGATTAATACCAACCATTGATGAATACATCGATGGTTGGTATTACATTACTTGCATAGCTTATCATGAATCATGGGTGTGTTGAAATATCAATTTTTTTTTCTTTTTTACTCTTACTATTTATTCACTATAAAGAGTCAAATCATGAAATAATTTATTGATTGTCTAACATTGAATTTGTCTTCATTTTTCTCCCAGCACCCGTGTTGTTCAGAAACTGATTGAGACTCTCAAAATCGAGCAACAAACTTCATTAGTTGTGTCGGCTCTTGAACCGGGATCCCTGACCCTCATAAAAGACCTTCACGGTAATCACGTGGTTCAGCATTGTTTGGAATGCCTAAGCAATGAAGATAACAAGGTATGACTTGTTTTTCAAATCATTTAGGCAGATATGTTTGTGCATTGATTGATATTTTGTTGTAGAAAAGTTACATTTTTATGTTGTTTTACACTGAGCAGTTTATCTATGTTGCTGCTGTCAAGTATTGCGTGGACATTGCAACTCATCAACATGGATGCTGTGTTCTACAAAAATGCATTCGTTATTCAAGCGGGGAGCATAGAGAAATACTTGCTGCAGAAATATTTGCTAATGCTCTTTTGCTAGCTCAAGATAAATACGGGTAACTATCAGTAGAAATACTTTTCTTAAAAATATAAATTTGGTACATAATTTTTGCTTTTAAGATTTTCCACTTATTATCTGCAAAAAGTATTCAATATTTTTGGTTAGAGTCCATAGTTATAACATGTTTATTCAATTACGGAATTTCTTAAACCATGTGATGAAGCAATGCACTTGAAAATTCAAGTTGATCACTTTTATTGAAGGGATAATTCTACATCAAATATTTTCCTCATATTTTGAATTCATGTTATACTTTCCCTTTTTCATTTTCCAACCCTTTGATCTCTTAATGCTTGTTCTCTTATGCAGAAATTATGTTGTTCAATGCACCTTGGACTTAAAAATTCCATCTGCTGCCACAGCTTTGACTCTGCATTTTAAAGGTAGTTACGCACACATGTCAAGGCAGAGGTACAGTAGTCATGTGGTTGAAAAATGTCTTGAACTATTCGATGACGAGCATCGGGCGAAAATCATTCATGAACTGCTTTCTGATCCTCACTTTGACCAATTGCTTCAAGATCCACAAGCAAATTATGTCATTCAGAAGGCTCTTCGATGTTCTGAGGTTTGTTCACACACTTCATTTTCTGTTTCATAGTCATGCTTTTAACATTTTCGGTCTTGATCAATGAACCTTATGGTTTCTCTTATTTAGATTTGACTTTAGATTCGATGTTCTGAGGTTTGTTCACACACTTCATTTTCTGTTTCATAGTCATGCTTTTAACATTTTCGGTCTTGATCAATGAACCTTATGGTTTCTCTTATTTAGATTTGACTTTAGAGGAACTAAATTTCATTTCTGATTAGTTTTGTGTTTACTTCTACACTAGGGCCAGGGCCATGTGTATAATTCTCTGGTTGAAACAATTGAGTCCTACAAAACAATTTGTCGAGATAGCCTGTATTCCAAGAAGATTTTCTCCCTTTTGAAGAAATGATGTATATTGGCCCTTAGCATCTGGAGTCTGGCACTATAATTATATGCATTGTATGGTTATTTAAGTGTAAGTTGGGATGCTAATAACCATACCGATGATCAAAATCTGTTCAGAATTGCTTATCCATCTAGATGCTAAGCAAATTTTTGAAAAGAGAGAGACAATGAGCCAGACAGTTTGCTCTCATTTGAATTATGAATGTACTATTTTGTTGTCTTGTACGATTTCAAGTTGTTGAATTTTATTGTTAATGATGATTATCTCACTGGCTGAGAATGTGTACTGTGTAACTGGCTGTTATTGTAAAAACAATTTTTCATTATATCATGTTTGGATATTCTGTGCACAAGTTTGTGTACCAAAGAATAGAGACAATAAGTTCAATTAGAACTTTTGTTTATTGCATTACTGCTTCTTTGTTTAATTATTTAAAGCATATAATCCCTCTTTTTCATTTAAAATGTTCCATTTGCATATTGTATTGATATTTATTTGTCCTTTTTATGGTTGAATGTAATATTCATTACTTTATTAATATTATATTTATTTATTGTAGAGACTAATTGATGGAATGACATAATTAAATTTAAATATATAATTGATTCTTAAAAATATATTATTTTATTAATTTTAGTCTATGGTTTTATTTGTTTGTTTTTTATATTTATAAGTATATGCTATTTTGTTTTTGGTTGTTATTTTTATAAAATTAATATACATCAGAATTGATCTATTTAGTTAGTAATATCATGAAATATTAAATTTTGAAGAACTAATAAAATCAAATGCTTTGTATATTTTAAGTGCTAATTCTATTATAAATTAATTTTACAAAAATCTTAAAAAAAAATTAAAATATCATATTTAAAAAGATTAAAACCAAAAGTTTAAACGCAATTAAAACAAAATTATACATACAATTAATTATAATTGTAAAATTTAAAATACACATCTTTCATTAATCACATAAATTTATCATATCATATTAGTGGTAGAATACACTTCCTATATTCCTTCAACCAAATTGATAAGATTATAAAAGAAAACTAAACTATAGTATTTGCTTGGTACGATTTTCATAATTTAAAAATTACACAAAACCATTTTCCAAGGACGAGAAAAAAAAAGGAGATTCGAAAATAAAGGCAACACAAGTGGTATCTATAAAATACAATTATATGAACGCACGTGCCTACGATAGAACGAAAAACCACCAGACACGTGTCCAGTAGTAAAAATGAAAAACCACGTGGACCAATAAAAACTCAGTAACGGATCGGATCTTAAACACCCACCTCCTAACCACGAACTATATTTCCCAACCATTTTCATGCCACGTGTCGATTTTTGCGTGATATCTCTTATACCTAAATTAAAAATCAAATTAATATTTTAAAAAAAATTAAAAAAACAAAAAACTTCTTCGTGCAAGTTGAAGTGGGATAGGAAAGAAGGGTCTGGAAAGAAAAGGAATCCCAATTCCCAACCCAAACAACGCTTGAAGTGAAAAAAAGCTCTCAATAATCACTTCTTGCTGATTTCACGTTTTGGTAACTTCGCTTTTTTCTCTCTACTTTATGAATATGAAGAAAAATATGACTCAAGAAGAAACACTGAGCTTCTTCGTACTCTTTTTAAGATTAGTTTTATGATTATATACTTATATTAAAGTTAATTAAGCTAACTAGGTTCTAAATCACTCTGTTTATATCTTTGAGATTTGCTTTTATTGTTATTATTATTTAAGTTAGTAGTTATGGATTCATGTTTTTGAATTTAGTTTCTGTGATTTTTATTCAATTTTTTACTTTTTGTAAGTTTGATTTATGGAGTCTTGAATTTTTGATTTGATTAGAACATAGAAATCTGGTTGGTGAAGTGTTTGGATGAACAGGAAACGGTGGAAATTAATTTTCATTATTCTGGATCTTCAATTTTTTTTCTTATATAACTTTTAGTATTTATTAGTTACTGTTTTGTAAGTTGAAGTTGCTTGAACTTAGGGTCTGTTTGGGTTGACTTATTTGAGCTTATCTACTAGTATAAGCACTTGTAACACTGTTTGGGAGACTTATGAAAACAACTTATTTTCACATGCAATATTCAAGAGTTGGCCTCTTGGTGAAGACTTGGGTGAGAGTGTGCTCCACTTAAAGTCTCAGATTCGAATTCCTTAAAAAAATACAATGATACAATGGGTTTGTGAGTTCTGACTAATTTAGAAAGTGTTTTAGTGATTGGATTTTGAAATTCCTCTACCACCAGTGGTGCTATACTAAGATCATGTATAAGCCTTGTGTGTTTCCGCAATTATATCTGTAACACTTGACATAAATTGTTTTGTTCCTTAGTTGGTTTTTCAAATTTGCGACTCTGGGTATGTATTATGATTGGTGTATTCTGTAATTGAAAAACATCTTTGATGACAGGTTTGCTAAATAAACATGACATGCCAAGCCTTGAATGTATCATTAGAGAGGGGTAGAAGATCTGTGAGGAATGTCAAACATCTGCATGTTTGAGGTATGAACTATGAAATACAATATTACTTTGCGGCCTTGCCACAATATACTTACGTGGCACCACGGCTTGTATTTACTGTTTCCACTTCAAATTCTGATCTTAACACGACGCAGAAAAACAGTCAGCCCTAATTCGTTTCCATATAAGACCGCAAATATGATGACATTTTTTAATCCTGAACTTGTTTAGATGGTTGGAAAATATCTCAAACCTAATCTAGAGTAAGCTTGTTACATTGGTAATCTCACAGTATAAGATGCAAATTAACTACAAATTTCTTCTGACTAAAATCAATCAAAAGAATTCCTCATCTTGTTTCAGATAACCTGTCATTGAGAATCATATAGGTTAAAGATTTTTCAGCATAGTTAGAGTTTGTTTCTTTTTGTTCCAGTAACATATTCATTAAAATGATTTTCCTTTCACTGGAATCCCTATGGTGTGACATCTTTGGCTTTGTTCCCTAGTGAGCATTTCTATGTACATCATTCTAAAACAATGAAGTCAACATTGAGCAGTTTGTACCGGGAGGAATTGTGATAAATATGCTGACCTATTGCTAATGCTCGGTGGTAGATCTTGGAGATAATCAAATAATGTGTATCTGATACTCATCATGCGAACTATTCTGTAATTTTTTGATGATATCACTATCTATTATGGGCTTGTTTGACGTCTACATTGCTGTACTGATTCTCTTTTAGTCTGTAGCATAACCTTAAAAGCAGGCTATTGTGCAAACTAAGTTCGAAAGTGCTACGGATGCAGAAGTGGCTTGGTAGCTATTAAGACACCAGAAATACTGCCTTTAGAAACTTATTGTGGATTGGTGGTGGGTGTACAGAATACAATTCTTATTAAATGGTAAATTTGAAACTTATTATCGATTGCTGTACTGATTATCTTTTTGTCGAACATACCAGTTCGATGTTTTCTATTTATCTCTTTATTGGGTTAGATTTGTGTTCGTATGGATTTGCCATATCATGTCATGCCAGGTTACTATAAGAAATTTGCTAAATATCTATCTTTGTGTTACAGTTTGAAGATAATGTGTGGGATGGATTTGATGAGATTGAGAATGATGATCTCATAGTCCCCCGTTCTGGTAGCCCACAAAATAATCAATTTGTTATCGAGGGTGATGGCTGTAAGAAATCACTTCACGAATTACGTGGTATAAGGAGTAGCGATTGTGTTAGTAGCTATGGTACTCTGGGTAAAGAGGAATTATATTTGCAAAATATGAACCAGAATGAAAGAATGCCAGAAAAGGATTCATGGTCTGACACACCTGAAGGTGTATTCTCTTCATGTGATGGTGACTCATACAGAGAAGAAAAAAGGCTAACTTTAGATGATACAGGCATGTCTGACCATTTTTTCAAGAGCAGCAATATAGATTCTGGTGGCAGTGAGCTTTGTGCAGATGATACCATCTCAGAAAACAAGTGTGTGGTGGAAGATGATAGTGCACGCCAACATCCAAAAAACCACACATCTCAAGCTGATAATGAACTCAGCTTTCTTGATAATGATGGGTGGCTGGATATAGGAAACTTAGAAGATGTTGACAGGATGTTGTAAGAAATCTTCCAATTTGACAGAATTTTACTCATCTTTCCCTTTGTCTGAAAAACTAATCGATTTGTTGCAATCGTTATATAAATATCTAAATATTGATTTTAAATTGCAGAAGTTGTGATTTAACTTTTGGAATGGAGAGTCTCAATAATGAAGAGGAGTTCTGTTGGTTTTCTTCTTCGCATGGCGCTGAAGGTTCCGATGATGCATTAATGTCTGACTTAAAGCTTCATTGTGCAGACATGAGTCCATTAAAAAACATATCAGGATACAATATGGATTCCTCCAAGGAAAATATTGATGTTCTTCCGATCAATGGTTCGAACAAAAAGTCATCCCCCGATGATAAGAAGATAAGATCTCAAACGGGGGTGGATGTCAACGGTGTTGCTGCTTCGTTATCAATGTTCAGTGAATTAGACACAAAATCCGGTCATAAAGATGCCTTGGTGCCCGAAGAAAAGGTTTGTTGGTTGCCTTCTTTTTAACTTGGGTTCTGAATTCTTGAATTTCAAGTTATGAAGCTATCATTTCGATGTGGTTTCTTTATTGTAACACAGGGCTCATACAAATTTCCATATGATGATCCTCTCAAAGGCACATGAAAAAGTAATTTTGACATGCGCCTCTGACCTCATAGGTCACATATTCTAAAAACAAATTAAAACTCCACCCTCATTTTTTAATTTAAGGAATTGAAATAATGAAATTCTACAGAAACTAAAATATTTTAGTATATAGTTTTCCTAAGATGGTTTTATGGTATATTCATGGCCTTACTCTTTTTATCTTGATTATAGTTGTAACTAATACTGAGCGTGCATTTTGGGAAATCTAGTAATCACACTATTTGTTGTGAATAATGTTTTTTCATGTTTCACTATTTTCACTTAATGGGAAATTGTGCTTGACCATTGTGCAGGACTCAAATAAATTCTTTCATTTTGAGGGTAATTTGTTGGGTTTGTCGTGTTTACAATGCAAGTTTGATAGCAAGGGTGGGTTAGTTTCTGAATGCCTGGTGCAGTTTATTAGCGTGAAGCTGTAAACTGAATTAATAAATTCTTTTTTAATTTGTATATCACCAATAGTTTCTTTTTACTAGTTGCAGAAGAAGTTTCCAAAGTCGTCATCAGGAAAGCGAAAAATTGGCAATTCTCCTGAGGAATATGGAGATATAAATCAGCACTTTGGAGCCTCTTCTAGTGGAGTTACTTCTCTTGATAGTAATCAGAGGCATAAGCAGAACATTGATTATGATTCTTTAGGCTGCATACCGACACAAATTCCTTTAACGCACCCAGGCTTTAGTCATGCTCCAAATCACACTTCCCTCTCTCTGTCTTTCTATGGACCAGGAGCTGAGCTTGATGGACATCAGCCTCCTTTTATACAATCATCTTATGCTTCAAACACGGAGAGTTATCATGGTCACTCTTCGGAGGCTTCTGCCTTGAAAACAAATGAGAAGAGGGAAAAGTATCATAGCCATGATGAACACCTCTTAAGTAGGAGTTTCAAAAATGAAAGAAGGGCAAATGAAATGCCATTTTACAGTCCAGGTTCTTCTCAGCTGGTAGCTCATCAGTTTGAAAATGAAAATGAAGGTCAAAGTAAAGTTCGAGGGGTTAGTCTAGGATTTTCATCAGAAATAGACTCATCATCTGTACAGGAAAGCTCACCCATTAGCTCTGCTCTTGACCAAAACTCGTTTGAAGCAAATAGCTTTTACCACCTGCAACAGGTGTTGGATCAGGTATTAGAATCTTTTACGATGTTCAAGTTTACAAAAGCGTTTTTTGTTTATATTTCTTTTTTCTTATGTTCATTTTTAATTTTAAAACTTCCACCTGTTTTTACTTTGTTTCAACGAAACTTTTATCACGTGTTTTCTATACAAAATTTTGAAAACAGACAACATAATGAAAACGTGATAAAGTTTTTGTAATTTAAAATGAAAATTGAAAATGTTTTTGTAAACTGAACGAGCCTATGGTTATTATCTATATCTGTCACTTATTGTTTGTTCGATTGCAGTTGGATATTAGAACCAAACTGTGCATAAGGGACAGTTTATACCGCTTAGCTAAGAGTTCTGAGCAAAGACATGATAATTCAAGTCCAAAAGGCATCGCTGAAGATGGTACTGAAGCATTCAAAGACACAATGGCTCAGGATGCAAGCAGGTACTTCACTTTTATTACATCAGAGTCATCTGTCTCGATAACACGGTAGCTATTATGAAGAGATACCAGAGTTTGAGTGATTGTGTAGCATTATTTCGAGTATTGCTAGTTGTGCGTTCTGGTTATCCGCATATGCAGCAGTGTTTCTAAAAATATTATTTTCTGTCATTCAGGTGTACAGGGTTCATGGATATTGAAACCAACACAAATCCGATTGATAGGTCTATAGCACACTTATTGTTTCACAGGCCCACCAATCAATCAACGGTTCTTCAAAATGATATTGCACCTTTCAAAACCAGTTCCGTGGTATGCTTTCATGAATTTTGACATATTTCAGTAAAGTATAATGCTATTGTTTGGTCCTAGCCTCATCTTCTGGTTTAATTGACAGATACATGAACCATCTATCAATCCAGTAAAGGCTGAGAATCAGGTCTTTCAGGAAGATTCTTCTACGGATGTAGAGAAAAAGCTTTTAGGGGGTAACACCTAGTGATTGTGAAACCAGGTTTAGCGCATCATGTTGTTGTAGTTTATAGTTTTCACGCCATCTAATAAGATATTTTATAATTATTTTAAACCTATTTAGATCTCATTTTAAATTTGTGGTCCAGTTTTGCATTGAATGCCACGACACTGATGTACATTTGTAATTTGTAACATGACACTGATGCACATTTTACATTTGTGCTGATCATAAGGGAGCAATATATGATGTATTGTAATGGGTTTAAGTCTTCATTTAGAGACAAAAACAAACATGCATAGAAGTATGTAACTTTATTCTTTTGGAGCTCTATACCATGATACCAAAAACAAAAGGAACAATATGTTTTTGGTTTAGATATCCAATCTATGATATGATAATCTATCTATCTATCGATCTATCTGTCATCTCCGATAAAAATCCCTGAGTTACTAGTTGAAAAGGAATCATCGGTCAGAGACCTATCACAAGAAACATCATCGTCATCTTCAGACATCAAGTGTATCTGTTGTATTTTCTCGACTTCTCTAACCACCTCTTTCATCTCAGGACGTTTCTCTGGAAACCTCTCGATGCATCTCATTGCTATCTGCAACAACCTTAACATTCCAGGAAGAGCACTCTTTTGACAAGATATTTCTTTGTCGAATATCTCAGCAGTCCATTCTTCTCTCACAGCTCTATGAACCCAACTACAAAGATCCACACCATTAATCCCTTGTGGAGCTGAGCAGAGAGAAACTTTCCCAGTTAGGATTTCTATTAAGAGTGATCCATAGCTCCAAACATCTGATTGTATTGTAACTTTTCTTGCATAACCATATTCAGGGGATTTGTAAACAACCATATGTTGAGCCGCAATTGGTTGTGCTATTAAGGAGGAAAGGCCAAAGTCAGATACAAGAATTGAATTGTTTTCATCAAATAGTACATTTGATGACTTCAAATTTCCATGAGGGACTATGTTATGGATCTTGTTGTTGAGGTGAAGGTACTCTAGTGCTCTAGCAACTCCTTTTGCCACTGATAATCTTGAGTTCCAGTTGAATGGAACCCTGTTTCCATCTCTTCCATCTAAAATAAAGTGATGCAAAGTTTGGTTACTATTATAAGACTATGTAAAATTTTAACATGCACATATAATCTAAAATGGACTAATAATAAAGGTAAAAACTCATAATAAAAACTAAAAAAAGGACCAAGTTGATGTAAATTACCATGAAGTTTGGAGAAAAGATTTCCATTCTGTGCATATCTATAGAGCATAAGCTTCTCATCTCTTGAATGATAGTAAGCAAGCAAAGGCAACAAATTAGGATGCCTAAGATCAGAAATCATTTTAACCATCTTAGCAAACTCCTCCTTAGTGAATGGTTTCAAGTCCCTTAACCTCTTAACAACAATGTTAGGTCCATCATTCAACATAGCCTTATAACTATTCCCCATAATTCCATGTCCTAATGACTCAGCAGAAGCTCTAAGAAGTTCCCCCATTTGAAACTTTGTCTCATCATTAAAGAACATAAGTTCCTTTCTCTCTTCCACTGTCATCATTGTTGTCCCTTCTCCTATCTCAACCCTCTTCTCAATACTTGTCTCAACATCTTTCTCTTGTTCATAAGACATGTTGTTAATGTGTCCTTTCACTATTCTATTGAGTTTCTTTGATGTGTTGTAGTAAAGAATCAATAGCAATATGATTGCAAGAAGAAGAACCACATTGAGAATTAATAATAAAAGATTTGAATTGTTTTTATTACTTGAAGGTTGTTTATCTTGGACTTCACTATTATCTTTGGGGGTCCCTTTAGGTTCTTCTTGAGCTATAGCAAGAACTGAAAAAGTGATGAGTTGAAGAACAAAAAGGGGAAACCCCATTGTGAAGTTGAGATTGATAGAAGTGTTGTAGCTATGGCATGGAAATGGATTATTAGATACATTTCTATGTTGAATTTAGTACAGTACTACCTAATTAGTCATTCTAGTTGAAGACAATAACAAGGGTATCTATGTTTGATATTCTTTTGATAATATCTAGAGATATGATGTATGATGTGATTTACTATATAGTTTGATGCAATACAACCTTGGACATGTCGTGTAAAGCTGTGTATGAACTTGGAAAAGGTTTGGATTCTTGTTGCTATGTTTCTCAGTCTAGACGGCTATTATTGTCCTAGTATCCAATCAGTGTTAGAAAATATAAAATATGAGAACCATTTCAAGTTATATTTGTATTGAGGTTAAATAATTATGATATTAAGCCAAAAAATATATGAAGGGTTTGTTCTTGTTTAATTAAGTTCTACAAAATTTCCTAAAAGCGGATATTTTATTTTCTTTCTATTATATATTCTCAATAATTGTATTTCAAAATAAAATTTTCACGTGGGACTTCATACCTTATTTTGGCTAGTTCAATAAATTATTATTGTTATAAAGACAATTTGAAATTTGGTAAGATAATCTATTTCATGAAGGATGAGAGTGAATTCGAAGGAGTTTTTCACATGCGACCTAAGGGGTTACTAAATATACAATATGAAAGTTATTGAGAAATCGAAATGTTGACAGTTTTTATTTTATTTTATTAGCTTGGATCATTCACAATGATGAAGTATATACAAAGTGGTGACTTGCATCTAAGCTACTGTAGATATGCAACACTCTATCATTACTTACTTGATTAGCAAGTATCAGTCACACCTAACACTCTAACTGTTTTGTAATAGAAAATTAACTAACTATTATAGCATCCTAACTAATTCCAATTGGCTTGTTTGGTTGGTCAACTACATGCTTCAATATCTCCCCACAAGTTGAAGGTTGAAGGCTAGTATATATTTACCATCTTCAACTTAAGTAATAGAGTACGAAATGGTTAAGGGTGCAATGATTTTGTGAAGAAAAGGTGATAATTTATTTCAAGATGTTTAGTTCTTACATGGAAGACAAGGTTAATTGTAACGTGCAAAACACTTTGATTGTCAAAATAGATAACAAGTATTTTAATGGATTTGATTTGAAGATCTTTTGAGATAAAATAACCATTGTAACTCACATGTTGCAGCCGCAAATGCACGATATTCAGTTTCTGATGAAGATTTTGAAACTGTGAACTATTTCCTAGTTTTTTCATGAGATCAATGATTTGCCAATGAAAAATTATTTTTTTGAAAGGGTCAAGACACTTTGCCCAATCTACACCAGAATATCCATTCAACTGGATCTCTAGGAAACATTATGCCTCGACTAAAGCATATTTTGAGGTATTTAAGAATTTTGCAAGTTGCATTAAAGTGAGTCATGGTAAGAGTATACAAGAATTGACTTAACTGTTGGGTACAAAAGGTAATGCAAGAAATATCAAAATTTAAATCTTTATTTTCATCATTATTAGGAATTCTCAAGAATATGTTTTCTTTGTAGAACAATTGACCATCTATTATTAGAAGGGTCACTGACATAAAAAAATTGTTTTCCTTAGGATGCCATGATAAATGGTTCATTCATAATTGCCTTAGGAAGATCATCCCATGTGAGTCATAATTCATCAATGACCTCAAACTATGGTCTAAATACCATTACCGAATTTTTATCTTTGAAACTAGACAAGTACATGGATTCAGCCTCAACCATAACCCTACTATTTTGCATGGTACTACGATCATAGATTTTGTATAAAATGAAAATTTACTAATGTCGTATGCACTCCAAGTTATTACATTAAATTTAGGCATACCTGACATCCATTTAATTGTCTCGAATGCACTCTTATCTTTTGAAACCCTTTCATTAAACCAATTTATAAAATATTTGTTATGCTTTGTCAACATCCATTTTTCACTCATCATGGGGAAAATTTTCTTTGGTAAGTCTTTTGTGGACGAATAAGTAAGGTTGAACTTCATCAACATTATTCTATATATACAAATGTGTTTGAAGAATTGCATCTCTAACCATTGTCTTAACATTTAAACCTTGAGTATCTTTACCTTCATATCTTCCATCATGACGATACTTAAGAATTTCTATAGAGTCTGCTTTTGACAAGTAGTTTGAACAAAACTCAATAGTTTCTTCTATGATGTATCTTTCAACGATCAAAACTTCCGGACGATGATGATTCTTCGTATACCCTTTAAAGGTATCCACGTATCGCTCCACCAGATACATCAACCTTAAATAAATTAGGCTACAAAATCTAATCTTTCTGACTAGATAAATAATTAAGTGAACCATAATGTCAAAAAATGACGGAGGGAAATAAATTTTCAATTGACACAATAATTGTAGCCTCATGTTCCAGCTCATCTAAATTTCTTGAATCAATGTTTTTATTATAAGTAACATTGAAGAATAAACACAATCTAGTTATAGTTCCCTTTACTTTTTTTTGTTGGAAAAATGTCACGAATAGCCATTGCTAGAAGTTATTGCATCAAAACATGACAATCTTGAAATTTTAAATCAATTAATTTAAGATATTTTATTGGTACAAGTTTCATTTGAAGAGTACCCTTGGGGAACTTTGATACCTTGCAAACACTCGCAAAAACTTTATTTTTTCTTTTCTATACATCGTGTGACATGCTGAGGACAAATATGTTCTTTTGCCTATTTATTTTAAGATAACTCTAGACTTATACCCATCTCCACCAGATTTATATTACGTTCTTACCATCTTTTGTCTTGTCTTGAACGTTGAGAAGTATTCCAATCAAACTACATTTTTCTCCACATGCATCACATAAAGATAATATCTTAAATCGAGACTATACCCATATGAAAAATCAAAGAACATCGATCTATTTTTTCATATATTTTTATGCATGAGTCCTTTTTGGTTATTTTCAAAGACAACACTAATGTGTTGTTGTCTTTTATAAATTCTTCCTCGGTCAAGGATTTTGGAGCGATATCAAAATCCCGCTCAACATTAAAGACCTTCCACAATCTATGATATGGATGATTTCAATTCCCAAGGTAAACCGTCTTTTTCCTATTCTTGAATTGGTGGAAGTATGTATCAACTTCACATATAGGACACACTTTATGCCCATAACGTTGTACCAAGAAAAATTATAGTATGCATGAAATTCATTGAATGTGAAAAACAACATGTCGCGCATCTTAAATTTTTCACCCAAATACACATCATTAACATCAATGCCTTCATCTCACAAAACTTTTAAATCTTATTTAATGGCTTTAGATAAATATCTATATCGTTTCCTGATTATTTTGGACCAGAAATCATCATAGACACCATCATATATTTGTGCTTCATGCACAACCACGAATATAAAGTATAAATCATGAGAAGAACATGCAATGAAGTATGGTTAGTACTCAGATTACCAAACATGTTCGTTATATCATGGCAATTCGATGCCTAAGGTTTTTTTTGGCTCGTGGCCAAAATCCAGTAACAACGAATCAATTTTCTTCCATTGCAAAGAATTAGCTATCTGTTGAATTTTCCATCACTTCTTCTTTCATCTGAATGCCATTTAATATTCTCCGTGTCATTAACATTAACAAAAAATCTCATGAACCTTGGAATTATTGGTTGGTACCACATCAACTTAGTAAGGGGACCCTTTTTGCTCACACCACCACCACCATCAACACCATTACTTTTCATCTTGTAGCGCGACTCCCCACACCTCTAACACTAATGAAGTTTTTCATACTCTTTCTTGTACAATATAAAATCATTATGACTTGCATGTAATTTGACATAGTCCAAACCCATCAGGAACAATATTTTCTTGGTATCATAATTACATTTCAACAACGTGTTACATTTTGGAAGCATGTATTTCAACAATTCAAGCAATTCAATAAAAAAATTATCCATCTGTTACACCCTAATTTTGAACCTGAATTGCCAACCATACATATCATTTCACTTTCATCATTTGTGCATCATATCGATTATTCATGTCATCTAACCATCGTGCATATAGAATTTATACCTTTTGTTTCAGTGTTGTCTAAGCCCAGATCTTGCAAGATCGAACCAAGGATCAGGCAAAGTTATCAAGTCAAGTACGTGTGCATTATTAGTTGATATTCAGTGGAGTTTGACCTAATCTTGGTCAAACAAATGATTTGCTTCAGTACCAAGTTATCAGGCTATGGCAAAGGTAATTTGTTTCAAGGTGGATAATCATCACGTTAGATGAATTTCAATTAGGGTTTCGGTAAAGTGGCAGTGCATTTAGTTTCTCAAATCATCTGTGTCATGGAGGACATGTGTGGTTTGAATTCAAGCATTTGTGTGTGAGGGTCCAAATTAGGGTTTTTCTACAAAGATTCAAGTTATCTGATTAAAATCAAGTTGTAGAGCCCTCAAAATTCAGGACAATTGGTCAATGTATCAAGTCATTCACAAGCCCTGATTATGTGGTTCATGCTCTTTGCGTAATAGGATTCAAGCTTTCAATTCAAGACCGTTGCAAAAGTGGGATCAGGATATGGTGCTATGTCTCATGGAATTGATTCAAGGTTTTCAAATTTCATGCCTTCCTAAATGTAAGATCCCAGTTCATGTTTATGATCATAAGTTCAAGAATTCAAGTTCAGTTCCACTTCAAATTTCAATCCAATTCAAGTTTCAATTTCAATTTTCAGTTCTATCTCATTGAAGATCCCAACCAATTTTCAATTCAAAATCCAATTTTCAAATTCCAAATTCATGTCAAAAGTTTCAAATTCCACAAGTCATTTCTTTTAATCTTCAAGTTTCATTCAAGTTTTTAATCTCACTCAAAATTTCAAGTGCCATTTCTATTTCAAATCATATTCAAGTTCCAAATATTTTTTTCTATTTCTTCTCAAATTCAATTTCCAATTCTACTTTATTTCCAAAATTCAATTTCCAATTCTACCTCACTTCCAAATTCAATTTAAGCTTCAAATTCAAGCACTTTCAAGTTTCTAATTCAAGTTCAATATCAATTTCAACTTCAATTCAGTTTCCATGGCATTCAAGATTTCCATTCAAATCCAAGATTCATAACAAGAGTTTATCTCAAAATTCTATTCATAACCTATTTTCAATCTCCAAATTTCAAGTTCTATTCATAATTTCTATTCAAGTTCCATTATTTAATCCAAATACATTTCCATGGTCCATGTCTAAATATTCTTACAACATTACAAGCCCATTTTTGCAACAAAAAAAAGACAAAAAATTAAAAAATAAATAAATACAAAAAGTCCCATTGTCTGAATTGTCAAAGTCACACAATAAAAAAAATAATATACAAAAATTCTTCTTCAAGTGACAAGCTATTTGCAATTACAACCACTCACTCCCAAGCCTTATGCTGCTTCAAGAGAATGAGAGGCAGGAGTGTCACATATTAGCTACAGTGGGGAAGTTTAGTGTCATATGGAACTTTCAACAAGTCAATGAATATTATCATTAGTGCTGCCGCAATCAACAGGGTCTAAAAGAGCTGTTACTGCTACAAGACACTCCCCAACAATAATTCCTTTGTGCAGAATGGATTCATGCACGACAGGATGGCCACCCCAATGAAAATTAGTTTGTTTCGGCTTATCCAATAGGAGATAATAATTCTGGGATAACTAAAGTGTAGTTGATAAGGAGTTTAAATTAACTAGTTGTGGTTGCCAAATTGTATATTTCTTTCTGTTTCAAATTCTAATACTCATTGATAAAAAAACACGCCATACCATCTGCAAACAAGATATATTTACAAGCTAGCCTGATACCCCCATACCATCAAGCTGCACACCACATATGTAATACCCCAAATTTTGCCCTAAGATTAGTCAGTTTATCTCGCATTCCATTTCATTTTTGTATTGTATTTAACCAGTCACTAACAAGTTCGTGTAGTTGGTTGATTTTTGCAGGTAAATATCAGGTGGCACGCTCTTTAGTTCATGAAGGGTAAAATGGTCATCTGTTCGCAACCGGCTGTCAACTTGCGAATTTTAAGTTGTGGGCAGAAAATTTGGACTGTTTGGTTTGGTTGATGTGAGTCAGAGACGAGTTAATCGGAAAGGTTGTTCATGAAAGGATCTGAGCTGTTCAAAATAAACCCGAGATTGCATTTGAGTTTAATCAGATAGTCTGGAGTTGCTCGGATAAGGTTGTTTATTTTAGTTGTCGGAAGGTTTAATCGGAAGTTACGTCAGAGACGAGATTGGTCGGACAGGTTGGATTGAATCGGGAATTATTAGTGGTGTTTGGATTTCATTTTAAAAATCAAAAGAACAAAAAATAGTTTCATTTCAATTTTTCATTTTTATTAGTTTCACTTCATTTTTTTTATCAAGCATATCTCATTAAATTAATTTCATTTTTCTTTAAACCAGTCATTATATTATTTTTGTCAAAAAAAAATCAATTGAATTTCTAATTTTTATTCTCTCTCTTCATTTTTAAATAGGTAGTTCATTTTTCTCAATAATTTTGATTCTTATTCTTCATGTTTAAATTAAATTAGTTTTATTTCATTTATTAATAGTATTTTCATTTTTCTATTTTTAATCAAAGCATATGTTTTATAGTTTTCATTAAGGCATATAAAAAACAATTAACACATAAATTAAAGGATTATTATTAATCGCAATAATTCTTTCCACAAAATAATAATAAGTAAATACATTTTTATTAACAAATAATACAAATTACAAAAAAATAATAATAAGTTTTTTCCTAAACATTTTCTAAGCCTCCGATTATCCGATCTTTTTTCGACTTCTCCGATTCTTTCTTCGTACCTGCAAAATAAGCAAATAATTTTATCGGTTAATTGTGGCGTCCCGACCCCCTCATAACGTTGTCATCATCGGGTGTGTCGGGAGGGCAACAGGTTACTCCGAAGCCGGCTCCCGACTCGATTTCCGACCAATAGCAAAAATCAGGCAGATTTTGTTCTTTGTTTTCGGTGGCATCCAAGAGAGAGAAAGAGTTTTAAAGAAAAAGCACTTTTGTAAAAAAGTTGGTTTTCGGAAAAGTGCTTATTTAGAAAAGCTGGTTTACGGAAAAAGCGCTTATTTAAAAAGCACTTATCCAAAATTATATTTTCAGCCAACAGCGTAAACAACTTTCCACGAATGTTACGGAATCCACGGATCCAACAACGATCCAACAAGTTCATCAAATCAGTTCAAACAAATCAGCGAACTCAACGACAACCACATGCTAAAACGTATCAACAAGATTTCCGTAAAGCTTGCGGAATCAACAGCAAAAGCGCAACCCAGCAAACCAAACGAAAACCAACAAGAACAAATCAAATATTGAATAACAACAAATCCTGCGAAAATCACGTGAAATCCGGCAGCAAACTCGCAACAATCCAGCCCAAAACATCATCATGAAAGTACATATAAATTCACCATTTATAAAAAACCCTAGTGGAGGAGGCAGAAAACGGACGAAAAACGGCGGAGATTCAGAGAGGACTTTCGAACCTCATCATCATCATCATCCTTTTTTAGAGAAGAAGAAGAGGATCCATGTTTCGTCACCTTCAGAGCCGCGATTTCGGAACTCAGGCATCACCAACAGACCGGATCGGCGGCGGCGGAACCCACAAGAGTTCAAACACCGGCCAAGCACCACTGGCGGGAAAACCTACCACAGCCTCAGAGCTTTTCGCTCATCATCGGCCTTGACCGTAAATCGAACGGAGCAACAACCATCATCAACAAATCATCAGATTTCGTAAGAATCTCTTCACTGTGGAATTTGTTTGTTTTTTTTTTCTTTTCCAGGTGATAAAAGAAGAAAACCAAAGGATCAACATGCATGGAAACAGAAAAAGGTGAAAGAGCTTCGAAGCCATCCATGGCTTCCGCCGCCGGCCCTCACGAGGAAGAAGGATGGGTTTCCAAGTGAAACCCTAAGACTCAAATGCTGCAGCAAATGACTCGTGTTCAGCTTTTATTTTGTCCTTTTTGTTATTTGGTTTATTTTTTTTCTTTCTTTCTTTGATTTAATGATGATAATTAAAATTAAAAGTTATTTTAGCATTTAAAGTTAGAATTCATTCTTAGCATTTAAAATGGAAAATTCATTAGTTAGCGTTAAAAAAAAAATGTCAGTTTTAGTATTCAAAATTAAAATCCGTTAGTTAGTATAAAAATAAATTCATTTTAAAGTTCATTTTTTGCATAAAAAAATAACAAATAAATAAAATTCATATTTTGCATAAAAAAATTTAAAGTTCATTTTTAGCATTTGAAATAAAATTCATATTTTGCATAAAAAAATTAAAGTTCACTTTTAGCATTTGAAATAAAATTCATGTTTTGCATAAAAAAAATAAAAGTCATGTTTAGCATTTAAAATTAAAAATCATTTGTAGCATTTTAAAATAATAATCATTTTTAGCTTCAGGAAAAAGGACCACAACCTCACTTTCTATTTCATCTCCTCTGCTAATCCACGACTTTATTCATGGTCTCGGGTTTTTAATTGTATATACGCGAGACCATAGTCGCATTTCTCATTCGTGTGCTTATCTTTCGGTTGTAATTTATGCGAGGCCCTTGCCGCAGTTATTTTATTTTTGCATTTTCTTTTTCGGGGATTTGTAATTTAAGCGAGTGATCGTCGCGATGTTTTTTACAATTTTCTTTATTTTCTGCACTTTAATTTTTTCGTATGATAATATTTATTTTTACTGTTTATTTACCGTCAAAACCTTCCGAAGGATTTGGTCTCACCGTTTAACCGCTGAGTCAATGGCCTCCTCCCTTAACCGTTTCCAAAACCCTAATAGCCTAGGTGTTCCGCCGTGGACGAAAATGCCCTTTACCCTACCTTTAGGTCAAAGAGTCGTTGTACTCTGTTTTAGGGTTTCCCACCGTGGAATCCCTAATCTTAACCCTAATTTCAATTGATAAACTCAACGTAGAAATAAGAGTTTCAAAACTCCACGTAAGTGTGTCCTTAAGATAAATTTATTCCCCTTGAAACCTTGACCACAGTCAAGACGTTTCTAACCTCCCTTTCAAAGGGAACTACAATTACTCTGATTCCATTCCCGTCAGGATATGTAGGCACAAGATGCGGCGTCTTGCCGAGTAAACTTAGGACTAACCCTTAGGTCTCTTTAGGTCACTCTATCCCTTAGCTCAGTATATACATCAAGCATAATAAATAAAAAACATACTTTAAACAAAAGGTTCCTGTAGAGTACTACAAAAGTTTAGGGTGCTAGTACCTTCCCTAAGCTTAACCAACCCCTTACCTAGGTCTCTCCCCGCATTGTGTTTACGATGCAAAAATAGGTTTTTTCTCTTTTGACCTTTTCCTTCGGATAAATCAAAGAGCGGTTGTGAATTAAGAATTGTGATTCAAACTAATTAATAGTTTGATATCCTATTTCCACCATCACAACATACAACACACCGAAAAACATTACAGACACGACCCCACCATGTACCAATTTTTTTCCAGTATTCACGAAAACAACAGTCAAGTTTTTCACTTCAAAAACACTTCACACAGTGCATAAAACCTGCACACAAAATTACACAAAACAACAACATAACCTGCAAATGCCATTACAACAAAACAACACAACACAAAACCTTTGTTGTGCCACCCACAACACGAACCTACCCCACAATTCCCTGCTACTGTACAAGCAACCTCGACAACACCAATAAACCAGCAACCTGCATAATGCTCCAAGTCATACGACCTCCCGCAACCCACTCCAACAATTACTACAAACCTGCTGCAACCTTAAGTGAAAACACAACTATCCCACTATACCCATCCCACTACATCGTACGACAAAGAATACCAAAGCAACAATGTACAACCTTAAGCCACAATACCGCTATACACAGCTTGCAAAACATACAACAACGTAGCAACAATAACCGGCAACGAAAACAACGTATTAAATACAACAAGACAAATGTTTGTACTAGAAATTAATCCACAAGAACCCGAGTTTTCTTTGTTTTAAAGGGAGGAGAAAAAAATTTGAGTATTAAGAACTCTCTCTACAAAACACAAACGATATAAATCTTCTTCACAAAATCGACCTTATGGCAGATCCTCCCTGTTAAACCTTCACCTCTTTCAGAATCACACAACAAAGCCTCTTCAACATACCAAAAACCTTCTTGAATCCTCACTACAACATACTCCTCCGATCCTTATAAACATAATCAATCTTTATCAACCTTAGACCACAGTGTTCTTCTGTTCATCTGCCTTGCTTCTGGGACCTTTAAACCACTATTAAACATGCAGCCACCACCCACTGAAATAATACTATCTCTTCACGGTTGAGCTTTTGAGGCGATCTCTCAACTTTTCTAAACAAAAATAAATACTCACAGAAAAAGAGAAAGAGAGAAGATACTTCACCATCACCCTCCTCTTTTATCCACAAACCACCATAAACACTTAATCGGAACCCCATCATTATATCCTTTACACCACCTCGAAACCTCTATAATGATCCTCTCCGTTAAGATTCTATCGGCCGCGTAAATAAGCTTCAACGAAAAAATCTCCGTCGTGATTCATGTTTTCGTCCAAAAGCACAGCTCTAGTCTAGGTTGGGTCAGTGATAGCGTTGAAAGCGTGAATTAGCGTCATTGCCTTTTAGGACGAAACAAGATTGGTGTTGAAGAAGGGAGAACGTGATTCTACTTTGTCACGTGTGGGGTACTGTTTTCTTTTACTAATATTATTGAAATGCTACATTTAATTTTTCTTTAACATTATTTGTTAAAATGGATTTGGGTTCTAATTTATTGATCTTTCTTGAAGCCAATGATTCAAATCATAACATCACAACATAAATGTACCCCATTTCCATTCTTTTTTTATTTCAATTTTTTCTAATTTATTTTTTATTTTCTTTTTGAATTTTCTTTTTTAATCTTGAACTTCTTTAATCTTGACTTCTTTTTAAATTCACTTGTTTTCATTCTATTTTGTTTCTTTTCATTTTCATTTTCATTTCTCATTTTCATTTTGATTTCCTTTTCGTTTATTTGGTTGATGAAGTCTTTTTAATCATAAATGTTGGTTATCTAAGTTGTTAACCTTCATTATTTTAAATCTGTAAGGATTTATCCTTTAGATCATTTTCTATACCTTGAGATTGTGATAGGTTACCTTCGATTAATCGACGTAAGTTTATGATTAAGACGAGACCGTTCTCTTTTTCTTTTCGTGTGGCACGATTATTGGAGAATGATCTACATATCATTTCTCTATCGTGTTTTAGCAAAAACATTATGATTATACGACCTCCTATAGCATGATCTTCCTCACAGATCGTGCTACAATAGATTAGTGCTAAAGTGGACCCGATTCATCCGATCATTGATGATTAATGATTAACCACTAACTTTAATTTCTGTTTAATATAGTCTTGCTTTACTTTTTTGTCAATACATAATTGTTCATATTATTATCATTGTTCTTATCGTATTATCATTTTGTCGTCTAATTCATATTGTTCATATCTTGTTCATCACATTAAAAAAAACATAAAACACGATAAAATATCAACACCTAAAAGCTTTCAAATGGTGGACTATGGTTGCTATCTTTGACGTCATGGAGTTGGGTCACTGTATAGAAACTCTAGCAAAGGAGCTGGAGATTTTGGTTATCTTTATTCTCTCTTACTTTAGCTTAGGACACTCGCACACGTACGAATTACTCTTGAGCTACTTGACAATGAGACCTTTTATTTCTCGCATTCAATTTTCCCTTGTATTTTTTTTCATGTGCTCTGCTCCCTTTAGATGCATTTCTTTTATTTTCTCATTTTTGTGTGGTTGTGGTTTCGTACTAGAAGCACCCTTAGGGACTAGGATCGACCAAACCCTTTCACAAGCCCTTGATTCAACGTCAGGTGGCTCTTTCCCTCTTGTAAATCGAGTGTTTTTGCCTTGCCATCGACCTTACCTTATTCCATTAGAACCTCCTTTCCGTTTTGTTCAAACCATTAACTTTTCCGTATGCAAATTCAAACCTCGATCAATATCGAGCATTTTATCAAAGTCAACTTAATGAACTTAATTATACTTAAACTATATTTCAATAAAAGATGAAAAGGGAGTTGTAATGGAGTCTTCGATTTCTCTCCTCAATTGTTAGGGCTCGAGGAGCCTTTCTTACGCTCGAACAATTGTCTTCTCCAAGATTTATAATTTGTTTTACAATAAAATATTTTTATAAAAATCAAAATCAAACATATTTTCTCAATACTTAGATGAAAAAAAGAGAGTTCCTTTCTTAAGCTTCGAGCAATCGTCATCTGATTAACTTACTCTAGATATATCAAAAAACCTTTCACAATTAAGGGTGAAAAATAGAGAGAGAGTCAGATCTTTGATTCATTTTCCCGATTACTTGATCCCGAGGAACCTTTTTTAAGCTTCGAGTAATCGTCATCCGATTTAAAATACTTTAACTATATCAAACCTTTTCGTAATTAAGGTTAAAAAAAGAGAGAGAGTTGATCCTTTGATTCATTCTCCCAATTACTTGGGCCCGATGAGCCTTTCTTAAGCTTCAAGTAATCGTCATCCAAACAAAGCATCAACATATTAATTCAACTTGAGATATGGCTTCTATAGACGACGCAAAATATTGCTTCGTCCATAACCTATTTGAGTCGAGATAAGTGGCGTGTTTCCCATGAATGTTGATATATGGGAATCCATTCAAAGTGATGCAAGTGTCCTCTCCTCACCCGTTTAGGTAAAGCAATATTTTCTGCCAAATGCGACTAAGTATCTTTTAATAAAATCAAACCAACATTCGTAGTCCAAACTACAGATGCTATGATTTCTCATTTGTCAATGAGAATACGTAGACATAGGATTGCGAGATCTTAGAGAGCAACCTTCTACTTTTCCACTGTAGTTCCACGAACTACAGACACTCTGATTCTTCACTTCTTTCAAGTGAAGGTATGTAGGCACAAAGACCTTAATCCTTGATGAGCACCCTAATCTAAAACCACCCCTTTCCCTTTAGCAATTTAAAACTCCGTTTAACTTACCTTTTCGCTTTATTCCCTTAGAGAAAAACAAACAAACAAATCTAACATTTCTCACGAATCGAACCAAGAGGTTCCCGTTGAGTACAATGAACATGAGGGGTGCTAATACCTTCCTCTCGCGTAACCGACTCCTGAACCTAGAACTTGGTTGCGATAACCATGTTATTCCCCTAAAGTTTTTATCGATATTTTCCTTTCCCTCTTTTGGATAAATAAAGTTCGGTGGCGACTCTGTTTTCCACAACCACTCGCGAAGGATCGTGCTTATTTCGAGGTATGACAGCTGGCAACTCTGCTGGGAATTTGCATTGCTCTATGCATGAGAGAATCAAGCCTAACTTGATTTTATTCGTGAGCATTAGGTTCACTTGTTTGTTTTTTTTCTTGTTTTTTATCTTATTATTTGGTTTCTTGTTTGATAGTTATCTACTTGCTTGTTTATCTTTATTATATATCCTATCATTATCTATTGTGATATTGTTGAGTTTCTCTGGTTATTGGTGTTGTGAGATGGCTCTATACCCGTGTTTGAGAAAAACCTAGGATTAGGATGGTAGTTGTTTAGTGGAATCCCACGAGGAGCCTTTCTCATTTGGAGGATACGAAACTCCGCTTAGAGTTGATTCCCTTGAGGATGTTATTGTCGTGGTGAGCCTTTTCCATGACAATAATATTTTCAGGCCTGAATTGATAACTCTAAGGACCTTTTAACCTATTTTCCATGGTGGTTGGTAGTGTTAACTCATGATGATCACTCCTTGGTAGGTTAGCACGAATGTCCCAATCAGATGAGATCCCTTGAACGTATTATTATTTTGACAATGTTATTTTCAACCTCGATCTATGACTCTGAGATACCTTTTAGAAACCTTGGACTCGATGGTTGTGTAGTAGAGACTCACAAGGAGCCTTTCTCGTGGGACGACGCGAAAACCTCACCTAGAAGAGATCATTTCGAGGATGTTATTTTCAGATGAGCCTTTGTTGTGGCAATAATATCTGAAAAGATCTATGACTCTAGGAACCTACCCATTTAGAGCCCACCCGTGGGGTTTCCTTTGATCAGAGATATCAGTTACCTACCTACTGTCATGCTTGACCTGAGAACATGATACTTGTGATTCTGAGCTTTACTTTATGGTGAGAAGGGCCAGATACCCCTGAGACCCCTCAAGATCTTGTACCACAAGGAAAAGACTGAAGATGTGGATAGTGTGATGTCACGCTTTCCATGAAAGAGCACTAAAATAACACCATAAAACCATGATACTACGGTCCACGCAAGTACAAGCGAAGAAAAAGTGGAAAGTATATATGAGAAAACTACATTTATTGATGAGGCTGCAAGAAAAGAATTCATAATTTCTCGTGTTATTCCTAACAAGCATGCATACCTCATCATTGGGGTGGTTAAAGGTGAACAACCAGTAACACTTAGGGTCTCACTCCAACATCCATGGCTAAACAATCAACAGACTAAAATTCCCCGTCAGCATCAACAAACGTCTGCAGTGCCAGCTTATCAACAACCAAGAGCTCAGGCTCCTTATCCACAAAGTGCTGTCAACCAGAATAAGAGACAAGGGGGTAGATGACCCTTTCATCCAATTCTAATGACATACGATGAGCTATATCCTTCTTTATTAGCAAAATGACTAGTGGTTCCAAGGCCTTTAGAACCCCATCCTAATCGTATACCTCTGTGGTTTAATCCAAATGAGCATTGTTATTTCCATGAGGGGGCTCCCAAACATTATTTTGAGGGTTGTCATGCTTTGAAGCACAGGGTGCAAGAGTTGTTTGATCTGAAGATTTTGTCCTTTCCTGACAATACTCCACATTTTGTCCTTTCGGTGCATAAAGCGTGAAACACGAATCAAGTTTCAAGATTTTTCCCTAAATTTTGAGGATCAAACCATGGATTTCAACTTCCTAAATCTAACAATCATTTGGTTGTTTCAACACTTCATTGTAATTTCTTTGCATGTTAGGTGTTGTTTGCTTTTAAACATTATTGTTTTGATTGGTAATATTAATGAAGTGGTCATATTTTTCTAAATTAATCATGTTGCATTCGCTAATATTTCTTCACTTATATCCACACAAAAAAGTATGAATCCATATGCCTCTCATCCAATTCCTTTATTAAACTATTGTTTTAGAAAAGACTTGGAGGGATGATGATGAAAACGAGATACCCATAATTGCTACTGGTATGCTTTCGAATAAAATCCTGCTGATGATGTACAAGCATTATTTCAAATCCCCAAACACTGGAGAGATAAGGAGTTAGTCCCTAGTTAACCACTTCAAGCCTAGAAGTAGGAGTTTCCTTTGGATTTCTAAACCCTTACGCTTAATCTGGGGCATGGGTAGTGTTCAGTTGATATGAGTTATCAAGATGAAACTTCTTGTCTAGGGATTAACCACATGATATTCTCTGCACACATCCTGAAGTGTCGAAAGAATCATGCAAAATCTTAGGGTCATGTTGGTTGTTCCTCGATGACCAATGACTTGGCAGTCACGACTTTTCATCAAAAAGCAAAAATAAAAAGTCTGCTAAGTCGAACACCTCAAGAGGAGACTTAGGAAAAAAATCAAGGCTATCCCGATGGACTTGAAAAACAAAATCAATCCATGCAAAAGTTAGGGACCAAATAAAAATCAAAAATAGGTCCTCAAATCCTCAGCAAAAACAAAATAAGACGCAGCGACCACCATGCCAAAAATCAAAGGGTTGCTGACATCTATGACAAATGCAAAAATGAGGTGACTGTCATCTCAAGCGAATCTTGAGTTCTCATCTCCACTCTCACATCGTTGAACTATCTTTGAAGAAGAATGTGTGTCAAATTTAATTGAACATAGGATTGGAGATCGTAACGAAGAAGGGGTGGGTTAAAACAAGCTTCGAGCCTTACATATTTTGTTTCTATAATAGTGAACCATGCCACATTACAACCCTTAAAAGACCTAATTGATGCAGGGTTTATTTTGAAAGCATACCACAACAAGGTTATGTAAACTGACTCCTATAAGATTTGCTAATCTTTTTCTTGCTGTATCTTTTACATCAGCTAAATCAGCACTGCGTTTGGAATAAAAATGCATTCATAACACACTATCACACCATTCCAATAATGATTGATTTTTTTCAAAACTTGCATGAACATCGCATTAAAATTACCATTTGTGAATGAACAATTTTGACTGCGATTCAGTGTTTGACATTAGGGAAATTCTATCAAGGAGAAATCTAAGAGGGCTTGGTGATCTAGCAAAGTTGACCAGAATGAAGATCACATCATAACCCTATAGGTCAAAGGCATTGGCATCCAATGACTATGGAATCCGTCAATCTATAGTAAGTCCTCAAACATAAGTTGATTGAGGGGAAAATCATTCAAGTATCGGTTGATCAGAGCAAGTCATTTCAAGACTCAGACAGGGGCAGATTACCCCAAAAGTTCATAGAGTCCAACCCCCAAAGAGCGTTCAATCATAAGTCTACCATTCTAAGAATTGGGTAATAAATTGTAGACCATTTCAAAGTTCAAGACATTAGGGAAAGTCACCTGAGACAATTGGCACAACTAGCTGCTTCCAATTTCCTTTCAAGGAGAACGCTTTTTGGTACTCAATAGACTGGGGAAAAATGAGTCACAAACTGGGGCAAGGTGTGCTTTAGAGGGGAAAATCCTTTCCATGCCTTCAAGCTGCTCAAGTAAGCAAGCCATACGTCAAAAAATTCTGAGTTCAAGACGAGTGTCGGGGAATCATGCCATCACACCCCATCGAATGACCTTTTGCTTTCTAACAGACCATAAGCTTTTCGACCAAAGACCTTTCCATCCATTACCCACGTATGAGGTATCCTTGGAAACCTGCAATCATTTGCATAAATCATTCTCATGCATTAATTATGTCGCTTCGCTCTAGCGCTAAGCCACACATATCATTTCATCATTGAGCATATGACCATGAGAGACCAAACTTCAAAACTAATTTTTGTTTGATAAACCATTTGTAATCCAGCTATCCTTAAATACCAGTTCCCTCCTAGTAGTCTATCATCTAGGACCAGTTCATCCGGCCTGTCTTGTAGATCCTCAAATCATAATCCAGTGATCACAAACATATTCAGAGTCCAACTCTGTTGGCACTTACTTAAATAGATACTTGTCAAAGTTTATTTCTTTTGTCGATCTGAGGTTTTTCTAGATCATCTACCATATGAGTTATATCTTCTAGTACTTTTGTCTGACAAAATTCCAGTTTTTCTTCCGCATGTTGTGTAGTCAAGTTTTATTGTCAATCTTGTTGTGTGCAAATCCAGAACTTTTGTTTTGTTTTTGTGTGAATCCGGAACCCTTTCATTTTGTTTTGTGCGAATCCAGAACCTTTTGTTTTGGTTTTGTGTGATTTCGAAACTTAATTTTATGGTTATGCGAGAAGCATTAACCCATCTCTATTTTATACTATATGCGGATCCAGAGTCTTTTATTTTGGTTCTGTGCGAATCCGGAACCCTGTCTTTTTAACTCTGTGTGAATCTGGAGTCTTTTATTAGTTCTATGCGAATCTGGAACTTTTCTTTTATACTCTGTGTGAATTTGGAGTCTTTTATTTTGGTTCTATGCGAATCTAGAACCCTTTCTTTTAAACTCTGTGCGAATCCAAAGTCTTTTGTTAGTGCGAATCCGGAGTCTTTTCTTAGTTCTGTGTGAATCTGGAACTTTGTTTATGGTTATGCGAGAAACATTAACCCATCTCTCTTTTGTACTTTGTGCAAACTCAGAGTCCTTTTCTTATTCTGTGCGAATTCGAAACTCTTTTTCATGGTTATGAGAGAAACCATACCTATCATCTGCGCTGTTCTAAGTAGAACCGTAGCCCATTTGATTTTGCATCACTCTGTGCGAATCCAAAGTCTTTGCTTTTCTTACTCTGTGTGAATCCAGAGTCTTTGTTTTTTATGCTCTATGCGAATCCGGAGTCTTTCCTTTTTATACTCTGTACGAATCCAGAGTCTTTTCTTTATTACATTCAATTATCTTTTTGCTCCGTGTGAATCCAGAGCATAGTTTTCATTACAAATTGTCAATTAATCTTTGGTTTGTTCCGTGAGAAGTTAGAACTAACTATTTTCCTCAAGTATCACCAGTGAGTCATTTCAACTTACATCTTTCAATCCCCAACAAATCTCATTGGTAGTCATCTCAATAATCCCCATAGAGTCTGTCTCACATTCCATCAATAACATAGAATACCACATACATTTATTCATACGTATGCATGGCATCCGAGCTTTTTTGCTACCATTCTGGTGTTTACTTATTCCGTTCACTTTGGCGTTTATTCCCCAAGTGGTCGGGTTTATCGTCTCTCTCCAAGTAGAGTCGCCAACTTTAAGTATAAAGTGTACATCCTTTCTAAATTCCCCACTGAGTTTGATCCTCGTGGATGATGGTTGCTTCTGTTATCTTCTCCATGTTTGGATAAGATAAACTCCATATGAGTTCATTCCTCAATGGTTGTAGTCTTTTTTGACCATTTCATTCTAGTTTGTTCCTAGATTGAACTTTGGTCCCTGGCAAGTGTTGCTTTTGGTTAGGTCACCGAACCTAGTTTAAACGTGCATTTATTTTACACTATACTTGCAGAAAGAACCTTTTACAACCCCTCATTATGGATAAGTGGCAATATCTATTTTGAGAAGCTTATCCATTTTTGATATTTCAATGACATTCTACTTTGAGAAGCTTATCCTTTTCCAACGATAAGTGGCGATCTCTTTTAAGAAGCTTATCCTTTTTTGTCAACAAGTAGCAGTCTCCCTTGTGAAGCTTGTTTCCTTTTATCTTTTTTGTCAACAAGTGGCAGTCTCTTTGAGAAGCTTGTTTTACTATTAAGATAAGTGGCAGTCTCCTTTGAGAAGCTTATCCCATTTTTTCAACAAGTGGCAGTCTCTTTGAGAAGCTTGTTTTTCTATTATGATAAGTGGAAATCTCCTTCGAGAAGCTTATCCCTTTTCTTTGAACAAGTGACAGTCTCTTTGATAAGCTTATTTTTCTATTATGATAAGTGGCAATCTCTTTCGAGAAGCTTATCCTTTGTTAGATAAGTGACAATCTCCTTTGAGAAGCTTATCCTTTTTCAACGATAAGTGACAGTCTCTTTCGAGAAGCTTATCCACTCTTGGTGGCGCGTAAGTCCTTTTACAATGATAAGTGGCATGATCTTTTGAGAAGCTTACCCAAAGGGCGTTATTCCGTGAAGTCAAATTATTTTGGCACATAGAAGACTTTAAATACCGTGTATCTTTCCTGATGTTTACTGAAGATCCCATTTGATCTCTTCATTTTAAGGAATTTCCTGAGGCTTGGATGTTTACTTTTTCTTGAAAACTCCAGTTTTTGTTTGCCTGATTCTAAGGCTTTGAGAGTCTTGCTTTATCTTTTATCCTAGAGTGTCAACCGGTCATGCCTGAGACTGTTGATCAATAATTTTAGATTTCCCTAGTTGTTTCTTTTCCCCAATGTTTGATCATCCCTAGTGAGTTTACTACTCATTGTGTTGACTTTATCCTCGTGGTGTTTTCTTTCTTTGTCTGCATTTTACATGTATCATCCCATCATTATCATCATATGATAGAGTTCATTGCATGTCAGTATTGCATAGTTTTCTTTTGTCCATAGCATAACGTGTCATATGCATTCAGGATCAAAATTCGGGTCTTCTTGGTATTTAACTATCTCCCACTACAGGTCATATGAAGAATAACCTTCTTTATACTCTCTAGTTAAATATATTTAAATAGGGGCAACTGTTACACTCTAATTTTGACCCTGAATTGCCAACCATACATATCATTGCACTTTCATCATCTGTGCATCATATTCATTATTCATGTCATCTAACCATTGTGCATATAGAATATGTACCTTTTGTTTCTGTGTTGTCTAAGCCCAGATCTTGCAAGATCAAATCAAGGATCAAGCAAAGTTATCAAGTCAAGTACGTGTGCATTCTTAGTCGATATTCAGTAGAGTTTGACCTAATCTTGGTCAAACAAATGATTTGCTTTAGTACTAAGTTATCAGGTTGTGGCAAAGGCAGTTTATTTCAAGGTGGATAATCATCAGGTTAGGTGAATTTCAATTAGGGTTTTGGTAAAGTGGAAGTGCAATTAGTATCTTAAACCATTTGTGTCATGAAGGACATGTGTGGTTTGAATTCAAGTATTTTTGTGTGAGGTTCTAGATTAGGGTTTTTCTGCAAAGATTCAAGTTATCTGATTAAAATCAAGCTGTAGAGCCCTCAAAATTCAGGACAATTGGTCAATGTATCAAGTCATTCACAAGCCCTGATTATGTGGTTCATGCTCTTTGCGTAATAGGATTCAAGCTTTCAATTCAAGACCGTTGAAAAAGTGGGATCAGGATATGGTGCTATGTCTCATGGAATTGATTCAAGGTTTTCAAATTTCATGCCTTCCTAAATGCAAGATCCAAGTTCAAGTTCATGATCATAAGTTCAAGAATTCAAGTTCAGTTCCACTTCAAATTTCAATCCAATTCAAGTTTCAATTTCAATTTTCAGTTCTATCTCATTGAAGATCCCAACCAATTTTCAATTCAAAATCCAATTTTCAAATTCCAAATTCATGTCAAAAGTTTCAAGTTCCACAAGCCATTTCTTTTAATCTTCAAGTTTCATTCAAGTTTTTAATCTCACTCAAAATTTCAAGTGCCATTTCTATTTCAAATCATATTCAAGTTCCAAATCTTTTTTTTTCCAACATTCATCAAAGCAAATATTTTTCTTGGAACAACCTCTACAAACAAACAAACAATCGTGTATTAGCAATTGATGGAATGAAACAACAACTATATCCTCCGGTTTGTAATAAACAACATACTGTGCAAGCCGAGTAAATGAACAACATCGAGAAACTTTGAATGCAGACGAGGAGTCCAGACAACACGTGGCTTCTTGTTATGTGACAAAGAGACATTGTCATCAGCATCTTGTTCTTTCTTCCTTTTAGTTGTTCTGTTGTTAATCAGCACAACCATCTTTAGGTGAGAGTAATGTAATACTGTAGAGAGATTGTTATTAACCAATAAATAGACAACTTCTGTTATATATATACACAAATTTTACTGACCTTATTTTGACTATCTCCACCGACTTATCTTTTGAAAATAAATCATAATAAAAAATATGAAATTTTACACTTCCACGTCAATTTTTATAAATTAAGTATTGGGAATTTTTAAAATAAATTATAATAAAAAAATGAAAAATTAGTCGGAGATTATGTATTTTTTTAAAATAATAAAAACATTTCTTTTATGTTTTTTATTGTTCTAATAACATGGAAAATTGTTTTTCATAAGATAAGATGTATATGAAACAAAACTTTCAGCATAAGATAATTGACAAATATTTTACCATTTTATTAATAAATTAGATATTAGCTTTTGAAAGAACAAAGTAACTTCATGAGGAAATTAGAAATATGAGATGGATCAATGTGATTAGATTTTTGATGCGATGTATTGAATTATTTAGTATGTAGGTGTAAAGGTGTTCTTGTAAGGCTAACACTCAAACATCTAAGTTAGTGAGAGAATAAAAATCATGAGTAACGGAGATGGATTTGAATTCCTTATAAGATGGTGAATTTATCTTTTTATATAGAAAATGTGATTATAAGCGCTTCGTCTGGAATGCGGTGTGTCATGCTAGGGACCGTTTGATTGATCGAGATAGTGTGTTACGAGCTAAAAACTAAAATTAATTATTTGTGTTAAAGAGAACAAAGATAAATATCTATATCGTTTCCTGATTATTTTGGACCAGAAATCATCATAGACACCATCATATATTTGTGCTTCATGCACAACCACGAATATAAATTATAAATTATGAGAAGAACATGCAATGAAGTATGGTTAGTACTCAGATTACCAAACATGTTTGTTATATCGTGGCAAGTCGATGCCTAAGGTTTTTTTTGTCCCGTGGCCAAAATCCAGTAACAATGAACCAATTTTCTTCCATTGCAAAGAATCAGCTACCTGTCGAATTTTCCATCACATCTTCTTTCATCTACAAGCCATTTAATATTCTCCGCGTCATTAACATTAACAAAAAATCTCATGAACCATGGAATTATTGGTTGGTACCACATCACCTTAGTAAGGAGACCCTTTTTGCTCACACCACCACCACCATCAACACCATTACTTTTCATCTTGTAGCGCGACTCTCCACACCTCTAACACTAATGAAGTTTTTCATACTCTTTCTTGTACAATATAAAATCATCATGACTTGCATGTATTTTGACATAGTCCAAACCCATCAGGAACAATATTTTATTGGTATCATAATTACATTTCAACAACGTGTTACCTTTTGGAAGCATGTATTTCAACAATTCAGACAATTCAATAAATTTTTTATCCATTTGATACACCCTAATTTTGAACTTGAATTGCCAACCATATATATCATTTCACTTTCATCATCTGTGCATCATATCGATTATTCATGTCATCTAACCATCGTGCATATAGAATTTGTACCTTTTGTTTCGGTGTTGTCTAAGCCCAAATCTTGCAAGATCGAACAAAGGATCAGTCAAAGTTATCAAGTCAAGCACATGTGCATTCTTGGTGGATATCTAGTGGAGTTTGACCTAATCTTGGTCAAATAAATGATTTGCTTTAGTACCAAGTTATCAGGTTGTGGCAAAGGCAGTTTGTTTCAAGGTGGATAATCATCAGGTTAGGTGAATTTCAATTAGGGTTTCGGTAAAGTGGAAGTGCAATTAGTATCTCAAATCATTTGTGTCATGGAGAACATGTGTGGTTTGAATTCAAGCATTTGTGTATGAGGGTCCAAATTAGGGTTTTTATGCAAAGATTCAAGTTATCTGATTAAAGTCAAGCTGCAGAGCCCTTAAAAGTCAGGACAATTGGTCAATGTATCAAGTCATTCACAAGCCTTGATTATGTAGTTCATGCTCTTTGCGTAATAGGATTCAAGCTTTCAATTCAAGACCGTTGCAAATGGATTAGGATATGGTGCTATGTCTCATGGAATTGATTCAAGGTTTTTGAAATTTTATGCCTTCCTAAATGCAAGATCCAAGTTCAAGTTCATGATCACAAATTCAAGAATTCAAGTTCAATTCCACTTTAAATTTTAATCCAATTCAAGTTTCAATTTCAATTTTTAATTCTATCTCATTCAAGATCCCAACAAATTTTTAATTCAAAATCCAATTTTCAAATTCCAAATTCATGTCAAAATTTTCAAGTTCCACAAGCCATTTAATTTCATCTTCAAGTTTCATTCAAGTTTTAAATCTCATTCAAAAATTCAAGTGCCATTTCTATTTCAAATCGTATTCAAGTTCCAAATAATTTTTTTTATATTTCTTCTCAAATTGAATTTCCAATTCTACTTCATTTCCAAAATTTAATTTCCAATTCTATCTCACTTCCAAATTCAATTTAAGTTTCATATTCAAGAACTTTCAAGTTTCTAATTCAAGTTCAATATCAATTTCAACTTCAATTCAGTTTCTATGCCATTCAAGATTTCCATTCAAATCCAACATTCATGACAAGAGTTTATCTCAAAATTCTATTCATAACCTATTTTCAATCTCCAAATTTCAAGTTCTATTCATAATTTCTATTCAAGTTCCATTATTCAATCCAAATACATTTCCAAGGTCCATGCCTAAATATTCTTACAACATTACAAGCCCATTTTTGCAACAAAAAAAAAAGACAATTTTTTTAAAAAAAAGAAATACAAAAAGTCCCATTGTCTGAATTGTCAAAGTCACAAATAAAAAAATAATATACAAAAATTCTTCTTCAAGAGACAACCTATTTGCAAATACAACCACTCACTCCCAAGCCTTATGCTGCTTCAAGAGAATGCGAGGAATGAGTGTCACATATTAGCTACAGTGGGGAAGTTTAGTGTCATATGGAACTTTCAACAAGTCAAGGATGATTATCATTAGTTCTGCCGCAGCCAACAGGGTCTAAAAGAGCTGCTACTGCTACAAGTCACTCCCCAACAATAATTCGTTTGTGCAGAACGGATTCATGCACGACAGGATGGCCACCCTAATGAAAATTAGTTTGTTTCGGCTTATCCAATAGGAGATAATAATTATGGGATAACTAAAGTGTAGTTGATAAGGAGTTCAAATTAACTAGTTGTGGCTGTCAAATTGTATATTTGTTTCTGTTTCAAATGCTAATACTCGTTGATAAAAAACACGCCATACCATCTGCTAACAAGGTACAATTTACAAGCTAGCCTGATACCCTCATACCATCAAGCTGCACACCACATACAACACACCGAACAACATTAAAGACGCGACCCCACCATGTAACAACTTTTTGCCAATATTCACGAAAACAACAGTCAAGCTTTTCACTTCAAAAGCACTTCACACAGTATATAAAACCCGCACACAAAATTACACAAAACAACAACATGACCTGCAAATTCCATTACAATAAAACAACACAACACAAAACCTTTGTTGTGCCACCCACAATACAAACCTGCCCCACAATTCCCTGCTACTGTACAAGCAACCTCGACAACACCAATAAACCAGCAACCCGCACAATGCTCCAAGTCATACGACCTCCCGCAACCCACTCCAACAATTACTACAAACCTGTTGCAACCTTCAGTGAAAACGCAACTATCCCACTATACCCATCCCGCTACATCGTACGAAAAAGAATACCAAAGCAACAACGTACAACCTTAAGCCACAATACCGCTATGCACAACTTGCAAAATATACAACAACGCAACAACAATAACCGACAACGAAAACAACATATTAAATACAATAAGACAAATATTTTGTACCAGAAATTAATTCACAAGAACCCGAGTTTTCTTTGTTTTAAAGGGAGGAGAAAAAAATTTGAGTATTAAGAACTCTCTCTGCAAAACATAAACGATATAAATCCTCTTCACAAAATCAACCTTCTGGCAGATCCTCCCTGTTAAACCTTCACCTCTTTCAGAATCACACAATAAAGCCTCTTCAACATAACCAAAAACCTTCTTGAATCCTCACTACAACATACTCCTCCAATCCTTATAAACATAATAAATCTTTATCAACCTTAGACCACAATGTTCTTCTGTTCATCTGCCTTGCTTATGGGACCTTTAAACCACTATTAAACTTGCAGCCACCATCCATTAAAATAATACTCTCTCTTCATGGTTGAGATTTTGAGGCGATCTCTCAACTTTTCTAAACAAAAATAAACACTCACAGAAAAAGAAAAATGAAAAGAGAAAGAGATAAGATCCTTCATCGCCTCCCTTCTCTTTTATCCACAAACCACCATAAACACTTAATCGGAACCCCACCGTTATATCCTTCACACCACCTTGAAACCTCTATAATGACCCTCTCCGTTAAGATTCTATCGGCCGCATAAATAAGCTTCAACGAACAAATCTCCGCCGTGATTCACCTTTTCGTCCAAAAGCTCATCTCCAGTCTAGGTTGGGTCAGTGATAGCGTTGAAAGCGTGAATTAGCGTCATTGCCTTTTGGGACAAATCAAGATTGGTGTTGAAGAAGGGAGAACGTGATTCTACTTTGTCACGTGTGGGGTATTGTTTTCTTTTACTGATATTATTGAAATGCTACATTTAATTTTTCTTTAACATTATTTGTTAAAATGGATTTGGGTTCTAATTTATTGATCTTTCTTAAAGCCCATGATTCAAATCATAGCATCACAACATAAATGTACCCCATTTCCATTCTTTTTTTATTTCAATTTTTTCTAGTTTATTTTGTATTTTATTTTTGAATTTTATTTTTTAATCTTGACTTCTTTTGAATTCACTTGTTTTGTTTTATTTTGTTTCTTTTCATTTTCATTTCCATTTCTTTTTTTTCATTTCGATTTCCTTTTTGTTTTTTTGGTTGATGAAGTCTTATTTGTAGGGATGTTGTTTATCGATGTTGTTAACCTTCATTATTTTAAATTTGTAGGGATTGATCCTTTAGATCATTTTCTATACCTTGGGATCATGATAGGTTACATTCAATTAATTGACGTAAGTTTGTGATTAAGACGAGACCGTTCTCTTTTTCTTTTAGTGTGGCACGATTTTGGATAATGATCTACATATTATTTCTCTATTGTGTTTTAGCACAAAAATTGTGATTGAATGACCTCCTATAACATGATCTTTCTCATAGACCGTGCTACGATGGCTTAGTGCTAAAGTGGACCTGATTCATCCGATCATTGATGACTAACGATTAACCACTAACTTTAATTCCTGTTCAATATACTCTTGCGTTAATTTTTTGTCAATATATCAGTATTCATATTATTATTATTGTTCTTATTGTATTATCACTTTGTCATCTAATTCATATTTTCATATTGTTCATATCTTGTTCATCGCATTAAAAAAAAACATAAAAACACGATAAAACAATTGAAACCTAAAAGCTTTCAAATGGTGGACTGTTGTTACTATCTTTGGCGTCATGAAGTTGAGACACTGTATAGAAACTCTAGCAAAGGAGCTGTAGAATCTGGTTATCTCTATTCTCTCTTACTCTAGCAAACCTTTTTATAATTAAGGTTGAAAAAGAGAGAGAGTTGAGCCTTTGATTCATTCTCTCGATTACTTGAGTCCGAGAAGTCTTTCTTAAGCTTCAAGTAATCGTCATCCAAATAAAACATCAACACATTAATTCAATTTCTCTCCGCCGTGTGTCGCAACTGCGAAAAACACCAGGCGGAAAAACAAAAGAGTCACCACAAAACTTTATTTATCCCAAAGAGAGGGAAAAAAAACAATCGAAGTAAACCTGAAGAATGGGAGAAGACAAGGTCACCACAACCAAATCTTGGGTTCGGGAGTCGGTTACACAAGGGGAAGTATTAGCACCCCTCACGTCCGTTGTACTTAACGGGATCCATGCTTGTTGTCTAATTAAAGGGTGTGTTTATCTATGAGCTACTGCTAAGCGGAAACGAGAGCAACAGAAATGAAAGAGACTCGATAGGATATTACCGCCATATGCCTACGTATTCCCTCGTGAAATGGGAAAGTCAGAGTCAACGTAGTTTAGAAAACTACGGGTGATTGGGATAAGGTTGCTTGCCAAGACATCACCATCTTGTGCCTACGTATTCTCATATGGTATGAGAAATCAGAGTAAACGTAGTTCAGGTAATGAAACCACAAGCTGGTTAGGTGTTGTTTATGAGTGATATTAAGTTCCCATTCCAGCAGTTAGGGACGATGCCTGTTTGCGGTAGAACGGAAAAGTAACGTTCTCTTTTATGAAAATGATTTTGAAATACAATCCCGAAGGATAAAAGGTTTGAATTTGGTTTGTGAGTTTTATTGAAGTAAATTAAGTTTGCTTTGTGATTCATGTTGCACTAAAGACTATGACATAGGAGCGAATGCGTTGCATATTGCCCTAAGGGCAAACGCTAAACACTCTAGACAAGTGAGGAGAAACCCCCCACTCATCATTTCTCATGTGCTTAAGGCTCGTAGCGTACAACGTTCATCGTATTTATTAGATGAGTTAGAAGGTGTTTTGAGATGAGAAGAAAGACGCACAGAAGGTTTAAGGGAAACTTGGCCCTAACATTGTCATACAAAGTGGTCCTAAGGTCGGGATGCGAAAGGAGATTCCATCCTAATCTTAGCATGCAAGAGATGGACCTAAGGTTGAGGTTAAAAGGGACTAGCCTACTTGTTATCATGCTTGGATTGCGATCCTAATGTCCATCTTACTCCAAATTTAATCGAAAATTAAATTGGAATAAGAATCCTAAGGGAATATGCAAATGCAAGGCAAAAACAAGAAAACAAGGCAAAAACAACAGCTACAACAGCGCCTCCTGCATAAAACAATAATAAAATCCAGCATACAAGCAAGACAGTCTATAACAACATATGTTTCAGCACAAAAATAGGTGTAAAAAGGCAGGCAGCAAGCAAGTAAGGCAAGGACATCGTGTATAATTCAAAACAACCACAACTATGGAAAGTTGGGCAGCAAGTGAGCATGAATGCAACTGTACAAGTATGGACATGCTTCAACAATCAAACATAGTTGATCAACAACATTGCATTTACAAGAAATCAACAAGATCAACATGCCTTTCAAATCGAATTGAACAATTAAATAATCAAACAAGCGCGCAACAAAACGAAATCAGAAATAAATGCAAACATGCATCAAAAATCCAGCAAAGTAAACATTCATGATAACCAACTAACATGATATAAGCAAGCAAAACATGTGATCATTCATCAACCAAGCAACATGAGCATGTTATGCATTCAAACGGAAACTGGATGTTACGTGTCGAAGAATCAAAATCAAACTTTCAAGAATGATGAAACATGTTAAAAGAAATCCACATAAATGCATCATATCAATCCATGAAGTATATATGTGAAAAGGAGCCCAAGCAAGCAAGAAAAATGCAAAAAAAAAAGGCATTCTGTTAAGTGGTAATCAGTTACTATAATCAGGTAACCGGTTACTTGTTGTAAAAACAGTCTGGAACGTGAAATTTATGAAGGGTAATCGGTTACCATATGTGGTAACGGATTACCACTGAACCAAAAACAGAATAACCCCTTTTAAAACCAGTTTTCAGCACCAAACAACTTATCCAAACAATCACATGAACATGTTATCAATTAAGCACAAATTTATCATCAAGAATCAGTAATCAAGCATCATGTAAACACAATCCAACATTTAAATCATAAATCACAAAGATCCAAATGGATCAAAATGTATCAAAAGCCATAGATTTACATTGTGATTATGCAAATAAGTTCAAAATGGAATTGGTTATAGAATTACCAACCTTCAAAGCTCAGTTTTTCTTTGGTGAGTGTTGATTCACTTGAAATTGACATATTCAAGCTAGAAACCCATAGAATCTTCAAGACCCAAGAGCCTCCTTATGGTAGAAAAGAGCAAGCAAGATCAAGCTAAATCGACTCAAAAAAGCACTTCCAATCTAGCTTCCAAACTCAGATCTCAATTCAAACGAAAATTGAGTGATGAATTGAAGATAATGGAGGTGAATGAAGAAGGTTTAGCTCTAGAATTAAAGGATTCCAATGAATATTCAATGAACTCAAGTGGAAAGAGCTTTAATGGAGGTTTTGAAGAGTGAAAAAGTTTGAGAGAAAGTTGAAAGAAAATTCTCAAGAATGAATGTGAAATCTGAAAATGAAGGTTATTGTGTGATGTTTGGAGAAAATTCACTTAAGTAAGCTCTAGGTTTGGAATCAAAATATGGTTTGGAATATGGATTAGCATTTGGAATGGAAATTAGGTGTGGAATTAGGAATGGAGTGTTTGAAATTTGGAGGGAAATGGTGAAAATTGAAACAATTCTAGATCCTTCCAATGAGAAATCAATGGTTGAAAATGATTGGAAAACTTGCAATGCTGAAAATTCAAATTTTTTGGCAAATTTCTCCCAGGGTAACCGATTACCCATATGTGGTAACCGGTTACCACATTCAAAATTGCCAAAAAAATGGCGCAAAATGGAGGGAATCCTGTATAATCACCCGCTGCCACCTGTTCTAAGCTCCGTTAAGCCTCTGAAACTTGCCCTTGGATATTATAACTGTGAGAACTTCTGAGATAGCCTGTACACCATATCCTGAGATGAAAATAACCTACTGAATAAAATCGACTGCTCGATCACTGGGCAAAATAAATTTCGGGACCTCTGATACTCGTTGTTTGAACTCTTGCAAAGGGAACCCTGAGCCACAAAAATACCTTGATCCTATGTATCGAGAACCAATACTATGATATGAGGAAATGAAAAATGCAGAGAAGCACAAGCCAATTAACCAAGAAACGATGAGGCAAATTTTGTGGTGCTACACCGTGCAATTCATCAAATCTTTTATAAACGTGAGATATGGTGTTGATATATGAAAGTCCATTCAAAGTGATGCAAGCGTCATCTCCTCAACCGTTTGGGTAAAGCAATATTTTTTGCCGAATGCGACTAAGTATTTTCGATAAAATCAAACCAACATTCGTAGTCCAAACTACGAACGCTCTAGTTTCTCATTTGTCAATGAGAATATGTAGGTATAGGATTGGGAGATCCTAGTGAACAACCTTCTCTTTTTCCACTGTAGTTCCACGAACTACAAACACTCTAATTTTTCACTTCTTTCAAGTGAAGGTACGTAGGCATAAAGGCTCTAATCCTTGGCGAGCACCCTAATCTAAAACCACCCATTTCCCTTTAGTAATTTAAAACTCCTTTTAACTTACACTTTCGCTTTATTCCCTTAGAAGAAAACAAATAAAATAATCTAACATTTCTCACGAATCGAATCAAGAGGTTCCCGTTGAGTACAACAGATGTGAAGGGTGTTAATACCTTCCCCTCGCATAAACGACTCCCGAACCTAGAACTTGGTTGCGATGACCATGTTGTTTACCTAAAGGTTTTATCGATATTTTTCTTTCCCTCTTCGGGATAAATAATATTCGGTGACGACTCTGTTTTCCGCGACCGTTCGTGAAGGATCATACTTTTTTTGAGGTACGACACCATCCACCCATTTTTTCCTTCAGGTTAAACAGTCTTAACACAAATGACAATCGTGTAAAATTTTTGCACCCCAAGAATAACAACACTTCCTTGTAATAATGTACATTATCATAAACATAGGTCTCTCGTAAAAGAATATTCTCTAATATCACATATCATATATTTTAGTTGATCACTCGTATCTTCATAAACTTCAACATTATGTGACATAGCTTATTTATTTTTCACTTCACCATGCCACACCCATGTCATATATTTTTGACAAATTTCATCGCAACCTAGTTGATAAAACATTTCTTCCTTTCCACGTTTTTTTTTCATATTCCCACATGTTTTACAAGGACAATAAAAAATTTCTCTATTATCAAGAAAGTTTCTTTTGACAAATCCAAGAAATTGACACATTCCTTTATCATACTCATCACTTAATCTATTGGCTTTCATTCAACGATGATCCATAGTTACGTACTTTTTGAAAATGAAATCAAAATCCTACACAAATTAACATAATAACAATAACAATGAACATTCGATATTAACAAAACAAAAAAGTAACATTAAACCTTCAATAACAACAATAACAACAACAATAATAAAAACAACAACAAAAACAAAAACAACGTTAAACCCCCTGTCTCAATAACACCGATCAAATTCCTCTTGTTCTTCACTCTTCACTCGAGCGAATCAACCAAACTTGGTTACAATATTATTCTTGTTGCACAATTGTTAATGGAAGAATAAAGAAAAGATAAAATTCAGAGAAGAAAGAAATTAGGGGTTTAACGTGAAAGGGAAAAAGACAAAGTTATTTCTGTAGAGTTTCTCTCTGTTTCTCAAACTAAGAAATATTATTCAACTGTGCAACTGCACTTCTGTTGTGTTACAATTCATAATAGGGTTTGTTGCACCCTAAAATTTGCCCAACCTTATTCACTTGATTTATGTTTCAATATCATTAGCATTTGCATATAGAGTCATGTACATAGACTAATCATCTGCATAGCATGAGCATAGCAAGTCATTCAACAGGGGACCAACCATTATTCTCATCTCTAGAGGCCTATCAAGAGGTTATTATCTTAATTCCATCTCATTCAAGTCATCAAGAAAGAATTTGGAAGCAAAGAGCTCAGCAGATCAAGCCTTGAGTCCATCTCCTAGCTGAGGGGATCTGAGGGTCAGCAAGAGGGTTGTGAGCTGTGAGTTGAAGGCATGGAGAGTATCTATACCTTATGAGAGACTTAAAAAGTCATTTGGAGAAGGAGACAAGTCATTGATGAGAGCACAAGAGCTATAACTGAAGACAGTCAACTAGGGTTTCATCTGGGTCAACCCTAGGTCAACCCTAGGTCAGTTGACTGATTTAAAGGGCATTCAAGTCTATTGGAGAGGTGTGGGGTTCATCATTTGACATATAAAGAAGGATATGGAGATATGCCAAGGAGAATTCAAGAGAAATCAAGGAGAAGAGGAGTTTCTAAATTAGGGTTTCTCTGTAAAATCCCCTAGTTTAGGTCAAATTTCCAAGCAAGATAAGTCAAAATGCTAGCTTCAAATGGCTTCTTGGCCAACATGGAACTTGTAGAGGATCTCAATACCTTTAATTTGAGTGGTGGAAGACATCAAGGAGATTTATATAACTCAAGTTATGGTCCTTGCAAGTTACAGGTCATCTGAGGCATCTGAATTTTTGTCTGTGAAAGTGACTTGACTCCCAAGTAATTTTTACCCCTCAAGGAGATTTCAAATGAATTCTTGGTCAACATAAGAATTGTTCCTCATTGTCTTAGCTTTCTAGAATGGTATAGTATGCCTTCATATGATGTGTGGAACTCAACTTATGGTCTTGGCAAGCAAAGGGTATTTTGGGCATTTGTGAATTACAGGTCATTTTTACCTATGTCCAAAACTCATACAAGGAGGCCTCAAATGGAAAAACTTACAACATCAAACTTGCTCCAAATGGGATTTTAAGTCTAGAAAGAAGGTCACAAATTGTTGGAAAAGCTCATAACATGAAGTTGCATAATTGGTCAAAAGTTGAACTAAAATGGCTTATAATTTAAAGAAATTCAAAGGGAAAAATGGTTTGGGAGATTTATGAGTCCAAATGGAGACTTCCAATATATGATTTTGAATGGAAAAGCAATTCTAAGAACAATGGTTCAAACACTTTTTTGAGTTTAGAAGAAAAAAAGAAAGATATTCATGGTTACTTGCCTTTTAAGAAACATTTCAAAAATGGATCAAAGTTGGAAGGCAAGGGAATGTGCAAGATGGATCTAGAATGTTCATGTGAGCCTTATATATTCATGAAATGAGGATTGATCAAGGGTTGGCTTCATTTTTCACTAAGAATTTCACAAACTTTCTCATTCTTTCTCCTTGCAATTTCACTTCAATCTCACAAAACCTTCATCAATTTTCATCCACATCAATTCAATCTTATTCAATCATCATCCTGGATCATAATTGAAGCAAAGATTGGGTGGTTAGAATCCATTTTCGAGCACTTTCTTCAAGAACATCAAAACTGCAATTTCCATTAGACAGCATAATTCAAGCCAAGTCTCATCCAAATATTGCAAACAGAATCAAGTACATCAAGAATTGATCAAGACCCAAGCCTCACAAGCCTCAGATCCACAAGATTCAGCATCATCCACAAAATTTCACATCAGGTGCGTTTTCATTCAAACAGCTTGATCTAGTTAGTTTAGCATGTTGTTGTTAGTTTAGACATAATGTAGGAGGTTAGGAGAACAATTAGGATGAATTTGGAGTAGTTTGGTGACAAGTGTTAGCAGGTGCAATAAACTGTTTGGATCAAGAACTCTTAGGTTAGTGCATTAGAATGTTAGGTTGTTAGCGCAGGATAATCACCATTAGTTATAGGTTAGATTAGGATAAGTTTGATTGAGAATTGTTGTGATGCATCTCAGAGTAATTTCATGGTGACCAGAACTTGATGCCATCGGGTTGAGTGATCTATTGAATTTCAGGCTGAATTGAGACCATAGGTGTATAGAGGGAAGAATTTAGAGCAGGTTTCATGTTTATATCGTGGCATTTCATGGCCTGGAGAGGGAGAACTAAGAGCTTGAACCTTGCTCGTGCATGGCTGCCATGGGAGAGGAAACCCTAGTTCATGAACCAAGGAGGAAGATAAAATCTGGAGCGTTCAATTCGTGTATGACCTTTGACTTGGAGAGTGATCCTGTGGCCATTATTTGATTCAGTTTTGGAGGGAAGTGAGTTGGCCCTAAACGCACCGTTTCATTAATTGAAACGGGCGGGCCTGAGTTGTAATGTGTTATCCCCACCCCCCAGTTATAGGCCCATTCCAATTTGAACGTGAAACTCTTTCTTTTCTCACCCCCTGGTTCCTCTTCTTTGTTGTTATAATTTCTGAGGTTTTCTGGGCCTGAGTGTTAATGCTACCCGCACCCCCTTGTTTGCTGGCCCATCCAGGATATAACTGCGCGCGCCTACTATTCAAACCCCCCTCCCTCATTTTAATTCAATTCAATTTTTTAATTCCACTTTAATTTTTACCAACTTTGAAAATTCATAATAAATTCATAAAAAATTCATTTTAATTCATTCTTTTTACATCATTTTCTTTAGGATGTCTAGAAAATTATAGGAAAATAAAATTGCATTTTTATTTTTATTCCATATTTTTTCCATATTTTCTAAATAAATGGCATTTTAAATAGATTCATTTCATGCATGATTTTACTAATTTTCGTTCTATTACATGCTTTCATATTTTTTGTTCATTCTTTTTATATTGTTTAGATTAGATGATGAACTTGTAGATTCAATTTAGTTCCCATTTTTAGGAATTAATTTGAGGTGCTTAATGTAGGTGTGAACAACATGAACAAACTAGGGTTTTAGGTGATGACTTAGGAGAATCAATTCATTTCCCTTAGGACTTAGGGTTTGAATAGTTTAGCTATGGGACTATAGGGGCTATGGGTAGTTATTAGATCCCCTTAGAAAAGTCAGGATTCCCCTACTGCTATTAATACTGTCTGTATATCTGATTGACTGGTGTGGTGTGCCCTCTGGGGATTATTGCTTGCTTGCTTGGGTATTGGGGTTGTCTGGGGACTTAGGGAAGCTGAAGATTTGAGGAGATGAAGACCATTGGAGATCCAAAGATTGAAGATCAACTGCCAGAGGTGAGGAGGAGGTTCTTGCTAGCAGATGCTGAGGAGGAACTAGGGTTTAGGAGCTAGGCAGAGCTCTAGATTAGAAAGTTTGTTTCTCAAACATGGATTGCCTTGTCTGCATCCATTCTTCTCTATGATTCAGAGTCTCTCTAAGACACTCACCCCCTTCCTTTGGAAGGCTTGGTGATAGTGTCTAAGAGATAGAACTCTTGAGAGAAAATGTCTTTTGTGTTAGAAGCAGTCTGTTCACCACCCTTGGTAGTCAGCTGATTGCTTAACACCCAATCCACTCTTGTGACTAATCCCTCATCCTGGAGGTTTGAGCTTGAAGAAAAGCCATTGCAGATAGAAGACTGATGATCAAAGCCCTTATCTGAAGGCCATGAAGATGGAGATTGATGCTTGTTGAAGCCTGTAGCTGATTGGAGATTACTTGAAGCCAGATGTTGATTCAGAGCTGCTGATGCTGTTTCTTTTGCTGTTGTATTTCTTTTGCTGATGTATTGATTGGTTTCCTGAACTGTATTGTTTGCTGTTTACCCTGTTGGGTTGAAAGTGAAGCCTGTTCACTTTTGCCTATTGTTTTCTAGGTTCGAGGTTGAGTGGGACTCCCTCGCCTCGCTTGTGCTGTTGCATCCATGCATTTTACTGTTTTACTGTATATATCTGTTATTGTTTCTGTTTCTGCCTATCCCGTAGGATCTCTGTTTCTCTCTGTGCAAGAGAGGAGCATGATAGACACTAGGTCTTAACCCATGCATGATAACATTAGGTTAGTTTGTTTCCCTTCGCAACCGTAGGTTAGAGTTCTGTCTCTTTCTTTCTCAAAACAAACAGAAAAACACATAAAGATTTCAAACACAATAAAAGACACTTCTTTCGTAAAAGAATGTGAACTCATCAAAACGTCATTTTTGTCCGCCGGGACTGCTAATCAAGAAACCCTTTTTCAGAAGGAGTAAAATCAACCGAGACATACTTGTGTCGTACGTGGCCCGAACTACGTTTGCTCTGATCTTTCATGCTGTATGAAAGTACGTAGGCATAGGATGCGATATCCTAGCGAGCAACCTTCCCCTCCTTTCCCGTAGGTAGGCGAACTACGTTGACTCTAATTTCTCGTTCCAGGCGAGAATACGTAGGCATAAAGTGCGATACTTTGCCGAGTCATTTTTATTTTCATTTTATTTTCTTTTTCACCCTTGACCTATGGTTTAGATAGAATAACAATCCATACCCGAAAACAAGCGTGGATCCCGTCGAGTACGACGGACGTGAGGGGTGCTAATACCTTCCCCTTGCGTAACCGACTCCCGAATCCAGGTTTTGGTTGCGATGACCATACCTTTCCCGTGTTGTGCGAGGTTTACTCTGAGCGTTTCCTTTCCCTCCCGTGGGATAAATAACGCGCGGTGGCGACTCTTCTGTTCAGCCGGCGCCGATTTTCGCAGTAGCGACAGCTGGCGACTCTGCTGGGGACCCAACGTCCCCTGGCTGCTAAGAACTGCGATGGTTCTTATGCATTTGGGATCCAACGTCCCTTAAGAGAGTCAATCCTAACGCTTGTTTTCCCGTCGAGGATTTTGTATGGAGTTATTGTATATTTCTAACCTTGTATTTTCAGCTTTGTATATTGATTATTATTGCTGTATTTGGGGTGTGACGGGTGTTCTGATATTGAGAGATAAGCCGGACCTGGGCTTGAGTGCACCTGGAATTAGAGTAGAAATTAATGGGCGCCCGCTTGCTTTGCTTGCTTTGGTGTCCCATGAAATCTACACTCAGACGAGGTTCCTCTGGTTGGCCTCCTGCCCCTTCCTTTGGTTGGCGTGGGTTGCTGGTTAGTTGGATTGTCGACTCTGGGGACCGATCATTTGGAAGTTGGCTAAGTGAGGCCTCTTCAGGAATTGATGATGCCACTCCTTCTGGGAATCGTATCATCAACCCTGAAAGTCTGTGACGCCAACGACCGCATAGGATGCCGTACTTTGTGCCAGTTATAGGGCCACCCACCTGTGAGGGGATTCAGGGTTATGCAGGTAACTAGACCTTCAGACCACCGGTTATTTCTTGATCAGAGATCCTGGTTATTTATGGAGAGTTATGAGGTCTGTCAGAGACCAATTGGAGATATGATTTGAGGTCTACCAGAGACCAGTGGGAGTTATGGTTTGAGGTCTGTCAGAGACCATTCGGAGATGTGTCTTGAGGTCTGTCAAAGACCAATTAGAGATATGATTTGAGGTCTACCAGAGACCAGTTGGAGTTATGGTTTGAGGTCTGTCAGAGACCAGTGTCGGAGTTTTATTTTAGGTCTATCTGAGACCAGGGTTTGATGACTTCTGGATGGTCTATCTGAGACCTTTCTTGATTGGGTTCAGGCTATTCAGCTACAGCTTTGGTCCCTGTTGCATGTTACTTGCATTGCATTACAGCATATCCATTACCATTTGCATTTCACTGACGTGTGTCTGTGCTGCAGGTGCATTCGCATTTCCCTAGTTCTAGTGCCCAGCCTTCTGAGTGTTTGATCATGACTAGCTTAAGGAGAACGGTTGCTTACAAATTGCCTACGCCTGATATTGTCCCGTTACTGGGGTTGATCTCTCTTGCTGATGAGGGTGTTCGTAGGAGTTTCCGGATGAGCTATGGTAGATTATTGAGATTAGTGTGCAAACCTACAGAGGTAGAGTTAGATGGGCTGTATGCTTTGATGCAATTCTACGACCCTGCTTTGAGGTGCTTCACGTTCTCTGACTTTATTATGGGACCAACCCTTGAGGAATACGCTGAGTATGTTGAGTTGCCCGTGCGGAACCAGGTTCCATTCATTCATTATGGCGCCAAACCCAAGCCGGAGGAATTGGCAAAAGCCTTGCATGTTGATGCTTCTGAACTTGTGACTACTGTTTCCCGTGGAGTTCCAGGCTTCTCACTCCAATTCTTAGTTGGTAAAGCCCAAGAGTATGCCAAGAGCGGGTGCTGGGTTGCTTTCAATGCTGTGTTGGCCTTGTGCATTTATGGCATAGTTTTGTTTCCCAACATACCGGATTTTGTGGACTTTGATGCTTTCTACTTGTTTGCCGCTGGTAATCCTGTACCTACCTTACTCGGAGATCTCTACCACTCACTGCATTACAAGAATGAGAAGGGAAGAGGAAAGAATGTTCATCTGTGTGTGCCCTTGTTGAGTATGTGGTTTGAGAGTCACCTTCCTAAGAGAGGATCTGTCGCAGAGACTACAGTCCCAGTTGGTTGGCCGGAGCGCCTGATGAGGCTATCGTCGGAAGACATGGTATGGTTTGATCGAGACCTGTTGGGATCTGAGCTCATCTTTAGCTGTTCTGGGTACCCTAATGTGCCGCTGATAGGAAGAAAAGGGTGTATCAATTACAACCCTTCTCTATTCATTCGCCAGTTCGGATATGCGCTGAAGAATCCACCTCAGGAGGAAGAAGTACAGGAATCTCTGTACTTCACCGGAGACGTGAAGGGGGAGTTATTAGCCAAGCTGCAGCATGCCTGGACACGTATTAACCGCAAAGGAAAGCCGTTGTTAGGAAAGAATGACTGTCAAGCCTATGCACCTTACAGGGTTTGGATCCAGGAACGAGCAAGTTAGTTGAAGATGCCATTTCCAGACGCACCAATCCTCGCTCTTATTCCGGCAGAAGAGCCAACTACTGTTTCTAGGGGAGTCTATGAACAAGTTGTGAGAGAGAAAGAAGCCTTGATGAAGATCAATGAAGGGTTAGAGCAAGAGTTAGCCCAGGTACGCAGTGAGAAAAACAAGGCCGTGCATGCTTTCCAACAACAGATCGAGCTGGTAAACAGGTTAGGAGCTGAGTTGACCGAGGAAAAGAAAAAACGCGAACGTCTGGGGCAAGAGTTCAGAAGCTCCCATGACATGCTGGAAGCCAAAAAGAAAGCGCTCGACGCAGCACACCGAGAGATATCTTCTTGCAATAAGACTTGGAACGCTACACTCACCAACAACAAGAAGAGGGAAGATAAGCTGAAGCAGCAAATCTCCGACCTCGAAGAGAAGTTGAGGTCTAGCATCAAGAAGTGTGAGGAGGAAGTGATGACCCGGTATAGTGTCCAGCATGCACTGAACAAGGCAATCAAATCCAGAGATGAAGCAGTGTCTCAGAAGCGAAAGTTAGAAGATTGCTTCGGAGAAGCAACCTGGGAAGAAACTGCCGAAGACGTACGCCGTGTCCTTAAGAGGAGAAACCAGCTTGTTGAAGGGCTGCTTGATCGACCAAGCCATCCGGAGACCAAGAAGTTGATAGAGGAGTACCAGACTTTTGGGAGGATTTGATCATTTCATGTAGTAACTTGTATGCTTTATTTGCATAGTGCTGACCATCGCCAGGATTGTTGGTTGAGGTCATGCCTTCTTTGTACTCTCAGCGATATTGTACTCTCGACTTATTGATTTTCCCTGCAATATATGAGGCTTTCTATGATTCAGCTCCGATATTCCTATTGTCAGCATTATCACTGCACCGGCACCTTCGCACTAGAACTGGGGGAATGAACTTCCCTAATGCACAGACACATTGCATTGCATTCATATTCATACTGCATTACAGGTAATCTTTGGATGGTGTCTTATTTCCTGCTCTGCACCAGGTACTTAACAGGATTCCAGATCAGCATCCGCACCGCTATTCTACACGCTCCAACTGTCGGAAAGTCATGGACCAAATACAGAACGAGATGCAGGATGTGCGCGAGAAGCTCGCCCTCTTCATGCAGACCATGGAAGCTATAGCAAAAGGGCAGGAGAATTTGCAGGCCATGGTCCAGCCTCTGTTGGCTCGCAACGCTGGTCATGGTAATGAAGATCATCAGTCTGTCCGGGTTGATACTGCTCATGGAGATGGCACTCCCACGCCAGTGGCTCCGCCCGTAGTCAATATACCTGCTGCTAATGTCAACAACGCTACCGCTGCTGTGAATGGTAACGTCGGAGTTGGGAATGAAACTGCTGTCCATAACGCTGGGCTGGGGGATGTCAATTTGGGAGATAATCTAGGAGGCAACGGCTTTGTCAATACTGGATTCGGATTCAACGATCAGGGATTCGATAACACTGGCAAGTATGGCTTTAATGCTCAAGGCTTTGGGCAAGATGGTTATGGTATGGTCAATCAGGGTTACGGAGGCTTTGGAAACGGAAATGGTACTGGATTTATGGCTTTTGGTCCTGATGGAGGTGTTCAAGGGTACGGCAACAGAGGCCGAGGTCCGGGGATGAATCAGATCAGAGCTGGACGTAATAATGCGTATGATGGGTACGGAGCTGGAAATGGTATGTGGCAAGAGGATCAGCAGGAGGACGCCTTCTCCGGAGGAGGTTTTGAAGGACCAATGGATGATTCCCAAAAGATTAGAATGCTGGAAGAGCAGATGAAGGGAGTCTTAAATCAGAGTGCTGTGGGACTGGACATGGCAACCATGGGCTTGGTACCTGGCTTGAGGGTGCCAATTAAATTCAAAGCTCCTGCGTTCGACAAGTACAAAGGAGACACATGTCCGAAAGTGCATGTACGAGCTTATTACAGAAAGATGTCCGCATACTCCACTGATGAAAGAATGCTAATGCATTTCTTTCAGGATAGTCTATCGGGTCCTTCCCTAGAGTGGTACATGGGGTTGGAGCCAACTGATATCAAGACATGGAAGCAATTGGCGGAGGCGTTCGTAGCCCATTACAAGTATAACAGCGACCTGGCACCCAATCGGGTCCAGTTGGCCGGGCTATCGCAGAAGAAGGGGGAGAGTTTTAAAGAGTACGCGCAAAGGTGGCGCGATATGGCTGCCAGGGTCCGTCCCCCTGTAGAAGATAAAGAAATGAATGATATGTTTGTCGGCACATTCACAGGGCTGTTTCATGATATGCTGTTTCATATGTCTCTGGCCAGTTTTTCAGACCTGATTCTGATGGGGGAAAAGATTGAGCGTAACATTAAGCAAGGAAAGTTCCAAGTCGAGGAATCAACTGCATCTGGCAGTAATAGGAAAGCTTATGGTGGGCGCCGTCAGGGCGAAGCTAGCGCAGTATTTGGAGGCCGAGGCCGAGGCCGAGGCAGGGGAAGAGGTCAATATCGTCAGCCGCAGCAGGTGTCGAGTGTTACTATTCCCTATCAGCAACAACCAATCCAGCAACAACAACCGGTTCAGCAGCAACCAATGCCACAGCAGCAGCAGCCTCAGCAGGGGGCACAGCAGGCTCAGCGAAGATTTCAGGGTAATAAGCCGAGAAGAGTGTTTGAGAAGCCTCCCTCTACCTATGCTGATTTATTGCAGACATTGTTGGGATTAAATCTGGTAGAGAAAAGAACTCTGGCGCCGATAACGGGAGCTCCCCCGTTCGGGTACGATGCAAGCAGGCACTGTGAGTTTCATTCTGGGGCCCCGGGCCACGATATAGAAGGTTGCCATGCTTTTAAGCACGTTGTGAAGGATCTTTTGGACAACAAGACTATCAATTTCGGAACGGCAGGTCCAAATATAGTCCAGAAACCCATGCCTAATCATGGGGCTAACGCCGTTCTGACTGAGGAAGGTTTGAATCTTATTATGAATGTTGAAGATTTAAAGACGCCGCTGAGCGAGATAAAGAGCCGACTGTTGCAAGGAGGTGTTTACCCAGGATGTAACGAGTATTGCTTAGATTGTTGGACCCTAGCTGGGGGGTGTGAGGATTTGAAGAAAGGCATTCAGGCCTTAATTGATGAAGGTATATTGCAGTTTGATCGAGCGGCGACTGATGAGCCTGCAGGGGCAGCAGTGGATAATCGGAGTGATGTGGCCACGGTGACGATTCCTCGGAAGACGATCACTATTGCAGCACCAGCTCAGCGACCACCGATTACCATAACTAAGGCCGGGCCAATCCCGTATGAGAACACGAAAGCAGTCCCATGGTCATATGGGTTAGAGGTGTATTGTGATGGGATAAAGATTGATGTTAGCAATCAGCCAGTGGAGATTGTGGATAACGTTGTTGGTTCAGGGGGCATGACGAGGAGTGGCAGGATCTTTATATCTCCTGAAGTGGAGGCTGAAAGGCTAGCAAAAGGAAAAGGGAAAGCGGTTGAGAATGTTCCGGTTCAAGCAAGTGAAAAAGAAGCAGCATCGAAAGATGTGGAAGAATTCATGCGCTTAATTCGAAAAAGTGATTATAAGATTGTGGAGCATCTGCAGCAGACACCGTCCAAAATATCTATCTTGTCATTGCTGTTGTGTTCGGAAGCTCACCGAAATGCTTTGCTGAAAGTCTTGGACACCTCTTTTGTACCCCAGGACGTCTCCGTAAATCAGCTAGAAGGAGTATTGGCACATGTGAATGCAGGCCACAGTCTGGGCTTTATTGATTTTGACTTGACTCCGAAAGGGAGAGACCATAATATGGCATTACACGTATCTGTTGAGTGTAGGGGATCAGTAATGTCGCACGTATTGGTTGACACCGGATCATCTTTGAATGTGCTGCCTAAGAAGGCAATGATGAAGCTGGATGTTCGAGGAATTTTGTGCACACCCAGTGATTTGGTAGTCAGAGCGTTTGACGGCACGCGGAGAACAGTCTTCGGATCGATTACTTTGCCTCTGCAAGTGGGGCCGGAAGTGTTTGCAACTGAGTTTTATATCATGGATATACAGCCTGCGTACAGCTGCTTGCTGGGAAGACCCTGGATTCACGGGGCAGGGGCAGTCACGTCTACCCTGCATCAGAAGTTAAAGTATATGGTCGGAGACAGCGTAGTCACCGTGTGCGGAGAAGAAGACATCCTGGTCAGCCATCTATCCTCGTTTAAATATGTGGAAGTCGACGGGGAGATCCACGAGACACCATGCCAGGCATTCGAAGGTTTGCGCATCAAGGACAAAGGTCCCGGGCCGAGCAAAGTGCCAGAGATAGCCGTTTCATCGTATAAGGAAGCTCAAGCTCTAGTGGAAGCAGGAGAAGCCAAGGGCTGGGGCAAAATGCTGGACATTCCTGTGAAAATGGACCGGTTCGGGCTGGGGTACCGACCGTCGTCATCAACTCCTTCTGTGGAGGCCCCCCATTTCAGAAAGTCAATCACCATCTCTGCCAGTGGAGTATGTCATGAAACTGTCAATGTTGCTTCAGAATTTGATGAAGGAGACAGCGACTGTGATATGGATGCCTAGATTCAGCCAAGCACGCCAGGACAAGGACTGTGCAACTGGTCTATTCAGGAGTTTGTTCCTGTGACTTTTAAACAGATAACATTTTCAGATGACATCCTTGAACCACCTATGACTCGTCCTGACTTTGAGCACCCGGTGTTCCAGGCTGAAGAAGAGGTTGTCGAAGATAGCGACGTTCCTGAAGAACTGTCTTGGTTAGTGAAGCAAGAGGAAAGAGCCATTCTGCCTCACGACGAGGTCATCGAAATTATCAATTTGGGGTCGGAAGGGGTTGAGAAGAATATTCGTATCGGAGCCGCACTGCAGGGTGATATCAAGCGAAGACTGGTTGAAATGCTCCGAGAGTATAATGATGTATTCGCTTGGTCATACGAAGATATGCCGGGGCTCGATACAGATATGGTTGTGCATCGCCTGCCACTGAAAGAAGATTGCCCGCCGGTCAAACAAAAACTTCGCAGAACTCGACCAGATATGGCAATGAAGATCAAAGAGGAGGTTCAGAAACAGTGGGACGCTGGTTTCCTGGCTGTGACAAAGTATCCTTCATGGGTTGCCAACATCGTACCAGTGCCAAAGAAAGATGGCAAGGTTCGAATGTGCGTGGATTATAGAGATTTGAATAAAGCAAGCCCAAAAGACGATTTTCCACTTCCTCACATTGACGTGTTAGTTGATAATACTGCTCAGTACTCCGTATTCTCCTTCATGGATGGCTTTTCAGGCTATAATCAAATTAAAATGGCGCCAGAGGATATGGAGAAGACTACTTTCATAACGCCTTGGGGAACATTTTGCTATAAAGTGATGCCCTTTGGTTTGAAAAATGCTGGGGCAACATATCAGCGTGCGATGACGACTCTTTTTCATGACATGATGCATAAAGAGATCGAAGTTTATGTTGACGATATGATTGCTAAATCCCAGACGGAGGAAGAGCATCTGGTGAATCTGTTGAAGTTGTTTAAAAGGCTTAGGAAGTTCAGGCTGAGGCTGAACCCTAATAAATGCACCTTCGGGGTGAGATCGGGTAAACTGCTGGGGTTTATCGTAAGCGAAAGAGGAATAGAGGTCGATCCTGCTAAAATAAAAGCGATTCAAGAAATGCCGACGCCTAAAACAGAGAAAGAGGTGCGCGGGTTTTTGGGGAGATTAAACTACATTGCCCGGTTCATATCTCACCTAACTGCTACGTGTGAACCATTATTCAAGCTGTTAAAGAAAGATCAAGCTGTGACGTGGAACGAAAATTGTCAAAAGGCGTTCGATAAAATAAAGAAGTATCTGCAGGAGCCTCCTATTTTGATACCCCCAGTGGCAGGGAGACCCTTGATAATGTATTTGACGGTTCTTGAGGGAAGCATGGGTTGTGTTTTCGGTCAACACGACGAGACAGGGAGAAAAGAGCATGCGATCTATTACCTGAGTAAGAAATTTACAGACTGTGAATCTCGATACTCAATGCTGGAGAAAACTTGGTGCGCGCTAGCCTGGGCCGCCAAGCGTTTGAGGCAGTACATGCTGAATCATACAACCATGCTCATCTCGAAGATGGATCCTATCAAGTATGTATTCGAAAAGCAAGCATTGTCAGGAAGAATTGCCCGGTGGCAGATGGTCTTGACTGAGTACGATATCCAATACGTCTCGCAAAAGGCTATAAAGGGGAGTGTGCTGTCTGAGTATCTGGCGGAGCAGCCTATTGAAGAGTACCAATCGATGAGATTTGATTTTCCTGACGAGGATATCATGTACCTCAAGATGAAGGATTGCGAAGAGCCGTTGCCAGACGAGGGACCGGAGCCGGGTTCCCAGTGGAAGATGATATTTGATGGAGCTGTGAATGCTTACGGTAGCGGAATAGGGGCAATCATCACCACGCCGCACGGGTCGCACATCCCGTTTACTGCCCGATTGACCTTTGCCGTTACCAACAATGAGGCCGAATACGAAGCTTGTATAATGGGGCTTGAAGAAGCCATTGATTTGCGAATCAAATATCTAGACGTATACGGAGACTCAGCTCTGGTAGTGAATCAGATCAAAGGGGAATGGGAGACACGTCAGCCCAATTTGATACATTACATGAATTATGCAAGGAGATTGTTGCCTTTCTTCGACAAAGTTGAATTGCATCACGTACCGCGGGCAGAAAATCAAATGGCTGACGCCCTTGCCACTTTGTCTTCCATGTACAAGGTCAACTTCTGGAACGAAGCTCCCCAAATCACTATCTCTCGGTTGGACAGGCCAGCTTATGTATTTGCTATTGATGAAGCATCCGACGATAAACCGTGGTATTTCGATATCCTTAATTTCCTGAAGAATAAAGAGTATCCGGCTGGGGCATCCAGTCAAGATCAGAAGACTCTCAGGAGATTAGCGGGTAATTTCTATTTGAACCCGGATGGCGTCTTATACAGAAGAAACCACGATTTGGTGTTGTTGCGTTGTGTAGACGAGAAAGAGGCAAAGCTTCTCATGGAGGAAATTCACGAAGGTGCCTTTGGTACGCATGCTGGTGGGCATGCTATGACGAGAAAACTGCTAAGGGCAGGTTACTTTTGGCTGACGATGGAAACGGATTGTTTCAAGTTCGCGAGGAAGTGCCACAAGTGCCAAATCTATGCTGACAAGATACACGTGCCTCCGAGTCCTCTAAATGTGATGTCATCCCCATGGCCATTCTCGATGTGGGGAATCGATATGATCGGAAAGATCGAGCCGACGGCTTCTAACGGGCATCGGTTCATCCTGGTGGCAATCGATTATTTCACCAAGTGGGTGGAAGCGGCGTCTTACGCAAATGTAACGAAGCAAGTGGTGGCCAGATTCATCAAAAGAGATATCATTTGCCGATATGGGATTCCCGAGCGGATAATCACGGATAATGGTTCTAATCTGAACAACAAAATGATGAAGGAGCTCTGTCAGAATTTCAAGATCGAACATCACAACTCCTCCCCTTACCGACCCAAGATGAATGGCGCTGTCGAAGCGGCCAATAAGAATATCAAGAAGATCGTTCAGAAAATGGTGGTGACTTATAAAGATTGGCATGAAATGCTACCTTTCGCTTTGCACGGTTATCGTACGACGGTACGCACATCAACCGGGGCAACTCCGTTCTCGTTGGTATACGGAATGGAAGCAGTATTACCATTAGAGGTTGAGATCCCTTCTCTGAGGGTATTGCGAGATGTTCAGCTGGACGAGGCAGAATGGGTAACGAATAGATTGAACCAACTGAGTTTGATGGATGAGAAGAGGCTAGCTTCTCTGGCATACGGTCGTTTGTACCAAAGACGAATGAAGAAAGCGTACGACAAGAAGATACTTCCGCGAAGCTTTCAGACGGGTGACCTTGTGCTGAAAAGGATTCTCCCGCCGCAAGCAGATCACAGGGGCAAGTGGACCCCCAACTACGAAGGGCCATACGTTGTCAGTAAGGTCTTTTCAGGAGGAGCGTTGTTGTTGTCCACCATGGACGGAGAAGACTTTGCGTCACCTGTGAATTCGGACGCAGTTAAAAAATACTTTGCTTAAAATAGACCCGCTGGACAGAAAAAAGAGAGTCCAGGCAAAAATGGGGCATCCTGGCGAACCAAAAACAGAATGAAAGGTTCGGGCAAAAGTTAGGGATAAAATTGAAAAAATGTACACCCGCGAAGTTGAAAACCTACACTGGGCGACTTCGGCAAAAAAGGGTATCCCGGTGAACTGAAAACCCGTAAAGGGCGGTTCACGCAAAAGTTAGGGATTTGAAAAGCAAATGACTGCGGTCCGAATTTGATATTGCAATGAGCATCAATGCGAGAGAATATACTTGATGGGTCGGTTATCGGATACAATCTCTTCAGAAGTGAGGATACCGGGAAAGCATTAGAGTCGGATGAGTCATAGGAGGATCAGTTCGTGGTGTTCATCTGCATCCCGTTGCCGACATGTGTACAAAATTTAATTTGTCAAAATATTCATGCTTCTTGTGCATACTTATGTATTTACTTTGCGTAGCTTCCTCTTTTCAGGAGTTACATCCCGTGTACAAAAACTCCGCCCATTCAGGGGCCCGATCAATGAAAATATGTTATTCAGTATTTGACACTGTTCTTTACTGTTTTGTGCATGATCAAACGCCTAAGTTTATTGAAGCTAGCATGAGTATAACATCACTGGCCCTTGCCAACAATTGTTAAAGCTTTGAATTAACTGAGTGTAACGTCACTAACCTGAATTGATTTGATTGCACAGGCTTGTCGTGTCTTGTTTGTGTTGTTGCAGGTTTCATAACCATACGAGGAGGATGATCAAAAGATTGCGATAACGAAAGACTTGATCCCCCACGCAGGTCATGCATGTTCTTCCTGAAGAAGGATAGAATTCCCCAGCTAGCCGTAGCTTATCCAAAGGACGTGCTCCAGAAAAGTCATTCGTCCTCAGCAGAGGTTGGCGATTCTAAGATCGTAAGGATGTACTCAGACAGGTTCACCTTTCCCCGCAGGGTCATGCACTCTCTCCCAGCGGAGCCAGTGGATTTTCCCCAAGAGAATCATCCCATCCCCAGCGGAATTCTCTTTGCAAGTGTTTTCATTCCTTCCAGTGGAACTCGAAGATCAAGACTCTCCAAAGCAGAGTTGATGGTGGGTCCTGTCATTTATTTTGTCAGAGATACTGTGTGATATCAGTTCACGTTCCGGCAGAAAGTCCGATCTTACTATACACATCTGCTATTCCCCAGCAAAGTTATATTCCCCAGCAGGGGGTTACCTCAATAGGGTGTGTGGTTTGAGTTCCCAATTTCCCAGCAGGGTCGACGTTATCCTTCCAGCATTTATTTTGCTGGAATAATTCTGTAACATCTGGCTATCCCCGGCGGAGTCGACGTTATCCTTCCAGCATTTATTTTGCTGAAGCAGTTTCTGTACCCAACAGTTCGAGTCTGCAATTGCATTGGCATATAGTGTCATACTTGCATTCACCAAATGAACACGCGTAGCATTTCTATGACGATTGAAGCATTGCGTCAGTATCAAACATACGCATTTTAGAAGCATAAACCAGGATGGCTAACCTTTTGTTTCAAGTATTGTTTCTCTTGCAGGTAGAGAGAGCCCTCACTCAGGTGAATCAATAAACATTCGAGGTCTCGGCATGAGACATTCAACGAAGTGTCAGCTTTGGCACTAATCCCCACGGAGTCAGCAGGACAAGTTTCTCTTTGTCCCCAAGCAGAGTTACTTATTTCCCCGCCAGGATTTCTTATTGAAGTTTCTCTAGTCCGACCAGTGGATTGTTTCCTTCAAAGTTGTTGTTACGTCAACATTTACAGGTTCCATGAATCAGAATTTCAGAGGCCACCGCCGGTTATCAGAACAGGCGTCCGATAGTTTGGTTTCCAGACATCCCCAGTAGAGTTCATCTCAAAGTCGCTGTCACGTCAGTGCTAAGAAGTTTGTGAGTTGGGATCAGTGGAGAACTAAGTCCTGACGTGGACAATTTACTCCTAGATTGACGGGATTTCGCCAGAAGTGGGCGTCCTAACGTGGACAGGTTTATTTCCCCGGATTGGTGAGGTGTGTTAGTCCTATCGTGGGCAGATTCGGTTTCTCGGTATTGGTAGAATGTGAGGTCATGACGTTGACGAAAATGGTTACTCTTTAGCATGGGTCCTGACGTGGACAGATCAGACCAGCGTGGGAGTCCTTACGCGGACAAGTCTTATTTCCTCAGCGAGTCGAAGACGCCTGAGTCCTAACGTGGACAAATCAAGACGATATCAGTGTCCTGACGCGGACAAATCAAAGAGATTATGATTCCTAACATGGAAAATATGGAGTCCTTACGCGGACAGATTAAGATGGCATTCCTTACGTGGAAAAATGTAGTCCTGACGCGGACAAATCGGAAAGAGGTTGGTGTTCCTTACGTGGAAAGATCAGAGTCCTTACGTGGACATATCAAGAGCATCCCTTACGTGGAAAAAGATAGTTTCCTTACGCGGAAATGACAGCATGCCTGACGTGGAAAGATTAGAGTCCTTACGCGGACATATCAAGATTGATTCCTGACGTGGAAAGAAAGAGATTATTCCTGACGTGGAAGAGTTTAGTCCTGACGCGGACAGATCAAAGAAGTTATTCCTAACGTGGAAGAATGATGCACCCCTTACGTGGAAAGTTGAGTCCTGACGTGGACAGGTTCAAAATCAAAGTTGGATTCCTTACGTGGAAAGATTGGAGTCCTGACGCGGACATGTCCAGTGGTATTGGAGTCCTTACGTGGACAGATTGATATAGTTCTCCTTATGTGGAAAGAAGATTGCTTCCTGACGGGGAAAGACGAAAGGGTTAGTCCTGACGCGGACAGATATAGAAGGGATGACTCCTAACGTGGATGATGTTATTCCTGACGTGGACAAGTGTTACTCCTAACGTGGAAGAGTGTTATTCCTAACGTGGACGATTCAGTTTATGGAAATGCAGATGAATTATCCCCAGCGGAGGTGCCGAGATTTTTCTGGGTTAACAGCAAGTGGAGTCCTAACGTGGACAGGTTTTAGTTGAGATCTCTTCGTATGGATGACAGACAGAGTCCTAACGTGGACAAGCAAGCAATCTGTGATGACATAATCCTCTTCAGAACGATGAAGACAATCCCCAGCACGGTCGCGCGAGATCAGTGGGTTGCTGTAGCAGTCAGATTCAGCTGATGAATGTCGTTCCTCAAGCAGGAGCGCAATTTGGTTTTGCGGTTGGCAAATTTCTGGTTTCACTAGTATTCAACCATCTCGTACCGCGAATGTCTGAAGGCTCCGGGCTCTTCACCCAATCGGGTCCAAGCCGCTTGAATAGGGGCAGCTGTTGCACCCTAAAATTTGCCCAACCTTATTCACTTGATTTATGTTTCAATATCATTAGCATTTGCATATAGAGTCATGTACATAGACTAATCATCTGCATAGCATGAGCATAGCAAGTCATTCAACAGGGGACCAACCATTATTCTCATCTCTAGAGGCCTATCAAGAGGTTATTATCTTAATTCCATCTCATTCAAGTCATCAAGAAAGAATTTGGAAGCAAAGAGCTCAGCAGATCAAGCCTTGAGTCCATCTCCTAGCTGAGGGGATCTGAGGGTCAGCAAGAGGGTTGTGAGCTGTGAGTTGAAGGCATGGAGAGTATCTATACCTTATGAGAGACTTAAAAAGTCATTTGGAGAAGGAGACAAGTCATTGATGAGAGCACAAGAGCTATAACTGAAGACAGTCAACTAGGGTTTCATCTGGGTCAACCCTAGGTCAACCCTAGGTCAGTTGACTGATTTAAAGGGCATTCAAGTCTATTGGAGAGGTGTGGGGTTCATCATTTGACATATAAAGAAGGATATGGAGATATGCCAAGGAGAATTCAAGAGAAATCAAGGAGAAGAGGAGTTTCTAAATTAGGGTTTCTCTGTAAAATCCCCTAGTTTAGGTCAAATTTCCAAGCAAGATAAGTCAAAATGCTAGCTTCAAATGGCTTCTTGGCCAACATGGAACTTGTAGAGGATCTCAATACCTTTAATTTGAGTGGTGGAAGACATCAAGGAGATTTATAGAACTCAAGTTATGGTCCTTGCAAGTTACAGGTCATCTGAGGCATCTGAATTTTTGTCTGTGAAAGTGACTTGACTCCCAAGTAATTTTTACCCCTCAAGGAGATTTCAAATGAATTCTTGGTCAACATAAGAATTGTTCCTCATTGTCTTAGCTTTCTAGAATGGTATAGTATGCCTTCATATGATGTGTGGAACTCAACTTATGGTCTTGGCAAGCAAAGGGTATTTTGGGCATTTGTGAATTACAGGTCATTTTTACCTATGTCCAAAACTCATACAAGGAGGCCTCAAATGGAAAAACTTACAACATCAAACTTGCTCAAAATGGGATTTTAAGTCTAGAAAGAAGGTCACAAATTGTTGGAAAAGCTCATAACATGAAGTTGCATAATTGGTCAAAAGTTGAACTAAAATGGCTTATAATTCAAAGAAATTCAAAGGGAAAAATGGTTTGGGAGATTTATGAGTCCAAATGGAGACTTCCAATATATGATTTTGAATGGAAAAGCAATTCTAAGAACAATGGTTCAAACACTTTTTTGAGTTTAGAAGAAAAAAAGAAAGATATTCATGGTTACTTGCCTTTTAAGAAACATTTCAAAAATGGATCAAAGTTGGAAGGCAAGGGAATGTGCAAGATGGATCTAGAATGTTCATGTGAGCCTTATATATTCATGAAATGAGGATTGATCAAGGGTTGGCTTCATTTTTCACTAAGAATTTCACAAACTTTCTCATTCTTTCTCCTTGCAATTTCACTTCAATCTCACAAAACCTTCATCAATTTTCATCCACATCAATTCAATCTTATTCAATCATCATCCTGGATCATAATTGAAGCAAAGATTGGGTGGTTAGAATCCATTTTCGAGCACTTTCTTCAAGAACATCAAAACTGCAATTTCCATTGGACAGCATAATTCAAGCCAAGTCTCATCCAAATATTGCAAACAGAATCAAGTACATCAAGAATTGATCAAGATCCAAGCCTCACAAGCCTCAGATCCATAAGATTCAGCATCATCCACAAAATTTCACATCAGGTGCGTTTTCATTCAAACAGCTTGATCTAGTTAGTTTAGCATGTTGTTGTTAGTTTAGACATAATGTAGGAGGTTAGGAGAACAATTAGGATGAATTTGGAGTAGTTTGGTGACAAGTGTTAGCAGGTGCAATAAACTGTTTGGATCAAGAACTCTTAGGTTAGTGCATTAGAATGTTAGGTTGTTAGCGCAGGATAATCACCATTAGTTATAGGTTAGATTAGGATAAGTTTGATTGAGAATTGTTGTGATGCATCTCAGAGTAATTTCATGGTGACCAGAACTTGATGCCATCGGGTTGAGTGATCTATTGAATTTCAGGCTGAATTGAGACCATAGGTGTATAGAGGGAAGAATTTAGAGCAGGTTTCATGTTTATATCGTGGAATTTCATGGCCTGGAGAGGGAGAACTAAGAGCTTGAACCTTGCTCGTGCATGGCTGCCATGGGAGAGGAAACCCTAGTTCATGAACCAAGGAGGAAGATAAAATCTGGAGCGTTCAATTCGTGTATGACCTTTGACTTGGAGAGTGATCCTGTGGCCATTATTTGATTCAGTTTTGGAGGGAAGTGAGTTGGCCCTAAACGCACCGTTTCATTAATTGAAACGGGCGGGCCTGAGTTGTAATGTGTTATCCCCACCCCCCAGTTATAGGCCCATTCCAATTTGAACGTGAAACTCTTTCTTTTCTCACCCCCTGGTTCCTCTTCTTTGTTGTTATAATTTCTGAGGTTTTCTGGGCCTGAGTGTTAATGCTACCCGCACCCCCTTGTTTGCTGGCCCATCCAGGATATAACTGCGCGCGCCTACTATTCAAACCCCCCTCCCTCATTTTAATTCAATTCAATTTTTTAATTCCACTTTAATTTTTACCAACTTTGAAAATTCATAATAAATTCATAAAAAATTCATTTTAATTCATTCTTTTTACATCATTTTCTTTAGGATGTCTAGAAAATTATAGGAAAATAAAATTGCATTTTTATTTTTATTCCATATTTTTTCCATATTTTCTAAATAAATGGCATTTTAAATAGATTCATTTCATGCATGATTTTACTAATTTTCGTTCTATTACATGCTTTCATATTTTTTGTTCATTCTTTTTATATTGTTTAGATTAGATGATGAACTTGTAGATTCAATTTAGTTCCCATTTTTAGGAATTAATTTGAGGTGCTTAATGTAGGTGTGAACAACATGAACAAACTAGGGTTTTAGGTGATGACTTAGGAGAATCAATTCATTTCCCTTAGGACTTAGGGTTTGAATAGTTTAGCTATGGGACTATAGGGGCTATGGGTAGTTATTAGATCCCCTTAGAAAAGTCAGGATTCCCCTACTGCTATTAATACTGTCTGTATATCTGATTGACTGGTGTGGTGTGCCCTCTGGGGATTATTGCTTGCTTGCTTGGGTATTGGGGTTGTCTGGGGACTTAGGGAAGCTGAAGATTTGAGGAGATGAAGACCATTGGAGATCCAAAGATTGAAGATCAACTGCCAGAGGTGAGGAGGAGGTTCTTGCTAGCAGATGCTGAGGAGGAACTAGGGTTTAGGAGCTAGGCAGAGCTCTAGATTAGAAAGTTTGTTTCTCAAACATGGATTGCCTTGTCTGCATCCATTCTTCTCTATGATTCAGAGTCTCTCTAAGACACTCACCCCCTTCCTTTGGAAGGCTTGGTGATAGTGTCTAAGAGATAGAACTCTTGAGAGAAAATGTCTTTTGTGTTAGAAGCAGTCTGTTCACCACCCTTGGTAGTCAGCTGATTGCTTAACACCCAATCCACTCTTGTGACTAATCCCTCATCCTGGAGGTTTGAGCTTGAAGAAAAGCCATTGCAGATAGAAGACTGATGATCAAAGCCCTTATCTGAAGGCCATGAAGATGGAGATTGATGCTTGTTGAAGCCTGTAGCTGATTGGAGATTACTTGAAGCCAGATGTTGATTCAGAGCTGCTGATGCTGTTTCTTTTGCTGTTGTATTTCTTTTGCTGATGTATTGATTGGTTTCCTGAACTGTATTGTTTGCTGTTTACCCTGTTGGGTTGAAAGTGAAGCCTGTTCACTTTTGCCTATTGTTTTCTAGGTTCGAGGTTGAGTGGGACTCCCTCGCCTCGCTTGTGCTGTTGCATCCATGCATTTTACTGTTTTACTGTATATATCTGTTATTGTTTCTGTTTCTGCCTATCCCGTAGGATCTCTGTTTCTCTCTGTGCAAGAGAGGAGCATGATAGACACTAGGTCTTAACCCATGCATGATAACATTAGGTTAGTTTGTTTCCCTTCGCAACCGTAGGTTAGAGTTCTGTCTCTTTCTTTCTCAAAACAAACAGAAAAACACATAAAGATTTCAAACACAATAAAAGACACTTCTTTCGTAAAAGAATGTGAACTCATCAAAACGTCATTTTTGTCCGCCGGGACTGCTAATCAAGAAACCCTTTTTCAGAAGGAGTAAAATCAACCGAGACAGACTTGTGTCGTACGTGGCCCGAACTACGTTTGCTCTGATCTTTCATGCTGTATGAAAGTACGTAGGCATAGGATGCGATATCCTAGCGAGCAACCTTCCCCTCCTTTCCCGTAGGTAGGCGAACTACGTTGACTCTGATTTCTCGTTCCAGGCGAGAATACGTAGGCATAAAGTGCGATACTTTGCCGAGTCATTTTTATTTTCATTTTATTTTCTTTTTCACCCTTGACCTATGGTTTAGATAGAATAACAATCCATACCCGAAAACAAGCGTGGATCCCGTCGAGTACGACGGACGTGAGGGGTGCTAATACCTTCCCCTTGCGTAACCGACTCCCGAATCCAGGTTTTGGTTGCGATGACCATACCTTTCCCGTGTTGTGCGAGGTTTACTCTGAGCGTTTCCTTTCCCTCCCGTGGGATAAATAACGCGCGGTGGCGACTCTTCTGTTCAGTCGGCGCCGATTTTCGCAGTAGCGACGGGTTACTCCCTCTATTTATATTTTTGAGCTTGCTTGCTGTTAAAACAGTGGTAAAGTGTCGGGTTTTTGTTATCGTCTCCACAGGGAATATGAGATATTGCCGCCGTTCGACAGTTGATAAATTCGTAACTTTATAGTAACAAAAGGGGGTTTGGTTTTAAGTCACGGTAGCTTTGCATAAAAGTAAGAAATGCGGTAAAATATTGGTTTTACGATTTAAATAAAGATTGTCAAAGTTAGGGTTTGGTAATCACTTTGCATGTATATGTTCGATCAACAATGCATAAACTCTTTTTAATGATAGACACATTTACAATATCCTCCCAATATGATTATCTCTAACTCACATTGTGATATTTCTCATTTTATCCATTGTTGATTTCTCACACAATCTATCAAAATGACAACATTTAGGTTTAACATTTTAGTGAACAACAACATTCAAGACTATTTCTAGCTCAAGAAAGGAGATGGATGAAACCTAGGTCAAGAGTTGGAAAATATCTTTCAATCAAGAACCAACACAAAAGGTCATAAATAAAACAAGGTTTTCACCATATATTAATCATCAAAGAGTTTTAAAAATGAGGATCATCCATATACATACAAAGCTTAATAATCACCTACATCTAACCTTGACAAAATAAAGAACTTGGCCACTCATTTCCTTGGTAGCTTGCAAAAGAAGTTTCGGAAGAAGGTTGATGAACATCCGGGTCGAATTATCCAACTTGGATGAGAATCCACCTTCTTTTTGTTGCAATATGATAAGAGATGAAGAAATGAGAGCCAAAAGGGTTCTAGGGCATAAAATCTCACTCTCTAGCTAAACTATGTAAAAACAAGTAAAAAAAAAGATAAGTTCAAAAAGTAGCCCCTGCTCCTTATAGAAAGTAGAAAATCTGGGCACGTTCGCTACCTGCTCGCTAGGCGAGCTGCTGGCGAACGCTCGCTACAGCCTCGCCTAGCAAACATGCTAGAGAGGACTGCAGTTTTGCTTCTGCTTTGCTTCGCTATGTCTTCGCTGCAGCGAACCAGCCTGCGAAGGATGCTTGATTGATTCTAGAATTGCTCGCTAGGTGCTCGCTGGGAGCTCGCCTAGCGAGTCTTTCGCCAAATGATCGCTACCAGCGAATGATGTCAAGAATGCTTCTGCCCAAGTCTGGGAGTGTTTGCTAACAGCTCGCTAGGCGAGGCTGCAGCGAACACTCGCTACTCACTCGTCAGGTGTTCGCCTAGCGAACCAGCCTTTGCTCTTCTTCTTTGCTTGATTCCTTTGTCAACTCTCTTGTGTATTCAAATTATATTCTTTCAAGCTCAAATCCTACACAATAGCACACAAATCAAAGGGACCAAAAGCTTTTAACACAATGATGCATAATCAACAAAAGCGAGGCGGTTTAATACATTTTTAGGACAAAAAGGAGCGAAAGAATCCCACATTTGATAGCTCAAATAAGCATAATTGGGCATCTAACAACTCTCCCCAACTAGAATATTACTTACCCTCAAGCAAAGTATGCCTCTTGAAGATCTAGAGGATTTGCTTAAAGAGAAAGGATTTTCTGAACTCGGATCAAATGGCTCAAATACAAGCGACTCAACCAAACACGCGTTTCCAACGGTTAGAACAACACAATGCACAAGAACTAAAACCTTAAAGCAATACAAAACATTTATCAATTCACAACAATGATATCTTGAATGAATCACCCTATCTCTCCTTTTCGAATAAGCATTGAAGAAATTTAGCACATGCAAGCGCGGGGACAATTTCACTCTCCAATAAACAATGCAAAAATCAATTCAATTCATATAATGTCTAGCAATTATAAATGAAAATGTGGAAGTACGAAGATCACTAAGGTTTTTTCCGGTTGTAGCTTGGTCGGATTTACAAACAAGGGACATATCTAAAGCCATTGAAATGAATTTGCCGATGCAAAAGAGACATTCACTTGTACAACAATTAACACATTCAAACTTCGTTCAATCTTGATACTCATTTGAAACCTTCACAACTCTTGTCCCACAACTCAATTTTCAATATTTTTCTTTTAAGCAAGCATTCATGATTATTCTTTTCTTTTGATCATTTTCTTTCTACACCATGTTCATAAAATAAGTATTTTTTTTCACAATTCTTTTCAATGCTTGCTTGGTTTTTCATGAGTTGTGGTAAATTACCCACTTATATTTTTGTTCTCCCCAACTTATCTTCTACTTCCTTCAAAAGTGAATGTTCTTTACTTTTTACGGCACAAGAACAATAATAATTTTTTTTTTCCAGGTTTTCAAGAAAAAAGATTTTTTGAAGTCTCGCTTTATTTCAAGCCGAGATTCAGCTGTTTAAGCTCAAAAGGGGTTCACGAATACTCTCTCAACTCACGGGTAAGTTTGCATATGGAACTGGTTGTGCTCGAAAGAAACAAGTGCCTTGATCATTTCAACTAACTTCCACAAATTCATAATAATAAAAGAAAGAACATGAATTAAATGAATCAACGCGGTTTATCAGAATCTAGCATTTAAGTACATAATGGAGGTCTCCTCACAATTTGTGGTTCTAAAACCTAAGTGACTCATTCATTCAATTATGTTGCAAAAATACAATATTTTATCACAAAAAGAACAAAGTTCCGCATGCATTCTAGAATTCTAACCGATGGTAACCATGTACCTTAGCTTTAATCGCTTGTTAATTTTTTTATCATTGCCATCCAAGCTCAGATGTACCTTCATTGGATACTTCTTTCAGAGAGCAACCAATCTAGAAGGTTTTGACATCAACCTATCCACAAAAAATTATTAAAAACAAAATTAAATGAAAAACTATTAATCATAACTGAAATTAAAGAAATAGAAATGTGTCTGGGGGACAAAAACCCCAATAGTACAACCCAAAATATCAGACAACAAAATAAAATATCCAGAAACCAAAACAAAACAGTAAACTGAAACAGATTAAAAAAAAACAAAGATCAGTCCTCCTCGGACTCATACTCCTCCTCCTCTGAACTGTCATCATCAAAATCCTCTTCACCCTCAACCTCATCATCATCAGCATCACCAACATCAGCACCGGGACCACTCGCACCCGCCCCCTCTCCAAAAATAGGCCTGTCCACAGGCTAGCTCGCGTGCTGCATAAACTGCTCACGCGTCATCATAGGACGCTCTATGGAGGGGTCACGGATCTGGAGCTGTAACACCTGCGTCGAGTCATGAATGTCAACCATCGCACGTTGTGTTGCCGCCATCCAATCCCAATTTTAGTTGCAAACTGCTTGCTAGAAAGGGTCAAACCCTTGAGAAAAACCACTGAGACCATCAGTAGTCTCAGCATCACCAACAGATGCACCACCTCTATAATTCTTTGGCATGCAATATTTGTTCACATAACTATCATCAACAACAGCGGGAATCTTAACCAAACTTCGGGCAGGAAGCTTCATCCGAGTCTGAGAACACAAAGCCATAACAATACAGGGAAAGGAAAAGGGGCAATTAGTTCGCCCCCCAGACTTAAGCCCGCTCTCTATAACTGACTTCATCTCTTTTGCAATAACCCCCGCTACATCGATCTGCACATTTGTAAGAATAGCGTGAACAAGACGTGCCACTGGGATCGACACTGTTGAGGTATGCGACTTGGGTTTGATGTTCAATAGAACCAACATCAAAATCAGATGAGCTAATGGGTTCATGTCTTCTCTGCGAAACCTCACAGCTTCTCCAGAATGGTTCCTTTCTACACTCTTCCTTTCCAACAAGAGAGCGGCAAAAATATCATCAATTTGTGGGTGAAGCCTTAAGTTCCGAGTGTAGGTGTCCAATTCATTCTTACCCAAGTGGAGTGGTTCGCCGAGCACACGGTTTATGGCTTCCCTATCAAAAGCAATTTGACGACCGAACACTCTTGAAGACCAAGTGAACGGCTCATCATCATCAGGAAGTGCGTTAGCATAGAACTCGCGCACAACATCTATGTTGTAGCTATCGGTTGGGGACACCAAAATTCCCCACTTTTTGCTATTCATCAACCCTGCAAATGTTCTGTATTCTCCTTCCGGGTCAATGGTGAACCTTCTTTCCGGCAGAATCTTTCGCTTCTGCAGTACCATGAAGCGGGTAGCTTGTTTCGCCCCGACAAACTTATCATTATCAAACTGAATTGGAACTGGTCGTGATGTGTTTCCAACCTTTCTTTTCTTTCCAAAGTTACCTGAGGCCATCTGCACACACAACATAAAAAACACAACACACAGCAATAACAAATATTAGTCATCAGCAACATAAAAACTCAGGATCTGTCATGTTCACTACAGCTTCGCTTAGCGAGCTGCTAGCGAACGCTGTGAAATTTTCAAAAACAGCCACTGCTGGTCCCCAGAAATCACCAATGCAAGTTGTGTCTAGCACAGTTCCACAAAAACAGATTTATAATTATAAGGAATGTTCTTTGAATACATGCAACCTAAACTATGCTCAAATCCCTACATGCAAAAGTTGACCTAAATCCCTCAATCACAAAAAATGTCAACAATAAACAACAAAGAGAAAGGAGATGGGCAAACCTGATGCAGCAGAGAAGAGAGAACTTGAAGCAATTAGGGTTTGCAAGGAATTTGTGGGGAAAAAAACTTGTGCAATATGAGAAACCGTGAGGGTGAGAGTGTTTGTGAGTGAAAGAGTGAGTGTAAACCGTGTTAGACCAAAATAAATCAAAATAAAATACAATTGGGCCTACGTGAGTGGCCCACCAAAAGAACTAAAAACTGCCAGTTTCGTAAGGTTCGCTAAGCGAATAGCCAGCGAACACTCGCTACATGATCGCCTAGCGAGCTTCTAGCGAGCATGACAGGATTTGCAATTTTCATAGCATATCAAGCACAAGCCTAGTCCAATAAAAAGTATACAACACATAGAACCCACAACACACAATAGAAAACATTAAATACTTACAATGTTGAGGTGCCTGTGCCTCTCAACAAGTGCTTGTTTAACGTCGGATAAGCTCGACGGTCCATGATGCTCAAGCCGGAACATCAAGAAGAAAAGCACAACTTTCTTGATCCACATGACAGCCGAGATAGATCTTTAAAAGCTGGCCATTTACCGTCCAACTGTCCTTTTTCTCCATATCCTCAATGACAACTGCCCCGAAGGTTTTTACCTCTTTAACGCGGAATGGTCCATACCACTTTGACTTTAATTTTCCAGGGAACAATCTTAACCTGGAATTGAATAATAGTACAAGCTGCCCCGGCGCAAATTCCTTCTTACGGAGCTTCTTATCATGGTATTCCTTAACTTTCTCTTTGTACAACCAACTTGAGTGGTATACAGCATTGTGCATCTCTTCCAACTCAAGAAGTTGCACCTTCCTCTTTTCACCGGCCAACTCGTTATTAAAATTCAAAAATTTTAAGGCCCATAAGGCCTTGTGCTCCATTTCAACCGGCAAATGGCAAGTTTTACCATAAACTAATTGAAATGGAGTTAGCCCAATTGGAGCTTTATAGGCCGTGCGATATGCCCATAGAGCTTCATCCAATTTTTGCGACCAATCCTTCCTAAAGTTTGACATGGTTTTTTCCAAAATTCTCTTAATCTCTCTATTAGACACCTCAGCTTGACCATTAGCCTATGGGTGGCACGGAGTTGCCACTTTATGCGTTACACCGTAATATTGTAAAACTTTTTCCAACGGTGAATTGCAAAAGTGTGACCCTCCGTCACTAATCAACACTTGGGGGGTTCCAAAACGGGAAAAAATGTTTTTCTTTAAAAATTTTATGACCGTCTTAGAATCCGCCCTTGGTGAGGCAATTGCCTCAACCCACTTTGACACATAGTCAACTGCAACCAGCAAGTATTCGTTTCCAAAAGAGGGTGGGAATGGTCCGACAAAGTCGATACCCCAACAATCAAACAATTCAACCTCTTGGATATTTTGGAGAGGCATATCGTCTCTCTTTCCTATCCCACCACTCCGTTGGAAACTGTCACAACTTTGTGCATGAGCATTTGCGTCTTTAAAATAGAAGGCCAATAAAATTCCGATTGAAGGACTTTATTTGCCGTTCTAGCCCCATTGAAATGTCCGCCATAAGGCGAGTTGTGACAATCCCATATAATACTTTATGCTTCATCACCGATAACACACCTCCTTAACAAATTATCACCTCTCAGCTTAAACAGATAAGGTCATCCCACACATAGTACTTGGCATCCGAGAGGAATTTCCTTTTTTGGTTAGGAGTTAGGTCGGGCGGCACAAAACCACTCGCCTTGTGGTTTGCAAAATCCGCAAACCACAGCCTCACTTGAACTTTAAAGATTTTTTCATCAGGAAACTCTTCTCGGATTTCCTTTTCCAAAATAGTCACCTCCACATTGACAAGGCGAGATAAATGATCCGCCACCAAATTTTCCGACCCTTTTTTGTCTTTAATTTCTAGATCAAATTCTTGCAACAAAAGGATCCAACAGATAAGCCTTTGCTTTGAATCCGGTTTGGTTAGCAGATATTTTATCGCCGCATGGTCGGTATAAACAATCACTTTAGACCCAATGAGATATGGCCTAAATTTTTCTAGTGCATACACTATTGCAAGCAATTCTTTTTCTGTTGTGGCATAATTAATTTGCGCCTCATTAAGGACTTTGCTTGCATAGTGTACAACATGAAAATATTTGTCTTTTCTTTGGCCTAACACCGCCTCAATAGCATAGTCGCTAGCATCACACATTAGCTCAAAATTTAAATTCCAATCCGGAGCAACTATGATTGGAGCGGTAACCAATTTTTCTTTTAAAATATCAAAAGCTTTTAAACATTCATCAGATAAGAGAAATACCTGGTCATTGGCCAGCAAGTTACTCAAAGGCCTAGCCACCTTTGAGAAGTCTTTGATGAATCGCCGGTAGAAACCGACATGCCCAAGAAAACTTCGGATACCCTTTAAGTTAGCCGGAGGAGGCAACTTCTCAATCACATCTACCTTAGCATGATCCACTTCAAGCCCTTTTGATGAGACTTTGTGACCGAGAACAATCCCCTCTGTTACCATAAAGTGGCACTTCTCCCAATTTAGCACCAAATTAGTCTTCACACACCTTTCAAGCACAGTTTCTAAATTTTTCAAACATAAACCAAAAGAACCACCAAATACCGAAAAGTCATCCATGAAAACTTCCATTGTTTTCTCTATAAGATCGGCAAAAATAGCTTGCATGCATCTTTGGAAAGTTGTCGGCGCATTACACAACCCAAAAGGCATTTTGCGGTAAGCGAAGATTCCAAACGGACACGTGAAAGCCGTCTTCTCATGATCGGCCGGGTCAACCGCAATTTGGTTATACCCGGAATAGCCATCTAGAAAACAATAGAATTATTGTCCCGAAAGTCTCTCTAACATTTGGTCCATGAACGAAAGTGGGAAGTGGTCTTTCCGAGTTACGGTATTCAACCGCCTATAGTCAATGCACATTCTCCACCCCGTTGCTACCTTTGTTGGGATCAACTCATCTTTCTCATTACGAATAATGGTAATGCCTCCCTTTTTAGGAACCACATGCACCGGACTCACCCAAGGGCTATCCGAAATAGGGTAAATCATTCCCGCATCCAAAAGCTTGACAACTTCCTTCCTAACAACCTCTTTCATTGTAGGATTTAAGCGGCGTTGTGGTTGAACCACCGACTTAAAATCCTCTTCCATTAAAATTTTGTGCATACAATAGGAAAGACTAATTCCTTTTAGATCGGAAAGAGCTCACCCCATCGCTTCTTGATTTTTTTTAACACATCAAGTAAACAGGATTCTTCCTTTTTGGACAAAAGGTTGCTAATCATAACCGACTTTTCTTCGGTTTCATCTAGAAATGCATACTTCAAGTTGTTTGTTAACTCCTTCAATTCAATTATTCGGTTTTCATTATTGACCTCCTTTTTCAAGACTTCCTCCTCCACTTCCCATGGTTGCAACTTCTTAAGACTATCGAGTTCTCTTAAACATTCATCAAGAGCTTCTTCTTCTTCAAGAGTGAAAACTTCAAAGGAGTCATTAAGGTTTAGCTCCATGGGATTTATGTCATGAACATGTTTTGCAACTTCAAAGGTGGCTTCTTCAATTACATCAATCCGGAAACTATCACGTTTGTCATTTGAGTGCTTCATTGCTTCAAAAAGGTCAAAAGTGACTTCTTCATTTTGTACCCTCACCTTCATCAAACCGTCGTCTACATCAATCATCATACGAGCGGTTTTCATGAATGGTCTTCCGAGAATTAGCGGCGCATCATCGTCTTCCTCCATATCAATAACAATAAAATCAACCGGAAAGAAAAACTTGTCAACCTTTACCAATACGTCTTGAGCTACTCCATGAGGATGAGTAGTAGACTTATCGGCTAATTGCAACGTCATACAGATGGCCTTAATCTCAATGTTGCCAAGCTTTTTCACAATAGATAAAGGTATAAGATTGATGCTTGACCCCAAATCAATTAACCCCTTTCCAACATAAACGTCGCCAATTGTAACCGGCAAGGTGACTCGCCCCGGATCAAATTCTTTTCTCGGTATAGTCCTTTGGATAATGGCAATACAACTTGCATCAAGAACAACTGTTTCCGGCTCCGTATACCTTCGCTTTTTGGTGAGTATGTCCTTCATGAACTTGGCATACTTTGGCATTTGCTCCAAAGCTTCGGCAAACGGAATATTGACTTGGAGTTGTTTAAAGATATCCATGAACCGGGCGTAATGCCGTTCATTTTCTCTCCGAGATGGAGCATGTGGATATGGTAAATTTTGGACCGGAGTAGTGCTCACTACCTCCTTCCCTCTAGATGCTCTAGAGTTTCTATCTCTTTTTTTTTTTCACTTCATCCACCTTCACTTTTTCCCTTTTATTATTTTCAACTTCACCATTCGTTTTGTTTTCAACTTCAACCACTTTTTCTTCCTTCTCAACTTCCCCCTCACTCCAATCTCCAACTTCACCATCAATTTCATCAATTTTTTTCTCGCCATCCTTTTTCTCACCCTCTCTTTTTTCACTCTCATCAACTAACTCTTTTCCACTTCTCGTCCTTATAGCCTTACAATGCTCCTTAGGATTTGTTTGCGTGTTTGCCGAGAAAGATGGTCCGGATTGTTGTTCCGCTAATTTCTTAGCAAGTTGACCAACTTGAGTCTCAAGATTTTTAATTCCCGCATCGTTACTTTTTTGATTCGCCATTGACATTTGCATGAATTGCGTCAATGTCTCTTCCAATTTTGAAGCTACGATCGGTGGTTGTTGAGTTTGATAGGGATTTTGACGGTTGGAAGGACCACCCCTATAACCTTGGTTATGTTGATAGTTTCCCCTAGGTTGGTACCCTTGGTTGCCTTGATAGTTTTGTTGTTGTGGATTTTGGTGGTGTTGTGGTTGTTGATACGGTGGTTGTTGTTGTTGATGTTGCCTCGGTTGGTAATCCCTTTGATTTGCCATGTAATTAACTTCCTCAAACTCGGGAGGTGGACAAAATCCGGTGTCGTGTTCACCTTTGCAAAGTTCACAATAAGCTATTTGTTTAGCTTTTGAAGGCTCTTTCAACTCTTTTATTTATTGAGTTAAGAGTTCCACTTGTTGCGAAATGAGTTTGTTTTGGGCGAGAATAACGTCATTTATCCCTAACTCGAGCACACCCAGTTTTCTTTGAGTCACCCCACGATTATGATTCCCTTGATGATCATTAAGTGCCATCTTTTCAATAATTGCAATTGCATCATCTGCACTTTTTGACATCAAAGAACCTCCCGCCGTAGCATCCAATAAGGTCTTGTGAACCGAAAGGAGTCCATTGTGGAAAATATGAACTTGAGTGTGCTCGTCAAAACCGTGTCCCTTGCACTTTCTTAACATAGATTTGTATCGCTCCCAAGCTTCGTTTAGTGATTCACTAGCTCCTTGAGAAAATACCGCAATCGCATTTTTAGCCTCCATGAATCGGTTATGTGGAAAGAAACGTTCAAGAAACTTCTCTTCTAGAAGATTCCAATCCGTCATGATTGTTGTCGATTGATCAAGGTACCACTCCTTCGCTTTCCCAATCAAGGAATGAGGAAATAGTCTCCTAAACAATGACTTTTTGTCAGCTTCTGTTGCTCCCGTTGCACCAGCAATCTCATAGAATTTTGTAAGATGGGTGAATGGATCCTCATGGTCTAGTCCCGTGAAAGGATTTTGATAGACTAGGGCTAGGATTCTCGTTTTCATCTCAGCTTGTCTTCCGTCTTGAAGATTACGTGCGAACTGAGCTGTATGTGTTGGACTTTTTGTGCATGGAGTGGAAACTGGAGGTGGTGGTGGTGGAGGTGCTGCCATAATTGGTGTGAAATGTGGTAATGGTGGTGGTGTAGAGGAACTTTCTTCTTGCTCTTGTCTTTGTCTAGCTTGTTGCCTCCTCCGTCTTGTTCTGCTGTTCAGTCTCCTTGCGGTTCTTTCGATCTCGGGATCAAAAAGAATTTGGTCCTTAGGAATCTGCCCTCGCATAAAACGAAAGTTGCACACTAAACCAAACAAATTAACAAGCACAAGTCTAGTATTCAAAAGCTAAGAATTCAGCAACTATTGTGATGCTCGCAATATCAATTTATACTCCCCGGCAACGACGCCATTTTGTTAAAACAGTGGTAAAGTGTCGAGTTTTTGTTATCGTCTCCACAGGGAATATGAGATATTGCCGCCGTTCGACAGTTGATAAATTCATAACTTTATAGTAACAAAAGGGGGTTTGGTTTTAAGTCACGGTAGCTTTGCATAAAAGTAAGAAATGCGGTAAAATATTGGTTTTATGATTTAAATAAAGATTGCCAAAGTTAGGGTTTGGTAATCACTTTGCATGTATATGCTCGATCAACAATGCATAAACTCTTTTTAATGATAGACACATTCACAATATCCTCCCAATATGATTATCTCTAACTCACATTGTGATATTTCCCATTTTGATCCATTGTTTACTTCTCACACAATCTATCAAAATGACAACATTTAGGTTTAACATTTTAGTGAACTACAACATTCAAGACTATTTCTAGCTCAAGAAAGGAGATGGATGAAAACCTAGGTCAAGAGTTGGAAAATATCTTTCAATCAAGAACCAACACAAAAGGTCATAAATAAAACAAGGTTTCACCATATATTAATCATCAAAGAGTTTTACAAATGAGGATCATCCATATACATACAAAGCTTAATGATCACCTACATCTAACCTTGACAAAATAAAGGACTTAGCCACTCATTTCCTTGGTAGCTTGCAAAAGAAGTTTCAGAAGAAGGTTGATGAACATCCGGGTCGAATGATCCAACTTGGATGAGAATCCACCTTCTTTTTGTTGCAATATGATAAGAGATGAAGAAATGAGAGCCAAAAGGGTTCTAGGGCATAAAATCTCACTCTCTAGCAAAACTATGTAAAAACAAGTAAAAAAAGATAAGTTCAAAAAGTAGCCCCTGCTACTTATAGAAAGTAGAAAATCTGGGCACGTTCGCTACCTGCTCGCTAGGCGAGCTGCTGGCGAACGTTCGCTACAGCCTCTCCTAGCAAACATGCTAGCGAGGACTGCAGTTTTGCTTCTGCTTTGCTTCGCTATGTCTTCGCTGCAGCGAACCAGCATGCGAAGGATGCTTGATGTATTCTGGAATTGCTCGCTAGGTGTTCGCTGGGAGCTCGCCTAGCGAGTCTTTCGCCAAATGATCGCTACCAGCGAATGATGTCAAGAATACTTCTGCCCAAGTCTGGGAGTGTTCGCTAACAGCTCGCTAGGCGAGGCTGTAGCGAACACTCGCTACTCACTCACCAGGTGTTCGCCTAGCGAACCAGCCTTTGCTCTTCTTTTTTGCTTGATTCCTTTGTCAACTCTCTTGTGTATTCAAATTATATTCTTTCAAGCTCAAATCCTGCACAATAGCATACAAATCAAAGGGACCAAAAGCTTTTAACACAATGATGCATAATCAACAAAAGCGAGGCGGTTTAATACATGTTTAGGACAAAAAGGAGCGAAAGATGCCCACATTTGATAGCTCAAATAAGCAATATTGGGCATCTAACACTTGCTCCTCAAGCAATACCCAAAATACCTAATTTTGCTAACACTATAAAATTATACCTAAGTCGAAATTCCTATCGAGGTACACTACTTCGACATTTCGACACTAACACAATTTTGACACTTCCTTGCTTCAATTGAGCAACAAGCTCCGACACAAGGAATTAGAATTCAACATACCACCTAACTCATTATGTCTAAGCTATCTACATTCATCATAGACCTTAGTTTATTGAACACTTCAACCTTCACTCCTTTCGTCTTGATATCTGCAATCTGATTCTTAGTTATGCAGTGCTCCAAGTTCAACTTCGCTTCTTCCACCTGCTCTCAAAGATAATGGAACCTTATTTTTACGTGCTTGCTTCGTCCATGCGTTATCGGAATCTTCGCCAGAGTGATAACAAACATGCTCTCGATCTTCATGGTAATTGCTCCATGATCCTTCCCTATAATCTCTTCGACCAGATTCACCATCCACGTTGCTTGACATTCACAGAGAGAAACAAATATTTACTCTGCTTCACATGAAGATAGTGCCACTACTGGTTCCTTTCTTAAACTCCAAGAAACTAGTGCACCACCTAACATAAACATATAGCCACCTGTGTATTTTCTATCGTTAGCATTACTATACTAACTTGTGTCGGTGTATCCCACTAACTTGCATTATTTTCCGGCATCTTAGGTCTGCACGCGTTATGTCTTGCTGTACGACAGACCTGCCACAAGATGTGTTTTTCCTTTCATGCTGGAAATTGTACTATCTAGAGCTGATTTAAATGTAAATAAAAATAATATGTTGTGGTTAATGAGGCAAAACAAATGAATATCCACAAGGTCCATGGTCCAATGACAAGGAAAAAACCTAAAAATTAGTATAAAATGAGCCTCTTGGGTGAAATGAAAAAGGGGTTTAGAATTTGGAAATTTGAGAAATAAACTGAATCATTATCTTACTGAAGAAGAAGAAGGTTGAACCAATAGTGAAAAGTTCTTTTCATTTATCTCTTATTGAAGAAATGATGAACGTCGTGGCGTGACAAAAATCTTCTCCTGTTGATTAAAAGATTGCAAGAAGTAAGGTGTCATACTTAGGTTTAAATTTTCTTTTCATTTGTGTTTAGAAATGTTGAATTTAATAACTTGTGTTGTTGTATTTCTTCTATTCATTATGAGCTAAAACTCTTTATTTTGAACAATGCAAAATTTAATGAAAACTATTATTTTGTGTTAACATGATGTGATTTTAAGTGATATATTTTCTGTGTGAAATGATGTTATAAATATTTTTCTTTGATTAATCACTTTAGAAATAGGTAAGAGTTGAGAAATTCATTAACTAACGGACATCATAAGCAAATATGTTCGAAAATAATAGGAAAAACATATTAACTAGATTAGTCACTTTAGAGATGAAGGACTACAATCATAGGGGAAATCAGAAGATGCAAAAGAACATTCTTTAATGTTAAATGGAGACCTTGAGAGTTGTTTCATTGACTAATTGTATATGCCTTGATGATGTAGAGATACACCATATTTATCATATTGTTGTATTTCAACAGGAATATGTGACAAACTAATATTATTTTTACCATATTAACTTCTTTATCTTGACGTATATATTGTTGTATTTCAACAGGAATATGTGACAAACTAATATTATTTTTACCATATTTCTCATGACATTTCACAAGTTTTTGAAGAAAGAATCAATTTAAGTTTTAGATGTCTCACCCCTCACTAGGATACGTTGTCTAACGCAGAAAAGAATGACGTGCGCCCCTCCTATAACAACACAAAAGAAGTCGTGAAAGAGGTGGATCACGCTCCACCGAGTACTAGGCGGTAAACTGTCCACTCCCTAAATATTTTCTATTTTAAAGGAGGCTTAAGAATCAAGCCCATGATAGGTATAAATATCCCATCATTATGAAAGAATAGAGGATAACTTAACTACAACACAAAAATATACATATACAAGAGTTTCTCGCCCCACATGAGTTAGTTCTCAACCTGGCAAAAACCTTAAAGCCTCCGACAACCCTTAATTACTAGAAATTGTCAAACATTTGTACTTTTATCAAAGTACAAATTGTATGAAAATGTTTGTCCTCATAGCGATTTTTAATTTTTATATGAACTCCTAGGCTCTTAGTCTTTTATGACCAATTCATTTTTTATTATGGTGCTTGTTTCCCATTCTAGCTAGAGGCAATTAATAGGCATCGAGCCTCTTGTTCCTCAGCCTGAAACCGACCATTTATGATCGTTAATTAATATGCTCTTAAAGTTATGTCCGCATATGAAAATGCACCAACTATCAATCAGGCCTGCCTGCCTTGGGTGGACATGTTCGCTTTGGCCCGTATATATTAATTATCAATCCATTGCCATGTTTTTTATCCGGCCCAGAAAGAGATCGATATATATATATATATATATATATATATATATATATATATATATATATATATATATATATATATATATATATATATATATATATATATATATAATGTAATGATTCACTCAACTTTAGTTGTCTGAAAACGAAAATTGAAAGTCAATCAATCAACGAGGCACTCTGTAAAAGGAACCAATCTTATAGTATATATCTGCATGGAGAAAATGACAAAGTAAGCCATCCAAAGTGGCCTTCGATTTGACACAATCGATAATAAGATAAAGTAAACCGCACTAATATTTGACATTCACACACATTCATTCGCCAATCTTTCACGCGGAAACTTATTGTATTGCATTCTAGCTGCATGTATTCATATATGGCACTATAATTAGGAACCTTTGTCACGAGAAGACAAATTTTGAGGGCCACCTATTACTCAGTCTTCCACTCACAACACCCACTTGAAGCCATCTTTGTTTACTTTTTCCCTTCATTTTGACCCCAAAAGTCCAAACCTTTGCATATAAATACCTTTACTCATGCATGACATTACATATTGCATTCTGCGACACAATCATTACAACCTCTCTTATATTCACTTCAACCCTAAACTCCTGATAACAACTATATTTTTCATTTCATATATAAACTCCACTTCACTTAATTATAACCCATCCTTCTTGCTTCTTTTTTACAATAAAATATATAATATAAATGGAGGCTATTTTCTTGAAAGTTGTGTTTCTTTTGCTTGTTTTAGGTATTGTAAACACATCAGTGCATGGTCAAGGGACAAGTGTAGGATTTTATTCCAGTACTTGTTCTCAAGCTGAATCCATTGTTAAGTCAACCGTTGCATCCCATGTTAACTCTGATTCTACAGTGGCTCCTGGTTTACTTAGGATGCACTTCCATGATTGTTTTGTTCAAGGTTGTGATGCATCTGTTCTTGTTGCCGGATCAGGCACTGAGAGAACAGCATTTCCAAACCTTGGCTTAAGAGGTTATGAAGTTATTGATGATGCTAAGACACAGCTCGAGACTGCGTGCCCGGGTGTTGTATCTTGTGCTGATATCCTCGCTCTTGCCGCTCGTGATTCGGTTGTTCTGGTAAATAACTAACTCAACTATATATTACATGTGTGTAATAATGTTTTTCAAATAAAGACCTAAATCAATTATGTTCACATTGTAGAGTGGTGGACTGAGTTGGCAAGTTCCTACTGGACGTAGAGACGGACGCGTGTCACAAGCTTCCGATGTCAATAATTTGCCCGGCCCTGGTGATTCTGTTGATGTGCAAAAACAAAAGTTTGCAGCAAAAGGTCTTAATACTCAAGACCTTGTAACCCTAGTTGGTAAGTAATTGGACCAACACAGTATTCTTATTTTATTTCGGATTTTATTTGTATATTTAGTGAACATAAAGTTTATTTATAAATGTATAGGTGGACATACAATTGGTACAACTGCATGTCAATTCTTCAGTAACAGATTGAGAAACTTCACTACAAATGGTGCAGCTGATCCTTCCATTGACCCTTCATTTCTTTCACAATTACAAACATTGTGTCCTCAAAACAGTGGTGCTACAAATAGAGTTGCATTGGATAATGGAAGTCAAAACAAATTTGATAATTCTTACTATGCTAATCTAAGGAACGGACGTGGAATTCTTCAATCTGATCAAGCACTCTGGAATGATGATTCAACAAAGACCTTTGTGCAAAGATATTTGGGTATAAGAGGGTTGCTTGGATTAACATTTAATGTAGAATTTGGAAGATCAATGGTAAAGATGAGTAACATTGGAGTGAAGACAGGTACGGATGGTGAAATCCGCAAGAAATGTTCTGCTTTTAACTAAATGCATATACAGTTTTCTTCATTAGTCTTTAGTGTTGGCATGCTTGCCATTTAAGTGTATAATACTTAGTTATAGTCTTCCTTTTTTTTGTTTTGTTTTCAAATCATAAGAAATATGTTGGGAGTGTAATAGTATAAAAAAAGTGTGACTATATACCAACGAAAATTTCTTTGCTTACAATGTATTGTTAGATAATTATACCAAAATCATCGTCAAATAATAAAATAAATTTGTATTTTAAAAGTTTTTTTTTTTGGAGTGTTCAAATTAATGTGTGGTAACCATCACTATCTTTAATAAGTATTAGATCATCTACTTCAACTAATTTTTCACTCCAATGGTGCAATTCTGAAGAACTCATATTGGGTTCCACAACTTTAATTTATATATTAATATTTTATTTATATTAAATTTTATATCACTTAAAATAATAATTTTAATTTTTTACAAAAAATTATTCCAATCTACTTATAGCCCAACGGGTATATAGTGTTGTTTTAAAGAAAAATATTTCATTCTACTATATAAACTTAAAAAAAATTAGATTAAACTTAAAAAAATATTTCAATCTCTCCTTAGTTAATTTTAGTGTTTTAGATTAAATTTGATATAAAATTAAAAAAAAATTGAAATTAAAATTATAATTTAAAATAAATAAAAATAAAATAAATAAAATTCAAATTAAACTTATAATTTAAACTTATAATTAAAATATAGTTTTCATATTATAAAATCAATATTTTAATATTGTAATTATAGTTTTTATATGATAATTAAAATGATAAATAAAATTTTATATTAAATTATAGTTTTCATATTATAAAATCAATATTTTAATATAAGAACCGTTGCATAATTAAGAACCGTTGAACATCTTGGCAATCTTGAAAACAACAAATATGAGTGCCATGTTGACAAACTCACTTTAAGAACTCCCATTGGAGTTAGGAGAGAATTGGAATCATCAAATTATAATTATTGTCTTTACTTAGATTTATGGTAGAGATGTATCATTAAGATTGAGAGAACCAAAGAGTTCTCATCTTGATTACCAACTTATTATATTTTCTATCAGTTTTCTTCAAGCCTATATAAAGGCTTTGTAATGCTAAGTTGTATGCAAGCAAGAAAAAAGAGTGTGTGGTGAATTCAATAAAATCAGACTATTTTAAAGTATAACTTCCACCGGTGGAAGTTCAGTGGAAAAAGTGACCGAAAAATATTTTCTTACTCTAAATTCTGCTATAGTATATTTTATCACATACCGCCTCTAGAATACCACCAACAGTGTGGTATCAGAGTTGCAGATCCTTGCAGCTGCAACAAAAACAATAAAAATTATGACTTCCACTAGCAACTCTTCCAAAAATTATAGCAATGTTAAAGTTCCTTTGTTTGAAGGAGGGAATTATGATTTTTGGGTTGTTAAAATGGAGACTCTATTCACATATTTGGATGTCTTGGAGTTTGTCCAAAACAGGTGTGAAGATTCAGCACCAACAAAGGCGGGAGAATCAAAAGAAAATGCTAAAGAATCAAGCCAACGACTTGAAGAATTGAAGAAGAAGAAGATCAAAAATGTTGGAGTTCTCGGGATGATTCAAAGAGGAGTCTTTGTATCCATTTTCTCAAGGATTATGAGAGCAAAAAAATTAAAGGAAGCATGAAATATTCTACAACAAGAGTTTGAAAGAGACACTAAAGTGAGAACTGTGAAACTTCGATCTCTTAAAAGAGACTATGAAAATGAAAGAATGAAAGAGAATGCAAGGTTGAATGAATACTTTAATAGACTCTCTGAATTGGTGAATCAAATGAAGTCACATGGAGACACAACAGATGATCGCAGAATTGTTGATAAAATTCTGATTAGTTTGACAGAAAAATTTGATTCTACGGTGGTTGTTATAGAAGAGAGTAAGGACCTATTAACTATGTATGTTCAAGGGTTGACGTGGTCTTTGAGATCCTATGAGTAAAGGTTGTTACGACACTCTGAAAAATTAGTTGAGAGTGTCTTTCAATCTAAACTCAACATTCAATCCAACAACGGTGAAAATAAGCACCAAATACAAAATTAAGGTGAGTCTTCTAGAGGTGGCAGATTTGAAAGAGGCAGAGGCAGATGAAGAAACTCTCGAGGAAGACGAAGAAACGCGAATGGCGGAAGATGACATGAAGGAACATTAAATGAATGGTTCAAAATTTGCAAGAGTAACACTCATGAAGAGAAGGATTGCTGGAACAAAAAAAAACCACAATGTCACAATTGCAAGAGATTCAGGCACATTCAAAAGGATTATCGTTTTTCCAATCAACGACATGCTTCATTTGCAGAAGGGGAACATGATAAAGGTAATTTGTTCTTTGTTTGTCAAAAAGTATTTCAAGAAGATAAAAATGTGTGGTATTTGGATAGCGGTTGTATCAATCATATGATCGGAAAGAAAGAAGCTTTTATCAACATTGATTCTTCATTTCCCTCTAAAGTTAAATTGGGCAATGAAGAACATGTTGAAGTAAAAGGAAAAGGCAACGTTGGAGTTACAACAAAGTAAGGAAGCAAAGTCATTCATGACACTCTTTATGTGCTAGAGTTAAATGAGAACTTTCTAAGCATTGGGCAACTTTTGGAGCATGGCTATTCTCTAAATTTTGGGAATTGAGAGTGCAGAATTTTTTATTCAATGAGAAGATTGTTGCTGTTGTAAAAATGACTAGCAATAGAAGCTTTCCACTTTCTCTTAATTATGAGAAAAATGTCAGCATGATGGCTAGAGAAGATAATGACTCTTGTTTGTGGCACAAGAGATTTGGGCACTTGAACTACAATAGTCTAAAGTTGCCATCAAAAGAAAATGGTGTATGGGCTGCCAATAATTGAAGAAAAATTTGGTCTGTGTGAAGGATGTATGCTTGGAAAACACCACTGCCAACCATTTCCAAAGGAAAGAGCATGGAGAGTCAAACAAGTGTTGGAACTTGTACACACATGTGTGTGGCCCTATGAATACTTTGTCTCATGGCAAAAACAGGCACTTTATCTTGTTTATTAATGATTTTACCCGCATGACATGGGTATATTTTATGAGACAAAAATATGAAGCTTTTGTAATTTTTAAGAAGTTTAAAGCTTTTGTTGAGAAACAAAGTGGTAGGTTTATAAAAATGTTGAGAAGTGACAGGGGGAAGGAGTACACCTCAAATGAATTTCACAAATTTTGTGAAGATGAAGGTGTTGAAAGACAGCTCCTGTTAGTTATACACCTCAACAAAATAGTGTATCTGAAAGAAAGAACCAAACAGTGATGGAGATGGCGAAGTCTATGCTACTTGAGAAATGTTTGCCTAAAACCTTTTGGCTCGAGGCTGTTAATACTGCTGTGTATTTTTTGAATAGATGTCCAACAAAGGTTGTATGGAATAAGACTCCATTTGAAGCTTGGAGTGGAAGAACTCCTTTAGTTAACCACCTTAAAGTTTTTAGGTGTGTTTGCTATGCTCAAACTCCTAAACAAAAGAAATCAAAGCTGGAAGAAACAAGTGAAAGATGTGTCTTTATTGGCTATAGTTCCATGTCAAAGGGCTATAGACTTTACAACTTGAAGACAAAAAAGGTGATCATTAGACAAATTGTTGTATTTGATGAGAAGGCTTCTTGGAATTGGAAAGAAGACAAAATGAAGGAGAAAACAGTCCCTGCAATTTTATTACAACAAGATTCAGTAGCTAAAAAAGAGCAACCAACCCCATGTACACCAAGTTCTTCATCCTCTCCAAGTCCACCAATTTTAAGTTCATCATTTCCCAGCTCAACTCAAATAAAATTGAAGGATTTGATGATATTTATACAAGGTGCAACTATTATGTTGTGGAACCAGAAAATTTTGATGAACTAATCAAAGAAGATGTTTAGTGGAATGTCATGCAAGAAGAAATAAATGCAATTGAGAAGAACAACACATGGCAGCTAGTTGAAAAGCTAAATGACAAAGAAGCTATTGGAGTAAAGTGGGTGTACAAATTGAAACATAATCCAAATGGTTCAATCCAAAGAGCCAAGATTAGTAGTCAAAGGCTATGCACAACAACTTGTAATTGACTATAGTGAGAATTTTGCTCCGGTTGCACATTTAGACACCGTGAGAACAATCATTGTGTTAGCAGCTCAAAAAGGTTGGAATTTGTACCAACTTGATGTGAAGTCGGCTTTTTTGAATGGAGAATTAAAGGAAGAGGTGTATTGCAACAAACTCAAGGCTTTGTGACTAAAGGCCAAAAGGAAAAAGTTGACAGGTTGAAGAAAGCTCTCTATGGGTTGAAACAAGCCCTTAGAGTGTGGTATAGTGAAATTGATAGCTACTTCATTCAACGAGGATTTCAAAGAAGTCAAAGTGAGCCTACTTTGTATGTGAAACATCAAGGTAAAGATGGCATCCTTCTTGTTGCCCTTTATGTTGTTGACTTGGTGTATACGGGTAACAACAAGAAAATTATTGAAAATTTTAAAATAGAAATGATGAAAAAATATGAGATGAATGATCTTGGCTTGCTGTATCATTTTCTTGGTATTGAGGTTTACCAAGATGAATATGGAGTTTTTATTTGTCAAAAGAGATATGCTGAAAGTATTTTGAAAAAGTTTGGCATGTATGGCTGCAAACCTGTTGATATTCCTTTAGTGGTGAATGAAAAATTAAAGAAGGAATATGGTGGAAGATTAGTAGATGCAAGCATGTATAGACGTTTAGTTAGAAACGTGTCTTACCTTAATGTTTGCTGCTAGTTTACTCTCAAGATTTATGATTAAACCAAGTCATTTACATCTTGGGGCAGCAAAAAGAGTTCTAAGTCATGTCATGGGAACCGTGGAGCATGGAATCAAATTTGAGAAGAATTCTAAACTTGAAGCTAAAGGCTATTGTGATAGTGATTGGGTCGGAAGTGTTGATGATATGAAAAGCACTTCAGGTTATATATTCAACCTTGGTTCATGTGTAATCTCTTGGTGCTCAAAGAAGCAAGATATTGTGGCGCAATCTTCAGTTGAAGCTGAGTATTTAGCCGGTGGTTTGGCTACACAAAAATTACTTTGGTTGAGAAGAATATTAGAAGACATTGGAGAGAAGCAAGAGAAGATTCTACAGCTTCATTGTGATAACAAATCAGCTATTGCCATGGAAAAGAATCCTATTTTTCATATTCAGATCAGACACATTAACATAAAGCATCACTTCATTCGAAGTGTGATTGAAGAAGGAGATGTGCAGTTAGGTTTTTGCAGTTCACAAGAGCAGCTTGCAGACATTTTTACTAAAGCACTACCAAGAGGAAGATTTCAGCAACTTAGATAAGCAATGGGAGTTAAAGAACAACACATTAACAGGGAGTGTTAAATATTATGTGTTGTAACCACCACTATCTTTAGTAAGCATTATGAGAGAATTGGAATCGCCAAATTATAATTATTGTCTTTACTTAGATTTATGGTAGAGTTGTATCATTAAAATTGAGATAACCAAAGAGTCCTCATCTTGATTACCAACTTATTGTATTCTCTATCAGTTTTCTTCAAGCCTATATAAAGGCTTTGTAATGCTAAGTTGTATGCAATCAAGAAAAAAGAGAAAACAAGAGTGTGTGATGAATTCAATAAAATCGGAGTATTTTAAAGTATAAATTCCACTAGTGGAAGTTTAGTGAAAAAAGTGACCGAAAAATATTTTCTTACTCTAAATTCTGCAATAGTATATTTTATCACATACCACCAACAGAGAGTGATGTATAGCCATATTTTTTAATTCTATTTAGAATGAGTGGAAGAGGAGAGATAATTCTTCTAGATATTCTAATTTAGGAGAGATGATTTTAATGAGATTATTGAAATTTTGGAGGTTGTAGACGTTCCTGCCACGGGTAGTAAGTTCACTTAGTTTAGATTGGATGGAAAGGCTATGGATCTTCTTGATAGATTCTTATGGTCGCATGGTCGATTATTTTATGGAAGATAGAGGGGCAAGGGGTTGGTTCTCAAAATATCTCTTATCACTGTCCTATTTGAATCAAAGGGAAGGAGAAGAACTGGGGCCAAAGCCTTTCAAGTTTTTTAATTGTTGGATAATTCATAAGATTTTCTTTTCTTTTGTGATGAAGATTTTAACTCTATCCATATAACTGGTTTACCTGCTTTTGTCATCAAAGAAAAGCTTAAGATTCTCAAGGGTTATCTTAGGAGTTGGAATAAATAAGTGTTTGATATTCTTGATTTGGAGGTTGATTTCGTGGTCAATGAGGTTAATGAGTTGAATGGTTTGGTGCCGGTTTATGGGATACATGTTTCAGATGTGATGGTTGAGAGGATGTCTTTAGGGTTTAGCAGAGTTTGACAATATTTGCATACTAAAGAGAGCATTCAAAGTCAAAAGGCCAGACACAAATGGGTAAGTAAAAGGGATTCCATATCTAAATTCTTCCACAAAGTTATGAAATGGAAATTTATAAGGAATAGTTTGTTGGGGTTCAATTCTATTAATGTTTGGGTTGATCAGGTTGATGAGTTCAAGGCTGATGTCAAGAGGTATTTTGAGAAGAGATTCCAAGAAACCAATTTTAGTAAACATATCTTGGTTGAAGCGAGTTTTAATAAATTATTTGTTGAGGAGTGGAAAGCTTTAGAAGTTTCTTTTTTGTTTGACGAGATCAAAGAGGTGGTTTTGTCTAGTGATGGTGAAAAATTCTCGGTCCGGATGGATTCAACCTTGCCTTCTTCAAACGGTTTTGGGATATTGTGAAGGGAGATTTGATTAGATTTGTTAATGACTTTTTCATCAAGCCTTCTTTACCAAAAGCTATGAAGGCTTCTTTTCTTACCGTAATTCCCATGGTCGATAATCCATAATCTATTGAGAAGTATAATCATATTTTCTTGGTTAGGAGTCTATGTATAATTCTATCTAAGATTTTATTAGCTAGATTAAAGAAGGGGATGGAGAAGTTGATTTATAATTATCAATCAGCTTTCCTCTTTTAAAGACATATGCTTACTGGGGTTTTGGTCATCAATGAGTTAGTGAATTTTTCTAAGAGATTCAAGAAGTTGTGCTTGATGGTGAATGTCAAATTTAAAAAGGCCTATGATTGTGTCTATTGGGAGTATCTCAGGTATGTGATGAGTCGAATGAGGTTTTGGTCAACGTGGTTAGCTTGAATGAAAGCTTTCATTTTTAATTATTCGATTTCCATTCTTGTGAATGAAATTCCAACGATGAATTTTACTGTTTCTAGAGGTTTACGACAAGGTGGCCCATTATATCCCTCGACTCTTTTTAATGGCAGCAGAAGGTTTAGTGGGTTTGATGCATAATGCAGTGGCTCTAGGTGAATTATAGGGCTTTCATCTCAATGAGGAAATCCATTTTAAGATTCTCTAATTTGCAGAAGATATTTTGCTAATAGCTGATGACTCTTGGAATAATTTGTGTAGCATCAAAGCACTTCTTAAAAGTTTTAAATTGGTGTCAGGATTGTAGATGAACTTGTTTAAAAGAAAACTTTAAGGTTATAATTTAAAGAGTGAATTCTTACAAGCAGCATCCTCCATTTTAGCTTGTGGTGTGGGATTTGTGTCTTTCGTGTTCCTTGGTAATCTGGATGGGATCAATCCTAGAAGAAGGGTGGTATGGAATCCAATTGTGTCCAAAATTAGAAAAAGACTTGCGGCCTGGAAGAAAAGATTCATGTCTCACTACAAGAATTTTGACTTTTAGTGTTGTAACACCCCAAAATCTTCTCTCCCTTTTGTTACCCATTTTTGTTGATGCTTCATTTCATTTGCATCTTCATTTATGTGTTGCATTGTTCCTAAGGCATGATCAAGAGTTTTTGTTTTCTTCAAGATGGAGGATTGGCTCTCAAAACAATGATCAAGAAGATGTACTCAACCTTGTGGTATTCTAAAGCTTCAAGGGTCTCATATTCATTAAGACATTCTTAACAATCTAACAATCATCTGAATTAGGATTTTCAAGCATTAATCATACTCTCCTATCTTTTGTGCCTAAATTAGGGTTTTGAGCAAAGGCAACATGTGGCTATATTTTTTTATCAAGGCAAGGTTTTATGGATCAATATACATCTCAAGAATTCTCTACATGTATCATGTTTCATCACAAGTCACTTCAAGAGGTCCCTAAGTGCATATAGGAAAGTTTGATTTCATCTAATTAAGGAAGTCAACTGATGCTCTACCAAAGTCAACTCTTGAGTTCTTGTATCATATTTGGGCATTTCAAGTCATCATCAATGGTATTATGAGGTTTGATCAAGAAGAATCAAGACAAATCATAAAATCAGGAGAAGTTGCAAAATTAGGGTTTTGTGGAAATTTCACTAAGTATGGAAATCAAGATTTCAAGTCATCTTGTAAAGGTTATATCTCACTCATCCTTGAGCCAATTGTTTCAAAGCAAATATAAAATTGAAGATGACATAATGTACTAAAATTTTGTAGAAGGAATCAAGTTCAAAATATGCGTTGATTAAGAGTTATGAAGAGGTAAATTTGGAAAATGTGGAATTCAAGTTTCAACACTTAGAATTTTTCTAAGTATGGAAATTTAGTCAAAAGTTCTTGTTTTCAAGGCTATTTTTCTTGGTGATCCAAGCTTCATCTCATTTTTTCTTTAAAATCAAAGTTGTTAAGCATCTTCCAAGCTTTCCAATGATGCCAACAACTCATCATTTGGATCCATAGAGATGAAGTTATGAAGCTGCAAAGTCATGTTCCTAAAGTTGCCAAACCTAGCAAGTCTTTAGGCAGATCTTGAAGCTAGCTGTTGCACCCCAAAATTTGACAGACCTTTTCTTAACTTGGTTTATGTTTCATTTCATTTTCTTCTAGCATTTGCATTGCATAACATTGTTCATTTAGCAGGGGATTAAGAGGTTGTGCATGGCAAGAGAGGGTCACCAAGAGTGTTGAGCCTAAGCAAGGGGTTTTACTCAAGCATGAGTGGTCATCAAGGTCATCAAGAAGTGGTCAAAGTTTTGTGAAAGAGTTGATGAACGTAGGAGGATTAGTTTCTAACTTGGAGGCCAATTGAAGATCATCATAGGATTGTGAATTCATGATTATGGATTTGGGATGTTGAGAAAGCTCATTGAGTTCTTTGAGAGCCATGTGGAGCTTGTTCAAGTTGTTGTGTCATGTGGAAGAAGCCACAGTCAAGAGTGGTGCATCTAGGGTTTTTATCTGGTCAACCCTCAGTCAATTGTGAAATTAAAGGAGATTAAGACTCAATTCCAAGTCTTTGTGATCATGTAATATTGTGTTGACATGCCTAATATATCATTTCAAGATCAAATCAAGAAGAGTCAAGAGTGTGAGAAGTTACTAAATTAGGGTTCTTAGTGTAAAATCCCCTATTTAGTGCCCAACTTCAAGACCATATATCTCAAGATACAAGTCTCATCTCATCTTGACCCTAACATTAAACTTGTAGAGCATGTTTCTAGCTTTCTTTTGAGTACTAGAAGTCATTCATCTGATTTCTAGAACTCAAGTTATGATGCTGGCAAGTTACAGGTCCTCAGATGAATGTGATTTTGGTCAACAAAAGTCAACCAACTTCCAAGCCACTTTTGCCTAGAAGTATGTTTCTCCTCACTTTGACCCAAATATGAAATTTGTTCGTCATGATCTTAGCTTTCCAAAGAGTACTAGAAGTCCTTCAATTGATTTGTAGAACTCAAGTTATGGGGCTTGCAAGGCAGGAGTATTTTGGGAAAGTAAGATTACATGTCATTTTCATTATAGGTCCATTTCACCACTTTCCACACTTCAAATGAAGATCTTTCCAAAATAAAACTTACTTCAAATAAGGTCAATTTCATCACAAAGTCATCTCATGTCATGGTTAGAGCTTGGATTAGAAGATTGGTGTGAGACTTTTTCATGAAGAAAGCTTAAAAATCATAAAATGCAATTAATTGATTTTTAATCATTTTAAGGAAACCTTATGCATTTTTTGAGTCACAAAAATGAGATAAACAAGATGCATACATTGGATTTGATTTTTGGTCATGTTTTCATATGAAATCACTTTGCCATTTCAAGTGAAACTTTGGTAATCAAATCTCAACCATTTGATCAATTCAAGGCTTGAATACTATCCATTTGATCAATATGAGATCCCAACAAGCTAAATGATTGAATTTATAAGGGTTGCAGCTCAGTTTTCGTGCACATTCATGAAGCTCCATGTGCAAAATTCTTGGATTTAAATTGAACCTAAAACCACTGCAATTGGGCCTCAATTTCCTCCAAATCCATCATATATAACTTCAGAATGCTTCACAATGCATCAGAACAAATTTTGGTGAAGAATTGCTCAAGAACACACTTGGAGAAGGTGAAGGAAAAGTGAAACACGAATTTCCAGATTTAACCAGATTCAAGGCAAATTAAACACTAAAACAGCTTCAGTGAAGGTTAAGGATCGTTTCTGGGTGTTTTCCTTCAAGCTTCATCAAGAAATGAAGGCAAATTAAACACTAAAACAGCTTCAGTGAAGGTTAAGGATCGTTTCTGGATCCATGTATATTTGTTGACTGGACCTTGATCTGATGGTCATGATTTAATTTCATTTTTGTGCTGAGATTCGTTAATTGTGTGGCAGCGTATGGGCCTTTGTATGGTAGGCTGGTAATCACAATGTATGGTTGAGATTTATTTGACTAGACTTTAAGTGAAACGGTGCGTTTCACTAGTGTGTTTTTCAACCGTTTGATTGTTTGACTTGGACTTGATCTGGTGGCTGTGGTTTATTTGGTTTTTTATTTTTATTCTGAAATACGCATGTCATGATTTGGATTATTGGATTGTTTGACTGGGTAATTGGTTTGAGTGGCTGAGATTGTTTCTCATTGTTTGGCTGATTCTTGTTGGATTGGACCCCCTTTTGCTTTGCGCACCCCCCTGCAACCTGGCCCATCATTTTACACATGTTTCTGTTGCTATCTGCACCATGTTTTTTTATTTTGTTTTATTTTTTTTATTTCTGTTTGCATTTTAAATCAAATAAAATACTTTCAATGATCCAAAAATTCCACAAAAATGGTTTTTTTGGATTTATTTCAAATTAAAATGGGATTGTTGGATTGGAAGTGTTTTAATTGAACTTTTTCTTGACATGTTTTAGTTCTTGATTTGTTTCTCCTCATTCCTTTTGATCCAAAGACTAAAAATTCATCCTCATGTCCATGATGAGTTGATGAATTTTTTAGGACCATTTTGCCCATGTTTGGTTGACTTTTGGGTTGACTTTTGTTGCATTTCATTTGACCCTCGACAATCCTCATTCACAATGGAACACCCTTGTGAATCAATTTCTTTGGTGGTGTTGTGAATTGATTTTGATTGTGATCTATTGGCTTCTGTTTGCCAACATGTTTATGGACTTTGTGCATTTTATTTGATCATTTTTGAATCATATTACTAATTTTGAGGTAACTTGCAAGTCAAGTTACCCCAAAGGGAGGTTCATACATACACATTGACCTAGTTTGTCTTGGAGAAGACATTTTTGGAACCTTTGAGCCCTCAAATCCTTTGGATTCAGGTTTCTAACATGGTAAGGTTGATGCTTGCTCAATTTTAGGTCATGACATTGTTTCTTTCTTGTTCATTTGTGTGTTTCTTTTGGTGCTTTTAATTAGGGTTTCTAAGTGATGCATGCTTGCTTTCTTTTGTGTTGTTGCTTGCATTTTTCTTTTGATGTGATTGCTTTTGCTTTTGATCTCTCTTATCTCATTTCCTCTTATGTCCCATGACTTTGGAGTATCATTTAAGGTGGCTTAGTCCCTCCTTAGGAGGTACTTGAAGCATACTTAAAAATGATGAATCCATGAGGACTCCTTTGTGCTTCTTTTGCACTTTGTTTGTGATGCTTATGGTTGAGTTCATATTATGAGTTCCTTGTTGTCCTCATATAGCACCCCATCCTCACTTTGGTTTTGAGTTTCTTTTCCTTTCATTTGGTTTGGCTTTTGGCACTTGTGGTTGATGTTGTTTGACTTAGGTCATTTCATCCCACTTTTGGTGTATTTTTGTGTGGTTTTCCCCTGTTGTTTGATTTCACTTTGTGCATTTCTTTATCTCTTCTTTTCTTGAATTCTCATATGCATGCTTGAGGTTGAGATGAGCTTGTGGAGGCTACTTCCCCACGCATATTTCCTCTCTCACTTTCATCCTACTTGTGCATTCTATTTTGCATTCTTGCATTTTTACATTCTTTCTTCTTCTTCTTCTTTTGCTTTTCTTTGCCATGCTCCCCATAAGTTCTCTAACCTTTTGAGGTTATGATAGACATTAGGTGTTTAACCATGCATGATAAAATTAGGTAGTTCCCTTTTGTATCCCAACTTTAAGTCCACTTTGCATGATAACTTTTAGGATTGAATTAGTCTCCCATTAGTGGTCCTTTCTTCTCTTCTCATCTTCATACAATCTTAACATACTTAATAAAGATAATGGATGTTGTGCCATGAGCCTTGTAATTGGGAAATGGTGATTGAGCAGTTACCTCTCAATTACCTAGAGTGTTTAGTATACGTCCTTAGGACGATATGCGACGCATTCGATCCTAGGTTTTAGACTTTAGTACAACATACATTATAAACACTCAAATTCAAAACACTTCTTCTCTAAAAAACACCAAAACACTTCAAATGTTTTTCATCCTTCGGGATTCTAATCAATGAATTTTTTTTTAAGATAAAAGAGTGTTGTTAACTTTTAGTTCTACCGCAAACGGTAACGCCTAAGTCTCCAATGGCCGAGCTGCATACACCAACTGCTAAAACTACTTGTTAACCCTACTCGGGCCTAAACACTTTTGAACCAACCTGTGGTCTTTTTAGCCCGAACTACATTTGCTATAATGTTTCATACCAAATGAAAGTATGTAGGCACAAGACGCGACGTCTTGGCAGCAACCTTCTCCCTTTTCACCCGTAGTTAGCCGAACTACGTTGACTCTGACTTTCCCATTGCACGAGGGAATACGTAGGCACAGAGCGGCGATGCTCTGCCGAGTCTCCTTTCTTTTTTCTTTTGTCCCTTGACTTTTAGCTAGATAGATTGATCACCCTTTTAGATAGACAACATAAGCGTGGATCCCGTCGAGTACGACGGACGTGAGGGGTGCTAATATCTTTCCCTTGCGTAACCGACTCCCGAATCCAGACTTGGTTGCGATGATCTTGTCTTTCCCTTTTCGTCAGGTTTTTTTGATCGTTTCCTTTCCCTCTCTTTGGGATAAATAACGAAAGGTGGCAACTCTTCTGTTTTCCGCTGGGTGTTTTTTGCAGTTGCGACAGCTGGCGACTCCGCTGGGGACTCTGGTTCCCTATGCGAGTCAATCCTAGCGCTTGTTTGTTTATCTTTGGGTGTTGTATATATGTGCTTTACTTACTTTCGCATTTTACTTTCCGCATTGTGTCATTATTGTTGTGTTGTGGGGAGGGAAGTTCTGATGAGTGATAAGCCGGACTCAGGCTTGAGTACAAACCTAGCATTAGTAGTGGATATTAGTGGGGGGCTTGCTGCTTAGCAGGTACAGTTTCCCACGAAATTCACACTCAGATGAGATTCTCTTTGATGACTTCTCCTCTGGCCCTTAGGGCTCGACGGGATGTTGGATCTGAGGGTTGTCGACTCTGGGAATCGATCATCTGTGATTCAGCTAAGTGAGGCCTCTTCGTGAGATGATGATGCCAAACCAGAAATGGTGAACGTATCATCATTTCTCGAAAGTCTGTGACGCTAATGAACGCATAAGATGTCGAACCTTGTCATTGGACAGGTCCATACCTGTGAGAGGGATTGGGTTATGCAGGAAACCTTGGCTTTCAGATTACCCAATTCTTTACAGTGTGAATCTGTGTTCCTGATATCAGTGGGTCCTATTGTCGGTACTTTGTTCTTGCTAAAACGGAGCGCTGGTTCTTCTCGATCAACAACACAACAATCTTGATCCCCTGTGTGCATTTACATTTACATTTCATTAACATGTATTAGTGTTGCAGGTGCATATTTCCTCAGCGATTCTAGTGATCTTATTATGAAGCCCTTGAAGAGAATAGTAGCTTACAGGTTCCCTACCCCAAATATCAATTCTTTGCGGAGTTTGATTGCTTTGGCCGACAGGGAGGTGATGGAGGATTTTAGGCAGTCTTATGGGAGGTTAGGGAAGTTTGTCTGCTAGCCTTCAACATATGAGATTAGTGGTGTCTATACTCTTCTGCAGTTCTATGATGCCCAGTTGAGATGCTTTGTCTTTCCTGACTATGTCCTGGCTCCTACCCTAGAGGAGTATTCTGAGCTGTTAGGGGTACCTCTTATTGATCAGATGCCGTTTGTCCATGTTGATGTCGAGCCTGATCTGGCTAAGCTTGTTGTTATATTACACTTGGATGCTTCAGAGTTGAAGGGGAAGTTGGTTAAGAAGAGTGAGACATATGGTTTTCTTTTGCCTTTTCTGGTGGAGAAAGCTCAGAAGTTCGCCAAGGATGGGTGTTGGATTGTGTTTGGCGCCATTCTAGCTCTGTGTATATACACGATATTGTACTGTTTTCGAATCTACCAGACTTTGTAGATGTGGATACTTTTTATTTGCTAGCTTCAGGGAATCCGGTACCCACACTTCTCGGAGATGTTTATCATTTTGTGCATCATAAGAATGAGAAACGAAGGGGAAAGAATGTATCTTGTTGTGTCCCTTTATTATACAGGTGGTTTTTTGGTCACATGCCCAAGGCGGGTCCGTTTGTTGCTACTGCTGGTACTTCAGAGTGGTTTGATAGGTTGATGGGTTTGTCTGCAGAGAATATTACTTGGTTTGACAGAGACCTGCTTGGTACATATATTATTTATAGTTGCGGTGGATTTCCTAACGTCCCTTTGGTCGGAAGGAAAGGTTGCATCAACTATAACCCTTCTCTATTGTTCAGACAGTTTGGGTACGCGTTGAGGGAGCCTCCTAGAGAAGAGGAGATACATAAATCTCTGTATCTCACCGGTTTATTGGAGGGTGAGACTTTAGGCAGACTTGAGCATGCTTGGAACAACATTCACAGGAAGGGGAAAGCCTTATTAGGGAAGAGTAACAGTCGAGCATATGACCCTTACCTGACTTGGATTCATGATAGAGCTGTGAAGTTTCTGATGTTGTTTCCTTCAGTTGCACCTCTGTATCCTCTCATGATTGAGGAACCCACTACCATAGACATTCAGAAATACAATCAGTTATTGTTTGAGAAGGAAGAGTTGAGAAAAGCTAATGAGGAATTGGAGAAAGAAATCATCCACCTTCGAAGTGAGAAGATTGATGTTGTTCATTCCTTCAAGAAACAAACTGAGCTTGTAAACAAATTGGGTACGGATCTGACCAAGGAGACCAATTCTAGGGAGCGTTTGGGTTTGGATTTCAAGGCTGTTAATAGTGTTATGGCCTCCAAGAAGGAAGATTTGGATATAGCTTACTTGAAGATTTCTAAGTTTGAGAACCAATGGAATGCTATGCTCACCAACAACAAAGAGCGCAAAGACAAGTTGAAGCTACAAATCAGTAAGTTGAAGACGCAGCTCAATGCCAAAGACGGGGAGATTGCAGCAGAAGCGTCACTCAGACGGGATAGTAAGTACAGACAGAATGAAGCCATTGCAAACTTGAAAGATTGCAGGTTGAGAGCTGATTCCAAGAGATGCAGGATTGAGGCATGCTTTGGGGAAGGAGTTTGGGAAGACCATGTTGAGAGTCTGCAGCATACTGTTAGTTAGTAAGAGTTACTTATTCAAGGACTTCTTGCTAGACCAGATCATCCTGAGACGCTGGAGTTGCTAGAGGACTTCCGGGCTCGTCATCCTGCTTGACTATCTTGTTTATCTCGTTGTAGTTTAATGCTTATTGTTTGTTGTACTGACCATCACCAGGCTTGTTAGTTGAGGTCTTTTTCTTTTCTACTCAGTTGTAGCTTGTACATTGCTTGTTGGCCTGTGATTATATATGAGGGGTTTCTGTTACATGCTTGTCTGTAGAGTTCTCCATTGTTGTGTTTCTCCCGGAAACTAGAATCGAGGGGGAAATTTCTCTGTTGCATACATACATGTCTCCATTTTTGCATTTTTCACATTGCAGGTGCATCAGAACTGTTAATCTTATGTTTTCCTGTGGTTCACTAGTTGTTTCAGGATAGACACTCAGAAATCAACGCAGAGCTATGGAGCAGGTTCAAGCAGAGCTGAGGGAAATGCAGAGCCAGATGAGGCAGGTTATGGGGGATATGCAAGCGTTACGTCTAGATCAGAAGATGCTTAGAGAGGAAAACCACCAGTTGAAGACTCAAATTGGCTTGATCGCAGAAGTGTTGAGAGGTGTACTAAGAAAGGATCAGGTGCCTGAGACTGCAGCAGAGGTGCTAGTTCCACTCCTGCCAGTGAAACCTCCCCCAAGGCATGATAGGTCTCAAAGATCTCGTATACGCCTTGAGGCTCCAGAATTTCCTTGTTAACAACCATGTTCTGTTTCCCGGGTTAGTCCTAATGCTGAAAAGTATGCGCAGAGGCTGAGGCAGCCTGCCAGAGTCTTTGATCAGATTCCTACGACATATGCTCAGCTGTTGCAATTCCTGCTTCAACTTCGGTTGGTCAAACTTCGAACTTTGTCTCCATTGACTGGTGAGTCACCACCAGGATATGATGTAAGTGCCCACTGTAATTTCCGTTCTGGGGCACAGGGGCACGATGTAGAGAACTGTAAAGCTTTCAAGCACAAGGTTCAGGACTTAATAGATTCCAAGGCAGTTGAATTCGTGTCGGGAAGCATAATTATACCACGTGGTCTTATTCCATGCACTGCAAAAGAGGTGGTTGTTCCTCTTATTTCTCCTGAAGATGCCTTGGACCAAGAGGATGCCTTGCAATTTATGACTTTTGAATCCCCGCGCCCACAACTATTGCCGGTTCCTAGGCCAAGCCTGAGGATGAAATTACCTAAACAAAGGGAGTCCCTGATAATTCAGACTCAGTCTCTAGAGGTTTCAGCTATTCCTGGTCAACGATCTTTTGAATCTTCGTAGCATATATCAGTTTCTCGCCAGAGTCAACGGTCAGGACGTTATCAGCCGTGTCAGCATGCCAGGCAAAGGCCAAGGAGGCCGGAGAGACATTTTACTCAGTTGCCGATATCGTACAGTCAGTTGTTGCCGGATTTGATCAAGGGTGGATTAATAGTGCCGAAGGAAATGAATCTCGTGATTCCGCCATATCCTCCAGGTTTTGATGTCAATGCCTGCTGTGAGTACCATGCTGGGGCACAGGGGCATTCAACTGAGGACTGTAAGGTGCTTAGAAGCCAAACTCAGACTCTGTTGGATTCCAACCGGGTCTCAATCACGCCTCAGGATATTCAGATAATGATCTTCCGTAATCCGGCCAGGTGGGTGTATCAGTTCATGTTGTGGAAGAGTTCACCGAAAGTAGATGTTTAGAGGAGTATCAGACTGACTTCAATGAGCAATTTTAAAGATGGCTGACTCAGCAGCAAGTCAAGATTTGAAAGCCCAATTCCCGGAAGCTGGCAATCTTTGTTATTTCTTTACATTTGTAGTTTCTTTCCTGTGTAAATGCTAATTTCATTTGTAAAACTTATTTGTTTTCAATTGATATCAATAATGAAATGAATATGCATGTTTTGATTAAATCCATTTGTGTCCACTAATTACTGTTTTACAGGTGTCAACCGCTTGTTTAAGCGAAATCCGGGGAGGATGACGAAGTTTAAAGATGCGCAAGCTTCCGATTGTATGCTTTTGAATAAAACATGTCGATGATGTACATGCATTGTTTCAAATTCCTAAACACCGGAGGTATAAGGATGATGATCCCTTGTCAAACCCTTTGAGCCTAGTAGTGGGAGTTTCTTTCTAAAAACAAAAAACCCTCAATCTTAACCTGGGGCAGGGTAGGTGTCAGTTAATTTGGCCAAGCATCCAAATTGTAACATGAGTGTTCCCGTTCGAGGATCAATCACACCTCTAGAGGCCGTGCCTAAAAAACCACAATGGTTATTCATTGTCGACCGAAGAGTGAAACAGTCACAATTCTTTCAACAAGTTAGACAAGCCAGTGTCACATGATTTGTTCCGGAAAAAAAAGAAAAGAATCGGAAAAAGAAGCCCGCTAAGTCGAATCTTGAAAACAAGTGACTTAGGCAAAAATTAGGGCATCCCGCTGGACTTTGAAATCGAAGAAACTCAAAAGAGTTAGTCCAGGCAAAAATTAGGGAAAACAAAAAAAACGAAGAGCGAAAAGGATTACAAAATATAAAATCCTTAGAAAAACAAATCGTGTGACTTCCGACACCGAAGACGAAAAACGAGTGACTGTCACTCCGAAAACTTGTGGTTTCCCGAACCATTACTCATGTCATCCAACCTCTGAGAGGTAAGCGCTAGTGTCGAATTAGCTGAACGTAGGATTGGAGAACATCAAGGAGAATGGGTGGGTTAAAATAAACTTTGGGCTTTTATCCTTTCTTTCTTAACCGTGAACCTGACCATGTTACAACCCTCAAAAGTCCTAATTGAAGCAGGTTTGTTTCGAAAGCATACTTCGGTAAAGATCGCGTCAAAACTGACTCCTAAAGGGATTCTGCTCAACTTGTGGATATTAATGTTGGCATTTTGATAAATGATTTCATCTACTATATGTCACAGATTTTTCCGGTGAACAGACTTGGATTTCAAAACTTTCATATGTGTTGCATTAATATATCTTTTATGCTGAACAATTTGTTTTACTTGCGAGTAAGCGCTTGACAACAGGAAAGTTTCCACAACAGAAAGTTTGATCAGGATAGAATGCAGAATGCCTGAATACTTTATTGAGTCAGGGCCAGTTATATCAAATGATCATATCATGGGAGTCAGCCATCCAGAAGTCAGGTAATCTGGGGCAATCAGGTCGAGATTCGGTAAATCTCTCGCAGCCAGGGGTACTGCTCCACTAATCAGCCAATCAGAGGCAAAGTCATTTCGAGGTCGGGGCAGGCCATCCCAAAAGCACATAAGCTATCCTTGGCCGGAGGGTAATTAATATGAAGCACCTCTTCGAGGTTCAAAATGCTGAAGCAGTTCGTATCAAACCATCAGGGTGCAGAGATTCAGGTTTCCTTTCAAGGAAGATGTTAAACAGATCCCACGAGCTGGGGAAAAGTTGAAAATGAAGGAGTTGTTCCTCTCCATATCTTTAGAATTCATCAGAGTTAGTCAACCAGGGACGAATCCTTTCATGTTACAAGTTCAAGGGCAAGTCATCTCGAGGCTGTTTCCGGGCTAGAGACCAAACTAGGGCAAATTGAACTACACTGGGGTAGGTACTCAAGCAAGTTTACGCTCCCCAGCCCGAAGCCCATTCCTCAGCAAGTGGAATTTACATCTCTATCCCTAGTAGAGTTTGTATGCAGTTTGAGTAAGCAGGTAGCGTGTACGCTTTCCCTCAACAGTTGGTGCATGTTTAATCCCCGCAAGGTACATGTTCGTATGCACTCCCCAGCGAGTCGTGATTGGATTTTCTCCCCACTGAATAATCTACAGTCAAGGTAGATTCGCTCCCAGCCGAGTAATCCCCAGCAGGGGGAGGAATAGGGTTACCCCGACATCTTCTTAGCAGGAGGCCAGCAAAGGCCCGTTTCCTCGGCATAAGTCCAATTGTTATTGGCATGAGTAGGTTGTTTCCCCAGCAGGGTGGTTTCTGTATCTCTAGCATTTATTTTGTTGATTCAGTTCTGTTGCATCTGCATGCGTGCATAGCATCTACCCAAACGCGTAGCATTTCCATTTTGTATGGAGCATTACGTCATATTCAAACATGCGCATGTGAAACATAAACTAGGTTGTTATCTCTTTGTTTCAGGTGTATCTTCGGAGAATTGACATCTGTGCCATTATGGTATTCAGATCTTGGAAACTAATGATTTATCTTAGCACGCGTGGTATCCAGACCCCGACTCATGTTATTCCCCAGCAGCATTTTCGGATTCCAGACAGGGTCATGATAAGTATTTATGATGAATTCTTTAGTCCTTCGAGTATCCAGACTCCGGTCCATTACCAGTTGATGGGGTTTTCCTTTTTTCCGTTGAGTGTCCAGACTCCGGTGAAGATAATTGTGGTATCCAAACCACAGTGATTGATATTATTGTGCTTTTTCCATTGAGTATCCAGACTCCAGTGAAGACAATGTGGTGTTCAGATTTTGACGGGTATATTTGTGATATTTTCCCTTCGTCCGTTGAGTATCCAGACTCCGGTCAATGTCATTGAGTGTTCAGACTCTGGAAAATTTCCAATATGTGATGTACTTCTTAGCCCTGTATGGTATCCAGACCATGGCAGTTTGTGATGTGGTTCATTTTGTTCGTCGAGTATCCAGACTCCGGCAACTTGAAACGGTATTCTTAAAACTCCAGCGGTATCCATACCCTAGTGGGTGTTTTTTCGTCCGTTGAGTATTCAGGCTCCGGTCAATTTTACGTTGAGCATCTAGGCTCCGGCTTTTACATTGAGCATCCAGGCTCCGGTCACCTACGTTGAGCATCTAGGCTCCGACTTTTATGTTGAGCATCCAGGCTCCGGCTTTTACGTTGAGCATTTAGGCTCCGACTTTTACGTTGAGCATCCAAGCTCTGACTTTTATGTTGAGCATTCAGGCTCTGGCTTTTACATTGAGCATACAGGCTCCGGCTTTTACGTTGAGCATACAGGCTTTGGTCAATTTTACGTTGAGTGTTCAGGCTCTGGCTTTTACATTGAGCATCCAGGCTCCGATTATTATGTTGAGTATTCAGACTCTGGCTTATTACGTTGAGCATCCAGACTCCGGTTTGTTACATTGAGCATCCAGGCTCCGGTCCCTACGTCGAGTGTTCAGAATCCGGCAGGTGTTGCCTCATTTTGTTCGTTGAATATCCAGATTTCGCCAATTTGAAAGTTTCCCCTTTAACCTATATGGTATTCAGACCATGGCGCAATTTTAATTGACGAATTCATCTATTTTTTCCCCAGGCAGAGTTACTCGGTTAAGCTCCTCTTTTCCCCAGTGGAGTATGTTTGTGATCAGAGCAGTTATCTCCAGAGGTTCTTATTTGCAGTTTTATTTTCTGCGGTTGGCAAATTTCCGGGTTCTTTGGTATTCAACTGTCTGTTACCTTGATGGTGTGAAAGTCGTTTGCTTTTCACTCAGTCAGGTCCAAATCGTTTGAATAAGGGCAGCTGTTGCACCCCAAAGTTTGACCAACCTTTTCTTAACTTGGTTTATGTTTCATTTTATTTTCTTCTAGCATTTGCATTGCATAGCATTGTTCATTTAGCATGGGATTAAGAGGTTGTACATGGCAAGAGAGGGTCACCAAGAGTGTTGAGCCTAAGCAAGGGGTTTTACTCAAGCATGAGTGGTCATCAAGGTCATCAAGAAGTGGTCAAAGTTTTGTGAAAGAGTTGATGAGTGTAGGAGGATTAGTTCCTAACTTGGAGGTCAGTTGAAGATCATTAGAGGATTTTGAATTCATGATTGTGGATATGGGATGTTGAGAAAGCTAATTGAGTGCTTTGAGAGCCATGTTGGAGCTTGTTCAAGTTGTTGTGTCATGTGGAAGAAGCCACAGTCAAGAGTGGTGCATCTAGGGTTTTTATCTGGTCAACCCTCAGTCAATTGTGAAATTAAAGGAGATTAAGACTCAATTCCAAGTCTTTGTGATCATGGAATGTTGTGTTGAGATGTCTAATATATCATTTCAAGATCAAATCAAGAAGAGTCAAGAGTGTGAGAAGTTACTAAATTAGGGTTCTCAGTGTAAAATCACCTATTTAGTGCCCAACTTCAAGACCATCTATCTCAAGATACAAGTCTCATCTCATCTTGACCTTAACATGAAACTTGTAGAGCATGTTTCTAGATTTCTTTTGAGTACTAGAAGTCATTCATCTGATTTCTAGAACTCAAGTTATGATGCTGGCAAGTTACAGGTCCTCAGATAAATGTGATTTTGGTCAACAAAATTCAACCAACTTCCAAGCCACTTTTGATCTAGAAGGATGTTTCTACTCACTTTTACCCAAACATTAAAGTTGTTCCTCATGACCTTATCTTTCCAAAGAGTACTAGAAGTCCATCATCTGATTTATAGAACTCAAGTTATGACGCTGGCAAGGCAGGGGTACTTTGGGAAAGTATGATTACAAGTCATTTTCATTATAGGTCCATTTCACCACTTTGCACACTTCAAATGAAGATCTTTCCAACATCAAACTTACTCCAAATGAGGTCAATTTCATTACCATGTCATCTCATGTCATGGTTAGAGCTTGGATTGGAAGATTGGTGTGAGACTTTCTCATGAAGAAAGCTTAAAAATCATAAAATGCAATTAATTGATTTTTAATCATTTTAAGGCAACGTTATGCATTTTTTGAGTCACAAAGATGAGATAAACAAGATGCATACATTGGATTTGAGTTTTGGTCATGTTTTCATGTGAAATCACTTTGCCATTTCAAGTGAAACTTTGGTAATCAAATCACAGCCATTTGATCAATTCATGGCTTGAATACTATCCATTTGATCAATATGAGATCCCAGCAAGCTAAATGATTGAATTTCTAAGGGTTGCAGCTCAGTTTTCGTGCACATTCATGAAGCTCCATGTGCAAAATTCTTGAATTTCAATTGGACCTAAAACCACTGCAATTGGGCCTCAATTCCCTCCAAATCCATCATATATAACTTCAGAATGTTTCACAATTCATCAGAATGAATTTTGGTGAAGAATTGCTCAAGAACACACTTGGAGAAGGTGAAGGAAAAGTGAAACACGAATTTCTAGATTTAACCAGATTCAAGGCAAATTAAACACTAAAACAACTTCAATGAAGGTTAAGGATCATTTATGGGCGTTTTCCTTCAAGCTTCATCAAGAATTAAAGGCTCAGTGGAAACACTCCACTAGGTAAATCACTTTTCAACTTTTCTCTCTATTCATGATGATTTAGCTTACCATTTTTGTGTTGTTGTGATGTATGAATTTCATGCTTGGATTCTGGATGCAATTGGTTGTTGTTTGTGAACATTTCAGTATGACATGTGTTTCTTGTTTGCTTCGATTTGGCTTGTTTAAGCATGTTTAATGAAAACTAAGGCCATATTTGAGATCTACGTGACAGGTAGATGAAGTTTGACTATGAGTTTGCATGATTTGGTGATGTCTGGATTCACCTGTATTTTTGTCTCGCCGAAGAAGATGACCGGAGCCACCGTGCTCCGGCCATCTGGTTTTCCCTCCGTTTTCATGTTTGAATGAGGAAGATGATGTGTGGCTATTTAGTGAATGTTGGATCCATGTGTATTTGTTGACTAGACCTTGATCTGATGGTCATGATTTAATTTCATTTTTGTGCTGAGATTCGTTAATTGCGTGGCAGCATGTGGGCCTTTGGATGGTAGGCTGGTAATCACAATGTGTGGTTGAGATTTATTTGACTAGACTTTAAGTGAAACGGTGTGTTTCACTAGTGTACTTTTCAGCCGTTTGATTGTTTGACTTGGACTTGATCTGGTGGTTGTGGTTTATTTGGTTTTTTATTTTTATTCTGAAATACGCGTGTCATAATTTGGACTATTGGATTGTTTGACTGGGTAATTGGTTTAAGTGGCTGAGATTGTTTCTCATTGTTTTGCTGATTCTTGTTGGATTGGGCCCCCTTTTGCTTTGCGCACCCCCTGCAACCTGGCCCATCATTTTACACATGTTTCTATTTCTATCTGCACCATGGTTTTTTTTATTTTGTTTTATTTTCTTTTCATTTTCTTTTTATTTCTGTTTGCATTTTAAATTAAATAAAATACTTCCAATGATCCAAAAATTCCACAAAAATAGTTTCTGGACACTTTGAGATGTCTATTATTTTTTTTAGGAAATTTTTATTTTATTTTATTGGATTTATTTTGAATTAAAATGGGATTGTTGGATTGGAAGTGTTTTAATTGAACTTTTTCTTGACATGTTTTAGTTCTTGATTTGTTTCTCCTCATTCCTTTTGATCCAATGACTGAAAATTCATCCTCATGTCCATGATGAGTTGATGAATTTTTTAGGACCATTTTCCCCCTGTTTGGTTGACTTTTGGGTTGACTTTTGTTGCATTTCATTTGACCCTCGACAATCCTCATTCACAATGGAACACCCTTGTGAATCAATTTCTTTGGTGTTGTTGTGAATTGATTTTGATTGTGATCTCTTGGCTTCTGTTTGCCAACATGTTTATGGACTTTGTGGATTTTATTTGATCATTTTTGAATCATTTTCCTAATTTTGAGGTAACTCACAAGTCAAGTTACCTCAAAGGGAGGTTCATACATACACATTGACCTAGTTTGTCTTAGAGATGATATTTTTGGATCCTTTGAGCCCTCAAATCCTTTGGATTCAGGTTGCTAACATGGTAAGGTTGATGCTTGCTCAATTTTAGGTCATGACATTGTTTCTTTCTTGTTCATTTGTGTGTTTCTTTTGGTGCTTTTAATTAGGGTTTCTAAGTGATGCATGCTTTCTTTCTTTTGTGTTGTTGCTTGAATTTTTCTTTTGATGTGATTGCTTTTGCTTTTGATCTCTCTTCTCTCATTTCCTCTTCTGTCTCACGACTTTGGAGTATCATTTAAGGTGGCTTATGAAGGTGAGAAAAACACTTAGAAGGGGGGGGGGGGGGTTTGAATAAGGGTTTAGAAAAATAATGGCAATAAAATCAACACACGATTTTTATCCTGGTTCGTTGAACTCAACTAATCCAGTCCACCCTATCAAGGTGATTTGCCTTTCTCCACAAGGACTTAATCCACTATATTCAAACAGATTACAATGTCAACCACTAAGAACAACTGTCTTAGTCTTCTCAAGAAATTTTGACCACAACTTGGTCTTCTTAAGGAACCTTTTACAAATTAATGTAAACTAAACAAGTGTTTAAGTTGCTTCTAAAATTCTATATCATAAACTGTGATTTTTACACTTAGATTAAGAACGAATAAAAACTATTCAGCTTTGAGTAAGAAAGATTATATGAGAGTTGTTGAATAATTTCAATGAGTTTTTCAATAATTTGTTAGCCTTGAAATGTTGTTGAAGACATCCTTTTATAGACTAGAAAGTCCAATGCTTGAAGACTGTGCCTTGCTGTGTAGCTGTAGCCTTTTGTCTTCTATTGACTCTAGCTTTCCTAGAAGAGGAATATTCAGACAAATCCCTTTTGTCTGATTTCCTGTGCCATACATGAATAAGGAAAGAGTCGTCTGGAATATGCCAACGGATATATCTTTGAATAATATTTTCTTCAACAATGCTTTTGTCTCAAGGTTATCAACATCAAAGTCTTGACATTATCAGAGTCTTACAGCCAGTGCTTTCAGCGTGAATATCAATCAGAGCCGAGTTTGAGTAATAAAGCCTCTGTACTTGCAGCGTAAAGTACCTTCAGAGTCTTCATGAAACAATGCTTGAAACTCTTCATACAAATTCTTCAACTACGCTTCAGAGTCTTCTGCAGCTTCTGCTTCAGAGTCTTCTGGCAGCGCTCAGAGTCTTCTGATCACTTGCTTCTGATGCTTTAGAGCTTTGCGTAGAATACTGTTCAGATGCATTTTTGCTTCCATAAGAATATTTAATTTAATATCTGAAACAAAAACACTTGAACAAAATTAGAGTATATATTTTCTTAATACAAAATTTCATTAGAGTTATCATCAAAACATAGAGATATAATTAAACACCAATTTGTGTTCTAACAATCTCCCCCTTTTTGATGATGACAAAAACATAGGAAATTTTGTTCAATAAAAAGGATAAATATATAACTCCCCCTGAGATAAAGAATCTCCCCCTGAAATGAATACTCTAATGGAAGAAAATACTTCCCTTTTTGCATGAGTATACTTTTCAGATTAAGAGCCTGGTTAAAAACCTCTGGTTAGAATCCTGGTTAGAATATACTTTCCAAAATCAGAGCTTGGTAATAGCTTGATTTGATTTCCAGAACCAGAGCCTGGTTTACTCTTACTGATTTTCTTTCCAGGAACAGAGCCTGGTTTATTTTCCATAATCATAGCCTGGTTAACTTCTAGGATCAGAGCCTGGTAATCAGAACTTGGTTTGAATTATCAGAGCCTAGTAAACCTGGTTTGGGGATTCTCAGGGTAACTTCAATGAATTTTGTCAGATGATACGTTATAGTTCTGAAAGACTAAAATTCAATGTTAGTTATAAATAATTATGTCTGAATTCCATTTTAGTAACTGTTTATATTTGAACAAACAAAATTTCTTTTTCTCCCCCTTTTTGTCATAATCAAAAAGAAAAAACTTTATAAGATAGAAAAGATTAACAGAGAAAAACAATATAAGAATAGATAATGAAACATCCAACTTCATAGATAAATAGAATCCAGAAAAAATTCAGAGAAAAACAACAAGATAACAAAACACAACAAACATGTGCACAAACATAACAGAAAGAGAAACTAAGTTTGGCGAGAGGCTATCAACTTCAGAAGATCTGTAATCTGAAAATTAGATTCTTCTTGTTTAGACATCCAAGTCTTAATCTCATCTGTTGTTTGTTCTTGCTTAACCATCCATATTCTGATCTCTTTGTTGCTGGCTTCTAGCAGAGCAAACTTTTCTTCTAGATCTGGTCTTTCAGTCTTGATCTCAGAAGAAGCAGGTGCAAATGCAAATTTAGTAGCAGGAGCACTATCAATGACCATTGCAGATGCAGATGCATGTTCCACAATCATCAGAGCTGACTGATTTGACACAACAGTTTCCTTAGCAACAGCTGCTTCTGGAGGAGTATCTTTAGACATAAGATCATCAGCAAGAGCATTTTCCAGAGCTAGAACTTGAGGTATACTCATGTTCAGAAAAGTCTGTCTGATTACTTCAGCAAATTTCACCTTTGCATCATCAGAGCAAATGGTGCGAAGATTTGAAGCAACAATATTGAATCTTGAGATGCTTTGTCCCAAGTAGCTTCAGAAGCATCTGGATTCACACTTGACAAACAATCTTTCTTTACAGAGGATATCCACATGTTTATTTCCTTCTTGAAGCCATCAAAGAGTGTACCAACATCCATTCTAGGTTTAGGTCTTAGGAAGTTTTCTAGAGATGGTGTTTTTGGTTGTTCTGGTGGGGATGGTATTGTGAAGGTTGGGATAATGAACAGAGGGCGAGGATAAGGTGTGGAAGATGTTTGGCCAGATGATTCAGGAATATCTTGAGGTTTTGGATAGAAGTGTTTAAGCTTGAGTCCATAGGGAAGGTTATCAGAAGGTAAAGGTTTGAAAGAAGCAAAGGAAACAAAATCAGATGATCTTGGTTCATAGCCACGGAGTGAGGGTGGTGAGTTTACTTCTGGGGGTATATTAGATTCAGAAGAATTAGATGAGGCAGAAGAATGACATGATGTTGAAGAGACATCAAACACCATCTTCAAAGGTTGAACGTCAAGAACCTCAGAATCAGATATGAATGAGTCAGAAGGTTGATGTTGCTCTGGTTGAGGAACAGTTGGTTGAGGATCAGATGGGATAGGTTCTTCTAGTATAGATTGTTTGGGTTCTAGTTGTTATGGAGTATGTTCTTCTGGTAGTGGTTTAGGAGTTTGTGGTTCTGGTGGGGAAATTTCAGAGTTTTGTTGTGGTGAAGAGTTTTGTTTGTCAGAGGGAGGAATATCAGATGGTTGAGAATGTGTTGGTTCAGAATTATACTTTTCAGATGGAGTTGCTTGTGGTTGGGGTACATAAGGAGCTGAAACAAATGGTTTCTTAGGTTTAGAAACACGAGGAAGAGAAGGTGAAGGTGATGGTAAAGGTTCATGGAGAGTTTGATCAGACGTTAGTACCTCTTTGACAGTTTGCAGATATAGAATCTAAACTTGTCTCTAGAGGATTAGCCTTTTGCTTCTTGACCTTCTTAGGTTTGACAACAGCAGCTTCACCAGTAGCCTTCCTCTTGGGTTTTGAGGATCCTTCTTCAGCAACCTTTCTCTTCTTCTTGTGTCTGGCCTCATAAAGATCTAGAGCAGGTTCACCTGCCTTCTGAACCAGATTTGCTGGTAGAGGAGTTCCATCTTTCAGACACGTTGCAATGTACTTCAAAATGATTTCCCTTGGTTCATTAGCAAAGAACATAGGAAAGTTATCCACTGGTATTCTTCTCTTGCTAACCTCTTCAGAGTTTATCTGATTTGGTGCAGAGGTGAGTTCTTCAACATCTTTCATCCTCTGAAGACTCTTCCCATTCATAGGTTTTCCTATTATAGAAGCTAACTCTTCCTTTAATCCAGCTTCTACCAGATGTCCAACAAGACCATTCTCAGTCAGAATGTCTGAAATGAGTCTTCCTATTGGAATCCAATTTCTCATCTTTTGATGTTTGGTTCTGACCTCTTCCCTTGACTGTTTTACATGTGTCCACAGATGATTGAAAAGAAGATACGGCAGATCCACCTTTGTGCTCTGACTCAGATAGTACATAAAGTACATCTGATCAGTGTTTACATAGTTAGGAGAGTTTGAGGACTTCCTGTGGTGAATGAAACCCATAAAGATCTTGGCCCAGATCCTGTAGTTTGGCTTCAGATCTTTCACCTTGTTAGAAGCTTCTCCAGATAAGCAAACTTCCCTGTACACATCAGTCATATCCACACGCCCAGCTGGCAGATTTGTAACTCCATCAGTTTCTTCATAACCTATGAGTTTCCTTATCAGATCTTCAGTAATGATGATTTCCTTACCCAGAACATATGAGACAATGAACTTAGGGCAAATAGAAGCATGGATCCAAAATTATTTTACCAGACAAGGATAAACTGGTCCCATCAGCCTATCAAAGAACTTAGTCCAACATTGAGCATCAACAATGGGACGAAGATCATACCCATTTTCAGCAATAGATTCAAAGTTAACAATGGATTCACACAGCACTTCCATTTTTTCAACAGGTGTGAGTAATGTTCTAACAGGTTCCTTGAAGGCAACAACACCCATATTTGAAGATGAGACAGCAGCCATGGAAGATTGAAACTGAGCAGAAATTGATGATGAAGTAGCCATTGATGTTCTTGAGAGTGTTTTAGGGTTACGAGCAGTTTTGGGTTTGGGAGAGAGATGAAAACAATGAAACAAGAAGAAATACATACAAGAGTGTGAGAGAGTGAAAAGTGTGAAAAGTGAAGTGTTGTGGCATTTATAGAAGAAATTAGGGCACACAAGAGGCACACGTTCAGCACGCTTACACTTAGCATTTAATAAACAAAATATAATCATTTCAAGTAATTAATGATTCTGACAATTAGGGGGAAAATGAGAAACTCAATATTCAAAAACAGTACCTCAAACGTCAATTCAGTAATGTGCACTCCACCTTTTCTGATTCAGATTTACACGTGTTTGCTTGCATGTGCTTCTGAAACTTCTTTGAGAAATGAAACGTTAGCCAACGTTCAGATCCTCTAAGGCTTGTTAGTTCAGATTTGCAAACAATAAATAAAATATTAAATAATAAATAAATAGATATAATACTTCAGAGTTAAAACATTTTCATCTGAGAAAATTTTCTTCTGATAGACATTTTATTCTGGACAGAAATCCATACTTATATTTTTCAGAATAAATTTAAATCTATCTTCAGCAAGGGGTTTTGTAAAAATATCAACCCATTAATGATCTGTATCAACAAAGTTTAAACTGATAATTCCTTTTTGAACATAGTCTCTGATGAAATGATGTTTTATCTTTATATGCTTAGCCTTAGAGTGTAAAATAGGATTTTTAGACAAGCATATAGCATAAGTATTATCATAGAAGATTGAAATGTTACTCTCATGGATCTGATAGTCTTCTAGTTGACTCTTCATCTAGAGCATCTGAGTGCTATAACCAGTAGCAGCAATGTATTCTGCTTCTGTTGTTGAAAGCGCAATAGTGGGTTGCTTCTTGCTGAACCAAGAGATCAGATGACTTCCAAGAAACTGGCAGCTTCCAGAAGTACTTTTTCTTTCAACTCTGTCTCCAGCATAGTCAGCATCACAGAATCCAACTAATTTATAATCATCATATCTTCTGTAAGACAAACCCACATTAGTAGTACCTTTCAGATACCTTAGAATCCTCTTAACAGTTGTTAAGTGAGATTCTCTAGGATCTGATTGGAATCTGGCACACAGACAAACACTGAATAAAATATCAGGTCTAGAAGCAGTCAGATACAGAAGAGAACCAATCATACCTCTGTAGAGCTTCTGGTATACCTTCTTACTTACCTCTTCCTTTCCAAGAGTGGTTGTGGGATGCATTGGAGTCTTTGCTAATTTGCTTTCAGTCATGTTAAACTTCTTCAGAAGCTCCTTCACATACTTAGTCTGATGTATGTAGGTGCATTATGGAGTTTGATTGACTTGGATTCCCAAAAAGAATCTGAGTTCTCCCATCATGCTCATCTCAAATTCAGCCTGCATAGAAAGAGCAAACTCCTTTCCCAGCGTAATATTGGTAGATCCAAATATAATATCATCTACGTAAATTTGACAAATTAACAAGTCTTTCTTAAATGATTTACAGAAGAGAGTTGTATCCACTTTGCCTCTGATAAAATTTTTTTCCAGAAGAAAATTACTTAGTCTCTCATACCAAGCTCTGGGAGCTTGTTTTAAACCATAGAGTGATTTTTTAAGTTTAAAAACATGTTTTGGAAATTTATCATTTTCAAAACCAGGAGGTTGATGAACATAAACTTCCTCTTCTATAATACCATTTAAGAAGGCACTCTTAACATCCATCTGATAAAGAGTGATGTTATTTTGTGCAGCAAAAGAAATGAGTATGTATAGACTCTAACCTGACCACGGGAGCATAAGTCTCTGTGTAGTCAATTCCTTCTTGCTGACTATACCCTTGAGCAACTAGCCTTGCTTTATTTCTTACAACTTCTCCTTGCTCATTCAATTTGTTTCTGAAGACCCATTTAGTTCCAATGATGTTGAAACCTTTTGGTCTTGGAACCAGATCCCAGACGTCATTTATGGTGAATTGATTTAGATCTTCTTGCATAGCAAGTATCCACTCATTATCATTCAGAGCCTCATCAATAGAAGTTGGTTCACTGATAGACACCAACCCAAAAAGTGACGTTGCAGATGATCTGAGGAAATACCTTGTTCTGATAGGGTCATCCTTCTTTCCAATTATCACATCCTCTGGATGAGAGGCTTTGATTCTGGAAGATGATCCTTTAACATTTGGTTCTTCAAAAATATTCAAATTGTTCATCTGAGAAGCCAATGGAGTTGCATCTGGCGTTGCTTCTGGTTCTTTCACTTGAGCTTTTTCTGCCTCTGAGTCTTCAGAGCTTGTGAGAATGACTTTTCTATCTGCAGAATTATCAAGCTACTTTGGCTTTTGATTGCCAAGCTTATCATCAAATCTAACATGTATTGATTCCTCCATAATCTGTGTCTCAGTATTGTATACTCTGTAGCCTTTAGAGCGTTCAGAATACCCAAGCATGAAACACTTCTGTGCTTTAGAATCAAACTTGTTCCGATTCTCTTTAGTATTCAACATAAAACATACACATCCAAAAGGATGGAAATATGAAATGTTGGGCTTTCTATTCCTCCACAGTTTATAAGGAGTCTTCTCCAGAAGAGGTCTAACTAACACTATGTTTTGAATATAACAAACTGTATTCACTGCTTCTGCCCAAAAATGTTTTGCCAGATTAGTCTCGTTGATCATGGTTCTGGCCATTTCTTGCAATGTTCTATATTTTCTCTCTACAACTCCATTCTGTTGAGGAGTTCTAGGGCAGGAGAAATCATGTGCAATGCCATTTTCTTTAAAATATTTTTCAAAATATTTGTTTTCAAATTCACCACCATAATCACTTCTGACTTTAACAATTTTAAAATCCTTCTCGTTCTCGACTTGTTTGCAGAAGTCAATGAATTCAGCATAAGACTCATCCTTGTGTTTCAGGAATTTTACCCATGTCCATCTGCTGTAGTCATCAACAATGACTAATCCATACTTCTTGCCTCTGATGGATGCAGTTTTCACTGGTCCAAACAGATCAATATGAAGCAGCTCTAATGGTCTTGAGGTTGAAACAACATTTTTTGTTTTGAAAGAAGATTTTGAAAATTTTCCTTTCTAACATGCTTCACAAAGAGCATCTGAGTTGAACTTCAACTGAGGAAGTCCTCTGACCAGATTTCGTTTATTAATCTGAGATATACGTCTCATACTAATATTCCCCAATCTTCTGTGCCAGACCCATTGCTCTTCATTAACAGACAAAAGGCATTTTACATTCTGAACCTTAAGTTCTGAAATATTGATTTTATAAATGTTGTTCTCCCTTTTTCCATTAAAGAGGATTGAGCCATCCTTTTGACTGACAGCTTTGCAACATTTTTTATTAAAGAATATGTCATAACCATTGTCACTTAATTGACTTATGGACAATAAGTTATGCGTTAATCCTTCAACAAGTAACACATTAGAAATGGAAGGAAGGTTACCATTACCTATGGTTCCAGAGCCAATTATCTTACCCTTCTGGTTCCCTCCAAACTTGACATCACCTCCAGATCTAAGCTCTAGGCTTTGGAACATAGACCTTCTTCCCGTCATATGACGCGAGCAGCCAAAGTCCAAGTACCAGGACTGGTGTTTCAGCTTTGCTGCTAAGGATGTCTGCGACAAATATTATTTTGTTTTTAGGTACCCGGATCTTTTTGGATCCTTTAGGGTTAGCTGCCTTAAAGTTTTGTCTAAACTTGTGTCTTCTGACAGCAGGTTTGTTCTGACTAACTTTAGGTTTAAACACAGGAATGTTCTGACTAGAACATGTGTGTTTAATATCATTAATATGACCAAACTTGAAATGAGTATACAAGTGAGTATGCTTAATGATTAGTTTATCAACAGATGTTGGATTTAAATCCTTCTCAGAAGAAGATTCATATCCAATACCCTTCCTGTTATTTCTGCTAACACCATAGATCATTGAAGCCATCTTGCTTCTATATAGGCTTCTAGCCAGAAATTTCTAAAAACTATAGTCATATTCTTCTAAAATGTTTTTAGATTTTGACTTAGTTTCAATTTCAGAATCTTGTTGAGCTTTTTCTAATTCATTTTTAAATTTCAAATTGTTTGCTTTAAGCTCAGCAACTTCTGATTTTAGAAGATCATTCTCAGATACAAGATTGCTTTCAAGCTTCTTGTACTTGAGCTTAATCTTACTATAGTTTTCCAACATTTCTGATAAACTCTCAATAAGTTCTGCTCTAGAAAGTTCAGAAAATACCTCCTCAGAATCTGATTCTGATTCTGATCCAGAAGTTTCTGCATTGTCTTCTACGTCAGCCATGAGTGCCATGTTTGCACATTCTTCTTCTGACTCTGATGAAGAATCAGATGCATCTGAATCATCCCAGGTTGCCATCAGAACTTTCTTTTTATGATCAGATTTCCTTTTTGACTTCTCCTTCTAAAGCTTTGGGCATTCATTTTTATAGTGCCCAGGTTCCTTGCATTCATAGCAGACAACCTCTTTCTTTCCAGATCTTCTGTGTCCAGAAGACTCTTTATGTTGATCTGGTTTCTTGAAGTTCTTGAACTTCCTCTGTTTATGCTTCCAGAGTTTGTTGATCCTTCTGGACAGCAGGGACAATTCATCTTCTTCTTCAGAAGAATATTCTATAGAACTTTCTTCTATAACCTGCAACGCTTTAACAGATTTGTTAGACTTTAAAGCAACTGACTTACCTTTCTTTTGAGGCTCGTCTTCTTCTAGTTCAATCTCATGACTCCTCAGAGAGCTGATCAGTTCCTCCAGCGTGATCTTGTTCAGATCCTTTGCTAGCTTCAGAGCAGTGACCATTGGTCTCCATCTGATTGGCAAACTTCTGATGATCTTCTTAACATGATCAGCAGTGGAGTAACCCTTGTCCAGAACTTTCAAGCCAGTTGTGAGAATCTGGAATCTAGAGAACATAACTTCTACAGATTCAGATTCCTCCATTTTGAAGGCTTCATATTTCTGGGTCAGCGCCAGAGCCTTGGTCTCCTTAACTTGAGAATTCCCTTCATGAGTCATCTTCAAAGATTCAAACATACCAAATGTTGTTTCTTTGTTAGTAATTTTCTCATACTCAGTATGAGATATAGCAGTTAGTAGTAGGTTCTTGCTTTATGATGATTCCTGAATTCTTTCTTCTGAGCTTCAGTCATAGATTTTCAGTCTATCTTTTTTCCATCCCCATCAGTGGGGTGAACATAGCCATCAATGAATAATCCCAAAGGTCAGCATCATATCCTAGAAAGAAGCTTTCAATTCTGTCTTTCCAGTAGTCAAACTTTTCCCCATCAAACATAGGGGTTAGTGTTGATTCTATCTCCGTCATCATATCTGTTGTTGTTGGATGTTGAAGCTTCAGCCATAATGTATCAACCAAAATATATCAAGATATTTCTCAACTGGATCTTTTCTGTTCACAGTGAAGTGAGAGCACTAACAGAACCGGAGCTCTGATGCCAACTGAAGGTGAGAAAAACACTTAGAAGGGGGGAGGGGGTTGAATAAGGGTTTAGAAAAATAATGGCAATAAAATCAACACACAATTTTTATCCTGGTTCGTTGAACTCAACTAATCCAGTCCACCCTGTCAAGCTGATTTGCCTTTCTCCACAAGGACTTAATCCACTATATTCAAACAGATTATAGTGTCAACCACTAAGAACAACTGTCTTAGTCTTCTCAAGAAATTCTGACCACAACTTGGTCTTCTTAAGGAACCTTTTACAAATTAATGTAAACTAAACAAGTGTTTAAGTTGCTTCTAAAAAGCTATATCACAAACTGTGATTTTTACACTTAGATTAAGAACGAATAAAAACTATTCAACTTTGAGTAAGAAAGATTGTATGAGAGTTGTTGAATAATTTCAATGAGTTTTTCAATAATTCGTTAGCCTTGAAATGTTGTTAAAGACATCCTTTTATACACTAGAAAGTCCAATGCTTGAAGACTATGCCTTGCTGTGTAGCTGTAGCCTTTTGTCTTCTATTGACTCTAGCTTTCCTAGAAGAGGAATGTTCAGACAAATCCCTGTTGTCTGATTTCCTGTGCCATACATGAATAAGGAAAGAGTCGTTTGGAATATGCCAACGGACATATCTTTGAATAATATTTTCTTCAACAATGATTCTGTCTCAAGGTTATCAACATCAGAGTCTTGATGTCATCAGAGTCTTGCAGCCAGTGCTTTCAGCATGAATATCAATCAGAGCAGAGTTTGAGTAATAAAGCCTATATACTTGCAGTGTAAAGTACCTTCAGAATCTTCATGAAACAATGCTTGAAACTCTTCATACAAATTCTTCAACTACGCTTCAGAGTCTTCTGCAGCTTCTGCTTCAGAGTCTTCTGGCAGCACTCAGAGTCTTCTGATCATTTGCTTCTGATGCTTCAGAGCTTTGCGTAGAATACTGTTCAGATGCATTTTTGCTTCCATAAGAATATTTAATTTAATATCTGAAACAAAAACACTTGAACAAAATTAGAGTATATATTTTCTTAATACAAAATTTCATTAGAGTTATCATCAAAACATAGAGATATAATTAAACACCAATTAGTGTTCTAACAGCTTAGTCCCTCCTTAGGAGGTACTTGAAGCATACCTAAAAATGATGAATCCATGAGGACTCCTTTGTGCTTCTTTTGCACTTTGTTTGTGATGCTTATGGTTGAGTGAATATTATGAGTTCCTTGCTGTCCTCATATAGCTCCCATCCTCACTTTGGTTTTGAGTTTCTTTTCCTTTCATTTGGTTTGGCTTTTGGCACTTGTGGTTGATGTTGTTTGACTTAGGTCATTTCATCCCACTTTTTGTGCATTTTTGTGTGGTTTTTCCCTGTTGTTTGATTTCACTTTGTGCATTTATTTTTCTCTTCTTTTCTTGCATTCTCATATGCATGTTTGAGGTTGAGATGAGCTTGTGGAGGCTACTGCCCCACACATATTTCCTCCCTCACTTTCATCCTACTTGTGCATTCTATGTTTGCATTTTTGCATTTTTATGTTCTTTTTTCTTCTTCTTCTTCTTTTGCTTTTCTTTGCCATGCTCCCCATAAGTTCCCTAACCTTTTGAGGTTATGATAGACATTAGGTGCTTAACCATGCATGATAACATTAGGTAGTTCCCTTTTGTATCCCAATTTTATGTCCACTTTGCATGATAACTTTTAAGGTTGAATTAGTCTCCCATTAGTGGTCCTTTCTTCTCTTCTCATCTTCATACAATCTTAACATACTTAATAAAGATAATGGATGTTATACCATGAGCCTTGTACTTGGGAAATGGTGATTGAGCGGTTACCTCTCAATTACCTAGAGTGTTTAGTATACGTCCTTAGGACGATATGCGACGCATTCGATCCTAGGTTTTAGACTTTAGTAAAACATACATTATAAAGACTCAAATTCAAAATACTTCTTCACTAAAAAAACACCAAAACACTTCAAATATTTTTCATCCTTCGGGATTCTAATCAAGGAAAATCTTTTCAGATAAAAAAGTGTTGTTAACTTTTAGTTCTACCGCAAACGGTAACACCTAAGTCTCTAATGGTCGAGCTGCATACACCAACTGCTAGAACTACTTGTTAACCCTACTCGGGCCTAAAAACTTTTGAAATAACCTGTGGTCTTTTTAGCCCGAACTACGTTTGCTCTAATGTTTCATACCAAATGAAAGTATGTAGGCACAAGACGCGACGTCTTGGCAGCAACCTTCTCCCTTTTCACCCGTAGTTAGCCGAACTACGTTGACTCTGACTTTCCCGTTGCACGAGGGAATACGTAGGCACAGAGTGGCGATGCTCTGCTGAGTCTCCTTTCTTTTTTCTTTTGTCCCTTGACTTTTATCTAGATAGATTGATCACCCTTTTAGATAGACAACATAAGCGTGGATCCCGTCGAGTACGACGGACGTGAGGGGTGCTAATACCTTCCCCTTGCGTAACCAGCTCCCGAATCCAGACTTGGTTGCGATGACCTTGTCTTTCCCTTTTCGTCAGGTTTTTACGATCGTTTCCTTTCCCTCTCTTTGGGATAAATAACGAAAGGTGGCGACTCTTCTGTTTTCCGCCGGGTGTTTTTCGCAGTTGCGACACTAACTTCCAAGGCAAAATTCTTCATGACCCAAGCTTCATTTCAGAATATTTTCAACATTAAAGTTGTAGAGCTTCTTCTAAGCTTTCTTTTAATATAAAGAACTCCTCCATTGGGTGAAAAATACCCAAGTTATGACTTTTCCAAGTTAGTGGTTCATGGATGTCAAAACCTCTTCTTGACTTAGAATATTTTCAAGTTTTTGGGAAGATTTGTGGACACCACTTCAAGGAAATTTTTCACTTTGGTTCAATCATTATCTCAAGTTGTGTTCAACATCAAATTTGTTCATCATAATTCAAACTTTCATTGGAGCTCAAGAACACACATTTTGAAGCAATATTGATTAAGTTATGACCATGATAAGAGAGGTACATGAACATGGTTCTAGGGTGCATGAATTCAACATTTTCTTGGCATAATTAATATAGGTTCTTGTAGCATGCTTGTACCTCATTTTACACGCATTACCATCACAGTACATCAACTTTTTCATTTCCTTAAATGAGCCAACTGGGCCACACATGCCATGCATCATTCCTTTTCACTTTTGGAAAAATGGGAAAGGATGAAATCACAACAACTTCATTCTTCCCAAATGAAAATCCCTCACTCATTTCTTGCTTCATTTTTCTGACCTCATTTCCATTCAAAATATCACAAAATAACTATCCATATTTTCCATAACCGTGTGATGCTCTCTCACCTCCAAATTTCAAAATTGGCATAACAGACTTCCTAACAAATTCTCCACTCTCTCTCACGTGCCACGCACACTATGAAACCTCTCAAAAACCCTAAACACGAGGATAGCCTCATTTTCACACAAAAGCAGATCAAAATTTCACTCATCCTCTCTTAAAAATTTCTCTATTCGAGTTTCATTTTTCCAAGGGTTTCACTCTATTTTTTTGCTTGATTCATCATTCTTGAAGAATAAGGGAGCATCCTATGTAGTTTTCTCTTCATTCTCACGCAAGAACAATAGCCAGCGGAGCTACTCTGTTAGGTAACTTTATTCAACTTGTATATCTCATTTTAGATGCATATTAGGACTCATGTTGGTTGCATCTGAAGCCCTACCATGTGTACGACATGTTTATATCTTTGTTGTGTTTGTTTGAGCTTGTTGCAACATATGTATGTGAAATGCATGCTTGGATTTGGATTGTACGTGAAAAATGCTTCAAGATAATGTCCAAATTTTTTAGATTTAATGCATTTTTGAATCTGCTTCGGTGAGGCTCGCCTGAGAAGATGACCGGAGCTAGGGCTCTGACATCTGCATGGCTTTAGTTATGTGGCATGGTGACCTATTGAATTGCATACGTGTTTGGTGACTGGGCGTTGATGTGTGTCCACGCATTTTAATGAAACGATGTGTTTCATCGTTTATTTTATTTTATTTGTTGTTTCTGACTTAATTGGATTGGGCTTTGTTTCTTTGCTTTGCTCATCCCCTTGTTTTTGGCCCAAAGTGCGTTACAATTGGATCCCTTCTCATTTCAGGATTGCTAATGCACCCTCCTTGCTCTTTCTTTTTCTTTTTTATTTTATTTTCTTATCATTTCAATTTGATTTTTATTTTAATTAATAATATCATTTTAAAAATTATCAAAAAAATACTTTTATGATCCTTTAATGTCTTGAGATATTTTTCACCTATTTTTGTATTATTTTTCATTTAATTTTACTATTTTATTTTGAATTAAATCGGAAAGTGCTTTTACACTTTTAACCTTGAGCTAGGGTTTATGATATTGATGCCTTATGCTTGCCTATTTGATCCAATATCTTGGCCATGTTTTGGCATATCATTGATGAATATTTAAGTGATGTTTGGATGTCGTGATATCGATTTTTTTGTTGTTTCTTAATTGGTTTTAATTGATCCTCGATTAATGACCTATATGAGTTTGTTTAATTTAATTTGGTGATGCATTTATGCAATCCTTTTGGGATCTTTTTTCATGCTTAATCTTGATTGACTTAAATTGAATTAGAGCTTTGGTTCCACATTTATTTGGTCATTTATCTATTTTTGGTTGAATTTCCAATTTGGTGATGTATTGAACATGATACTTGTGTGCTCTTGACCTAGTCTTTTGAGGTTGTGCTTTTGGGTGATTCATTGATGCTTGGTGCTCTTGTGTGACTTAAATAACTTGTTTTAATTTCTTACCTCCATGTATTAGTGTCCATTGTATTATTATCTTTCCTTGTTTGCCTCACATGATCATTTGTTTCCTTTTGTGGATGACTTTGGTTGATGATTACCTAGCTTCTTTTTCATGCTTTGAATGTGATGCATCTTGAAACCTTCTTGTTGACATGAGTTTGTTTTGACTTAAAATTTTGAGTTTGCTTCTTACCTTCATGTTATGGTGTTCATTACTTGATAATTTGTTCCATATACCTTACTTGGATACTTTCCTTCCTTTAAAGATGATAATGAATGGTGCTTATCTAGTGTTGATGCATGTTTTGGATATGATTCTTATTGAACTTGTTTGTTATCTTAGATTTGATTTTGAATTGTAATGTTTGGATATACTACTTCCTCATCTTGATTCCATGCCCTAATTTCATTGCTTGAACCATTTGTGTTTGGTTTTCATGAGTTAATTGTTGACAATTGGTAAGCCTTTGGTGTGATTCATGTTGAATGATCTTGTGCTTCTTCTTTCATCTTTGAAATAAGTTAATCATGACATGATGTAGGTTCTGACCTTCCTTGGTTCATACTTTACTTGATCCCTTTTGGCTTGACATTTTGTTTAGTGAGGTTTGATATGATTTTAAGACATGTTTGCTTGTGCACTTCTATGGTTTCATTTACCTATCTTCTTGAACTTTAATGTGTGATTACTTTGATCATGGTTTGTGATGATTGATAATGTGTATGTTGATTGTGCATTTTATCCATCTTTAATGTTTTGATCCATATGATAAGCATGCCTTGACTTTAGCATTGATGTATGTCACTTGAGAATTGTTGGTTGAGTCTTCTTACTTTGTATTGCTTTGACATCCTTTTTCTCTTCATATATTTTCTTTTCCATTGAGTTTTGAACTTCTTAGTGTTGTTTGTGATTGATTTGTTTAATGTTTACTTGTGTTTAATCACATGCTCCCTTAAGACTCCTAGTCCAACTTAATTTCTGATTAAGTTTGGAGTAGGATAGACATTAGCCTCTCAATCCTTTGCATGACAACATTAGGTTAGCTCCCTTTCAACCTCAACATTAGGTCCATCTTTTGTATGATAATATTAGGTAAACTTCCTTTTCTTCATCCTTAACTATAGGGCCATCTTTGCATGATAACATCTAGGTGAGTTTACCTTAGATTTTCTTTTGTCCTTTAAGTCTCTCTTCTCTCTCAAAACAAATCAAAACACATAATAAATATGACGAGTATTGTATTCCATGAGCCTTAAGTATATGAGAAATGATAAGTGGGGAGTCTCTCCTTACTTCTTCTAGAGTGCTTTTCATACGTCTCGTTTGGGGGTGACCTTGCATAGTGTTTGCTCTTATGTCATAGACTTTAGTGCAATGCGCATCTCAAACAAATTAAATTCACTTCTCTAAAAAAATCTTGAACAAATGCAAATCATTTAGTCCTTCGGGATTTTTCTTCAAAATTTTTAGAAAGAGCATGTTACTTCCATTCTACCGCAAATAGGCATCGACCCTAACTGTTGGAATGTGAAATTTGGCATCGCTAATAAAAGACACTTAACAATTTGTAGGCCGAACTAAGAACGCTCTGATTTCTTCATTCTCGTCCTAATGAGGATACATAGGCACAAGACGGCGAAGTCTTGGCGAGCACCTTTTCCCCCTTTCACCTGTAGTCCTCCAAACTACGTTGACTCTGACTTTCCTATTGCACGGGGGAATATGTAGGACTAGGACACCAAAGTCCTATCGGTTCTCCTTTTTTTTCTCTTTCTGTTTCCGTTAGCAAGTAGGCTTTAGATATACACACCCTTTGATTAGAGCAACAAGAGTGGATCCCATCGAGTACAACGTACTAGAGGGGGTGCTAATACCTTCCTCTCGCATAATCGACTCCCGAATCCAGGATTTGGTTGCGAGACCATGTTCCTTTCCCTTTTTTGAGGTTTCTTCGATCGTTTCCTTTCCCTTGTTGGGATAAATAATGTTCGGTGGCGACTCTATTTTTTCCACCGGTTGTTTTTCACAGTTGCGATATGTGTTAGCTAACAAGTGTAGGTAAATGTTTATTTATCATAGGTATATCCCAAAATACCTATACCTACATCATGTTTTCCCATATAATTTTCTATGCCTACGAATATTTTTCGTCACTATAGGATATAGTTACGAATTTTAAAAATAATGAGTTATACCTACAAATTTTCTTCGTCACTATACATTTTAGTGACACCAAATTCTTGTTGATATAGCTATTGATAATTATTTTTTATTTTATTTTAGTTATTACCACATTAATTTCCTTAATTTATATATATTTTGTTGGAGTTAACACTGAATCTCCATTGTTATACAAAAAGAAGAAGATGAAAGAATTTGCAGAGAGAAAAAGAAAATATCTACAACTAACTTTTCAATATCACAATATCTCAATCATTATTATAAGTAACTAAAAATAATTCAACTTATATACAAACTCAATCGAGGCAAATGAAACCAAAATGAATCTTTAATGTAACACGCTTGAATTTGAATTACATTACATTTAACACCATCCCTTAATTCATATTCAAGGTTAAAAGTCAACAACACCAATTTCATCCCTCAAATTGATGAAGTGTTCAATTTTGATTGCTTTGGTCATCACATCTGCAAGTTGCTTCTGAGTGTTGCAGTGAACAACCTCCATTTTGAACTTGATTGTGCAGAAAATGATACTTAGTATAAATGTGTTTGCTTCTTTCATGCAACACTAGATTATTAATAAAACTTATGGCTGAAATGTTTTCTATCATCAACCTGACATGTTTTCCCACCTTGAAATTCAATTTATGTAGAAAATTCATCATCCAAACAGCTTGATAAGCTGACAAAGTACCAATTATGTATTCAGCATCACAAGTTGACAACACAAGGACTAGTTGCTTCTTGGAACACTAATAAATGGGAGTTCCTAGATACATAAACATGTATCTTGCAGTGCTTCTTCTATCCACTATGTCCCTACACTAGTTAGATTATGAATAACATATCAGCTCAACATCATCTAACACTCTAGATGGAAACAAAATTCCATGCCTTAGAGTTCCTTTTACATACCTCTGGATCTTGACTGCAGCTTGGTAATGTGACCACTTTGGTTTACTCATAAACCTACTTACCATTCCAACTGCATAACATATGTCAGGTCTAGTTTACATATATATCTCAGATAACTAATCAACTGTTTGAAGGTTGTAGCATCTACGTCCTCACCATTAACATCAGAATACAGCTTATGATTAGTCTCAGTAGGTGTGACTGCTGAATTACAGTTCATCAACTTAAATCTCTTCAGCATCTCAAACTCAAATTTCTTGTCTAGCTACAGGTGTAGCGGGAAAATTTGAGATTAAGCTATTGATTAACTTAACTCGCAAAACAAGAGTCATCACCGCACTTTTATTTCATCCAAAGGAAAGGCAAAAGAGCAAACAAAACCCAAAGAAGTTCTAAAACAAGAACTAATAAAAACAGAGACATGGTAAGGGGGTTGGTTACGCAAAGAGCATGTGTTAGCACCCAAAACGTCTATAGTAATCTATAAGAACCTCTTTGAAAATCTAGAGTTTGACTTATAGAAGATGTTGTTTGCAAAAGATGGTGGAGGTGAGAAGAGATGTGTTTTTTTTAATAATAATTTTGTATTTGACAAGACTTCTTGAGCCCTGTGCCTACGTACCCACAAAGTGCAATGGAGGATCAAAACCTCTTAGTTCATGGTAAAAATAACCAAAATGGTTTGTTATGATTTATTTTAAATAAAAAGACGACTTATCATTTTAAGGAGAAAACTTCAACTAATCACCCAAATGTACATGAAAATGGACCTTTGCATCACCATGAGAAGGGCTCCAACTTGGATAAAATCAACAAGTATGCCACTAACTCTCAAATATGGAAAAGAGTCAACTTGTTTCAACTAATACTATGGGGATAAGAGGATCACATCTCAACTTTAAATGACTTATGTCTAAACTTTATGAAAAAGTTAAAAGGAAAAGTGCACAAAGACACAAAATGATTTGAATGAGTTAGGTGTTTTTTAAGTCTTTTGAAAATGGTATAAATATGCTTAATATTGATTAGCATTTATTAATAAAATAAGTTTGAAAACGCACTTGACAAAGTTAAGGTTTATTATGAAAGAGGTTTTAATTTGAAAGAAGAAAGTTTTGAAAAAGGGAGAAGATTTTGAAAATTTAAGAAAGGGGAAGATGAAGAGATTACTCTAAATCATAAAATAAAAGGTAAGGAAGAAAATATCTAACCAAGATACAAGCCTTTAACATAACAAGCCAAAACTCTCATCCTTTGGACTCAAGCAACAAGTAAGTAATAAACAAAGAAAACCAAGCAGAGAGATAATCAAGCATCAGATGAAAACCAAGCATAAGATAAAATCCAAAGATCCAAGCCAAGTCTTCAAAGAGGTCTCTCAAGGTCAAAGTGGCAAATAAGATCAAAGGTCTCAAGACATAACTCCAAAGCGTAGGGCAAGGAACCTAATTCTAAGTCCATCATCCATGAGGCAAGGGATAGTCACCAAAAAGTCCAAGGAGCCATTAAGAGTTTTAAGATGTTTAGCCTTTATTAATGTCTTATAAAGAAAAAAATAAAATCCTAATGGACAAATAAAAAGAGGCATAAACATAAACAAGATAAATAATATGATATGATAATGATAAGCATAAAAATAAAGAGCACAATAATAAAAGAATAAAAATAAAGAGCACAATAATAAAAGCATAAAGATAAATAGCATAAAGGTAAATGAACGTAAAATAAAATGTATAAAGTAAATTTAATACAATTAAAGGTTAGTGTTAATGAAGATATTTTGTCATGTAAAGTAGATTACTCAACTAATCAACCCAATAATGTGTGAGAACTTCGCATCATCCTTTGAGAAGGGTGTAATATCCTAATTTTTTACCACTAAGAACCCACATATCATTTGCATAATTGCACACAAACAAGATCACAAGTTTGGTTTCTTTCTTACCATATCATCATTGGAATTATCTTTGTAGAGATCAACAAGCCTTCCTTTGTGTATTTTTGTTCCTTTGTGTTTATATGCTTTATGTTTCACTAAATACTAATCAAAATGTCAAAAATATGTCTTGTATTTCTTTGTTTTCTTTTCAATGTAGGGTACTATACCAAAAGCATCAAGCATGATTCATCAGTTAGGGTTTTATTCTTACAAGTCAAAAGATGGTCAAAATTAATTCTCAAAGCTTATGAATTAAGGACTAACCTATAATCTTAGGTCATATCATTTTAAATTTTCATTCAATCTCAATTGATCAAAAGTTTCCCAAAGGATTGATTACTTATTATTCAAGAAGCTTCAAGGCTTATGCATTAAGGATTAAACTATAATCCTATGTATTTATTTCCATGCCTTCCTCAACAAGTAATCTCAAAAGTTTCCATGATCAATCAAAATTATAGCAAGAGATTATCATGTCAAGTTCATATGTGCTTCATCATGCCTTAGAATGCAAGAAAAGATCAAGTATGCAAGTTGATTCAAAGTCAGTTTGACCAGAAAGTCAACATTTCAAGTTTAAGTTCAAAATGGCATATCTCCTTCATTATTCGACATTTTTTAGTTATACTTTGGACATATGACTCTCCTAGACATCCTCAAAAACTTCTCTTTACAAGTCAAGAGCTAATTATGTGTGGAAGATCATCAAAAGTTTGGATACATTATAGGTCATTTTGGGACTTTCAAGTGAATTTTCTCCAACTCTCAAGAATCATAACTTCATTAGTTTTTATCATTTGAGGTCCATTATTTTTTTAAAAAAATACTCTTTGATATATCCTCTACAAGTTTTCTTCAGGTATCAAGATCAAATTATGCTTGGAAGGCCTTGGAAAGTCTTGGAACATTATAGGTCATTTTCTGCCTAAAAGACTTAGAAATTTTTAGGCATGATGACCAGTTATTTTTTCCAACTTCAACACCTCATAAATTTTTCCTCAAATGTCCAAATGAATAATGTTTTTGCACATTGTAAACTAGGACATGAGGACTACAGATTTCAAAAAGAATGAGATCAAAAAGCCTCTTGAGTAGGACGCATCATTGAGTAGAACATGGTGATATGAAACTGAGAAAACTCCATGATCAGAATTTGTGACTCACTCTAATCTCAATTAGAAGAAAAATTAAGCTCCAATTTCATGCCTAATCAAATTTACAACATGTCCAAAAGTTGTTTGGCACGTAAAACGCAAGATTGAGGTGAATTTTGAGCAAGTGAAGTCACACATTTCACATGGCCACGAGTGCACACAAACTCTTCCAATTTCCACTCAATTCACCACTTTCAGCATTCCATCATATTCAACTATAAATAGGGGAGCTCACTGCAATCATTTCTAAGCTTTTAGAGAGTCATTGAACCCCTGCTTAAACTTCAAATTTTCTCCAGAATTTTCACTATCGGGTTTTGAATTTTAGCCAATTTCAATCCATTTTCTTTGTTTTAATACCTCCATCGGCATTCTTTGAAACTTTTAATTCAAGTCTCAAGCTCCCAGACCTTCTGAATCATCTGACCAGATCAAGCTTCTTCAACCTTCAGTCACCATTTCAACAAGGTAGTTAGAAGCTTCAAATCACTTCAAACAAGTTACCACAATATAGCTCTTGATTTTTTGATCATTTCCCTTAACTTATCTACTTTTGATTGTTTAAATCCATCATTTAATTTTTGTTTGAATGCTCATTTTCATTTATGAGTTTCTTTAAAATTCTTCTCATTTCTTTTCAATAAATGAAAATGGAGGATGGAGTTATGCTCGCCTCAATGAGACAGTTAAAATGGTATAGGTCTCGAGACCTGGATTTACCATTTGTGGAACTCTGGTGACTGGTTCACCAGAGAAAACGACCAGAGAGGACGAAGGTGGTGACCTGAGTTGTCTTGCATTGGCACTTTGAAATGTTCTGATTGGTTAATTTTGAATGTGATCTTGTGTTGCTCTCTGCGCGTGATCCATGGTGTTCTATTACTTCTGAGCCTTCCGGATTGCCACGTCAATTAATGAAGAAGGATCTAACGTGCCTTATTTTTTCTCTTTTTCTTATTTTCTGATTTTATTTTTAAAATTGCATTTATTTTCAAAATATTTTTCACTCTAATATTTTTTCATGGTTTTATAAAAATATTCTCTATTTATTGAGCATTTTTGTGCATTTTTATTCCATCATTTGCTATTTTTCATGATTTTATTCTTTTTGCGTTTGTTTTAAATAGTTTAAAAAAAATTTTATGCATTTTAAAATTCTCAAAAAAATTCCATATCATTCTTGCATTGTTTCTGACCTTCTGGATTTTTCTTAATCATTTGTGATTTTGTTTGATGCATCTTTTGATTTTTCATATTTATTTTAATTTAAAATCCATTTTAAAAATCATTTTTCTTTCATATTATTTCATTTCATTGCATTTTGATTTTGTTTGACCTTTGTTAGATGTTGTTTGATTTGAATCTTGGTTGATTTGATCAAGTTTCCTCAAGCTCAATAAATCTTGGGTGTTGATGGGGTAAAAATCCTAATCCACCAAGATGGATGATTAATGTTAATGATAACTTGATCAATCCCTTGATTCAACTTCTTGTCATGGTTCCCTTGTTTCCTCTTCTTCATCTCCCTTCTTCTGTTTTCTTTTGGTTGATGAAAATATTTAACATCATTGATTGTTGGTGATTAAAGATGTTTGAATCTTCATTACTTCAAACATGTTGTTGAAGTGATCATTTGGATCATTCACTTCACTTTGGAGTAGTGATAGGTTTCCTTTGACCACTGATGGATGTCTTAATTGAGATAAGACCACTCCTTTTTTTCTTTTTAGTGTGGCAAACTTTAGGAGGATGACTTACATGTCATTTCTCTAGCTTGTATTAACATATAAATTATTATTGACCGGCCTCGGAAACAAGTCATTTTTGTAAGTGAGATTGTCAACCTTCTACTCTCCATAGTGTGGTGTGAAATATATTGTCTCTTTGTCATTGAAGAGAGGTAGTGGCATACTTGTTGATTTTATCCAAGTTGGAGCCCTTCTCTTAGTTATGTATAGATTCATGTTTTCATGCTTATGGATGCCTAGTTGAGTATTCTCCAAAAAATAACAAATTGACCTTTTCTTTCCTAATTACTAATTTATTAACTTTTTTTTATCTTTACTTTGATTTTCCATTTATATCCTGTTATTTACTTAATGAAATTTACTTTATACTTTTATTTTAGCATCTTATATCATATTGTTCATCATATTATCATATTTTTTTTCTCTTTATCCACTTGGATCTTTGTTTATGCTTATGCTCTTTTTATTTTGTCCACTTGGACTTTTCTTTCTTTAAGACATTAATAAATATTAAAACACTAAAAAAATTGGTTCTCTTATTATTGGATTGTTGTGACCTTGTGATTGAACTTGGACTTTGGACTTAGATCTAGGATCCTTGCCCTATGCTCTTGGAGATTTGAGACCTTGGACCTTTGTGTTGTCTTTGTCTGTTTGTTGGGAAATTTTCTGTGTGCAGGTGGTGTCACTTTGTCCTTGTGAAAATCATCTGATGCATGGCTCTCCTAATTGGCTTTTAACCTTTGGAAAACCCTTACTTTGACTTTGCTATGGCTTAACTTGGGACTCCCTTTGTTTGCTTTATTTCATGTGGTTATTATGTTTGTGGCTTAAATCCAAAAGGGAAAAGGAATGCTTATGTTGACTGGTAGTCAAGTGTTTGTTCCTTGTGTGGTTAAATCTTTCTTTGTCCTTAGCTTTTATGCTTATGCAATAGGGTAGTCACTTCATCTTCTCCTCTTCTTTAATTTTAAAATCTTCTCCCTTTTTCAAAAGTTTCTTATTTTCAAACTATAACCTCTTTCACAATAAACCTTGACTTTCGTCAAGTGATTTTCAAACTCTTTTTCTTTAATCAATGTCAATCAATGTTAAACATACTTTGACCATTTCAAAAAGACAGAAAAAATACAAAAAATAATTTAAACTTTTGTTCCTTTGTGCACTTTTTATTTTAAAACTTTTTATAAAGTTTAAACATGAGTCATTTTCATAGTTGAGATATAATTCTCTTATTCCCCATAGTATTTAAGATGTTGACATTTTTCACTTAGATGTTGAGTGATAGACTTATTTATTTTAATCCAAGCAAATTCTTCCATCTCAAAGTGATGCAAATGTCGTTGTCTTATACTTGTGGGTGACTATTCCTAATTTTCTCCTTAAAATGACGACTTGTCTTTTCACTTAAAATGAATCACAACAAATCCATTTTGTTATTTGTACCACAAACTACGAGATTTTGATCCTATATTACACTTTGTGGGTACGTAGGAATGAGGCTCAAGAAGTCTCTCCAAACATAAAAATCTTTAAAATGTTTCTTTTCCCATCTCCCTAATCTCATTTCAAGCAAAATTTTCAAACAAAAAAAAGTAGATTTTTCAAAGAGGTTTCTATAGAGTACTATAGACGTTTTGGTTGCTAACACATTCTCTTTGCGTAACCAACCCCCTTACCCTATCTCTATTTATTGGTTCTTGTTTTAGAACTATTTAGATTTTGTTCACTCTTTTTCCTTTCCTTTGGATAAATAAAAGCATGTGACTATTCTTTCTTTATGAGTTAAGTTAATCAATAGCTTACACTAACAAATTTACCGCTACAAAGGGCTCTAGCTTGGATAAAACCAACAACTTTGCATCTCTTAGTATGCCACTAGCTCTCAATTAGATGGATCCACTACATCAATCAACCTCTCATAGTACTTTGGACAAACTGATGTATCAATCGAAAGTACCTCAATTGATCAAATGATCAATCAAATAGTAGATTTGAATTGATGAAATTTCTGAAGGTGAGAAAATACTTAGAAGGGGGGTTGAATAAGTATGAAGATAAAAACTTAGAAGTAAAAACTCAAATATTTTTATCCTGGTTCGTTGAACTCAACTACTCCAGTCCTCCCTATCTAGAGTGATTTGCCTTTCTCAAACAAGGACTTAATCCACTATTTAATCAACTGATTACAATAGTAAGCACTAAGAACAACTGTTCAAAGTCTTCTCAAGAACTACTGATCCTAACTGGATCTTCTTAAGGTTCTCTTACAATCAAATGTAATAATAAATACAAGTGTTAAAATGCTTCTAATAAAGCTTTATCACAACTGTGATTTTTCACTTAAGATTAATAACAATGAAATAATTCTAGCAAGAATATATGAGTTGTATGAGAGCTTTTTAATGAATTTTTTCAAGTGTTTCGTCAACTGAAGAAGATGAGTGGAAACTTGCTTTTATAGGCACAGTGATCCAAGAGCTTTTCACGTTGAGAATAGTGTACCAAAAGGTCTGAGCCTTTTTGTCTTCACATCAAGTGACCTTTCCTAGAAGAAGAATGCACAGAGAAATCCTTTTTGTCTGTGTTCTTATGTTTAGCATAAATAAGGAAAGAGTCGTTTGGATATTCCAACGGACATAATCTTTGAATTCTTCTTCAACAATTTTCAGCAAGAATCATCAGAGTCTAAGTTAGTCAGAGCCTTCTGATGTTCATCAGAGTTTTGCTGAATCAGAGTCTTTGCAGCAAGTGTGCTTTCAGCGTGTATAAGTTCAGAGCAGAGTTATGGGTCAGATCCTCAGTACTGGCAGCGTTAGTACTATCAGAGTCTTCTGAAGTAACTGTGCTTGAAAACTCTTCATACAGAATTCTTCATTTGCTTCAGATGCTTCTGGTTTGCTTCAGATTCTTCTGTAGCTTCTGCTTCAGATCCTTCTGGAGGCAGCGCTTAGAATCTTCTGATGGCAGCGTTCAGAATCTTCTAAGAGATGCTTCTGACGCTTCAGAGCCTTGCATATTTCTTATGTTCAGACCTAATTTGCTTCTGGAGTGATATTTACTTTAACATCTGCAGCAAACATTCTCAAGCAAATTTTAGAGCATATAATTCTTAAATACAAAATTTCATAATAGTTATCATCAAAACATAGAGATATTATTAAGAACCAATCTGTGTTCTAACAATCTCCCCCTTTTTGATGATGACAAAAACATCAGAAATTTTGTTCAATAGTAAAGAAAATAATTATAACTCCCCCTGAGATGATGAATCTCCCCCTGAATTGAATACTAAGAAGGAATAGAAACTTCCCTTTTTGCATGAGTATTCTTTTTAGGATCAGAGCCTGAATGTTCTAAACATTCAATCTTGTTTGTTTCAGAGTCAGAGTCTGATAAGTTAAATATGATCTGGGAGTCTCAGAGTTTCTTTTAAAGAGTATATCAGATTTATCAAATGTTCTGAAACACTCAGATTTTATGTTAGATAAAATTGATATGTCTGAAGTTTCATTTTGGTAGAGTTTATTTAAACAGTCAGATCTATTTTCTCCCCCTTTTTTGTCATAATCAAAAAGTAAAAACTTTTAAAAGACAAATAAAATGAAATACATAAAAGATAAATGATGGGAAAGAAAAACACATAGTCATTCATTCATATAGGTCAAAAGATGAAAAATATCAAAGAAGATTCAAATACATGTGCAAACATCAGGAAAAAAATAAGCTAAGTTTGTTTAGACAAAATCATCTTCAACAGATCAGTGATCTCAGAGGAGGATTGTTCTTGCTTTGACATCCACTTAGCCATGGTTTCATTCTTCTGATCTTGTTTGGACATCCACTGAGCCATGTCTTCAGACTTCTTATCTTGCTTAGCCATTCATGACTTAATCTCTGATTGACCAGCTTCCAGAACTGCAATCTTATCTTCAAGATCTGGATACTCTTTCTTGATCTCAGATGAAGAAGGTGGGACAGATTCTGAAGTAGGAACATAGTCAATTTCCATAGGGGATTCAGAGTCAGGAGCAGCAGATCCAGAGGGATGTTCTACAAGAGTCATAGCCAGAGGGTTGTCTTCAGATGCAGATTCAGCATTCACTTTTGTATCACATACTTCAGATGATGAAGGAGCATCTTTAAGAAGCAATGGTGCAGATCTTTTAACAGTCCAGAACAAACTTCTAACAGTTTCAACAAATCTGAGCTTCGCATCATCAGAACATACATTCTTCAGATTTGATGCTACAGTATTGAATCTGTTGATGAAGCTATTCCAAGTAGCATCAGATTCATTTGCATCCATTGTTGATAAACACTTCCTCTGTACAGAGCCTAAATGCATCTCTATTGTTTTCAAAAAACTTGTAAATAAATGATCAACATTCAGCTTAGGTTTTGGTTTTAGAAGAGTTTCCAATGTGATTGGCTTGGGTTGAGGTGAAGGTGAAATGGTGAATTTTGGAATGGTGATCAGAGGGCGAGGGTAGAAGGGTATGGATGGAGGATCAGATGAAATGATAGTTTTTGATCTGGTTAAAGCATTCAACAGATATGGTTTTGCATTTGATGCATAGGAAACAACATCAAATGTGGTAGAAGAGTAAGGAATGAATGCAGATTTATCAAATAAAAGAGGTTCTGATGAAATCATTTCTGGCAGTTCTTTTATATAGGTTTGAAGAACAGATGGTAGAATGATGGAAAGCTTGGGTTTAAGAGGGGTGATAGTGTCAGATGGTTCAATTCTGGTCTAGAAATTTTTGAATTTGAAACCAGAGGGAAGTTTTTCAGAGGAAAATGGTTTACACGAGGCAAAGGATACACACTCATATGTCCTTGGATTAGGTGTTGGGATGGGATTGTGAATAAGAATTTTAGAAGAAATAGGTTGTTCTGGTTGGTTAACTGCAAGATTTATGAGAGAGGGAGGTGACAGAATATTTGGGTGTATGTCAGATTCTGATGAGTTTGAGGATGTGGTTGGAGTACAAGATGTAGAGGACACTTCAAAAACAGTTTTGAGAGGTGTAACGTTTAGAACCTCTGTCTCAGGGATATTAGTTTCAGATGGGTTGGTTGGTTCTGATTGATTCTCAGAAGGTTTTGATGGAGGTTCAGATGCAGGTGGTTCAGATGTAGGTGGTTCAGAAATAGGTGGTTTAGATGTAGGTGGTTCAGATGTAGGTGGTTCAGAAATAACTTGTGCAGATGCAATAGGATCAGATGCCACTGGATTATATTGTATAGGTTCAAATGTGTTTGATTGTTGTTTTTCTGGTTGTTGTTGTTTTTCTGGTTGCTGTTGTGGTGCAGATTGTTCTGTTGGTTTTGTTATAGGTGGTGGAGTTTGATTTGCTGGTGTTGTTGTTGGTTCAGATGATGGAATAACAGAAGATTTTAATGGAGTAGTGGAAATAGGATCAGATGATTTTTGTGGGGAAAGAACTTTTAATGGTTCAGATTTTTGAGATGGAGCAGGAACAGATTGTTTTTGAGTGGGGTTTTGGAATAGAATTGAATGTTGATTCATTTAAAACAATGTTAGAGAAAGAAGATACAAAAGATTTAGTACCTTTAATCTTGATGCGCTTTGTGGGAACAGAGGGAGCGTCTCCAGATGCTTTCCTCTTGATCAACTTCTGAGGCTTGTCAGCAACTTTTGGCTTCTTCTAAGCAGCAACTTCTTCTGCCTCTGACTGACCTCTTTTCCTTGTGTTCTCATTGTATACATCAGGCATTGGTTCTCTTGCTCTTTTCAGAATATCTGCAGGAATGGGTGTTCCATCTACTTTGCATGCATCAATATATCTTACAATTATATCCCTTGGTTCTTCAGCACCAAATAGTGGAAAGTTTTCAACTGGAATTCGCTTCTGACTAAGTTCAGAAATATTCAGCTTCTTGGGTGCAAATGTGAGTTCCTCTACAATTTTTAGTCTCTGGAGACTCTTTGCATTCAGAGGTTTTCCAACAATGGATTCAAGTTCATCCTTGACTCCAGCTGTATACAAAGCAGTCACCAGACCATTCTCTGTCAGAATGTCTGAAATTAACCTTCCAAAGGGAATCCATGTTCTGATCTTCTGACCCTTATCCTTTACAGATTCTCTTGAAGCATTGATATGGTTCCATAAATGCATGAACAGAATGTAAGGGAGATCTACCTTAGTGCTCTGACTTAAACAGTACATGAAGTAGAGTTGTTCATTGTTCACATAATCTGGAGAATTTGTAGATTTTCTGTGATGAATGCATCCCATAAAAATCTTTGCCCAGATTTTGTAGTCAGGCTTCAGATCTTTAAATTTGTTAGAGGCCTATCCAGAAGTGATGACTTCCTCATAAACTTCTTCCATGTCTACACGCCCAGCTGGCAGATGACATACTCCATCAGTCTCCTCATACCCTATGAGTTTCCTGATTAGATCTTCAGTAATTATAATCTCCTTACCCAGAACAGAAGACAAGATGAATTTGGGATAAACATAAGCATGTATCCAGAATTCTTTCACCAGATGACTGTAAACTGGTCCAAATAATCTGTCAAAGTATTTGACCCAGCCTTGAGCATCAATTATTGAACGAAATTCAAATCCATTTTCAGCTAATGAATCAAATTCCACCATTGATTCACAGAGAACTTCAAGTTTGTCAACAGGAGTTAACAAAGTCCTTTTAGGTATCGTGAATGCAGTCACACCCATATTTGCAGAAGTAACTGCAGCCATGGTTGATTGAAACTGAGCTGCTGTAGAAGATGAGGTTGCCATTGAAGATGATGAAGATGATTTTGACGAGGGTTAGGGTTTTTGTGAAGAGAGAAAAGAAGACAGAAATGCATAAACTTGCTTATGATGTGAAAAGTGTGAAAATGGTAAGAGATGTGGTATTTATAGAACACACTTAAGGCACTCAAACAGACATACAAAGCACGTTTACACATAGCATTTAATGACAATTAATGAAAGAGAATAAAAATCATTTCAAGCATTAATTGATTCTGACAAATTGGGGGGAAAACAAGATTTTCACTATTCAAACCATACCTCAAACGTTTCTTCAGTAGTGTACACGCTATCTTTGCAGATTTAGAGTGACACGTGTTTGCTTGCATGTGCTTTTGAATTCTCTTGAGAAATGAAATGTTAACCAACGTTCAGATCCTCTGAGATTGGTTAGTTCAGATACACACAAATAAACATAAATCTAATAAGCAACAGATGAAATACTTCAGAGTGATAAACATTTTTCATCTGAAAAATTTACTTCTGACAAATATTATTCTGGACACAAATCCATACCAATATTTTTCAGAATAAATTTGAATCTATCTTCAACAAGGGGTTTTGTGAAAATATCTGCCCATTGATGATCTGTATCAACAAAGGCTAAGTTTATAATTCCCTTCTGAACATAGTCTCTGATGAAATGATGTTTAATTTCTATATGTTTTGCCTTAGAGTGTAAAATGGGGCTTTTAGACAAACATATAGTAGAAGTATTATCACAGAATATAGAAATGTTACTTTCAAATATCTGATAGTCTTTTAGCTGACTTTTCATCCAAAGCATCTGCGTGCTACATCCAGCAGCAACAATATATTCTACCTCTGTAGTTGATAGTGCAATTGTGGGTTGCTTCTTGTTGTACCAAGAGATTAGATTTCTTCCTAGAAATTGACAACTTTCAGAAGTACTTTTACTTTCCACTCTGTCTCCAGCGTAATCAGCATCACAGAATCCAACTAATTTGAAATCATCAGATTTTCTGTAACACAAACCCACATTAGAAGTACCTTTTAGATACCTTAGAATCCTCTTAACAGCTGTTAAGTGAGATTCTCTAGGATCTGATTGGAATCTTGCACATAAGCATACATTGAATAAAATGTCAGGTCTAGAAGCAGTTAAGTAGAGAAGAGATCCTATCATACCTCTGTAGAGTTTCTGATCTACTTTCTTACTTACCTCTTCCTTGCCTAGTGTACTAGTTGTATGCATGGGAGTCTTTGCCATCTTACTATCATTCATGTTAAATTTCTTCAGAAGTTCTTTAACATATTTGGTCTGATGAATGTAAGTGCACTTTGGAGTTTGGTTGACTTAAATTCCCAGAAAGAATCTCAATTCCCCTATCATGCTCATTTTAAATTCTGCCTGCATACATTGAGCAAACTCTTTTCCCAACATAGTATTGGTAGATCCAAATATAATATCATCCACATATATTTCACAAATTAGAAGATCTTTCTTAAATGTTTTACAAAAGAGTGTTGTGTCCACTTTGCCTCTGATGAAAATTTTCTCCAGAAGAAAATTGCTTAATCTCTCATACCAAGCTCTGGGAGCTTGTTTTAAACCATACAGAGATTTCTTTAGTTTGAAAACATGTTCTGGGAATTTTTCACTCTCAAAACCAGGAGGTTGGTGGACATAAACTTCTTCTTCTATAATACCATTTAGAAAGGCACTTTTAACATCCATCTGATATAGAGTGATGTTATATTGTGCAGTAAAAGAAATGAGTAAACGAATAGACTCTAACCTTGCAACAGGAGCATAAGTCTCTGTATAATCAATTCCTTCTTGCTGGCTGTAACCTTGAGCAACTAGCCTTGCCTTATTTCTTTCAACTTCTCCTTTCTCATTAAGCTTGTTTCTGAAGACCCATTTAGTTCCAATTATGTTGAATCCTTTTGGTCTTGGAACTAAGTCCCACACATCATTTCTGGTGAACTGATTTAGCTCTTCTTGCATGGCAATAATCCAGTCATTGTCTTGCAGAGCTTCATCCACAGTAGTTGGTTCAATTACTGACACCAATCCAAATAATGATGCTTCAGATGATCTGAGGAAGGATCTTGTTCTGATAGGGTCATCCTTCTTTCCAATGATCACATTCTCTGGATGAGAAGCTTTGATTCTGGAATATGATCCTCTAACAGTTGATTCTTCAGAAATGTTTAAGTTATTCATCTGAGAAGTCAAAGGAATTGTATCTGGCGTTGCTTCTGGTTCCTTCACTTGAGCTTTGTCTGCCTCTGAGTCTTCAGAGTCTGTGAGAATTACTTCTCTATCTGCAGAACTTTCAAACTGCTTTACCTTTTCAATGCCAAGCTTATCATCAAATCTAACATGAATAGATTCTTCCACAATCTGTGTTTCAGTATTGTATACTCTGTAGCCTTTAGAGCGTTCAGAATACCCAAGCATGAAACACTTCTGTGCTTTAGAATCAAACTTGTTCAGATTTTCTTTAGTATTCAACATATAGCAAGTACATCAAAAATGATGAAAATATGAAATGTTGGGCTTTCTATTCTTCCACAATTCATAGGGATTCTTTTCCAGAAGAGTTCTTACAGACACTCTGTTCTGAATGTAACAGGCTGTGTTGATTGCTTCTACCCAAAAGTGCTTTGCCAGATTAGTCTCATTGATCATGGTTCTGGCCATTTCTTGCAGAGTTCTATTTTTCCTCTCTACAACCCCATTCTGTTGTGGAGTTCTAGAACAGAAAAAATCATGAGCAATGCCATTTTCATTAAAATATTTTTCAAAATATTTGTTTTCAAATTCACCACCATGATCACTTCTGACTTTTATAATTTTGAAATCTTTTTCATTCTGGACTTGTTTGCAGAAGTCAAAGAACACAGAATGTGACTCATCCTTGTGTTTTAAGAACTTTACCCATGTCCATCTACTATAGTCATCAACAATGACTAATCCATACTTCTTGCCTCTGATGGATGTAGTTTTCACTGGTCCAAACAGATCAATATGAAGTAATTCTAATGGTCTGGAAGTAGAAACAACATTTTTTGATTTAAAAGAGGATTTTGAAAACTTCCCTTTTTGACATGCTTCACAAAGAGCATCTGAGGTGAACTTCAACTTAGGAAGTCCTCTGACAAGATTAAGTTTATTAATCTGAGATATGCGTCTCATATTAATATGCCCCAATCTTCTGTGCCAGACCCATTGCTCCTCATTAACAGACAAGAGGCATTTAACATTCTGAACCTTGAGTTCTGAAAGGTTTATTTTATAAATGTTGTTCTTCCTCTTTCCACTAAATAGGATTGAGCCATCCTTTTGACTAATAGCTTTACAATATTTTTTATTAAAGATTATGTCATAACTATTGTCACTTAATTGACTTATGGACAATAGATTATGCTTTAATCCTTCTACAAGTAAAACATTAGTAATAGAGGGAAGGTTACCATTTCCACTAGTACCAGATCCAATGATCTTTCCCTTCTGATTCCCTTCAAATTTCACATCACCTCCAGATCTAAGCTCCAGACTTTGGAACATAGACCTTTCTCCCGTCATATGTCGCGAGCATCCATAGTCCAGGTACCATGACTGGCGTCCTGACCTTGCTGCTAAGAACATCTGCAACAGGAATTATTTTACTCTTAGGTACCCAGATCTTCTTGGGTCCTTTTGGGTTAGTTGTTCTGAAGGTTCATCTAAACTTCTGTTTTTCAACATAAGGTTTATTCTGACTAGCCTTAGATTTAAACACATGAATGTTCTTTTCAGAACGAGTGTGTTCAATATCATTCAAGTGACCAAATTTAAAATGGGAATATAAAGGAGTCTTCTTGATGATAATTTTATCAACAGGTTTTGGATTTAAATCCTTTCCAGAGGAAGATTTATATCCAATTCCTTTTCTGTTATTTCTGCTAACTCCATAGATCATAAAAGCCATTTTGCTTCTGTCTGTGCTTTTAGCAAGGAACTTCTAAAAGCTGTAGTCATATTTTTCCAAAATATTTTTGCATTCAGACTCAGTTTCAGAATCAGAGTCTTGTTGAGCTAATTCAAAATCATTTTTCATTTTTAAATTCTTTTCATTTAGCTCAGCCACTTCTGATTTGAGAATATTATTCTCAGATACAAGATTGCTTTGACGCTCCTTGTATTTGAGCTTAATATTGTTATAGCTCTCCAGAACCTCTGATAACACTTTGATAAGTTCATCTTTAGTGAGTTTAGTCATTACCTCTTCAGTTCAGAGTCAGATTCAGATCCTGAAATTCCTTCCTCCTGATCTTCTATGTCTGCCATCAATGCTACGTTGGCACATTCCTCTTCTAACTCAGATTCAGATTCAGATGTATCTGAATCATCCTAGGGTTCCATTAGAACCTTCTTCTTCTTATCAGATTTTCTTTTAGGCTTTTCTTTCAACAGCTTTGGACATTCATTTTTGTAATGCCCAGGTTCTTTACATTCGAAGCAGACAACCTCCTTTTTGCCAGATCTTCTGTGTCCAGAAGATTCTTTTCTTTGGTCAGGCTTCCTGAAGTTTCTAAACTTCTTACCTTTATGCTTCCAGTGTTTGTTTATTCTTCTAGACAACATGGATAATTCATCTTCATCTTCAGATGAGGATTCTTCAGAGCTTTCCTCTATTACCTGCAACGCTTTAGCAGATTTATTAGATTTTAAGGCAATTGACTTACCTTTCTTTTGAGGCTCATCTTCCTCAAATTCAATTTCATGAATCCTCAGTGAGCTGATTAGTTCCTCCAAGGAGATCTTGTTCAGATCTTTAGCCATTTTCAGCGCAGTCACCATAGGTCTCCATCTGGTGGGTAAGCTTCTGATGATCTTCTTCACATGATCAGCAGTAGAGTAACCTTTATCCAGAACCTTTAGTCCAGCTGTAAGTATTTGAAATCTGGAGAACATGGCTTCAACAGATTCAGCTTCTTCCATCTTGAAGGCTTCATACTTCTGAATTAGAGCCAGAGCCTTGGTCTCTTTTACTTGAAGGTTTCCTTCATGAGTCATTTTCAAGGACTCAAATATATCAAATGTAGTTTCTCTATTTGTGATCTTTTCATACTCAGTGTGAGATATTGCATTTAACAATATTGTTCTAGCCTTGTGGTGATTTCTAAATTCCTTCTTTTGGGCTTCTGTCATAGATTTTCTATCTACTTTCTTGTCATTCCCATCAATGGGATGAATATATCCATCTATGACCAAATCCCATAAATCAGCATCATAACTAAGGAAAAAACTTTCAATCCTGTCTTTCCAATAATCAAATTTCTCCCCAACAAACATAGGGGGTTTAATGCTGATTCTATCCCTTTCTTCATATTTGTTGTTAATGTTAGATATTGAAGTATCAGCCATAGTAACAACCAAATATATATCAAAGTTTTTCTTACTGGATCTTTTTTGTCACTGTGAAGTGGTAGCACACACAGAACCGGAGCTCTGATGCCAACTGAAGGTGAGAAAATACTTAGAAGGGGGTTGAATAAGTATGAAGATAAAAACTTAGAAGTAAAAACTCAAATATTTTTATCCTGGTTCGTTGAACTTGTGAGGGCAAGCTGTCTCACAATACAGGCCTCCGAGTTTTTCGATGATGACAAAACAAATTAGAAGCATCATGCTATATCTCTATTTTCATTGCTATACCTCTTGTTTCGGTGTTAAATCGTTATACCCTAATATGTGTCATTACTGAATGTAGCAGGATATGCAAAATGGAAAAAGTTGTTAATTTTGCAGGTTTCTAAGCAGTGAGTCGACCATACAGTCGGCGCATGAAGCCTGGCATTTTTCACAGCTCAGCGCATGGAAGCTATGCGTCGACCGTACAGTCGGCGCATGAGTGTTTTGATTTTCCACGGTTCAGCGCATAAAGACATGCGTCGACCGTGCCACTCAGCGCATGGTGCTGAGGATTTCCCACGGGTCAGCGCACGCCGACCCTATGGTCGACCGTTCGCGCGCTGTGCTGTTTTTCTTGCTGTGTTTAAAAATCTGTTTTGTTGGTTGTTTTGGTTATTACTATAAATAGAGTTTTGTTCATTTTTAACAACTAACAATTGAAAATCTTGAGTAAATTGTCAGGGCAAGAAACGTGAAATAGGTGCAACAAATTTCTTCATCTTCATCCCTCACACAACACACAAATCCACAAATATACACAATCATTTTTGCTGAGATTAGTGTCTTGTTCAAAGGGTGATAAGGTTCGAACGCGTTGATTGAAGATCCGGTTCGAGTGGAAATTGGGGCAGGTGTTTCTTGCAGAAAACCTTGAGGGTTTTACCCATCAAGACTAGAAGGTTTTGAAGGGCTTTTGTCACGGAATAGTTCGTTCAACATTCAAGCAGGTGCGAAGGTAATTGATCAACGGAAGGTTCATCAATTTAGTAGCGAGGGCGTTGAAGTGTTGAAGACTTTCCGGGTTTGATTTGTTGGTGTCTAAGATCAGCCGAGCCGAAGGTTTGAACAACGGAAGGTTTTTCATTAAGGTGGCTGGAACCGGAGGTCATTCACAACAAATTGAAGGGCTTGATTCATCTTGAATCAAGGTGCAAGAAGAGATAGCAAGCATCAACAACATTTGAGATTGTTTGTATCATTGTCTATCAACTCTTGTGTAAACTGTTCATTCCAACAGGTGATATATATTCAATATAATCTCAATTCTAATTTTAGAATTGAGGGCAGACGTACCCCGAAGCGAGGACGACGGGGGAACTGCCTCATCAAATCGTGTGTTCTTCATTTTCTGTCATTTTCAATTCAGCTTATAAAATAAGTGATTCTAGCTTAAGTGATTATTGTCAAACTGTGATACATATTGAGTAAGGTGTTGAAACTCTGTTTTAACTACTAAGTACAATAAGAATATTGTACTAAGGCATTTCCAATCTCTTACTCAACATAAATATCCTTTGTGATATTTGTGCACACAAACTGTTCGACAAAAGTCCTGAACTAAAATTGTCTTATTTTGCTTCTAGTTTTTGTGTGCCCTGTTTTTCATTGGAACTAGGTAACCTCGCAAATTGAAGTAAACAATTGATAAGCATAGTTTGTGTTGTGATTTTATTTTTTCCGAATTGTCATAAATCCATAGGCTTACGTATATCCGGTTTTCCAGTAACCGTTCGTTTTTAGACTACATTTTTCCTCGCCCGCTTCCGCACTTAAAACATTTTCAAAACCAATTTTAAATTGGTAGCGCCGACTCAAATTTTAATCGGGGATCTATTCAACCCCCCCTTCTAGATCCGTGCCATAGTCTAACAGAACTCAACTACTCCAGTCCACCCTATCTAGAGTGATTTGCCTTTCTCAAACAAGGACTTAATCCACTATTTAATCAACTGATTACAATAGTAAGCACTAAGAACAATTGTTCAAAGTCTTCTCAAGAACTACTGATCCTAACTGGATCTTCTTAAGGTTCTCTTACAATCAAATGTAATAATAAATACAAGTGTTAAAATGCTTCTAATAAAGCTTTATCACAACTGTGATTTTTCACTTAAGATTAATAACAATGAAATAATTCTAGCAAGAATATATGAGTTGTATGAGAGCTTTTTAATGAATTCTTTTCAAGTGTTTCGTCAACTGAAGAAGATGAGTGGAGACTTGCTTTTATAGGCACAGTGATCCAAGAGCTTTTCACGTTGAGAATAGTGTACCAAAAGGTCTGAGCCTTTTTGTCTTCACATCAAGTGACCTTTCCTAGAAGAAGAATGCACAGAGAAATCTTTTTTGTCTGTGTTCTTGTGTCTAGCATAAATAAGGAAAGAGTCATTTGGATATTTCAACGGACATAATCTTTGAATTCTTCTTCAACAATTTTCAGCAAGAATCATCAGAGTCTAAGTTAGTCAGAGCCTTCTGATGTTCATCAGAGTTTTACTGAATCAGAGTCTTTGCAGCAAGTGTGCTTTCAGCGTGTATAAGTTCAGAGCAGAGTTATGAGTCAGATCCTCAGTACTGACAGCGTTAGTACTATCAGAGTCTTCTGAAGTAACTGTGCTTGAAAAATCTTCATACATAATTCTTCATTGCTTCAGATGCTTCTGGCTTGCTTCAGATTCTTCTGTAGCTTCTGCTTCAGATCCTTCTGGAGGCAGCGCTCAGAATCTTCTGATGGTAGCGTTCAGAATCTTCTAAGAGATGCTTCTGACGCTTCAGAGCCTTGCATATTTCTTATGTTCAGATCTAATTTGCTTCTGGAGTGATATTTACTTTAACATCTGCAGCAAACATTCTCAAGCAAATTTTAGAGCATATAATTCTTAAATACAAAATTTCATAATAGTTATCATCAAAACATAGAGATATTATTAAGAATCAATCTGTGTTCTAACAATTTCATCAAGTACAACTCAAGGTCTGATGAACAAGGTGACCTACACATCCTCCAAATTGATCCAAAGAAAAGGTGAAAAAGAAAAAAAGAAAGAGATGAAGAAGAAAGGAACCAAAAAAAATTGGATCCAAGTGATGATCAAGTCATCATCAAAAATCAATCATCCATTTTGGTGGATTAGGGTTTTCACCTCATCAAAACTCACGATCCATTGATTTTGATGAAACTTATGGTCAAATCAACTAAGATCCAAGTCAACAAAAGTCAAACAATATAGGATCTTATTAAAATGCAATAAAATGAATTCTTATTCTTCTTCTTCCTTTTTCTCTCCCTTTTATAAAACCTAATATGATTTTTTGTGTTTGTTTAAAAAACTCAATTTTTTTTTATATTTTAATTTATTCTTGACGACATCAATAACAACAAAGCACCTTAAAACAAAATATCTCAATTTTGTCAAAAAATCTTGCTTACAAAATTTTGTTAATCAAATATAATAACACAATATATTTAATTAATACTAATTTTATGTACATTGCTTATTAAATAAATTTTAAAAATAAATTTTTGCACGAGATGATCACTTGTTAATAAAAAAATTCTAGAAAAGTTTTTAGAATGCAAGGAGAATATAATAACAGTGTTATCCACGTATAAAGAATTCTAAGAAAAATGAAGAGCAAAAGTGAATCAATAAAGGCATCCTATTGGTGAGAAAAAGTAAACGCAAAATTATTTTGAAGCAAATGAGAGTTGGTGAAAGGGTCCAATCATATAACATTGAATAGACATATTCTAGTGACGACAATATTATTAAAATAAAGTAAACCATACTTGTGACATTCAAAAATTCATTGGCTCTCTCACGCGTAAACCTTTGTCATGACAAGACAAAACTACAGGGCATGCCCACCCACTTCTATTCAAGCCGTCTTTGTTTACTCATTCTAAACCTCTCCATATAAATACCTGCACTCATGCATGGCATTGTATATTCCACTACACGATCATTAAAACCTCTCTTATATTCACCTCAACCCAAACTCCTCATAACAAATATATATTTCATTTCATATATAAACTCCACTTCACTTAATCATAACTCTTGTTCTTGATTCCATTTATACAAAAGTATAATATAAATGGAGGGTAGTTTATTTAAGCTTGTCTTTCTTTTGCTTGTGTTGAATATCATTAACACAGTAGTGCATGGCCAAGGGACACGTGTTGGATTCTATTCAAGTACATGTCCTAAAGCTGAATCCATTGTTAAGTCCACTGTTGCATCGCATGTTAACTCTGATTCTACCGTGGCTCCTGGTTTACTTAGGATGCACTTCCATGATTGTTTTGTCCAAGGTTGTGATGCATCTGTTCTTGTTGCCGGATCAGGCACTGAGAGAACAGCATTTCCAAACCTTGGTTTAAGAGGCTATGAAGTTATTGATGATGCTAAGACACAGCTCGAGACCGCGTGTCCCAGTGTTGTCTCTTGTGCTGATATCCTCGCTCTTGCTGCTCGTGATTCAGTTGTTCTGGTAAATAACTAACTCAACCAAATATTTATCATTAAAGTTGACGTAAATTAAATATATTACAAGTATGGAATAATGTTTTTCAAATATAGACCTAATTAAACTATGCATACATTGTAGAGTGGTGGGCTGAGTTGGCAAGTTCCTACTGGACGAAGAGACGGACGCGTGTCACAAGCTTCAGATGTCAATAACTTGCCTGGTCCTGGTGATTCTGTTGATGTGCAAAAACAAAAGTTTGCAGCAAAAGGTCTTAATACTCAAGACCTTGTAACCCTAGTTGGTAAGTAATTCAACCTACACATTATTCTTATTTTATTTAGACTTTAATTTGTATATATAGTTAATATAAAGTTTATTTATAAATATATAGGTGGACATACAATTGGTACAACCGCATGTCAATTCTTCAGTAACAGATTGAGAAATTTCACTACAAATGGTGCGGCTGATCCATCCATTGACCCTTCATTTCTTTCACAATTACAAACATTGTGTCCTCAAAACAGTGGTGCTACAAATAGAGTTGCATTGGATAATGGAAGTCAAAACAAATTTGATAATTCTTACTATGCTAATCTAAAGAATGGACGTGGAGTTCTTCAATCAGATCAGGCGTTGTGGAATGATGCTTCTACAAAGACCTTTGTGCAGAGATATTTGGGTATAAGAGGGTTGCTTGGATTGACATTTAATGTAGAATTTGGAAGATCAATGGTAAAGATGAGTAATATTGGAGTTAAGACAGGTACGGATGGTGAAATCCGCAAGATATGTTCTGCTTTTAACTAAATGCATATATAGTTTTCTTCATTAGTCTTTAGTGTTGTTGGCATGCTTGCCATTTAAGTGTATAATACAGTTATAGTCTTCCTTTTTTTATATCATAAGAAATATGTTGGAAGTGTAATAGTATACAAAAGAGTGTGACATTTATACCATTGGAAACTTCTTTGCTTATGATGAATTATTAGACAATTATACCAAAATCATCGTTCAAATAATAAAATATATTTGTATTTTATTCTTGTGTATTTTTAATGAAAGTTTATTGTTGAACTTCAATAATTGATAATCAGAGCTCCGGTCCGATTCACAAGGAAATACAAATGTAGTGAGGTGTGTGATTGATTTTGTTTAAAAAATTCACGTTGAATTGAAGTTCGAAATCGAGGAGAATCATAGATCTTGATTCTCAAGGTTTGAGAAACACGAGCGTTTGAGAACTGAATAATTTGCACAAGAACGAAGATGAATGGCAGAAATGGTAGCTTGAACATAAAGCTTCCATTATTTAACGGAAAGAACTGGAATCGGTGGTCAATTCAGATGTGTGTGTTGTATGGAGCTTAAGATGTTCTTGATCTTATCAATGTTGAATACACGCCGGTTGCAAAAACTGCAACTTAAGCATAAAGAACTGCACAACGTGACACGAGGAAGAAGGATCATAAGGCGTTTGAGCGTGTGGATACGAAGGTGTTTGAGAAAATTGTTGATTCAATATCGAAGGCAGGGTGGGATACACTTGTATAATGCTATGGTGGTGACGTATATATGAAGAATTTCAAATTGCAATCCCTACGCAAGCAATGTAAAAATCTCAGCATGAAGAATAATGAGAAGGTGCCTGATTACATCTCCAGAGTGATTGTCGTCACCAATAAGATGAAGTCTTGTGGAGAAACGCTCTCTGAATAAGTAATCATTTAAAGGGTACTAAAATCACTTCTTCTCAGTTTGATTACATAGTTATAGCCATATAACACTCTAAAGACACTAGCACCATGAGAAATGAAGAGTTTCAGAGTAGTTTGGAGGCAGAAGAGTTGTGTCTAACTAAAAGAAACTTTAAAAAAGAGTTAGAAGAGGCTTTGAAAGCTCATACTCTAAAAGCTTCTTCTGACGAGAAGAACTAGAAGCAAGCATGGATAGAGAACAAGAAAAAGTATGGTGTGATGACACCAGATTTCATCATTTATTTGACTCGATTTATGCATATTTTATTGTCATTTTGTTTACATTTCCACTATTATGCGGGTGTTTTGTTTGTACTTAAGATATTTAGCCATTTAAGAGGCGTGTGCGAAGAAACAAAGAAAAACAGGCAAAAAACGAAAGAAATGGAGCAGTTTGCACTCAAGGCGACCACACGGGACCCACAAACGAAGGAAGAGGAACAAACAGCATGAGTTGGCAAAGTGTGGCATTCGCCACACCCCCATGGCGTTCACCATGCTCTATTTGGTCAAAGCGGTTTGGAACGAGCTTTACTTAGCCCCCAAGAGTCCACAAGCATTCCTACTTTCTCTCCACGTTTTTAGAGCGGTTTTAAGCGATTTTTAGGGTTTTTAGAAATCTATAAATACCCCTTGATGCCTCCACTTTTGATCATCTAAGTTTTTTGCACACTTAGGCCATACTCTGCCCAATTGTAAGCATAACCCTTCACACCGAAGATTTATCGCGTCACTGTAACATCCTTCTAACCCCACATAAAAATACATAATTAATCAGAGTAAATTAACATGCTTCCACAAAGGGCGTTACACATAATTACAAAATCTCGACATTCACCTGTCATACTCATGTAACATTGAAATAAATAGTCATTCTATTAAATTTTCATCTTGCATGTAGCAGCGGATTCAATTATTTATATAAATCCCTTCACAGAATATTCATGTTCATCACATAATCATCAACACTTGGGCACCGAAGCCATTGTCATAATATTTCAAATACATTAAAAACACAGCTTAGAATACATAAATATATCTCTAAGGCATAAACCCAACGATCCCAGTGTTACATAACCAGAGCATGACCTGACCCAACATAATTAAAATACTAAACAGCTGCACCAACAGCGAACTCGCAACTACTAGCAGTACTACACCAAGATACCTGCACGATGTCGTATATGACATCATTACAGCAGAAGGGTGAGAAATATTATCATAATAATCAATGCATACAATTATATATATATATATATATATATATATATATATATATATATATATATATATATATATATATATATATATATATATATATATATATATATATATATATATATATATATATATATATATATATATATATATATATATATATATATATATATATATATATATATTCACAAGTATAGAATACATATAACCCACATTTTCTTACCACAATTCATTTCCATTATCAAATGCATCACAACGCGCATATAAACAAACATGGACATTCATCAAGCATTTTCATCATGCATACATCCATAAATCTCAACATCCCACATAAACATACACATGTTATGCTTTATCCCCCAATTCACTACTACACATTCACATTTCTCAATTACACAAGTGATGCACATACGCATATTCCACAATTCTCACCATACTTCATCATAACTCATCATATACTTTACAAAGCATACTTATATAAACAAATATGGACAATCACCAATGCATATTCATCATGCACATATCCATAATCCTCATCAATCCACATAACATACACATAAGCATTTTTGCATACAACAATCTTATATTCACACTCTCAAATCAACAAGTCATGCGCACACGCATGCTTCATACAAAAATCACCAATATGCCATGTGACTCAATGCAACTCATGTCATGTGGTACCAACACTTGTTATCATTTTTCGATTTTTACACTTAAACCGGTTCCACCCTTCTAGACCGATAACAACAAAGCCCGTCCCCTAGGCTTCAAACTCACCCTTCTAGGTTTGGGACAAGCCACTAGTCTCCACGAAACTAGCAAACATTGTCTCTTGACTAAATGATGCATGTGCAATCAACCAACAAAAATGCACTTAAGACCGTTCCCGCATCTTAATCCCATGCATTCAAATAATTCTTCACATACGAATTATAACATGATTGCACACACAACATATCACAACAGTCATCAATGTATTCATTTATAAATACCATTATCACATCATCAAACAATGCACACATATCCAAGATATGTTCCCATGAATTTCTCACAATTATTAAACAATGCACGCATATCCACGATATGTTCCCATGCATTCTTCACACTTAATCACATGCACACAATATGCATTTATAACATCTATCAAGCAATGCACACATATTCACAATATGTTCTCATGCATTCTCAAGTAATTCATCATACAAGAATTACATCATGCTTACACGCATAACACATTTACCACGCAATGCACATATATTCATAACATATTCTCATGCATTGTTCACATATAATCTCATCCAATCAATATACATTCTCAATATCGTGCCAAACGGCGACGAATTCATCACAATAATCATGCATTTTAAACATGTTAAAATAATGCATACAAATATTTGTCAAAAGAATGCAATTCATATTCGCAAATATATCTCTATGCATATTCATCTCATGCAAGTATATACAATCTATGTACATTCATACTAATCCGTCATACATTTCCATTCAATTCAGACAAATGCATAAAATTGCCAAATGGCCATGTTTCACACTCCACGACCCACAACCTAGAATTCACGCCACATGGCTACCCACAGCATGTCATATCACAACAACACACAAACTATCCATTCAAATAAGGATTAGACATAACCGAACAAAGAAATCTGCGTGGGAAGGAAAAAACACAGAAAACAGGAAAATGTTGTCGCATTCGCCAACCTTCGTCTGGCGAATCTTCGCTGCTTCGTTCGCCTGGCGAACTTGCCAGCGAAGACCACTGGGAGCTATTCTGGAATTACTCGCTAGCACACTCGCCTGGCGAACCTTCGCCACACTCATTCGCCTGGCGAACTTGCCATCGAAGACAGGGCAATTTGGTTCTGTTTGGGTTCGCTACCATTCGCTAGGCTTCGCCCGGCGAATGCTCGCTGATGTTCGCTCGGCGAACCTGCGAGACCAGAACCCCCATGGCTGTCCAAAATCCCAAACCTCACAAAATCAACCGGTTCCAAACCAAACAACTCTAGTAAGCTCAACCCAATAATACCCGACTATACTACTCCTTCCATCCTCGATTCTAACCGGTTAAAACACCATTCTACCGATTAATTCATTTTCGACCTAGAAATGAAAGTATAGAAAAACACCCAAACAACCCACACAACACATACATAATCATATACATGGATTAGATAATAATGTTTCTCACCCTTACCTCGGTTTAATCGAAGCTTGAAGCGGATCCTTGAGCTTTCCAAGTTTTTCCCTCTTCTCTTCTCTTTTCTCCTCTTTCTTTCTTTCTCTTCTCTTTCTCTTTCTTTTCCTTCTATTTTCTTTTCCATCTATTTCCCTTAATATACTTTCCATTTGATTTTCTTTCCATTATATTTTTCTTCTCATAATATCTACCAAATCCTTTCTCACAAAATATCTCATCTTGACATTAATTAGAAAATATCTGGTAAATCCACATTATTCTACCAAATATAATAAATCAGTTAAATCCATTAATCCATATAATTTAAATAAATCCAATGATTCCTTTAAATCAAATAAACCACTTAATTAGTATCAATAATTAATTACTGAAAATTGGGCTGCTACAGTCACAAGTCGAGTATGTATCAAGTTTGGATCATCCCTGTACAAGTTTTATTTCCATCAAGATTACTTCAGCATTTATTGTACCAGTTTCAAGACTCTGTTTGGAGCAGGTTTTTAATTCACTCCACTTTTATATTTACTTTGTCTTAGAGCTTGACAATGTCAGATGCTTCTCTTGTCTGAGTCTTAAAGCTTTGGATGAGTAATGTTCAAAAGTGTTGACTAGAGTAGTCCGGAGCTTGATTATCTTGTAGAACACACTTCTTAAAATTCAGAGTGTGCTAGGTTCAGAGTTTGATGATGTCACATGTCACTTCTTCAGAGTCAGAAAATATATCTAGTATCTACAAACTTAAGATAACAATTAGGGTACAAAATTATTCTCTGTGAATCCTTGTATTATTATCATAAAAACATAAGTCCAGATGTATAACCAAATCTTGTTCTTACAATCCCCCCTTTTTGATGATGACAAAACCATGTATTTTGATGAACAACTTTTACTTGGTTTAATCACATAAAAACATATAAGAGTGAGGTTTGTAAGCTCGCCCTGAGTTTTATACTATTAAAAATTATTTTTCAACTCAAAACTTCAGAGTTAGGTTTGCAAGCTTCTCCTAAGTTTAAGACTTAAAATATTTTTAATATATAAAACATTTCAATCAACATTAAAGTAATAGCTTCCATGTACGAGAAGGCCTGGTTAAAATTTCTTATGATTTGAACTTTCTTGTCTTCATGTATCAAAGTGTTATATTAGAAAGTCTGGTTATTAAGAATTTGTCTTGTATTGGAGTCTTGGTTAAAACTTGTATCAGATCTTGATTGGAATTCTTGATCTCTTGTATCAGAGCCTGATTTAAAGCTGGCTTGTATCAAAACTTGGTTTAAAACCATATCTCAGACTCTTTTTTCTGAATAGACTGGTTAATCATAAATCTAAAATTTAGATAACCTAGTTAACCAAACTTCTAGAAGACATGGTTAACTAAATATAATTCCCTTAGAATCATTGGTGAACTTCATCAAAATTCCCAGAATCATATGTTAGAAAGAATCATCAGAGTCAGAATGTTTGGGATATATAATAGAAATAAATATATCAAAAATCATATCTATTCTTCTCCCCCTTTGTCATCAATCAAAAATATAAAGATAAAGATAAAGACAAAGTAACATTTTATTAAGATTAAAAGAGATAAAGATACAGAAACATAACTAGGAATCAAAAACTAAAGAAAGCAACATTTAAAAAGTTTGGTTTTTTAGGTTGGGGTGGTAGTCTTGACAAAATAGCGTGAAACATTCCTTCAGTCTTTGTGTTGGCCTGAGCTTGTTCCTTGAACATATTCTCTTAATTGTCTAGGCGAGACCTAACAAAATATTCTCTTGCTTTAATTCTTTCAGAGTCTTCAACACAAGAGAAATGGAATCTGATACTTCCATGGGCTTTCTCGAATCAATGTAAAGATTAGATGTTAGTTGGTAATAGTTATTGATCAGATGATCAATTTCTCAAATTGGGACCAATTTAACGATATGTTAAGCAATCGTAGCACAATCTATGAGGAAGATCATATTATAGGAAGTCGGTTAATAACAATGTTTATGTTAAAACATGCTAGAGAAATGACATGTAAGTCATTCTCCTAGAGTAATGTCGCACAAAAATAAAAAGAGAACGGCCTCATCTTAATCAAGAACTACCATCGATTAATCAAGACAAACTATTACTATCCTAAAATGTAAAGAAAGATCCAAATGATCATTCAATCACAGGTTTGAAAGAATGAAGGTTAAAGAACTTTAAAAACCAACAATCCATGACTTTTAAGATCTCATTAACCAAAACTAAAAAATCAAAATAAAAATGAAAGGAGATAAAGATAAAATAAAAAGATCAAGAATAATTCCTAACACAATGAAAGAAAAAAAATTACAAAACAAATATTAAAAATTAAAAAAAAAAACAAGAAGAAAATAAAAAAGAAAATAAAAAAGAAAAAGAAAAAGAATAAAGAAAAGGAAAGAGGTGGTGGCGTGTAAATGGTGGGTGTTAGTGAATCATCATGGGCTTTACATAATAAGCCTACCAATTCCAAAACCAGGCAATGTTAAGTTGGAACAAAAACACTGTCAGCAAGAAAAACAAATAGAACATCATTTTCTTCACCGTGACCAAAACGTGTTTCAGAATATCATCAACACAAAAACACACAGGACCAAGACCAAAATCAATCCAACAAAATAATTTCTCCCAAAATGTGAATCGGTGGCTTACGACGGCGAGGAAGAAATATTGGAGGTGTTCAGGTCAATGTTATGTCATCTTTCTTGATTTTGTTTCTATTCTCGATCTCTTCCTCTCTTTTCGATTTCCTCTGTTTCTTTTTCTGTGGTGTAAGATTTGAAGGTTGTTGTTGATTTAAAGGTTTGTGTTTTGAATCGGATGTCTTTAAACAAAATATAAAAGGTTTCTTCTTGATCAAGAAACACACAAGGGTTAGGGTTAATAAAGAAAACAAGGTAAAACAACAAGGAACAACAAGGATTGGTTATAAACTGTTATTCTTTCCTTACTCTTAGAACAAGATTACAAGTATAAAAGAATAACAATATAACCTCTCTCTCTCTCTCTCTCTCTTGAAATTAGGATTTCATCTTCCTATTTTTCCTTATACCAAGATTGAGAAACTAGCATCTTATTCATAAAAAAAATAGCACACTAACCTAATGGGCTTTTTAACAATTACCCACTACAAGCTAACTTAGGGTACAAGCTAACTTAAATAATTGGGCTTACAAGCAAGGCTCAATTCAACATGATAACAAACCTAGCAATATTGACTAATGCATGTTAGAACAAACTTCGATTACAACACGCATTACTCCGACAGTAGCATGTGAACATACTTCGACCTCATGCTTAATTCATGTCGAACCAGAAGCTACCCTTCAAATGTACTAGAGTTTGATCCAATATCTCACAAATATCCATCTTGGATCTAACTCTATAAGATCAAGAAACTAGCTTTCTTCATGCAGCTTTAACAACTGCATACAGTGGAAAAACTTTCAACTGGGCAACATCTTGGTGATCATATCAGCAGCATTATAATCTGTCAAAACCTTCAGTCCTTGGACTTCTCCATGCTCGATTACCCCTCTGAAGAAATGCAGCCTCACATAAATGTGCTTTGTTCGACAGGTGTATTGCATTTTGACTATCACATTTAACAAATGATAACTTGACCTTGAAGTTTCAGCTCCTTTGCAAAACCTTCAAGCCACAATGCTTCCTTCACAACTTTAGTTAGGGAAATATACTCCGCTTCAGTGGTTGATAAGGCAACAACCTTCTGAACTGTTGCTTTCCAACTGATTATTATTAAAAACATGGTGAACACATATCCAGAAATAGATTTTCTGGAATCCATACAACCTGCATAATCAGAGCCGACATATCCTTCGATTGCTGCTTTACTATCTTCACCCAAGGCTCCACCATAAATTATGACTCTATCTAGAGACCCATTTATGTACTTTAGAATCCACTTCAATTCTTTCTAGTGAGCCTTTCTAGGATTCGCCATGTACTTGCTTACATGACTTACTGCATATCGGGTCTAGTATAGACCATAACATACATCAAAGAACCTACTATGTTAGCATATGGAATGCTATTCATATAAGTTCTTTCAACATTAGTGTTGGGACACTGATCTATACTCGGCTTGAATTGAAGGTTTGTCGGAGTCACAATAAGCTTTGAATTTGACATACCAAACTTTTTGAGAACCTTCCGTAGGTAGGCCTCTTGAGATAAGCATAATTTTGACTACTTTCTATCTCTTCGGATGTTAGTCCCAAGAATCCTGGACGCAGCTCCTAGATCCTTCATGTCGAACTCCTTATTAAGTTCAGCCTTCACCCTCATTACATCTTCGACATTGTTGCTTGTTATCATAATATCATCCACATAGAGCAACAAAATAACAAATGAATTACCCAGTCGAAATCTGAAGTAAACACAGTGGTCGAACTGACTTCTGATGAAACTTATGTGTGCCTTGAACTTATCGAATCTCATATTCCACTGTTGAGGAGATTGTTTCAGTCCATATAAGGATCTATTCAGCTTATACACATAATATACCTTCCCTTTATGGACACGCCCTTCAGGTTGCCTCATCAGGATTGTTTCATCTAAGTCACCATACAAGAATGCAGTCTTCACATCCATCTGTTCTAGTTCAAGGTCGAACTATGCCACTGTGGCAAGCAACATTCAAATGGATCTGTGCTTCACAACAAGAGAGAACAAATCATTGAAGTCGACACCTTTTTTCTGAGTAAACCCCCTAGCAACCAATCTTGCCTTGTATCTCTTCGACGCCACTCCTTCGATTTCTTCCTTAACTTTGAAAATACATTGCACATGAGTGTAAAGGATTCCTTGTAGGCCCCCAAAGATCAGCATGAATGTAATCTAGGGATCCATGTGGTCTTTGCTTTCCTTTGTTAAACTTCGCGGGATTTACCAAATACACAAGATTCACAAAACTCCAACTTTTCTACTTTTTCACCTCCTAGCAGGTTCTGCTTCCTCAATTCGAACAGGCCTCTTTCGCTGACATGGCCCAATCTCATGTGCCATAATTATGTCTTCGACACAGGTTTCGTGGATGCAACATTTATTGAACCACTTACACCCTCAGCCTCAAGGGTACACAAGCCTTGTTTTTCATGCCTCTCAAGACTTCCTTCGACCCCTTAATGACTCTTAGGATACTTTTCTCTCCTTGAAAAATGTATCACTTTCTGTCGAATTCACCAAGAGAAATCAAATTTCTCTTCAAGTCATGTACATACCTGACTTCAATCAATAACCTTATTGACTCATCATGGAGCTTGAATCTTACAGATCCAACACATGCAATTTTGTAAGATTTGTTGTTTCCCAGCAGCACAGATCCACCATCTTGATCACATAGCTCCTCAAACAATTCTCTATTTGGAGTCATGTGTCAAGTGCAACCTGAATCCATGATCCACTCTTTTCTCGAGTCGCCACTTGAAACCACAAGAACATCATATGAGCCAAAGTCATCTTGAACAATGGATGCGTTGCCATTACCTCCATGATCTTTCAGGCGTTCAGGGCATACCTTTCTTGTGTGACCCTCCTTCTTACAGTGATAACATTGAATGCCAGATGTTTCACCACTATAATATTTATGTTGACTTTTACCTTTCTTCTTGTCGAACCTACCATCCTTTCACCAGAATTTTCCCTTAACGACCAAGCCTTCGCCCACCGTTGAAGGTTTATGCTCCTTTCGTTCGTTCATGTCCTTAGAATACAAGGCTGATTGGACTTCTTCAAAGGCTAGGGACTCTCTTCCATACAAGAGAGTTTCTTTTAAGTGAGCATGTGTTTTGGGCAAAGCACACAGCAACAACAGTGTTTGATCTTCATCATCGATCTTCACATCAATATTTTCAAGATCAAGAATCAGCTTGTTGAACATATCCAACTGCTCAGTCAACACTTTGTCTTCACTCATCTTGAATGAATACAAAGCTAGCTTCAGGTAGAGTCGATTTACCAGAGATTTGGTCATGTACAAACTTTCAAGTTTTACCCATAATCCCGATGATGTAGTCTCCTTTGATACCTGTCGAAGAACCTTATCACCAAGGCTCAACAATATTGCGTTGTGGGCTTTCTCAATCATGCCCATCTTTTCTTTTGTCGTTAATGTAGCGTCCATGGCTGCCTCTCCCTTCAACGCTTCCAAACAACCCTGTTGAACCAGTAGAGCTTTCATCTTCAAACGCCACAGATCGAAGTCGTTCACTCCAGTGAACTTTTCAATCTCATACTTTCTCGAAGGCATCTTTTCCACGCTCACTGCACCAATTTGTTGTGAATCGGATGTCTTTAAATAAAATATAAACGGTTTCTTCTTGATCAAGAAACACACAAGGGTTAGGGTTAACAAAGAAAACAAGGTAAAACAACAAGGAACAACAAGGGTTAGTTATAAACTGTTATTCTTTCCTTACTCTTAGAACACGATTACAAGTATACAAGAATAACAATATAATCTCTCTCTCTCTTAAAATTAGGATTTTATCTTCCTATTTTTCCTTATACCAAGATTGAGAAACTAGCATCCTATTTATAAGAAAAATAGCACACTAACCTAATGGGCTTTTTCACCAATTACCCACTACAAGATAACTTAGGGTACAAGTTAACTTAAACAATTGGGCTTACAAGTAAGGCTCAATTCAACATGCTAACAAACTTAAAAATATTGACTAATGCATGTTAGAACAAACTTCGACTACAACACGCATTACTCCGACATCAGCATGCGAACATACTTCGACCTCATGCTTAATTTCTGTCGAACCAGAAACTACCCTGCGACCATACTAGATTTCAATCAAATATCTCACAGTTTGTTTGAGCTATTTATGAAGGTGAGTTGTGGGTTGATTGGGTTTGAAGAGTAAGAATGATTAACGGAGAATGAAGGTTTGAGTGATGAAGATTTGGGATTCAATTTCTACAAAGTTAATTTGGCTCCGAGGCTTATTTTTTATTGTGAGGGGGAGGTTCGTATTTATAGTGCAAAATGAGGATTGAATTGGAATGGAATTTCTCTATGCATTTTGATTTTGTTTTGTGATGTTTGCAAGGTCGTTTTGTAAATTTGAAAGGTTCCTTTTGTAATGTGATGTGGTATGGCCGATTTTGTGTATGTTGTATTGTGTGGGGTCATGTGGAAATTGGGATGCTTGGCTCAAGAGACGCACAAGGCTTGAATGGATTTTTTTGTTTTGCTTAGAAAGTTTGTGTATTCATTGTAAAAGGCTTGTTTAGTGTGTTAGTTTTGGCTTGATGATGGCTCGTAATTGTCTTTGCATGTAGTATTATGAGTAGGAGTCCTGGCTTGTGGAAATTTAGTGTGGTGGCTCGTGATGACTGGTGTTTCACTTGTTGCTTGCTTGCGTGAAGTGTAGATGGCTGGAATCGCGTGAAGTTGATTTATGTATTTGAAGGTTTGGAATGACTAAGTGTGTAAGGTTTGCAGATTGTTTCATTGTGTGGCTGGCTGATGGTTGCTACGTGATTTTTCTTGGAGGCTTGTATTGAAATTGTGGCATGAAATGCAGCAGGCTGACATTGTGGGGTCATCATGCTCACATTGCCTTGTCCATCTTTTTTCTTCATGGATTTGTTTTTTATTCACCATCTCCAAGAAAAAATACTTATATCTTCCACGTCTTTTGATGTCATCGAGATCCATAGAAAACTATATCATTTTTAGATTTCCAAATCAACCAAACTATATCATTTTTGCTATATAAAAACTAAAATTAAAATTAATTAATGAAACACTTGTAAAAGGAACGAATATTATAGTATATTTGGATTGAGAAAATGACAAAGTAAGCCATCCAAAGTGGCCTTCGATTTGACATATTCTAGTCATAATCGATAACAAGATAAAGTAAACCTCACATGTATTTGACATTCACACACATTATTCATTCCCTAATCTAAACTAATTGACATTTGCATATATGCCACTAACGTTAGGAACCTTTGTGACGAGAAGACAAAATTTGAGGGCCAGCTAGCATCAACCTATTACTCAGTCTTCCACTCCGAACACCCACTTGAAGCCATCTTTGTTTACTTTTCTCTTCATTTTGACCCCAAAAGTCCAAACCTTTGCATATAAATACCTTTACTCATGCATGACATTACATATTACATTCGGCTCAATCATTACAACCTCTCTTATATTCACCTCAACCTTAAACTCCTGATAACAACTAGATATTCATTTCATCTATAAACTCCACTTCAATTAATCATAACTCATCCTTCTTGATTCGTATTTATAAAAATATAATACAAATGGAGAGTAGTTTGTTTAAGGTTTTGTTTCTTTTGCTTGTATTGAATACAGTGAACACAATAGTGTATGGCCAAGGGACACGTGTTGGATTCTATTCAAGTACATGTCCTAAAGCTGAATCCATTGTTAAGTCCACTGTTACATCTCATGTTAACTCTGATTCTACCGTGGCTCCTGGTTTACTTAGGATGCACTTCCATGATTGTTTTGTCCAAGGTTGTGATGCATCTGTTCTTGTTGCCGGATCAGGCACCGAGAGAACAGCATTTCCAAACCTTGGTTTAAGAGGCTATGAAGTTATTGATGATGCTAAGACACAGCTCGAGACCGCGTGTCCCGGTGTTGTCTCTTGTGCTGACATTCTTGCCTTAGCTGCTCGTGATTCCGTTGTTCTGGTAAATACAATTGACGTAACTTGAATATGTTACAAGTGTGTAATGATTTTTTTCAAATATGGACCTAATTAAATTATGCATACATTGTAGAGTGGTGGGCTGAGTTGGCAAGTTCCTACTGGACGAAGAGACGGACGCGTGTCACAAGCTTCCGATGTCAATAATTTGCCTGGTCCTGGTGATTCTGTTGATGTACAAAAACAAAAGTTTGCAGCAAAAGGTCTTAATACTCAAGACCTTGTAACCCTAGTTGGTATGTAACTCAACCTACAAAATATTCTAATTTTATTTAGGATTTTATTTGTATATTTAGTTAATATAAAGATTATTTATAAATGTACAGGTGGACATACAATTGGTACAACTGCATGTCAATTCTTCAGTAACAGATTGAGAAATTTCACTACAAATGGTGCGGCGGATCCATCCATTGACCCTTCATTTCTTTCACAATTACAAACATTGTGTCCTCAAAACAGTGGTGCTACAAATAGAGTTGCATTGGATAATGGAAGTCAAAACAAATTTGATAATTCTTACTACGCTAATCTAAGGAACGGACGTGGAGTTCTGCAATCAGATCAGGCGCTGTGGAATGATGCTTCTACAAAGACCTTTGTGCAGAGATATTTGGGTATAAGAGGGTTGCTTGGATTAACATTTAATGTAGAATTTGGAAGATCGATGGTAAAGATGAGTAACATTGGAGTTAAGACAGGTACTGATGGTGAAATCCGCAAGATATGTTCTGCTTTCAACTAGCGTAAAATTTACTGAACTGAGTTTGTATTGTTGACATATTCTTTATTGAATTGAGTTTGTATTCTTCTGCTTTCGACTAGTTTGAATTGTTGGCATATTCTTTATTAAACTAATTAAAACACACAGTGTGATGATTAAAAATTGAAAATATTTATGCAGTTGGGTAAACACATAAATTATTTAGATTCAAATTTGGAGGTGGTCTAAATAGAATCTATATACATTACGAAAAAATAATATTCAAAAAATATTTGAGGATGTGACAATCGACGCTGACTCTTAATCCTTTGTTTGTTCCATCTAAATTGTCTAATTGCAATATTTTTTTTCTAGCATCACACCTAATATGACATTTTCTAATGGAAAAATCTTTAAATTTTCCATACTAATAATAAAAATCATACGCTTAGTCAAAACTATTTTACATATTTCTGCTGGAATTAGTCGAAAATATGCATCTTAATTAAGAATGTTTCTGGTATTATTAGTTAAAAATATACATGTTAATTATGTCTTATATTGCTTAGCTATTTAGAGTAAATCTAAATATAATATTATATATTGGTTTAAATATCTAGTAATTCAAAAATAATTTTTTTATAAATAGAGATAATTTGTAGTTCTGAATACACATGAAAATTACTTATTTCAATTATATCTAAGTCATTTTTTTTAATTTTTTAGTTCACAAGAATAAATAATGGAACTTTATTTAATAAAATATCGTTAATCGATATGCTTAATGTGAATGTGCAATTTATGTTAAGTTTTTTAAAATATCTTGAAGGGGATTCGTCGGTTAATCTTTTTGCATTCAATTTGCAAAAATTGTTGGGGCGAATCGAACTTAAAACTTAGTGTAAACACATATTTTGTAATTATTTTATGCAATTTTCATCGTACCGTCTTCATCATCTTCTTCTGGTTCATAATTTGTAGCCCCCGACACAAGATCGAACAATTAAGACTTAAAGATTGTGCAAAATTTATTTGTATTTAAGTTATTATATTTCTTTTTCAAATTTTAATAAATTCAAAAATAGTTTTTTATTTTTAAAATAAAATATATAGATATATTAAAAACTTCAATATATATATATATATATATATATATATATATATATATATATATATATATATATATATATATATATATATATATATATATATATATATATATATATATATATATATATATATATATATATATATATATATATATATATATATATATATATATATATATATATATATATATATATATATGATTTTTTTAAATAGAATATATTATATTTTTATTTTTATATTATATAATTAAAAAAATATTTTTTTTAAATTGAATAATATATAATATATATTTTTAAAAAACAAAAATATTTTTTGTATAAAAACAAAATATATTATAACAGAATATATTAATTTTTGAAAATAGAATATAATATTATGTTTTATTAAAAACATAATATATTATACTTTTATTTTTATTTTTATAATATATAATAAAAACAAAATAGATTATATATGTATAAAAAATAGAATTAAAAATAGAATTTTTTTTTTAAATTAGAAAAATATATTATATTTTTTTAAAGAGTTGCAGATGGAGAAGGAACGTCATGTTCATTGACACCCCAAATAATAAAACAGTGCGATAATTGACGCTAACTTAGGCAAAACGTAAGGCGGAAGAATGTGAGGCGATGATAAATATCCAAATGAAAGCAATGAAGAAGAGACAAATTGAGATGGAGGAAATAATGCGGCAATTTCTTTCACAACAAGGGAACCAAATAAATGGGGGTGATGTGGATGATGATGATGATGTGGATGAAATGTTGATTGATTTTTAATTGTTATTTTACTTTTTGTAAAACATTTTTAATTATTTTAATCATTTTTAACTGAAATTCTTATTTTTAATTGTAAACAAATTTATAAATTTGTTATTATTAATTTTGTATTTTAATCATTTATTAAAAAAAATCAATAAAAAATTAGTCTGCCACATAGCAACACGATGCTAATTGATAATAATTTTTCAATTTATCAGTGTGGAAAACACGACGCAAAACTGATATTTGTGTCATGAAATTCACGTGGCAAACCTACCAATCTGACTTACAGTTCAACTATACAGCAAAATTTGTGACGTGAAAATTATGTGGCATAACTTTATGACGTGAAAATCACGAGGTAAAGTTGTGACGTGATTTTCACGTGGCAAAAAATTTGCTGCAAGTGCTCCTACCTCGTGATTTACTATAACGCTAATTTAGCTTTGTGACGTGATTTTACCTTTGTGTCGTGAAAATCACGTCGTTAATAATTTTTTTGTAGTGTTGTATTTTGATACCTTCTTAGTGTGCAAACCATAACTTGAGCTATGAGAATTGGATTGATACGTTCAAATATTGGTTGGAAAGCTTAGACAAAAAGCTACAAGTTTTATGTTGAAGTTAGAAACTAATTCAAAGTGAAGAGGAGCCAAATTATCAGTTTTTTGTTCCAAACTTAATAAAAATGAAATAGTTAGTTTTGGACCAACTTATGTTTTTCAAGTCGGTGCTCTTAAAGCCCAATATACTTTATTATTTAAGTTAAACTCAGCGTTATGGAAAGCAAGACAATTTTTAAGAATTAGAGAGAGCATTAGGATTATATGACCAACTAAACTCCAAGGTTAATCTAGTATTTCAAAATTTCGTCAAGACTTGGAGGTTATTATATTATCAGTTTTTATTCAATTCCTTTCAATCATGTTTTGTGTATTCTTATTTGCAGAATTCGAGTTGCATATAATAGTGTTGATTAAATTTGATTGATGCATGTTCCTTAACTTCACGTGTTAACTTAGCTTTTGCATTAACTTGACCCGATCTTCCGTCGGCATGCTTAATGCGGCAAATAAGAATATAATTCACATAGTAGTGATCACGCTTGTTTAATCGATACTATAATCAAATAGGAATTAAATCTGCTTGGGATATTGGTAATATAATAACGATGATATATCTAAAATTACTGAACCATTAGATTAATTCGTTAATCATAATTGTAATAGTTTTCTTTACTTTTAATTTTCCGAAAACCTCAAACCCCCCTTTCGTTTCTTTCCTTTGGTTAAAATTAACTTAGAGTTCTTGTGATACAACTCGAGTTTCGCTTCCTTATTATACACTTTATTTACTCGTCTTTGACCTGTGAACGATTGCGAATCAAATTGGCGTCGTTGTCAGAGACTCTCTATTTATTTTAACCAATTTTAGAATCCTATTTTTAGAGTCTTGTTGGCAATTTTTATGTCTTTGTTTGTTAATTTTTAGGGTTGCAATAGATTGGTAACTATCTCAACCTATCAAATGACTCTCTAAGCTACTATTTCAAATTGCTCCAAAAAAATTTTAGAAAACTAAAAAAAAAAAATCAATAAACAGTACTAACTTCTAAAGAATTTTGAGCTTCAAAATTGCAAATTCCTCTTTTTCTAATTTTGTATTTTCAAAAAAAATTGTAGATTCTTTAATTGATTTTATTTTATTTTTAGTTATATTTTCATAATTTTTAGATTTTATTTTAATCGCTTTTCTATTTTTCCATTCTTTTTCTTAATAGGGGCATTGTTGGCATTTTCGTAATAGTTGCATTGTAGTGCTTTCTGATTTTATTTGATTTTGTGTTGATTATGTGTTAATTTGATTCTAATTTTGATTTTTTTATTGATTTTATTAGTCATATTTGATAGTGATTTTATTAGATTTTACGTTGATTTGATTATGATTTCATTTGATTATGCATTCTCATTAGTGATAGGTATTTTATTTGATTATGTGTTAATTAGATAATCATATAATGGCTGATCAAAATAGAACCTTAAGAGAATATGATGCACCAAATGTTAATTATAATTCATTATGTATTGAATATCCTGAAGTTGATGTAGCATTTGAATAAATCTACTTTAATACATTTGTCGTCAAGGTTTATTGGTCTTGTAGGTGAAGATTCTCATAAGCATTTGAAAGAACTCTAGGTTATATGCTCTACGCCATTTAGGCCTCAAGGAGTCACAAAGGATCATGTCAAGCTCAAGGCCTTTCCATTCTCACTGTAAGGTGCTGCGAAAGATTGGTTGTACTATCTTCAACTGAAATTTGTTACAAGCTGGAATGATTTGAAGAAAGTGTTCCTAGAAAGATATTATCCTGCCTCAAGATTTGTTTCGATTATAAAATAAATATGCGGTATTATACAAATTGATAGATAATCTTTGAAGGAGTATTAGGAGAGATTTAAGTGATTAGTGTATATTTGTCCTCAGCACCAGATCTCTGAGCAATTAATAATTCAGTATTTTTATGATGGATTGTTGCCTATGAACATAAACATTTTGGATGCTCCTAGTGGACGAGCACTAGTTGATAAGATCTCAGCTGCAACAAAAGCTTTAATTAAAAATATGCCAGTCAATTCTCAACAATTCACATCCAGAAACAATTATGTAGTTCTAACAAAAGGAGTGAATGAAATGCAAGCTTCTTCTTCCCACAAAGTCATGGAAAGCAGACTTGAAAAAATGACTTCACTTGTTGAACATTTAGCATTAAGTAAGGCTCAAACATAAAGGTTATGTGGCATTTGCACTTCTCTTGAACATCCAACAGATTCATGCCCTACTTTGCAAGAAGGTTTCATTATTGAGTTGCACCAAGCGTATGCAACAAACATTTACAATCCTCAAAGAAACCACCATTATAGGTACCATCCAAACCTTTGGTATAGGAATCTACCTCTACAAAACACTCTATAAGCTTCCGGACCTTCATTATAGGACCTTGTCAAACAACTCTCCATATAGAATCTCCAATTTCAGGAACAAATTGATTCTAGTATTCAGAATTTGGAGACACGAATTGAACATCTTATCACTTTAATGAATGCCATGCAGACTCAAAGATCCAACCAACTACCTAGCCAAACAGTAGTGAATCCAAAAGCTCCTAATTTGAGAGCAATTTCCTTAGGGTCTGGAAAAAATGATGAAGCGATAAAACCAGAAAAAAGTAAAAAATTATTGAGCACATGCCTGATTCTGAAGTTGTTGTTGAAAAAGAGTATCTACCATGAATTCCTTTCCCACAAAGATTAGTGAAAACTAAAAAAAATGAATGAGGAAGAAATGGACAAGGAAATGTTGGACGTATTCAGGAAAGTAGCAGTGAACATCCCACTTCTTGATGTCATTAAGCAGGTTCCCAAATATGCAAAATTTCTAAAATACTTGTCTACGCATAAAGGGAGATTAAAGGGACTAAGTGTTTCAGCTTTCATTCATCCTATGCATTTAAGTTAAAAAGCCTAAACGAGCCAGAATGGTTTAACTCTCATTCAGACCATGCCCCAAAAGTGCACATATCCAGGAAATTTATCTATTTCGTGTACCATTAGGGATAGTAAATTTAAAAATTGCATGTTATATTTAGGAGCTTCTATTAATAATATGTCTACTTCTATTTGTTAGTTTTCTGTTTCTGAGATTGGCAGCAATTTTGTTAAAATATGTTTCACAGCAAGATGTTGAGCAAGATATCTTGACATGTTAGTCAGACATCATTGCGTAGATGTTAAGCACGATGTTGTGACATGTTGGTTAGACATCAGTGCAGGTTTTGTTTTACTTCTTGGAAGATATGTTCTTAACCTGTGAGATTCTCTATGGTTTTAGTTCACATTCTATCGTAGTCCAAGGAGGGTTATGTTAGGAACATCAGTTATGTTCCAAAGGTACATTTGTTTCATAAAAAGGGTATTGGAGTCTTTTTAGGAAACATTCGATTTTGTTCCTATTTTTATGCAGAAGATTGTGCATAATAATTACAGCTGTTGTTTTGGATCTGTTGCGTGTGTTATACCCAAAGCCCATGGTTACCAAAGGATATTTAAAGAGGATGCTGCTAAACCTAATTGGTACAAGAAAGAAATACACTTGAGTTTATTGGAATTAGGGTTTTAATTGTTCTTTGTTATTTGTGATCCACTCTTATATCATTCTTGATATCTGAGTTGGATTGTGTTTATTTGTGATCCATTCATGTATCACTTAGATGTTTGAAGTGGATTAGCTTTAATGAGTTGTAATTGTGATCATGAGCTTTTAAGCAAGAGTGAATTCTATGTCATTGGAAGTGTGTCTTCTATTGTTGTTTATTATAAGTTTTATCATTGTTGTATGATTGAAGGGAAGTGAGAAGGGTCTCGTATCTAGGAGTGTCTTAGATAGAAATAACACGGGTAGTGATCAGGTGAGAAGATTTTAAACCAGAGGTTATTTACTTGGGCTTAAAACTAATACTATTATAGTGGATTTCCTTCCTGGCTTGGATGCCCCCAGATGTAGGTGATATTGCACTGAATTGGGTTAACAATTAATTGTATTATTTAATTTTATCCATCTACTTTAATTGCATAAGTGTTTGTGTTGTGTTTTTTCATGATCCTAGTGTCGTGACATCATACTCGATATCTGGTGTTTGATTATCAGAATTTCAATTAGCATCAGAGCAGACCCCTTTTTCTGTTTAGGGTGAGGTCCAGAGAAGATACTTTTTGGTACTATGGAAAAGGAAGGAGGAGGAAATTTTAATAGACCCACAGTCTTAGATGGCTCCAACTATGACTATTGGAAGGCACGTATGATGGCTTTCCTAAAATCTATGGATAGAAAAACTTGGAAACTTATCATCAAGGGTTGGAAATATCCTGTTGTTAAGGATAAAGATGGGAAGGAGACTTTGAAGCCAGAGGAGGACTAGTCTAAGGAAGAAGATGAAACTGCTCTTGGAAACTCCAAAGCCTTAAATGCTTTATTCAATGGAATTGGCAAAAACATGTTCATATTAATAAACACTTGTATTATGGCCAAAGATGCTTGGGTAATTCTCAAAACCACTCATGAAGGCACATTTAAGATAAAGATGTCTAGACTTCAACTACTCACTATCAAATTTGAAAATCTAAAGATGAAGGATGATGAGAGCATTCATGACTTTCACATGAATGTTCTTGAAATAGCATATTCTTTTAGTGCCGTGGGAGAAAATTTGACTGAAGAGAAGCTGGTTAGAAAAATTCTCAGGTCTCTACCTAAGAGATTTAACATGAAGGTAACAGCCATTGAAGAAGCCCAGAACATCAGCAGCATGAGAGTAGATGAACTTGTTGGGTCACTTCAAACTTTTGAATAAGTTATTAGTGACAAATCTGAAAAGAAGAACAAGAGCATAGCTTGTGTCTCCAACACTGAAGATGAAGAAGATCAATGTGGCCTGGATACTGATGAAGGAATGTCTAATGCAATTGTACTTCTTGGAAGATAATTCAACAAGGTAGTAAAAAGAATGGACCGGAAGTCAAGACCTAATGTCAAGAACATTGTATCTGACATCAGCAAGAACTATGATTCTCAAAGAAAAGCAAGGATAGAAGAGAGGTCCAATCAAAGAAAAGGCATTCAGTGTCATGAATGTGAAGGCTTTTGACACATTAGAGCCGAATGTCCTACCTACCTCAAAAAACAACATAAGGGGTTGTCTATTTCTTGGTCTGATGATGAAGGTGAACCTAAGGATAAATCTGCTAAACTCGTAACTGCCTTAAATGGAAGGTGGGCTTCTGATGAAGATATTTCATATAAGGAACTGGTTGTCTCTTACAAAGAATAATGCATTAAAAGTGAAGAGGTTTGTCAACTAAAAGAAAAGCAGAAGAAAATTATATCTCAGCTGCAGGTTGGAAAGGAAGAGTGCTTATCTAGAATCTTTGGTCTACAGAATGAAGTAACCCTGTTGACCTCAAAACTTGAAAGCATGACCAATTTTATGAGGATGTTAAACAATGGTTTTAATGTGTTGGATGAGATACTTCAAGTTGGAGAAAGAGGAAGGATATTTACTGGTATATGGTTTTCATTATCAATCTTTAAATAGTCAGGGAAAAACCCATGTGACAAAAAACATTTCTCCTAGAAGGAAGCCCGAGCCAATGATGTTTAATCAAATGTCTCAATATTGTGCCAGACGTCCGAATACTCAAACTGGAGGCAAGCTCTTGCAGTGGAGATGTCATCGTTGTGGTAAATTTGATCATATAAAGCATTTCTGCTTCAAATTGTATGGATATCCAAAACTTCCAACACAACCTAGGGTTAATCAAATATTGGTTAAAACTAGAAAGAAATGGATACCCAAGGAAGCTGCTACTTGTGTTATTGCTCATACTTCTCTAAGAGCTTTAGCTAGAGAAGACTAGTATTTTGATAGTGGTTATTCTACGGATATGACTAGAGTAAAGAAGTTCCTGGTGGATATTAATTCTCACTCCACCAGTTATGTCACTTTTGGTGATGGTACCAAAGGTGAAAATAAAAGAGTTGGAAGACTAGCTTGTACAGGATTCCATAGTCTTGATAATGTTCTTCTTGTAAAAGGTCTGACTGCTAATTAGATAAGCATAAGTCAATCATCTGATCAAGGTCTAAAAGTTAATTTCATTGGGGTTGAATGTTTGGTAACCAATGAGAATAATGAAGTATTGATGAGGGGAGTCAAGTCTAAGGATAATTGTTACATATGGACACCTCAATCAACAAATTATTCCTCCACATGTCTCTTGTCCAAGGAAGATGAAGTCCAAATGTATCACCAAAAACCTGGTCATGTACATCTAAAAGGTATGAAGAAGATTGTGGCTACAAAAGCTATCATAGGCATTCATAAGCTCAGAATAGAGGAAGGAAGAATCTGTGGTGGGTGTCAAATTGAAAAGCAGACCAAGATGTCACACTCGAAGATCCAACATCTAACTACTTTAAAAGTTCTGGAACTTCTTCATATGGATTTAATGGGGCATATGCAAGTTGAAAGTCTTGGTGGGAAGAGGTATGCTTATGTTGTTGATGATGATTTGTCAAGATTCACTTGGGTGAACTTCATTAAAGAAAAGTCAGATGTCTTTGATGTCTTTCAAGATTTATGTCAAAGACTTGAAAGAGAGAAGAAAAGTAGAATTGTCAGGATTACAAGTGACCATAGAAAGGAGTTTGAAAATAGAAATTGTGTTGATTTTTTCTCATTTGAAGGTATTAGCCATGAATTCTCTTCTCCCGCCACCCCTCAGCAAAATGGAGTGGTTGAGCGTAAGAACATGACTCTTGAAGAATCAGCTAGAGTGGTGCTTCATGTTAAGCATCTTCCATATCATTTTTGGGCTGAAGCTATGAGTATTGTTTGCTATATTCACAACAAGATTATCTTGAGAACTGGTAATTTAGCTACACTTTATGAGTTATGGAAAGGAAGGAAGCCTACTATCAAATACTTTCATGTTTTTGGAAGTAAATGCTACATTTTGGCTGATCGTGAACAGAGAAGAAAGATGGATCCCAATAGTGATGAAGGAATATTTCTGGGCTACTCTACAAACAGCATAGCCCATAGAGTCTTCAATACCAGAACCAAGGTCATGATGGAATCTATTAATGTGTGATTGATGATTTAACCATAGAAAATAATACATATGTCAAAGACGATGTTGAAACAAAATCTCAGATGAATGATACTTCAGAGAATATGGTTGATATTGAGACCAACAATGAAGTTGCAGTTATTGAAGATGATAAAAATCAAGCCAACAAATGTCCCTATATCATAATTAAGAAAAATCATCCTAAGGAACTCATTATATGAAACCCTAATAAAGGGATTATCACTAGATAAAGGGAAGTGGTTTCTGAATCTTGCTTTATTTCTAAGATTGAACCCAAGAATGTGAAAGAGGCTTTAACTGATGAATTTTGGATCAATACAATACAAGAAGAATTAGATTAGTTCAAGAGGAATAAAGTTTAGGATTTAGTTCCTAGGCCTGAAGGAACAAATTATCATTGGTACAAGGTGGGTTTATAAGAAAAAATCTTATGAAAATGGAGTTATCACCAGAAATAAGGTCGGACTTGTGGCTCAAGGATACACTCAAATTTAAGGAGTAAATTTTGATGAAACATTTTCTCCAGTTGCTCATCTTGAATCCATTAGACTATTGCTAAAAGTGGCGTGTTTACTAAAGTTCAAGCTGTTTCAGATGGATGTGAAAAGTGCCTTTTTGAATGGGTACTTACAAAATGAGGTATATGTTGAATAGCCAAACAAGTTTATTGGTCCTACTTTTCCAGATCATGTGTTCAAACAGAAAAAAGCTCTCCATGAACTAAAGCAAGCTCCTAGGGCTTGGTATGAGAGGCTGATATAATTTTTTGTCAGTAATAGATACAGGAAATGACGAATAGACAATACCTTGTTTGTTAAAGAGCATGATGGCAAACTCATGATTGCTCAGATATATATTGATGACATTGTGTTTAGAGGGATATCAAACCAGATGGTTCAATATTTTGTCAAGAAAATCCAATCTGAATTTGAGATGAGTCTTATAGGTGAATTAACATATTTTCTTGGACTTCAAGTTAGACAGGTGGATGATTTTATCTTCATACCTCAAACTAAGTATGCTATGAACATAATGAATAAGTTTGGCATGGAAAATTCTAGTCACAAGAGGACACCTACTACAACACACTTGAAATTAACGAAGGATGAAAAAGGTGTTGATGTGGATCAAAGTTTATATAGGAGTATGATTGACAGTCTGTTGTATCTTACAGCTAGCAGGCCAGACAACACTCTTGTTATAGGAGTTTGTGCTAGATATTAGCCTGAGCCTAAAATGATTCACATTACTCAAGTAAAGAGGATATTTAAATACATCAATGGTACTAGTGATTATGGAATATTGTATTCTCAAAGTATAAATTCCATGCTTGTAGAGTATTGTGATGCAGACTGGGCTGGTAGTATTGATGATAGAAAAAGTACTTCTGGAGGATGTTTCTTCCTATGAAACAATCTTATCTCTTAGTTCAGTAAGAAGCAAAATTGTGTGTCTTTGTCCACAGCTGAGACTGAGTATATTGTTGCTGGAAGCAGTTGCTCTCAGTTGATTTGGATGATATAGATTTTAAAAGAATATAATGTCAAACAAGATGCCATGACATTATACTGTGACAACTTGAGTTCTATCAACATTTCTTAAAATCTCGTTCAACATAGCATGACAAAGCACATTGACATCCGTCATCATTTTATCAGGGATCTAATTGAAGACAAAGTTGTTACTCTTGAACATGTGGCCATTGAGAAACAATTGGTGGATATTTTCACCAAAGCTTTGGATGCATATCAGTTTGAAAAGTTAATGGGTGAATTGGGATTTTGTATTTTTGAGGAATTATAGCAATTAGTCTTGTTGATAAGGAAGAGGAAGATGTTGCTTGTGGTGATGTCTAATTTAAGCCTTTGTTTGTTGTTGTCTAATTTATGGCTAAAATTAGGGAGTAATGGTGTTTGGTTGTCACATGGAAGTAGTAGTATGTGTTGTTGCATTATTGTTTTATTATGTTGTAGTGGGCTTTATTTAAGGGAGAGAACAACTCAGGGGGAGGAGCAAGAGCATGATCTGTGGTGTTGGGATATCATACCACATGTCCTGACATTATGTCATGTCTGGGGAATTTATTTTTCTCTGCAGTATTTTTGTGTGATTGTTTTACTAAGAGTAGGAAGTGCTCTAGGTGTCTTCTTGAGGGGGAGCTATGTGACAAGGGGAGTAAGATCTAAATTATTCATCTTGCCCTTAAGAATTGGTGGGTGTGCTTAGGCTCTCTAGGTGCGCTTCATGTGTTTGTAGATGTGATGTCATACAGAATGTCATGACATTGTATTTTTAGATTTTTTGGAAAATCTTGGTTTGTGAGAGTTGTCTTTCTCTCTGTGTATCTTTTTGTGAGGACGGATATTTTTTTCTTAGTGTTGTTTTGTGTGCCTCTGATTTGTTCTAGTGTTATATCAAGCTTGTGTGAGGTTTTTGTTTCTTGTAGTTATTGCTGCTATTTTCTTTTTCTCCAGTCCTTTATGCCAAGGTTGTTTTCGCCAAAATTTTCCAAAGGGAGATTGTTAGTTCTGTGTTTTTGGGATTGGAAGCAATTTTGTTAAAACATGTTTCACAGCAAGATGTTGAGCAAGAAGTTTTGACATGTTGGTCAGACATCATTGCAGAGATGTTAAGCACGATGTCGTGACATGTTGGTTAGACATTAGTGCATGTTTTGTTTTACTTCTTGGAAGATTGTTCTTAATTTGTGAGATTCTCTATGGTTTTAGTTCACATTCAGTCGCAGTCTAAGGAAGGTTACTTAGGAACATCATTTTTGTTCTAGAAGTGCATTTGCTTCATAAAATAGGTCTTAGAGCCATTTTAGGAAACATTCGATTTTGTTCCTATTTTTATGCAGAATATTTACAGCTGCTGTTTTGTATTTGTTGTGTGTGTTATGCCCAACGCCCATGCTTACCAAAGGCTATTTAAAGAGGATGTTGCTAAACCTAATTGGTACAAGAAATAAATATGCTTGAGTTATTGGAATTAGGGTTTTAGTTGTTCTTTGTTATTTGTGATCCACTCTTATATCATTCTTGATATCTGAGTTAGATTGTGTTTATTTGTGAGTCATTAATGCATCACTTAGATGTTTGAAGTGGACTGAGTTTATTGAATTATAATTTTGAATCACTCATGAGCTTTTAAGAAAGAGTGAATTATGTGTCATTGGAATTGTGTCTTCTATTGTTCTTTGTTATAAGTTTTATCATTGTTGTGTGATTGAAGGGATGTGAGAAGGGTCTCATATCTAGGAGTGTCTTAGATAGAAATAACACGGGTAGTGATTAGGTGAGAAGATTGTAAACTAGAGGTTATTTACTTGGGCTTCAAACTAATACTATTATAGTATATTTTCTTCTTGGCTTGGATGCCCCAAGATGTAGGTGATATTGCACCGAACTGGATTAATAACTAATCGTGTTATTTACTTTCAACCATATACTTTAATTGCATAAGTGTTTGTGTAGTGTTCTGTCTTGATCCTATTGTTGTAACATCGTACTCGATATCTGGTGTCTGATTATTAGAATTTCACTATTTTTAACAATCTTGATTTTGGTCCTTTAAAAAATACGGGTCTGACCATCCAGCTGGAAAACAGAAGCAATATCTGCCATGTCGGAGTACTGGAAGATATATTTGTTCAAGTTAATGATTTTATTTTTTACTACAAATTTTTACACTCTATACATGGAGGGAGAAACTAATTCAAAATCTAGCAAAGAACTCATCATTTTAGGCAGACCGTTCTTGAAGACGGAAAAAACAAAAATTGATGTCGATGATGAAACAATGTTCGTGGAGTTTGGTGATATTACTGCAAAAAAAAAAATAAACCTTTTTATGCTATTAAACACCCCATGGAAGAACATTCTATATTTCAAATTAATTTCCTTTCTGAATTAGTTGATGAAACATATTGTGAGTTGTTTTTAGCTGATTTTCCACCATTGTCTTATTTTGATTATACTTACACTTGTGATGCATGTACTGACACTTACCTTTGTTCTGTTTATGTTGAGACATAAGTTACCTTGTAGGTTGATATTACCTTTGGCTCTTTCATATAAACCCCCTATGTGTATTGTTCATGCAGGTGAAGTTTTTAACATTTCGACCACTCGAAACCAATCATCCATTGAAAAGCCACCTTGTTTAAAGCTTAAAACATTTCCCAACAATTTATCAAAGCTTTAATTATAGTAAGACGACAAGTTATTGCAGGAAAATAAGAAGGAAATTGGATGGACTTTGGTTGACATTCCTGATACTAGGTCATCCATGTGTATGCATATGATCTTACTTGAAGATGGAGGAAAAGTAATGAGGCAACCTTTTAACCCTTTGATCCTTGATGTTGTGAAAAATGAGATTATTTTCACTTATAAAATATTGTTCTTTGATTCTAAAATAAAAGGTAAAGGCACTGATAAAAATTTTGAAGTTAATGGGCACCTTCTTAAGCTACTCCATGAAGGCCCCACATTTGATGAAGAAACTGTAGAAGAGCTCTGATTGGGAAAGGCTGCTTAATCATCCATCTATCCGCATTGACTCCTCGGGTGTGTTATTTATTCTCTCTCTCTCTCTCTCTCTCTCTCTCTCTCTCTCTCTCTCTCTCTCTCTCTCTCTCTCTCTCTCTCGTAATATCTTATTTTATGCTTGTTTCTTTCATTGAAGAAAATGTATATTTTAAGTATGGAGGAGGGATGTCATCTACTTTTCTTGTTTATTTTTCTTAAAAAAAGTTATGCATGCTTTTTTGTTTGGTCTTGGGGTTGCAGGTGTAAGTAATTTCTCTCTTCTCTTGACTAATGATTTGTGGTGTGATGTGCATGATTTTATTTACATTCTTAGTATGATAAGTAATATTTATTTTTAAATTATTCACCATTTATAATTGATCAATGTCCTTGGTGAAAATTTGAGCCTTGTAATGTACGACATACAAAAATCCATTTCTTTTTTCTTTCTTGTGTGATTTCACTCATATTTGTTAGTCACTCTAGAATTTAATTTGACTCTTATTGAAGCTTTTTGTTTACATGTGCACACTGATATGATAAAGGCATTTTGTTTTTTAACCACTTAGCCAAAAAGCCAACCCTAAAATTAACATCCTTTGTTTGAATCTCCTTTGAGCCTATTTATCCCATTTATTGTTTATAACTCATTACAAGTCTAAAATAAAAAAATAATATTATTATCATATTTAAATGGATGAAGGAGTCTTGTTTAGATTGTGTGGGGTTGAACTAGTATAGTTATGTTGTGATATTTCAAAAAGTTGGTAGAAAAAAAGATATAGAAAAAGAAAAGAAAAGAAAGAAGAAAAATCATATTATTATTATTGCTTCTGGAAAAAAAAAAGATAAAAGAGAATAGAAAAATGAATGCAATGAATTTTTTTTAAAGTGAATGAAATATTGTTTAATTTAACTCCTGCAATTCCTTTCAATTCTCCATTGTTCCTTTAAATTTTAGTTTAAACCCCTTAGTATTTATCACACCTTTTCCTTGGCCACGTTATAATCCAAATAAATTTTTGTTTTATCTTTGTGTGCATTTATTTCAAGTGTAGATGTTAGAGTCTTTTCAAGCATATAGTAGTGATAACTTTCATGATGTGTTTTGAGTATAAGCAACTAACCTAAACACTTTAGAGTTGAGATAACTTTATTTGTGAGGATCTTGCCACTTCTAATGTATTATTTGGTAAATTATCCTTTTATTTGCATTGATTGTCATAAGAAATTACTCACTAATGTCATATTCCTTTAAGCTTAGAATGATAATTTTTCTTGCCCTATATGATCCTGAATGTCTTTGAAATTGTCTGTTTTGTTTTTGTTTTTGTTTCTCGTTTTTAGGTTGTTTTGAATTTTGAAGTTAGAGTCTTGTTTGAAGTGTAAAAGCTTAAGTGTGAGAGAATTTAATCAGTGTATTTTTATACACCATATTTTATTTTTTGCTAAGACAATAATACGACTTATCGCATTATTTTCATTGCTTTTAGTATATTTTTAGAGTTAAGTTTAAATTTGTTTTTATTTTATTTTTGCTGTTTATTTTTTGAATAAGTTATATATTGATACCTTCTCCTTGTACATGTCATAACTTGAGCTATGAGAACCTGATTGATGCATTCAAATATTATATGGAAATCTAAGACAAAAAGATACAAGTTTAATGTTGAAGTCAGAAACCAATTCGAAGTGAAGAGGAGTCAAATTATCAGTTTTCATTCCAAACATAATAAAAATAAATTAGTTAGTTTTGGATCAACTTATGATTTTCGGGTTAGTGCTCTTAAAGCCCAATTTTCTTTATTATTTAAGTTAAACTTAACATTAGGTAAAGAGAGACAATTTTTAGGAATTAGAGAGAGCATTGGGATTATATGGTCAGCTGAACTCCAATGTTAATCTATTGTTTTGAAATTTCATCGAAACTTTGAGGTTATTATATTATCATTTTTAATTTAATTCCTTTCAATCTTGTTTTGTATATTGTTGTTTGCTTAATTCAAGTTGCGTATAATAGTGTTGATTAAATCTGATCAATGTATAATCCTTAACTTTGCATGTTAACTTAGCTTATTTGTTAACTTTTTCCGATCTTCAGTCAACATGCTTAATGCGACAAATAAGAATATAATTCACATAGTGTTGATCATACTTGTTTAATCGATGCTATAATCAAATAGGAAAATAATCCTCTTTAGGACTCGGTAATATAATAACCGGTGATAGGTCTCAAATTACTGAACTAGTAGATTAATTTGTTAATCATGATTGTAATCGTTTTCTTTATTTTCAATTGTCTGAAAACCTAAAACCCTCTTTTCATTTCTTTCCTTTGGTTAAATTAACTTATAGTCTTTATGATATGACTAGAGTGTTATTTCCTTATTCTACACTTTATTTATTCTTTTTTTTTACCCTACTTAGATTCCACAAATCCAAGACTTCCTTGCTCAAGCCCCTCAGACTAAAGATTTCCTTACTCAGACCCTCAAGTCCAAGACTTCTTGCTTAGGTTCCACGAAAACATGACTTCCTACTTAAGCCCTTCAGGCTCAAGACTTCCTTGCTCAGATCGTAACCTAAGACTTCCTTGCTTAGGTTCCACGAACCCAAGACTTCTGTTCATACCCTCAAGTAGAAGACTTCTTCTCAAACTCATAGTCTAAGAGTTTCTTTCTTAATCAATAATTGATCAAGACTTTCAATGCTTTAGCACATAGTAGAAAACTTACTTGGATCAAGCTTTTCAGCAAGAGACTTTGATGCTCAAGCATATAAAAAAAAGACTTTATCTAAACTACTAAACATGTTTAGCAGAATAGAGAACAAGGTGTACTTGATACAAAATCAGAGGTACATGGTAATCACCATAACAAAGACCTTAAGCACTTAAGATTTCTAAGATATTTAATATTTAAGAAATCTTAAGGTTTATACAATTTACAACAAATAACAGAATTTCTACATACTTGATTGTGTTGCTTATTGTTGATCTTGTTATTCCTCCATCTAGATAGAAGTGTAAAACATTCCTATACTTTTTGGCTTTCCTTATGTATTTACTCCTTGTTCCTTGTTAAAAATTCAGATTGAATCTTCAGCTACTTATATAGAAGTTGTAGAAGACTAGTTGTTGGAAGAGATAACTTGTACAAGTGTCTTTGTTTTCCCATAGTACAAGAGACATTGAAAAATACACCAAAAGATCTTAATCGATTGTGTAACTTGTTTAACCATTGCATCTTCCATGTAATCTTGTACTATAGATTCGTTGAGAGTACATATCCATAAAACATGTCAACTCTTCTTGAGTCTTGTGAATATAGACTCTAGCTGACAAGCTGATTTGAAAATGAAGCTTGTTTTTTGTGGTAGGGATAACTTTAGCTTTATTACTAATTCTGAATGTTCACCAGAAGTTGATACATTTACTAAGTGTGGAGACAATATGTTTCTTTTTTGATGCTGAGGCCTTTAGCTTCCGAGTCTACGACAAACATCACTTAGAGAGTGCTCTTCAGATTCTGAACCACCAGAGGCTAGTAACTCGGCCTTTCTCAAGTGCGTCCTTATATAAAATTTTGAAAGTGTTTTCTTTAAGCTTTAGAACCTACGTACTTGGAACACACATTAGATAACACCATTTTTTTCAATACTTTGTTATCATCAAAACCCAAAGGATATATGTCATGAACAAATCTTGTTCTAACATATTGTTCTACCATGCACAGGGGGTAGCATGTCAAACCTTCACGTGTGTTCTAAATAATTAAAAGCATCATTGTTATTTCCTTACTGCAATATTGAGCGTGTGAGCAACTTAATTTTTAAGGAGGTTATTTTTGGGTCATTTAGTCATATTAGTTCCAAAAGGAAAGCCACTTAGCTAGGAATTTCTCTAAGTAGTGAAGTCAAAGAGCATCGCCTCCATTTATTTTTGTCAAGTGTGCACAACGAACAAAGTTAGAAGTCGTTCCTCTCCAGCCCCCGTTGTTTGTCTCTACGGCCACCAGTGATATCATGGATGCCCAGTGGAATTGTGAGAACTGTTATGTGGTTACGAATGGTTGTATTTTCCATATTGATCTGAACTACCAACCAGGAAAGAAACTTTAGAGGATGTGATGACTACACTTCTAGAATATATGGTTAAGGATATTAATTTATACTCTCTCCATTAAATCCTTTTCTATTGATTATCATCATGGGGCCGGGAGATAAGGCGAGTGTCTCAGAAGTTCCAATCGTGTTTGATTTCCAAAAGTTTTTCCTGAAGATGTCACTTCCCTACCTCTAAAAGAAGAAGTGGATTTTGTTACTAATCTCGTTCAGAGAACGCTCTAGTTTCTGTAGCGTCGTTTGAGATTCCTTCGATCAATCTAAGAGAGTTGAAAATCCAGTTAGAAGAGTTACTAGCCAAGCATTTCGTTTGGTCGAGTGTATCTATGTGGGGTACTTCAATCTTGTTAGTGAAGAAAAATAATGATAGTATACGATTATGCATTAATTACTGCAAGTTGAATAAGATCATTATCAATAACAAGTACTTGTCACTCTAAATTGACCACCTCCGGGATCAGTTGAAAGGAGCCTCTGTGTTCTTGAAGATTTATTTATGCTTTATCATTGTAATTGTTTACAAATTATTGTAACTCTAGGGCTCTCTCTTTTACCTTGCAAATTTTTTCTGTTCAGGTAGAACCACTGACGTTCATCGTCTACAAGGTGATACACACACACACACACACACACACACACACACACACACACACACACACACACACACACACACACACACACACACACACACACACACACACACACACACACATATATATATATATATATATATATATATATATATATATATATATATATATATATATATATATATATATATATATATATATATATATATATATATATATATATATATATATATATATATATATATATATATATATATATATATATATATATATAGAGAGAGAGAGAGAGAGAGAGAGAGAGAGAGAGAGAGAAAGAGAGAGAGAGAGGACATATCATATGAGAATGTCATTTTTATGTAAGAATATGAGAATGAATCTGAACCATTAGATTTTAAAATAAATTGTGGAAATTATATGTCATTTTTTTCTCTCTCCTCTATTATTAAAATAAATGATGGAGGAGAGAGAGAGAGTGAGAGAGAGAGATGACACATAATATCCATTATTTATTAAAAATCTAATGGTTCAGATTTCGTCATAATGTTCTACCAAGGACCATGTTTCTATCCAAATCATTAATCTTAAGATCTTTTTTAATAACTTCTCTTATAGTCTTTATTCACTTCATCCCGTCTACTCTTCTTACTACAGAATCTATAGGTCTTCTCTCTACATGCTCAAACCACCTAAGTCTATTTTCCACCATATTCTCTACTATAGGTGCTATCTCAACACTCTACTATAGGGATAATATGGACTCCAACTTTCACCTCTAAGTTAGAAACGCTTCTTCTTTTGTTGAACTTACATTCCATATACTTCGTCTTACTTCTACTTAGACAAAAACCATGTCTTTCTAGAGCTCGTCTCCGCGAGCATATCAATATTAGGTTTTTGTGACGCCAAACACAGGGTCACATCAATGCACACACTCGCTCACAAGTCTTTTGTTGCCGGCAATGGCACAAGTTGGTGGTATGGTAATGTTGCTTTGCAGTTTCGTAATTCCCTTGATTGGAGGTGACACCTCGGTTAGGGGTGTGCAAAAAAAACCGGTTCACAAGAACCAAATTTAAAAATATGATGCACCGATTTCAAAAGTCCATATTATTTGGTTTAAAAATTAGTCCAAATTCATTTTACTAAAACCATTAAAAACCGGTGTCCACTTTTTAAAACCACGGTTAATCCATTTTTCAAACTCTGTCTTTTTTTTGTTTCATGGTCATAAATGATAATTAAGGTAATGTATACGTAATAAATAAAACTTATATATATATATATATATATATATATATATATATATATATATATATATATATATATATATATATATATATATATATATATATATATATATATATATATATATATATATATATATATATATATATATATATATATATATATATATATATATATATATAGGTGTGCAAAATAACCAATAACCATAAACTAAATTCCTATCCAAATTAATTCAAATTTTAAAATCCAGTCAAATTTATATTTTAAATTTGGTGGCCCATTTATCAAATTAAAAAAAAATCGGTAATTATTTGTTTCAAACCGGATTGAGATTCGGTAACCATTTTTCAATAAGTTTTAAAAATAAAAGTAGAATAGTTTGGGAAAATAAAGATCAACACCCATAGTTTGCAATAAAATTGATTTGGTTTAAAGTAGAATAAGTTTAAGGTAGATAGTTTGCAATAAGTTTCACGATTAATTGATTTATATCAATTCAACGTACTTCTCGATTAATTGATTTAATTCACAATGAAAAGGAATTAGTCTAATTCCAGTTTTACATTGAGTAGTTTAAAGTTTAAGATATATGGAGTGTTGATTTAATTCAATGTAAAACTGGAATAAAATTGATTAATTGATTTATATCAACTATTTGATAGTTTGCAATAAGTTTAAAGTAGAATAAGTTTCAAGTGGTTTATCAATTATTTGATAGTTTGCAATAAAATTGATTTTTTTTAAAAATTAATTTTAAAATTAATTTCTTTAAAGAAAATAAAAAATTGGTTTTGAGAGAAACCGGTTTAAAATTGGTTTTTAAAAAAACTGTTTTTTTTTTTAAAATCGGTTTGAAACCGAACCAATTCATTTGTAAATCGGTTTTAAAAAAATAAACCAATTTTATATAAATAATTTTAAGATCCAAACTAAAGCATATAATGATTTAGTTTGGTTTATAATTCATGCACACCCCTAACCTCCGTTATGAGTCTGACACTTACTAAACTTCAAAATCCATACTTACTAAACTTCAAAAGCGATTCAGAATAGCCAAGATGGATGGTAAGGGTCTACGTTGGAGGTGAAGTTATATGCGAGGATAAGTTTTTGATCGCTATGGACTAGTAAAGCACATTCCGATGAATTCGCTTCATCTTTTAGCTATATACTACGTGAACTATTAATCTATGCATTTTCATTGATTAAACAGATATATTTTCAAGATGAATGCAAAGTATATATACTATGATTCTACATATAATAACAGACACAAAGTAAATACTTGGAATATTAGAAGATAGAGTTTCATTTGTCATAGAGTAACAGACTTAGGAAAAAGCTTCATTTGCAACTTTCTAGCATCTCAGTTCAATTATCTACATGAAATGTTTTCGATTACAAGCCAAGAGCGCCGAGCGGTGTCTTCCCTTGTCCAGCTTCGAAGTAGAAAATCAGCATAGCTAACATAGCGAGCCTAGCATGCTTAATCTCAGCGAGTTTCAATCTCTCTAACTTGTCTGTATCTGGAATGTAAACTCCGTTTTGGATGGTACCAGCGAGTGACAAAGGATCGAAGAATTTTCCACCAGGGTAGCCTTGTTCTCCGGTTGAGTTAACAAAGTTCTCCGCGGTTTTAGACCATGGAGTAGCCCATTCGACCGACTGTGAATCAGGGTTGAAGAAATCAACCCATCTCTTGCTCTCTACCCATCCCATGAGAATCAACTGTGTGCCTAGAAGAGTACCGAACGAGAATGGAGCAATCGCGTTGGGGTCAGCTCCGGCCTCGAACCATGGAACTCCACTCCATGCCTGACCAACAAAGATACCTAGAACTGCAGCCATTGCCCATCTTCCATGAATGAGCTCGGCTTCTCTGTACCATTTGAGAAATGCCGGGTCCTTGCCAAGGCCTAGTGGGTCGAAACCAAAGTCACCTGGTAGCCTACAATTGAATAACATTAAACCGTCAAAATTCCGAAAGAACCTGTAAAATTGATTCTAGCCGAGTCGAATGTAAATTGGTTTATGTTTGAATACGATCATGTAAAATTCACCTCGAAGTGATATAGTTAGAATCAAAAACTACAAATGCTAGCATATAGTTAGAATCAATTATAGAGTAAAAACTGATTATACACATCAACATCTAAACATGTCAAAATCAAATTCTACGCTAGAACATCTAAACAAGTCAAATTCAATTCTACTCTTATACTTATATTGCAAGAAAACGCAAGACTTACGATCCGTCGAGCCATTCGGGGTCGACGAGGTTTCCGCCGAATGTAACACCAGGGATCCATGATTTCTTAGGTGCAGAAGCAGCAGCAGCAACAATAAGTCTTCTAGGACTAACAGCTGCAGCACCAACTTTGCTTCCAATGGCAGTAGCTAGCAGGGTTTGGCTCCTCTTTCCACCAGATAAGAAGGAAGAACCCAAACCATTCAACACAGCACCAGATGTTGCAGCTGCCATATCTATTCTCTTCACACTCTAAAGAAGTTTTACTGAAGATGTATAATGAGAATATAATAATAGAAGTAGCTAGATAGTATTTTATGTGAAGTGGGTGATAATGTGAGGGGTTTTCATAGAAGGCCAATGAAATCTGAATGAAGAAATCCTAAGGTATATGGATAGATTTTGGACCAATAGGAAATGGATGTGAATCCTTAGCTGATTTGGCTTCCAGCCACGTGGACACCTTGTTCCACTACTTCACTGTGGTTTTGCTATCTTTTGTTTTTGTTCATGTGAATTTTGGAACACAAGCAAGTAAATCCAAACAAAACAAATTTAATGAAGCAACATGTGAGGCTCTCAGCATAGGGTGCTTCTTAGCCTCACAAAAATATGGTAATCTAAATAATAAATTTAATCCAATCTAGATTTAATAGTCACACTATGTAATAGGGAAAATGTGAAGTCCTCTTTTAAGATATTAATCTAATGATAGCAAAGTGTTTTTTTTATATTATACTTATAAAATATTTGGATGTTTTACCAAATTGTATTTTCACAAATTTTCTATAATAGTTTGTAGTTTCTTTTTTATTTAAAACTCATGGTTTTTAAACTATTAGGTGATATTTCTTCTCTTTCATGTTAAATGATATTAAGCATGACAAATCTTAGGAAGAGATAGATTCTATGTATCCAAATCGATTATCTAATAAATTAATGTTTTTTTTGTCCTAAACATTAATGAGGATGAATACTTTTAAAATTTGAAACTCCTCCCAAATGAGTTAGGGTATCCCTAACTTAACTACTCCTATGTGATGAAAACAATTTTTTATTTTCTATCCTAAATAAGTCATATTTAAAGTTTTTTTCACACAAATTAATCAAAGTAATAAATTCATAAATAAAGATACTAATTTTACTAAATTAACATCATTAGTTATTTATTTAAGTATTTAAGGTAACCTCAACGGCATGTTTAAACATTTTTTATCTTAGACTTTTTAGTGTTATTTAATCCTAGAGATATAAAGAGTCGCCTAAATCTATCGGTGATCTTTTGAATGCAGTTGAAAAATTATTTGAAGAATTTTTTACAATGAAATCAAAACATATATTATTTATTTGCAATTGTGCATGATTGAAATCATGATTGTGCGCGTGTGTGTGTGCGTGTGTGTGGGGGGGGGGGGGGTGTGGGTGTGTGGCTGTATGTGTGTGTGTGTGTGGGGGTGGGTGGGTGGGTGTGTGTGTGTGTGCGTGCGTGCGTGCGTGCGTGTGTGTGTGTGTTGCCCTTACAAGGGCATGAACACTAAGAGGCTTTAGTATGTGTATAACACATAATGGTGGTCAGGACTTATCCACGACAGCGAGAAGTCTTGTATAGTGGTATTTTGTGGTAGTTTAGGGGACCTCCTCACATAAGGTAATAGACTTTATATCTGGGTATGTAGGGTGTGATCTATATATGTTAAGATATACCCTTTTCCCTTTGGTAGAGAGGTATTTATAAAGGATTTTTGGGTCTAGGATTTAGAAAATCCATATGGGGCGTCAACCACTCCCCCGTAACTAGGGAATATTATTGACACTCTATTCTCAAGGAAGTCGGGGTAGACTCATTCTTCCCTGACTAACGGAGGCAACGTGAGGGCAAGGTGTCTTAGCCTTATTTTAATGGTGTCAAAACTTATAGTGCTCGTACGTTGTAATTTGGACGGTCTCATCCCATGTTAGTTTGCACTCATGTTTTACAATGCACGGAATAGTCTAAAATCATGTGTTTATACATATAGGAGCATGTCATATATGTTTTATGTGCATTTGATCTTATTAGGAAACTTAGGATTGCATAAACATAGGTTAGGTAGATCATAATATGAGCAAAAACTCATTTTGAGTGTTTCAGGTGGATGAGTCGACTCAAAGCCCTGCTTAGTTCGACTCATAAAGGTTAATTTTCATTCATTTGCGCACGTCGACCCTTGGGTTGACTCATACTGTAAGCATTTCTATTTTCCTATTTTAAGCAAGTTTGCGTTGACGCATGGACCTTTCTGGTCGATGCATATCTTATATTTTTGCATTGTTTTACTCTCGGGTCTACTCAAATCGACCCCCCCCCCTTTAGCATAGGTCGACTGTTCGCTGACTTATGCATACTTTTCTGATCTATCATATTTTAAAATGTTGTTATTCTGTTATTTGGTCAAGGCATAATATATATACATTATGTCTCATCATTTTCACACATAACAAGAAAAGTGAAAGATATATACCAAATTATTCTCATCATCTTCATCCTCATTCTTGCATTTTCTCAACAATTACACATGACAATTTTTGTTGATCTTTTGCATTATTGAGGTGATAACTGTAGATGTTTTTGATTGGCTTTATTTTGTGGCAAAATATTGATGTATGTGTGAATGTCATGATTGATGTTATGACATACATAATGAGTGTACTGCAGGGTAAGTTTGGATAGCTAAGAGCAAAGTATGTTGGATGTCATGCTGGATGTTATGATATCAAGCAGCTGACATCAGGACGCGTGTTTTAGGTTCTGGTATATTGCATGAGGAAGCTCAGGCTATACTTTAGGAAACATTTTAGGAAGCTTGGTTATCACAGGCGAAATGCCAGGCATGGCTGAGGATAACCTAGGACCAAACTGTTAGTGCGCAACTTAATGAAAAGAGGTCTTAACTGGGTTAAACCTAATTTCAGCACTCAGGCCCAAGATCTTTCTGCTGCTTATAAAAGCCAAAGTAGCAATCCTAATTGAAGACAGTTCTTGGCAAGGATGTTGGGCAGAGCTTTTGAGACAGAGAGTAGAGTGTGTTTTTGAGTAAAAAATGCAGTTTGTGTACTGTGATCTTCATGTGTGTGATTGTGTCTTAGGATACTTGTGAGTCAAGCAATTATCTCTTAGATGATTGCATTGGACTAGTGTGTTCTGAGATGTACTCTATGTGTGTCACTCTAAGCTTTTAAGCATGAGTGTTGTGTCTCTTGATTGAAGCTGTGAAGCAAAATCAAGGTTTGTTTGAAGTGTGTCTTCAATTTTATTTGTAACTGAATTGGTTGATATCACTGCTATGATTGAGGGGGAGTGAGTAGGTACTCAGGTCTAGTGTTAGGCTGAAGTGTCATTGGGTAGGTCTTAAGTGAAGAGTGCAAACTGGTTGTTTGACTCTAAATTAATTCTACTGATAGTGAATTTCCTCCCTGGCTTGGTAGCCTCCAGATGTAGGTGTGATTTACACTGAACTGGGTCAACAATTCTCTGTGTTATTTAAAACTTTCAATTCCTGTTTATTATTAAGTTATGTAGTCTGCTCAGTAGTGGATGTCATAACATCCACTGTAACATCGACTGTTTGGTACCTAGAATTTCAATTGGCATCAGAGCAGGCACCCTGTCTATTATTTTCTGGGTGAGATCTAGGGAAGATAAATTCTGGTACTTTGGACAAGGATATAAGATTCACAAATAGATCACTAATTCTGGATGGCTTTAACTATGACTAATGGAAACCTCGCATGATAGCTTTGTTGAGGTCTCTGGATAGCAAGGCTTGGAGAGCAGCTAATTCAGGATGGGAACATCCAGTGAAAACAGATAAAGATGGGGAAATTGTGCTAATACATGAAGAAGAGTGGAACAAAGAGCAAGAAGCCTTGGCTCTTGGGAATTCGAAGGCCTTTAATGCTCTATTCAATGGAATAGACAAGAACATTTTCATACTTGTGCATCACTGTGAACTGGCCAAAGAGGTTTGGGACACCCTCAAAACAACTCATGAAGGTACCTCTAAGGTCAAGATGTCAAGATTACAAATGCTGGCCACTAAGTTTGAAAATATGAGAATGAAAGAGGATGAGACTATTCATGAATTCTACATGAATATTCTTGAAATTGCCAATACCTCAGGAGCTTTAGGAGAAAAGATGTCTGAAGAAAAGCTTGTAAGGAAGATTCTCATATCATTGCCCAAAAGGTTTGCCATGAAGGTTACTGCTTTTGAAGAGGCTCAGGATATAAGCAACATGAAGGTTGATGAACTCATTGGTTCTCTACAAACCTTTGAGATGGGGATGTATGAAACTGTTGAAAAGAAGAACAAAAGCATAACTCTTGTGTCAAATACTGCAGAGGACTCAGATGAAGACAATGGTGGAAGTGATAAAAATCTGTCAGAAGCTATAGCTATGCTTGGAAGACAATTCAACAAATTGATTAAAAGAATAGATCAGAAGACCAAACCTAATGTCAAGAACATCTCCTCTGACATCAGCAGAAGAGATAAATATAAAGAGAATCCCAACCAAGGTAAAGGATTTCAGTTCCATGAATGTGAAGGCTATGGTTACATTAGAGCTGAATGTTCCACCTATCTCAAGAAGCAGAAGAAAGGCTTAACTGTCACCTGGTCAGATGGAGATTCTGAGAGTGGATCAGAAGAAGAGTCTACAAAACATGTCACTGCACTAAATAGTGTATGTGTATCTGACGATGATTCTAGTGAAGATGAGCTGACCTTTGACGAGCTTGCATCTTCATATAAAAAGTTATGCATCAAAAGTGCATAAGTATATCAACAAGGGGGGCAGCAGAAGAAACTCATAAGGAAGTTGGAGGTTGAGAAGGTAGAGCATCTTACAATAATAGACTCACTCAAAAGTGAGGTCAGCTTGCTGAAATTTAAATTGGATCAGATGTCAAAATCCATAAGGATGCTAAATAATGGTACTGATACTTTAGAAGAAATTCTACAAAGTGGTCAGAAAGTAGGAAACATGTATGGGCTAGGATTTATTGATAAACAAGGACCCATATTGGGGGACAAGAGGATAAAGACTGAAAATCATAGGTCAAAACGGATGTCATGACCAATTTCTCAACATCAGGGGAACAGAAGTATGAATCAGACCAAGAAAATGTTTCAAAGGTAGGGGTGTTACTACTGTGGAAGATTTGGACATATTAAACCCTTCTGCTTCAGGTTACATGGATTTCCCAGCCATCCTTATCAAGGCAAACCCAAACAGGGTGTCCATGTCAAGAAACATCATCAAGTTAGACCCAAAAAGGATGCCCTTGTCAAGAAACAACAATGGGTTGCCAAGGAGGTTGCTCTAGTATCTCATACCTCTCTAAGGATGCCAACCAAAGAAGACTGGTATTTTGACAGTGGTTGTTCTAGACATATGACTGGAATAGAGAACCTTTTCGTGAGCATTAAACCTCATTCATAAAGTCATGTAACCTTTGGTGATGGAGCTAGAGGAGAAATCGAAGGTGCTGGAAAACTAGACTGTCCTGGTGTTCCAGAACTGGATAATGTCATTTTGGTGAAAGGACTGACTGTAAATCTTATCATTATCAGTCAGCTTTGTGACCAATGTCTCAGTGTCAAATTCACTATGGGTGAATATGTTATCACCAATGGATAAGATGAGTAAGTCATGAGGGGATCTAGAGCTAAGAATAACTGTTACTTATGGGAGCCTAAAAATAAATTCAATGTTTTGACCAAGGAAGAAAAGGAGGATCAACTGTGGCATAAAACAGGCAGACATCTTCAAAGGATAAAGAAGACCATATCCAAGGAAGTAGTAAGAAGAACTCAAAAGTTAACTCTAGATGGAAGAACAGACTGTGGTAAATGTCAGGATGACAGGCAAGCCAAGACAGCACATCCCAAGAATGGACATCATAGAAATCTAGATCTGTTATACTGGAAGTTGATGGAGTCCATGAAAGATAACCAGCATAAAGGGAGCATTGTCACTCAGGATGTTATGACATTATATTGTGACAATCTTAGTGCCATAAATTTGAATCCAATTCAGCCTAATGGAACCATGCATAGGGATAACGGACAACATTCTAGAGAAGGTTGTGTGAAGCTTATGAACATTAGGCTAAAAATTGCAGACATGGTTACAAGAGATCTCAAGGCCACTCAATTTGGAAATTCAAGAAGCAAGGTGGGAATGTGTCTTAATGAGGAGTTATAGCAGTTAATGGTAATAGGGAATTGTAATTTTAAAATTAATCATTTGCTGATTGGTCAAAATATTGAGTTCCCTCCTTTGTTGTAACCATACCTCACTATTTCTCAAACCATCCTTCGCTATCTGTCTACTCACCACCATGTGACCTACCTTCAATCTCCACAAATTCTCTCTTCACTCAGAACCATCACTATGTCTTCTAAGAGTGATACTGCTAATGCTCACCATATGAGCATCTCTTTGGATGATGTCCTTGATATCGCTCCTCTCAATATGGTGTCTGGAAATGCTAGTGAAGCCCCAAACTCTGCTTCTCCACATGCAAAACAAGCTTCTAAAGGTACAACCCTTGAATCTTCTACTGACAACATTAATAGAATGGAAGGCTCTACCTACGTGGACAGGTCTATCAGGGAACTGGTCACCAAGATCCTCTATGGAGGGCGCAATGTGCATGGGATCACCACCCCTCTGTCTCGGGTTGATCCACCCCCAATCCCTAATGAGAACACTGAAGATAATACTGAGTTCCCTTCTACTGATAATAACCCTAACACGAAGAACCTGGAGAAGCTTGCCAGCTCTGTGGTGCATGAGGAAGGTAATGATGCTGGCCAAAATGATGATGAAGACAAGAATATTGATAATGATGATGACATGAATGATGTTCCCAGCAATGGTATAGATGTGCCATCAAATGATGAGCTCATCAAGAATTTTGCTCCTGGAATTGCCAAGAGACTTGTGACCAGGAAAGGAAAAGTTGTGGTTGAAGAATCCCCTCTCAAAAGTCAAAAGAAGAGAACTCTTATTGCCCCCCCCCCCCCCCCCCCCCCCCAAGACATGGAGCAAGGTGACTGGTGCATCCAAGAAAAGAAAAGTTACCGAAAAAAACTCTGAGTCTGATGAGGATGTTGTGAAAGATGTTCCTAACATATCCCATGTAAAGAAATCCTCTGCTAAGAAATATTATAAACCTGTTCTAGCTGCCTCTCTAGACAACATCTATTTTCATACTATTAACAGTGTGACCAAATGGAGATATGTTTATCAAAGGAGAATTTCTCTTGAAAGAGAATTGGGAAAGGATACCTTAGAAATCAATGAGGTAATGGACCTAACCAACAAGGATGGATTACTTAAGACAGTCACTGGGTTCTCCAAAGGCTATGAAGGACTGGTGAAAGAGTTCATCATAAACATACCTGATTCGATCACAAATAGGACAAGAAAAGAATACATGAAGGTGTTTGTCAGAGGGATTTGTGTGAAGTTCTCTCCTGCTATGATCAACAGATGTTTGGGACGTGTGTTGCACCCTAAAATTTGCCCAACCTTTTTCTTGGGCTGGCTTTTGTTTCATTTAATTTTCTTTCTTGCATTTGCATTGCATAGCATTTTACATTTCACAGGGGATCAAGAGGTTGTGCATAGCAAGAAGAGTCTACTCAGAGGTTTGAGCCTAAGCAAGGGGTTTTACTCAAGTTTGGATGGTCATCAAGTCATCAGCAAGTAGACATTGGTCTTATGAAGAAAGGATGGATGTATGTGGGCCAACTCCTAACTTGGAGGCCAATTGAAGAGCATTAGGAGATTGGGAATGCATGATTTTGGGTATGAGATGTTGAAGGAGCTCATTGAGTGCCTTGAGGGTCATTGTGGAGCTCATCCAAGTGTTTGTGCTAAGTGTGAAAGGTTACAGTTGAAGGTGTTGCAACTAGGGTTTGATCTGACTAATCCTCAGTCAACTGTGCAATTGAAGGAGATTAAAACTCATTTCAAAGTCTCTATGATCATGGCATGTTGTGTTTGGATATATGAGATATCATTTCAAGTTCAATTCATCAAGAATCAAGTGTGTGAGAAGTTACTAAATTAGGGTTCTTAGGGTAAAATCCCCTATTTAGTGCTTGACTTCAAGACCACCTATCTCAAGATAAAAGTTTTATCTCAACTTTTGATCAACATTGAAATTGTATAGCATGTTCTTAGCTTTAATTTGAGTACTAGAAGTCCTTGATTAGATTTATAGAACTCAAGTTATGATCCAGACAAGTTACAGGTCATCAGAGGGATGTGATTTTGGTCAACAAAAGTCAACCAACTTAAAAGCCATTTTTTACCTATAAGGATGTTTCTCCTCAACTTTGGGCTAACATGAAAGTTGTAGGTATGGATCTTAGCTTTCCAAAATGTACTATAAGTCTTTCATCTGATTTGTAGAACTCAAGTTATGAGGTTTACAAGTCAGGGGTATTTTGGGAAAGTAAGATTACAGCTCATAAAATTATAGGTCCATTTCACCAACTTGAACACTTCAAATGGAAATCTTTTCAACATGAAACTTGCTCCAAATAGGGCCATTTGCATTACCAAATCATCTCTTGTCATGGTGGAAGCTTGGATTAAAGAATTGGGATTTGAATTTTTCATAAAGGAGGCTTAAAATGAGAAATTGAGAATTAATTGGTTTGGAACTTGTTCAAAGCAAATTTATGCATTTTTTGAGTGCAATTGATGTTCTAAATTCAATGCCATTTTCACATTTACCATTTGAGGTCATTTGGTTAGCCATTTTCATAGTTTCTTCACCATGAAGCAACAAATTGGAAATCTACCATAGGATCAAAAACAAGGGCTAATTCTTGACCCTTTGATTAACCAAAGTCATGTGCAAATGATTTGGATCAGAATATGAGTATGTACAGTGGGAAATTCGTGTGTTTGGCAAAGCACAAACTGGGTGAAAATTGAAATTGCATTCTCACAATTTAGCCACAATTGGGCCCCCATTTGATGTTAAACCCAACACATAAATATTCTAGATGAAGAATGGATCAAAAATTAGGTCATTTTCGTGCAAGAGGAGCAAGAACACATGAAGAAAAAGTGAGAGCAAAGTGGAATTCGAATTCTGAGATTCATCCATTTTCAGACCAAATTGAGCATTCAAACACCTTTAATGAAGTTCATGAAATGACTCTGGACACTTTTCATTAAGCTTCAGCATAGTTTCAAGGCCCAGTGGAGGCTCTCCACTAGGCAAACTAACTTTCAACCTTACACTCTCAATATACCATGTTTCTCTGCCATTTTTGTTGCATTATGATCCTTGAGTGATGTAGATCGTTTATGCATAATAATTGTTTGTGTTTGTGATGTTTGATGTGTGGAGCTCCAAACTTGTTTGATTCGGTTTGATCAATTTATGAGGTGTTTTACTTAAATTTTGGTTGATCTATGATCTATATAACATGTAGATGAAGTTTGGATCCATTTGGTTGAGTTTTAAGAACTTCAAAATTTTGTACACCAAGCTTGTTGTTCACTTTCTGAATTTGTTATGAGGAATTAATGGAAACTAATAGTGGATTTGAGATCCTTGCAAAGAGTATATGAATTTTCATCTAAGATTTGTCCAAAACGGTGAGGTTTTTGGAGATGTGTGTTGTTGATGATGAACCGCGGCGGCCAGAGCTTTGGTAGGGATGACCGGAGCTTCCCTCCGGCCACCGCGCACAGCCCCCTTGTTGTTGAAGATGACGCTGACGTGGCGTGTGTTTGTATCGTTTGATTATTCTATTTTTGATCATGCGCTTGATGTTAAGACGTATGTGTTCCACGTTGGACTCGTATGCATGGGATTGTCTCCCAAATTCATTTAATGATGTGGCATTTATTGTGAGCTGTTTGATTAGTATACTTTTGATCATGTGCTGAATGGTGAGGTTCTACCGTGTGTGTGTGTTGACTTGGATGCATGTGATTATTCAGAATTTTAAGAATTTCGTGTGGGCTTTGTGGCATTGCTATGCGCGCCCCCTGTTGGACCCAATCCAGGATTTGTGTTGATTTTGTTTGCTAAATGCACCATTTGTTTGTCATTTTAATTTCTTTTGCATTTTAAATTTTGTTTTGTTGTCTGTTTGATTTTAATTCATTATAAATACTTCCAAACATCCAAAAATTCCCCAAAAATATTTTCTGGACACCTTGAGATGTCTACTTTTTTTAAGAAATTTTTATTTTATTTTTTGGGTTATTTTTCAATTAAAAAAGGAATTAAATGTTGGAAGTGTTTTAAGTGGATTAAATTGTGACTTTGTTTGTTTTTGATTTTGTTTTTGCACTTCCTTTTTGATCCAATGACTAAAAATTGATCCTCATCCTAATGATGAGTTAATCAATTTTTGAGGACCATTTTGCCCCTGGTTATTGACTTTTGGGTTGACTTTTTGGGCCTTTCTTGTTGCACCTGTTTCTTCCATTTCAAAGTGATACATCCAAATGATTTGATTCTTTTGATGGTGTTTTGAAAGGACATTTGCCTTGTTTTCTTGGCATCTTGTTGCCAACTGATGTAGTTTCTTTGTGAATTTTATTTGATATTTGTTGAGCCTTTTTCTTAATTTTGAGTTGACTTGCAAGTCAAGTCATCTCCAAGGGAGGTTCTTACACACATCTTGACCTAGTTTGACTTGGATATGACACTTTTGGATCCTTTGAGCTTGCAATGCCTTGTAATTCATGTTGCTAACATGTTAAGGATGCTTTTGGTTCAATTTTAGGTCATGAAACTTCTTTTTTCTTGCTCATTTGTGTTCATCTTTTGAATCTTTTGTTTGTGGTTTCTATGTGGAGCTTTCTTGCCTTTCCTTGGTGCATATGCTTGCTTTCTTTGGTGTTATGTTTGCCTTTGCATTCTTTCACTCTCTCCTCATCCTCCATTTTTTCTATGACTTTGGAATACTACTTAAGGTTGCTTGGTCCCTCCTTAGGAGGAACTTGAAGCTTACCTAAAGTAATGAATCCATGAGGACTTTTCTTATTGTTTGTGTTACTTGTTTGCTTGTTTTTGATGCATCTTTCTCCTTGTTATCTTTTCATCTTCATGTGCATGCTTGGTTTAGATGAGCTTGTGGTGGCTACTGCCCCACACATGTTTTCCTCCCACTTTCATCCTATGTGTTCTTACTTGTTGCATTCGTGTTTGCATTCTTCATTTGCATTGTTTTCCTTATGGCTTCTTCTTCTTCTTTTGTCTTCCTTCCCTTAGGATTTCTAACCTCTCTTGTTCAAGAGAGGTTATGATAGACATTAGGGTTCTAATCATACATGATAACATTAGGTAGAGATTTCCCTTTTGTAATCCCAACTTTAGGTGTAGTTTGCATGACAACGTTTAGGGTTCTGGTCTAGTCCCCCTTTAGTTTGTCCCTTTCTCTTCTCATCTTCAAACAACTTCAATCCACCTAATAAAGATAATGAATGTTGTGCCATGAGCCTTGTACTCGGGAAATGGTGATTGAGTGGTTACCTCTCAATTACCTAGAGTGTTTAGTATACGTCCTTAGGACGATATGCGACGCATTCGATCCTAGGTTTTAGATTTTGTTACAACATACATTATGAACACTCTAATTCAAAACACTTCTTTTTAAAAAACACAAAAACAATTCAAACTCTTTTTCACCCTTTGGGGTTCTTAATCAGGAAAATCCTTTTACAAGAAGAGTGTCGTTAACTCTTAGTTCTACCGCAAACGGTAACGCCTAAGTCTCCAATGGTCGAGCTGCATACACCAACTGCTAGAACTATTTGTTAACCCTACTCGGGCTTTAAAAACTTTTGAACCAGCCTTTGTTCTCGTAAGCCCGAACTACGTTTGTTCTGATCTTTCATACCAAATGAAAGTACGTACGCAAGAGACGCGATGTCTCGGCGAGCAACCTTCCCCCTTTCTTTAGCCGTAGTTAGGCGAACTATGTTGACTCTGACTTTCCCATTGCACGAGGGAGTACGTAGGCTCAGAGCAGCGACACTCTGTCGAGTCCTGTCTTTTCTTTTTCTTTTGTCCCTAAGCCTTTAGCTAGATAGTTTCAACACACCCTTTTAGATAGACAACAATGCGTGGATCCTGTCGAGTACGAAGGACGTGAGGGGTGCTAATACATTCCCTTGCGTAAACGACTCCCGAACCCAGGCATGGTTGCGATGACCTTGTCGTTTCCTTTTTCTTTAGGTTTTTGCGATCGTTTCCTTTCCCTCTCTTTGGGATAAATAACGAAAGTGGCGACTCTTCTATTTTTTCCGCCGGTTGTTTTTCGTAGTAGCGATAGCTGGTGACTCTGCTGGGGACTCTGGTTCCCTATGCAAGTCAATCCTAGCGCTTGTGTGTTTATCTTTGGGTGTTGTATATATATATATGCTTTATTTACTTTCGCATTTTACTTTCCCGCATTTATTTTCCGCATCATATATCATTTGTGTTGTGCTGTGGGTGTGGGGAGTTCTGATGTGTGATAAGCCGAACCTGGGCTTGAGTACAAACATAGTATTAGAAGCTAAAAGTTGTGGTGAACCTGTATGTTAGGCATGCACTAGTTCCCACAAAATTTGCGCTCAGACGAGATTCTTTTTGATGACTTTCTTTCCAGCCCAGTGGGCCGTTGAGAGGATTTCAGATTTGAGGGTTGTCGAATCGGGGAACCGATCATTTGTGAGTCAGCTAAGTGAGGCCTCTTCAGGAGATAATGATGCCAAACTAGAAATGGTGAACGTATCATCATTTCTTGAAAGTCTGTGACGCTGACAAACGCATAGGATGACATACCGTATCAGTGAATAGGTCCATACTTGTGAGTGGGACTGGGGTTATGCAGGAAACCTTTACCTTCAAATTACCCGGTTTTCTCTGCAGTTTGAATATGGATTATTGGTATCAGTTGGTTTCTATCGGAGCAATGATGTGTGCTTGCTAAGGCAGAGCTTTGATCTTCCTCAGTCTACAGCACAACAGTCTTGATCCCTTGCGTGTGCATTAGCATTTTGCATTTTTCATCGCAATTACATTTCATTTTTTGCATTTCCATCCTCAGCCGGAACAGGGAGCTTACCTGTCTTTTGTCTGCTTCGTCAGTTGATTTCCTGACATTCGCATTGGATTTGAGTTAGCTTCTGGAGAGATCATGGACTTAGGAGAGCATAACTTGGTTGTGACGAGGGCAGAGTTTGAATTGATGAAGAATCAGTTGAGTCAGCTCATGGAAGCCATGTCAATTATGACTAGAGGGGAAGCCAGTATTCAGAAGACTCCAGTGAACAATGTTGCTCGAGCTCATCCCGTGCCGGTTCCTGTTGAAGAGCATCCCATTGCCAGAAATAGAGATTCTTCTTCTCTCCATGACACAGAATATCATACTTTTACATTCTCTGTGCCAGATTCTCAGAGGACTGTTCCAAAGGTTAATGCTGAAGACCCGAAGACTGTTGAATTTATGGGAAAATGTCAACTGTTAGAAGAAAAGCTTGATGCCTTGGTGGGTCAGAATAATCTTGATTTGAATGCTTCGAGCATGTGTTTGGTACCCGGTCTTGTGATGCCGTTAAAGTTTAAAATTCCGAATTTTGAGAAGTTCAAAGGGGACAGTTGTCTGAAGCAGCATTTGGTAATGTTTTGTAGGAGAATGACCTCATATGTTCACAATGACCAGCTTATGATTCACTGTTTTTAAGACAGTCTAAGTGGAGCATCGTTGAGTTGGTATACGCAGTTAGAAAGTGGTTGTGTTCGATCATGGTCAGATTTATCCAATGCCTTCGTGAAGCAGTACGACTACAATCTCAATATGGCTCCTAGTCGCATGCAGTTACAAGAATTATCTCAGGCGAAGAATGAATCTTTCATAAGATATGTGCAGAGATGGAGAGAATTCGCTGCTCGTGTTCAACCACTGCTTCAGGATAGAGAACTGGTTGACATCTTCTTGGGTACTCTAAAAGGCCATTACTTTGACAAGTTGATCAGTGGTGGAATGTCAAACTTTACCGAATTGGTGATAATGGGTGAACGTGTTGAGAGTGGACTCAAGAATGAGAAGATTAAAGACATTCCTTTCATCTCAGTTGATGAGAATGAGTCAGTTGTTAGTTCTCAGGAAGAATGGGAGAAAGGAAATGATCTTATCTCAAAGTCTTCGGCATCTCAGGTTCAGTCTTCAGACGTTTCAAGTGTTCAAAGCCAACGGTCTTACCGTCATCATCTGCGTCAGCACGCCAGACGAAGACCAAGGAAACCCGAAAGGCAGTTTACTCAGCTACCGGTGTCGTATGGTCAGTTGTTGCCGGATTTGGTCAAAAGTGGGTTGATAGTGCCGAAAGAGACTAATCCGATGATCCCGCCGTACCCTTCATGCTTCGATGTCAATGCTCGCTATGAGTACCATGTTGGGGCACAGGGGCATTCAACAGACGATTGTAAGGTGCTCAGGAGCCAAGTTCAGACTTTGTTAGACTCTAACAAGTTTTCCATCACGCCTCAGGGTATTATTTAGATTAATGATTCCCCTTCATCCCACCTTGAGGGCACGACAGTTCTTGTTATAGAAGGGTCCACCGAGAGTGTGTGTTATGAGGAGTTTCAAACTGAAGGCTCGGTTGAATATGAGGGAAGTTGCTAGAAGGTTTCCTGTGCCGACTGCTGCATCTGTTTTCTTGCTTACGTGATTAGCTTTCGTTCATTACTGTATGCTAACCATCGCCAGACCTGTTGGTCGAGGTCACCCTGATTGTATTCAGTTACTCCCATGTGATATATGTGTGGCGGTTATCTCTGATTGGATCTTGGTTTTCTTGTCGCTTTGGTGCTATTCTGAAATTTCTCTGTTGCATGCTTGTTTGCATCTTGCATATTTGTTTTTGTGTAATAGGTACCTCAGAGCTGTTAATATGACTTCTCATACTCCACTAGTTTGTTGCAGGTTATACAATCAGATACAAGAATTCCCGCAAAAGTCATGGAGCAAGTCCAAGCAGAGCTGAGAGAAGTCAAGATCCAGATGGGGCAGTTCATTGCAGACATGCTAGCGTTGCACCTGGATCAGAATGCGCTCAGAGAGGAAAACCAGTAGTTGAAAACTCAGGTGGGCTTAATCATGGAAGTGATAAGAAACATGCTTAGGAAAGAAGGTGATCAGATGCCTGAGGCTGCAGCAAAGATGCTTGTTCCACTTCTGTATGTGGAACCTATCCCAGAGCGTGACATGTATCAGAAGTCTGTTGTGCAACTGGAGATTCTGAAGTTCCCGTGTCATCAAAAGCGTCCTATTTCTCAAGAGAATCCCAGGATTAGAAGATATGATCAAAGGACAAAATCTCAAGATAGAATCTTCGATCAGACCCCCATGGATTATGCTCAGTTGGTGCAGCTCTTGCTCCAACTTCAATTGGTAAAGCCTCGAACTTTGGATCCACTCACCGGCCAACCACCACCAGGCTTTGATATCAATGCTTATTGTGATTTCCACTCTGGAGGACAGGGGCATGATATTGCAAACTGTAAAGCTTTTAAGCATAAGGTTCAAGATCTGATTGATTTGAAGACAATTGAATTCACGCCGAGCGGCATGAAGGTATCAGGAAAAGTTATTCCCTATCATGGAAAAGGGATGGATACTCCTATTCTCATTCCTAAAGTTGCGGTCAGTCAAGAGTATATCCTGCAATCCTTGGTGTCAGAATCCCCTTCCCCACAGTTGCTGCTTGTTCCTGGGTCAAGCTTAAGGATGAAAGCACCTGAACAAAAGGAGTCCCTGATAATTCAGACTCAACTTCCGAGTGTTTCAATTGTTCAGGGTCAACGACCCATCCAGCCGTTGCAACGGACATCAGTTCCTCTCCAGAATCAGCAGCCTCATAGTTCTAGCTCGAGTTTACGCGTCAGGAAAAGACCAAAGAAGCCAGAAAGGCAATTCGTTCGGTTGCCCATGACGTACGGTCAGATGCTGCCAGATCTGATCAGAGGAGGACTGATAGTGCCAAAGAAGATCGATGCAGTGATTCCTCCATATCCGCCCGGTTTTGATGTCAATGCCCGCTGTGAGTACCATGCTGGGGCGCAGGGGCATTCAACCGACAACTGTAAGGTGCTTAAAAGCCAGATTCAGAATCTGCTGGACTCTGATATGTTCTCGTTCACGCCTCGGGGTATCCGGATCAACAAGTTCTGCCAGCGTTTCGCTTCATGAAAGAATTCCTCGACGACAAAGGTTCAGAAGAGCGCCAGAATGGTTTCAATAAGCAACTTTTAAGATGGTTGGTTCAGCGGCAAATCAGTGTGAAAGCCCAGTTCCCAGAAACTGGCAATTTTCGTTTTATCCTGTTATTTCTTTATGCTTGTAATTTCCTTCCTGTTTAAAGTGAAATCTCATCTGTAAAACTTGTTGTTTCCGTTGATTGATATTAATGAAATGAATATGCATGTTTTGATTTAATCTATTCTTGTTCACTAATTGCATTTTACAGATGTTATACGCTTGTTTAAGCGAAGTCCGGGGAGGATGACGAAGTTTAAAAGACGCGCAAGCTTCCGTAAGTATGCTTTTGAAATGAAACCTGCTGATGATGTACATGCATTGTTTCAAATTCCCAAACACCAGAGATATAAGGATGATAATCCCTTGTCAACCCCTTTGAGCCTAGTTGTAGGAGTTTCTTCTTGAAAACGAAAAACCCTAAATCTTAACTCGGGGCAGGGTAGGTGTCAGCTAATTTGACCGAACATCCTAATTGCAATAGGAGTGTTCTCGTTTGAGGATAAATCACACCTGTATAGGTCGTGCCTAAAAAACCACAGTGGTTAAACCTTACCGATAAGGAGTGAAACAGTCACGTTATTCCCCAAAGAGTCAGACAAGCCGGTGTCACACGATTTACTAGAAAAGAAAAAGAATTAAAAGAAAGGAGAATAAAGCCAGCTAAGTCGAATCTTATAAACAAACGACTTAGGAAAAAATTAGGGCATCCCGCTGGACTTTGAAATCAGAAGAAGCTCAAAAGAGCCAGTCCAGGAAAAAGTTAGGGAAATAAAAAATGATGATGATGAAAAACAAGTCGTGTGATTCAGGCACCAAAGACAAAAAAGCGAGTGACTGTCACTCCCAAAAAGCGGATGGTTTCCTGAACCATCACTCTTGTCCTTAACCTCGGAAAGGTGAGTGCTAGTGTCGAATTAGCTGAATATAGGATTGGAGAACATCACAGAGAATGGGTGGGTTATAATAAACTTTGAGCCTTTATCCTTTCCTTGTAAACCGTGAACCCGATCAAGTTACAACCTGAAAAGTCCTAATTGAAGCAGGTTTGTTTCGAAAGCATACTTTGGTAAAGATCGCATCGAAACTGAATTCTAAAAGGACTCCTCTTACAGTGTTGTACTAATGTTGACATGTTGATAAATGATTTATTCACTTTATGTCATAATTTTTCCAGTGAACAGATTGGATTTCGAAAACTGTCATATGCATTGCATTTAATATATCTTTTATGCAGGACAACTTGTTTTACTTGCGAGTAAGCGCTTGACAGCAAGAAAGTTTCCACAGTGGAAAGATTGATCAGGATAGAATACGGATTGCTTGAATACTCCATCGAACTGGGGCAAGTTATATCAAATGATGATCATGGGAGTCAGCCATCCAGAAGTCAGTTGATCTGAAGTAGTCAAGTCGAGATTCGGCGAATCTCTCGCAGCCAAGAAGCACTCTCCTCACAGATCAACCAATCAGGGACAAAGTCGTTGTAGACTGGGGAAGACCATCCTTAAGAGCGCATAAGCTATTCCTTATCCGTGGGGCAATTAATGTGAAGCACCTCTCCGAGGTTCAAGATGCTTAAGAAGTGCATATAAAGCCATCAGGGCAGAGATCTCAGATTTCCTTTCGAGGAATATCCCCGCAGAGGTCCCACAAGCTGGGGCAAGATTGGAAGCATAGGATTTGCTCCTCTCCATATCTTCAAGAGTTGTTCAAGCAGGTTCAGCTAACTTGCGAGTGCAAGAAGAATGTCGGGAAGTCATGTTAATCAGTCACCGTCAGGTTTCACATGTCTTCCCCAGCAATAGTCCAATCATCATTGGCATATGTAAGTGTTGCACCCCAATTTTTGACCTCAAAGATCCCACGTTTTTCATATAGTTCTTTTATTTTTTGCATGATTACCTTTTACTTATGTGTTTGACTAACAAGTATATGCAAGTGTGACAGCTTCAAATAGAGATGGCTTTCATCCTCACAGTTGAGCATTTCAAGGACAGCTTGGATGGACTTTTGGCTATACCTCGTTAAAGTCATGACCAACTTCATTCCCTTATGAGCCAAAGATGGTTTAGGATTTGGATCCTAAAGTACTTAATTAAAGCTTTCACCGCTACCTCAGCATAACAATTGAATTTTGGTCCCTGTTCATCTCTTGGGTCATTAGTCCATCAAGGCAAAGAGAGCTTATTTTGGGAGATAAAATTTGCTTAAGCGGATGGGCAAATTATAAGCCATAATGGAAGGTGAAGTCACGAATTTATGCGCATTGTCAATTCATGGACATCATGGTTTGATCTCAAATACTTCAAATTCATTGAGGCAAGTTTAAGTATGTTAAGAGGTTTGTGTGAATATCTTGGATATGAGCGTATCTAATCTTGAACCCAATTCATTCAACTTTGTGATAAGAGGCGAGTTATTAGTCAAACTACAAGAATCAAATAAATAATTCTTTACACCATTCAAAGATGCTACGGGTACATAGTGCAAGGCCTATCGTTTCTTCTCAACTCTAAGGCTACTTGATTTTGTTTACTTTCCTTCAAAATCTACAAAGTCATGACTAAATAACTACACTTATGAATGTTTGTAAGCGCATAACAAAATGTCGTTTAGAAGTTGCGCCTTGCTAGCTGAGGTGGAATGCCGGCCACGAGCCTCCCCTTTAAGTTACACGAATTGCCACACCATTGAACCAACCACCAAAATGGCCTGCACAGCAACAACAGCAGTGTGGAAAGCTCCAACCAAAGGCAATCGAATGGACAATGCTCAAGTGCCTGCAACATCAGCAATAACAGTTAAAACATTAATAACAGCAGTTAACTTATCAGGTATGCATCAACAGCAGCCAAAGAAAGCAAAGTTTCTACATAGCAGGCCAGTTGTGCGATACCCTCTCAATTAATGTACTAAAGCCTCGTAACCGCGCTCTGCACTAAGAAAGGTAGTGAATGAACACAGTCTTATGGGTGAATTGGTGACCAAGCATTCCTATAGATAACAATGAGTATTTGATGCAATGATTCGTCTTGAGAATAAAACCCAGCACGCAGTTATTACTGTTGTCTTGGCAGCTAAAGGTTTTTCCTGCACTTGACTTCGTCCACGGCTGATGTGTATCAGCAGGCGTATGAGCATATCCAAATTTAAGGGGCAATCCTATGCAATTCTCAGCCACCTGCATCTCTTGGTCACGCCAACCATCGCAAGCATCAGAAAATTGTGAGAGGTAAACAAATTAGGCATCGTAAAGTGCTTAAGCCATTACCACCTTAAGAGCCGAAGGCATTCAACTACCGCAAGAACCCATTGTATCTGGGCATGACCAACCTGTCAAGAACGCGGCTGAAGGTTAGAATAATCGACGAATTTCGAAAGAGTCATAGAGCAGTTACAACAGAAGAAGACCCCTTCATACCCCTATCAACTTTGCCGTAGAACGAGTGCCGTAATCTCACTAAGGCATAAGGCTTGAATGTCTTCAGACCCGTGGAACAGTTCATGAGATTTTCGCAGCGCGATGCCACCACAGCCTGAACAAACCAGAAATCCTGCGCAAGAAGAGGGTGTGTAGATATGTTTGTAAAGATATTGAATACAACGACAAACCAGCATACAACAAAGCAGCTACCTTATGTTATTAACCTTTACCGCGTTTCAAAACAACTGAATGTCAAAAATGTTTGTGAGTAAGCGGCTATGGACAACAAAGGCACGACAATGTCAGCAAGCACGAAATTGCTCCTTATTGCCAAAATGGAGATTGCGATACCGTCATCAAAGTATTACTGCAAAGAAATAAGAGTATCAGTAAGGTTTAATAATCTCAATTTGAGTTCCCACTGTGGCAGGAGGTAGCCAGGGCATTTGAAAATTCAATTCGAAATAAACCAGGATACCTGCATAAACGGAAGTTTAAGGTCGCAGGAGGCGCGCAAGGAGTTCACTGCTGCACAACCACATTCACACAAAGGACAGGCTGCTTCAGGATGTTCAGCGTCACCAATATGGGTTCGGAAGAACAACAAGAGCACACTCCCCTGCGACGACCTGAAAATCCAACAGCCCTCATGAGTTTGAAGAGGGACAAAATTAATCAAATGGATAAAGGATTCAAATTGAACCTTGAGACGAGCAACGCCACAGGATACTTGACAGTCCCGCAGTTTCGAAGCCATTGCTAGTGAGTAGAAGGAGAAACTGAGACATTAAGGAAATATTCGTTGCATGATTTAACGAACCACCGGAAGCACATCTAATAACATTCTTCAGATCTTCTCTACCCAAAACACAGCAAACAAGTATTTTTCACCAGCAGTTCCGACAACATGAACATAGAATGAAGTAAGGTCACTTGGTTGCATCATCGGTGTACAGCAACAGGAATCACCTTCCCTAAGTTTAACCAACCCCCGAACCTATAACTCTCTAAACCTTGCATTTGCATTGCATTGTGGGAATTTCGATCTTTATCCCTTCCTTTGGACAAATCAAAGTTCGGTTGCAAAATGAATTAAAGATTCAAAATAATCAATAGTTTGGTATCCGATTTTCACCGCGACAGAAATGGCGACTTCACTGGGGAATAAATTCCTGAAGAGTATCTTGTTGTAGTTGTAAGTATGTGAACTTCTTGAGGCGAACGTTTCTCAAATAAAGAGAAAATATCTGTGAAGTCTTCGATAAACCACTCTAATGGATTTCCGGAGAGATGCCATGAGTTGATGATCTTGATAACCCATTGTGGATGTACAAACTGTCTTGAGGAGACTGTCATTTGTCGTTTTGATCAAAACGAGTGGCTCAAATAAAGAGATCTTTGTCATTCGGCTGCAAGTTGTTGAGGAAACTTTATAATATTGCTGAAGTTGTGTCATGTCTTCAATGGTGATCCTCATAATGTCAGAGTGCAAAGTAAATGCACTCTTGATCCATGTTCAAAAGCTGGAGATGTCCATAGTGTGATTGTCAAGGACCGAAATTCAATTCGGGAAATAACTGAAGAGAAACTGTCAAGCAAGACTCAACCATAGAGGCATAAACTCCAATGGGAATGTACTGAAACAACTGTCTTCCACGAGGATCGAACTTCGTGGGGAAATATAAATATTGAGCTTTTTCTGCTTAGGGCTGACAACTCTATTTGGAAGGGAAAGACACGCCCAAATACCCAGGGATAAACAGAGTTAAACACATATAAAGACGCACAAATGCCAATGTTATGCTTTCTACTTATATGATATGCATATGCTAATGCTGTCAAAACAGACGAAAAGGCAAACAGAGATGAGACAAACTATTGATTAGTTTGAATCTTTAATTCATTTTGCAACCGAACTTTGATTTGTCCAAAGGAATGGATAAAGATCGAAATTCCCACAATGCAATGCAAATGCAAGGTTTAGAGAGTTATAGGTTCGGGGGTTGGTTAAACTTAGGGAAGGTACTAGCATCCTAAGTTTCTGTAGTACTCTACAGGAACCTCTTGTTTTATGTTTGTTTACTGCTAAGTGTTTATCTGCTTAATGGTTGAAAGACCCTAGGGGTTTATTTCTAAGTATACTCGATAAGGTATCGCACCTTGTGCCTACATATCCTTACGGGAGTGGAATCAGAGTATGTTGTAGTTCACCCTAAAGGGTTAGAGGAGTTCTTTGACTGTGGTCAAAGTTCCTACGGGTTTAGGATAGTTGTTTTGATTGGGTTTAGGAGAAGAGATGAGTCTTCATTTTAAGGGAGAGATAACCGCCAAAAATGTAAAGGGGTTGTAGGAAATGGTCTTTGCATCGTCTTAAGAAAAGATCTTACATACTCGGATGGTCGCCAAGCATGCCTTTGTCGCTCTTAAGGCAAAGTCCCTACATGTTTGATTGTATTGTTGTGGGGTGGAGATTATATCTCACTTAAGATGATTAACATCTATTCTCTATTATGTTTGAAAAGTTTGTATTTTGTTGTATGTGTTGTTTCTATGTTGTAAAGATTAAGGTCCTTCCTTTGGGGTTGGATCTATCCTAAAGATCGACTTGAAGAATCAAGGATCTAAGGGGATTATGATGCAAATGATGTGCAACTACACACAACGTTGAATTATGTGTAGGTTTTTCCTTTGGACGAATGCAATGCGATGAATATAGATATGTAAATGAATTACGGTAATGTAAATTGCAGAAAGATAAACCATACACGAACGCATGAAAGCGCTAAGTGAGTGTGTGTGCGTTGTGGCTAAGATAAAGCAGATAACGATAAATGTAAATACGCATGAGAGCGCTATGGTGTAGGTGCATGTGTCGTGAGTGCACAATTGATTTGTACGATGTTAATTGATTTTAAACGATTGATTTGTTTTTAGTAGAAAGGTTGGATTGATTATATTTTATTATCTGAAAGAATAATTTACTTATTATTAAAATATGTTGATTATAGGATAAAAGAGTTTTTTTTTATGAGTGGGCAAAAAATTTTAATAAGATGTTATTTTAAAATATTAATTGATAATTAGCACAATAAAAAGAGAGATTATTATTATTTTAAGAAAAATGCCATATTATTAGATAAGGGTTGATTTATTAGTTTGAATGAAATAAAATAAAATAGTGTAATAGATCATTATTAAGTAAAATAAAACCTAAGAACATTATATGATATAACTGAAGTAAAAAACTAATTCATTAAGGTTATTAATTATTTTTAAAAGGACCAACTAACTGATAGAAGTTGTCTTAATATTAATATAAAAAGTTTTTAATTATAAAAGAAAAAGTTACTGATAAATAAACTATAAAAGATTAACTAAATAAACAAAAAGCTGATTAATTTAAGAGAGATTATTAGTTATTATTATTTTTTTTTTAAACTTAATTAACGGTTGAGTATGGATTAAACGATTATTAGTAAAAGATTAAAATGAAAAGGTGAATTAGAGTGTGATTAACGGTGTAGTGTAGTTGTGTGTGTGGTGTTAGTGTGTAATTGACAGATTACAGATAAACAAAATAAAGAAAACAATGAAAACAAAAACGCGATGAACCCTAAATCGGTTCCCCCTTTTCCGTCGCCGTTTTCGCTCTCTTCTTCTCGTCCTTTCTCTCGATTTTTCTCACCATTTCTCCACGATTCCTCCGATTCTCCTCTTTCTTTCGAACCTGAAATACAATAAACAAATCAAAGCTTCAACGAATTTGGCTCAAATAGAATGGTTACCGCAAGTTGTGGATGACGGCGGTCCGAGATGGTAAGGGTAACGGCGGAAGCTTCTCGCGGTGGGTGATGGCTTTGTCGACTGAGAAGATAAGTTCTCTCCTCTTCTTAGGTTTTCGAAATTGTTTTCTTTTTTGATGATTCTCGATCGCCTTTTTTCTTTCGCATATCAAATCCCTCCATCTTATATAGGCTTTACTGGGATTTGCGTTTTAAAATCTGATTAAAGGTCTTAAAGGCTTGATTGATTGCAGATTGGGGTTTTCCAATTCCGTTCTGATAAGATTTGAGACAATTTCCTTTTTCGTCTCAAAGCCCTTAATTGTCTGTTTGAATGAAAATCATATCTTTGATTTGGATATTCTTTGGATCTTTTATGGAATATTCCTTGCTGGTTTACTAACTTTGATTTCTGGCTTTGGCAGGTGCGGAAAACACACAAATTGTTGGGCCAGCTGACGAATTAGAAGTCCAAAAGGGAGAGGCTTGTGTTTGATGCCTTGGAAAAAACTTCACGAAAAACTGGGGGCTGCAGTAGGTTGTGTGATATCCAATCGATCCTCTAGGCTCAAGTATGTTATGGATCGTGAGAATGGAGCCCATGGACTTCCTGCCATAACTCCACGAATCGGGAAACAATGTTGAAGACTAAGGTCATAAGGGGTATAGGTCCAACGTAAAGGAATCTATCTAACTATGCACTCTTTCTTACCCGTCTTCAACAAAATGGTCACGTAAGGGTAATGTTTCTGCGACTGCCAATGATAAGTTTGCATAATGTTGAATATGTCACCATGATATCTGATTTTTCTTGATTTCAGTTCTCTTATGATTTAATTTGATGGTGTTTATGCAGAGGTCCAATTCTGCCTAGTTTGGGTTGTTGCGTCAAAGGTTCGAAGCAGCTCTCGTATTGGTGCGTTAATCATGTCGTCACAGAGGAGCTCAGGTCATGTACTTGCAGCTTGTCTGATAGATTCTTGTTGGTGCAGTTTCCGAACATGTTACTTTGTTGCAGCTTGAGGTTACTAATTTAACTATATCTCACACTTTCTGAGTATTTCCTTATATGCTATTCAATCCTTAACCGCATCAGGGTCCACTTCCGCAAGTATTTGTTCAGTTCGATTCCTCCTCTTGTGATGCTAATGCTACCATTCTGTTGACTGACTTGGTGTTTGCAGATGGTGTCGATGCTATATGAAAGGTGTGCTGATATTTAAGCTTCGAGAACCTCCTGCGTCATGAAACTGATTCCTGTTGCTGTACACCGATGATGCAACCAGGTGGCCTTACTTCATTCTATGTTCATGTTGTCGGAACTGCTGGTGAAAAATACTTGTTTGCTGTGTTTTGGGTAGAGAAGATCTGAAGAATGTTATTAGATGTGCTTCCGGTGGTTCGTTAAATCATGCAACGAATATTTCCTTAATGTCTCAGTTTCTCCTTCTACTCACTAGCAATGGCTTCGAAACTGCGGGACTGTCAAGTATCCTGTGGCGTTGCTCGTCTCAAGGTTCAATTTGAATCCTTTATCCATTTGATTAATTTTGTCCCTCTTCAAACTCATGAGGGCTGTTGGATTTTCAGGTCGTCGCAGGGGAGTGTGCTCTTGTTGTTCTTCCGAACCCATATTGGTGACGCTGAACATCCTGAAGCAGCCTGTCCTTTGTGTGAATGTGGTTGTGCAGCAGTGAACTCCTTGCGCGCCTCCTGCGACCTTAAACTTCCGTTTATGCAGGTATCCTGGTTTATTTCGAATTGAATTTTCAAATGCCCTGGCTACCTCCTGCCACAGTGGGAACTCAAATTGAGATTATTAAACCTTACTGATACTCTTATTTCTTTGCAGTAATACTTTGATGACGGTATCGCAATCTCCATTTTGGCAATAAGGAGCAATTTCGTGCTTGCTGACATTGTCGTGCCTTTGTTGTCCATAGCCGCTTACTCACAAACATTTTTGACATTCAGTTGTTTTGAAACGCGGTAAAGGTTAATAACATAAGGTAGCTGCTTTGTTGTATGCTGGTTTGTCGTTGTATTCAATATCTTTACAAACATATCTACACACCCTCTTCTTGCGCAGGATTTCTGGTTTGTTCAGGCTGTGGTGGCATCGCGCTGCGAAAATCTCATGAACTGTTCCACGGGTCTGAAGACATTCAAGCCTTATGCCTTAGTGAGATTACGTCACTCGTTCTACGGCAAAGTTGATAGGGGTATGAAGGGGTCTTCTTCTGTTGTAACTGCTCTATGACTCTTTCGAAATTCGTCGATTATTCTAACCTTCAGCCGCGTTCTTGACAGGTTGGTCATGCCCAGATACAATGGGTTCTTGCGGTAGTTGAATGCCTTCGGCTCTTAAGGTGGTAATGGCTTAAGCACTTTACGATGCCTAATTTGTTTACCTCTCACAATTTTCTGATGCTTGCGATGGTTGGCGTGACCAAGAGATGCAGGTGGCTGAGAATTGCATAGGATTGCCCCTTAAATTTGGATATGCTCATACGCCTGCTGATACACATCAGCCGTGGACGAAGTCAAGTGCAGGAAAAACCTTTAGCTGCCAAGACAACAGTAATAACTGCGTGTTGGGTTTTATTCTCAAGACGAATCATTGCATCAAATACTCATTGTTATCTATAGGAATGCTTGGTCACCAATTCACCCATAAGACTGTGTTCATTCACTACCTTTCTTAGTGCAGAGCGTGGTTACGAGGCTTTAGTACATTAATTGAGAGGGTATCGCACAACTGGCCTGCTATGTAGAAACTTTGCTTTCTTTGGCTGCTGTTGATGCATACCTGATAAGTTAACTGCTGTTATTAATGTTTTAACTGTTATTGCTGATGTTGCAGGCACTTGAGCATTGTCCATTCGATTGCCTTTGGTTGGAGCTTTCCACACTGCTGTTGTTGTTGTGCAGGCCATTTTGGTGGTTGGTTCAATGGTGTGGCAATTCGTGTAACTTAAAGGGGAGGCTCGTGGCCGGCATTCCACCTCAGCTAGCAAGGCGCAACTTCTAAACGACATTTTGTTATGCGCTTACAAACATTCATAAGTGTAGTTATTTAGTCATGACTTTGTAGATTTTGAAGGAAAGTAAACAAAATCAAGTAGCCTTAGAGTTGAGAAGAAACGATAGGCCTTGCACTATGTACCCGTAGCATCTTTGAATGGTGTAAAGAATTATTTATTTGATTCTTGTAGTTTGACTAATAACTCGCCTCTTATCACAAAGTTGAATGAATTGGGTTCAAGATTAGATACGCTCATATCCAAGATATTCACACAAACCTCTTAACATACTTAAACTTGCCTCAATGAATTTGACGTATTTGAGATCAAACCATGATGTCCATGAATTGACAATGCGCATAAATTCGTGACTTCACCTTCCATTATGGCTTATAATTTGCCCATCCGCTTAAGCAAATTTTATCTCCCAAACTAAGCTCTCTTTGCCTTGATGGACTAATGACCCAAGAGATGAACAGGGACCAAAATTCAATTGTTATGCTGAGGTAGCGGTGAAAGCTTTAATTAAGTACTTTAGGATCCAAATCCTAAACCATCTTTGGCTCATAAGGGAATGAAGTTGGTCATGACTTTAACGAGGTATAGCCAAAAGTCCATCCAAGCTGTCCTTGAAATGCTCAACTGTGAGGATGAAAGCCATCTCTATTTGAAGCTGTCACACTTGCATATACTTGTTAGTCAAACACATAAGTAAAAGGTAATCATGCAAAAAATAAAAGAACTATATGAAAAACGTGGGATCTTTGAGGTCAAAAATTGGGGTGCAACAGATGCCCCTATTTAAGTTACTTCTATCCGGAGATATGGAGATTGAAATCTTCGTCTCGACGAGATAGGAGGGACTTAAATACAAACATTGCGCGAATTTTTGGCCTTAAGAAACCACCGAATGCGAATGATATGCAATGATATGACAATGCAAGACCAAAGATCCTGTGGAGAAAGGGCGCCACAGGGGAATAACTAGGCACGACATGCTAGACAGAAGAGCAACAGACCCAACAAGGTGGGACCCTACGAGGATAGGAACAATCACCCATGGGAAATCTCCAAACGTGTAACGGTAACTCATGCATCAAGGGTGCGGTGGTTTTGACGATTTGAGGTCGAAAGATACTTTTACTACCAAGGTGGCGGTCAATAGTAACTCAAAATGGATCCCTTTATTATTTTATATTTTGTAACTCAGCTGAAACGGTAAAATGTGTGACTTCCTCTTGCGTCATGGTACGGGGACCATGAGCTAGTCTCAGTCTTTTGATGTCATTGTAGTTGTATATGTTGTTGTAATTGTTGAGCTTCCCCGAGCATCATGATATGGGAGTCATGCGCCGGTCTCGGTCTCTGATGTCAAACTTCCCCTTGCTCCATGGTATGGGAACCATGAGCTGGTCTCGGTTTCAGATGTCGAACTTCCCCTTGCTCCATGGTATGGGAACCATGAGCTGGTCTCGGTTTCTGATGTCAAACTTCCCCTTGCTCCATGGTATGGGAACCATGAGCTGGTCTCGGTTCCTACCCAAAATGATGGAAGCTCGCGAGAGTGTCCTCAAAGAGGGGTTGTAAATTTGTAGATTGTAATGTTGATGTAGATGTTCGGCTGTGAGCCATAGTGTCATTGTAGATTGTATGTTGTAAGTTGTAACACTGTAGAATTGTTGATGTAAATGTTGTCGATGTCATTTGTAATTGTAGAATTTTGTAGATGTGATCTTGTATTTGTAATTGTAAGTGCAATTTGTATTGAATTGGCAATTTGTAGAATGTGCACCGGGGATCTTCAAATGAGTTATAGACCGGTTGATATGCGGAGTGTCCTCTTGTGAGGAGATATGTCATTGATAGTACTCGTAATGAACCCTCTAGGGAAAATCATTTTTTTGAGGAGTATCTTTGTTGTAACTGTAAGATATGTAAGATTGTTGTAGAAATCCTCAAATGGGGAAGTATCTGTAATGTACTTTGTTTTGACTTGATAATCTTGAGATAAACCACTGGGGATAGACAGATTGTCTTGAGGAAGTTGTTGTTTGTCGTTTTGAGAATAGATCTGCCCAAAACGAGTTGCTCAAGTAAAGAGATCTTCTGTCATTTAGCTGTAAGTTGTTGAGTGGATCTTGTAATGTTGCTGAAGAAATGTCACGTCTTCAATGGTGATCCTCATAATGTCGAAGCGCAAAATAAATGCACTTTTGATCCATGCTCAAAAGCTGGAGATGTTCATAGCGTGATTGTCAAAGACCGAAGTTCAATTCGGGAAATAGCCGAAGAGAAACTGTCAAGTAAGACTCAACCATAGAGGCATAAACTCCAGTGGGGAAAGTACTGAAACAACTGTCTTCCACGAGGATTGAACTTCGTGGGGAAATAGAAATATTGAGTTTTTCTATGCTTAGGGCTGACAACTCTATTTGGAAGGAGTAAGACATGCCCAAATACCAAAGGGTAAACGCAACCGAAGAGATAGAGTAAGACAAACAAAAGATGCACAAAATGCAAATGTTATGCTATCTACTTATATGATATGTGTATGCTTATGCTGACAAGACAGACGAAAGCAAAGACCAAATACGGGATAAATGTCTCGAAACAAACATTCGACCAATCTCCAAAGATAGAAGTATCACTGAGGATAGATGGAGAACCAAATGTAGGGTCCCAGTACTGCTTCCAAACTTCAAAATTTCTCTTGAGAAAAGGTGATCAATCCACTTGGGGATGTATCATCTTGATAAGTTGACGTGTTGTATGTAGTTGTAGACGGAGGTACCCAAACTGAAGTTTCATAGGGGATAAAATAAATATCCTGGGTCTTCGTAGTTGTTGAATATGTTGGGGTCAAGCTTCCTGAGGATGAAATATACATCTTGCTCCAGTCTTCAAATGCCCCAAGTCACATAGTTTAAAAACAACATCTAGAGAGGATTTTACAGAAAACATGATGCCCTCATGCCTCACTGTTTTCAAACTCTCTAGAGATTCACCGAATCTCGACGTAACTGCCCCTGATTAGTGATAAGTGAGTCCTTGAATTTCTTCTAGTTGAACCCAAGACTTGTGCGGATGAAAATTCTTTGGGGAGAATGACTTGCCCCAAGTCAGCAAGGCCTTCAAATATCATCGTCAATGTCTGTATGTCGTCTTTCTAAGATGTCAAACGTATTTAGCACATTTGAAATATCCATTCTGAAATGGTTAATGCAACACGCGTTTGTCTTGAAGTTTTGAAAAGGGGTATCGCAATAACTTGTGATCGAAACCACTAGTTAGGATACAAATTGAATCATTGTTTATAAAGCCGATTTAAATTTGAGCATAGCTCAAGGAGTCAGGAAACAGTATCTCATCGAGTATGCTTTCGAATTAGACCCTACCTCAATTAGGACTTTGAAGGTTGTATATGGGCTTAATTTATGACTTGTAAAATGGAGGTGGAAAGGGTTAGTATATTTGTGCCCACCCAATTTTTGAGAGATGTTTGTCATTTTTGATATCACCCTGCCCCAGGTTAAGAAAATAATGTTTGAAAGGGTTGGGGAGAAAGAGAACGAATCCTCAATCAAGGTTTAAAAGAAAGGGGTGACTATGTCGGCTTTCAGGAGGTTTAAAATAATGCCTTACATCATCAGTAGGGTTTTTATTCGAAGCATACAGCGAGAGATCATGTGTTTTACTTCATCATCCTCCTTCCAATTCTCTGTCAGAGCAAGAGAATGGGTAAAAGTCGGCGTTATAGATAATTTTGAAAAAACTATTTGAGTGAAACGAATGGGCTTCTTCAAGACAAACAGTTATTGCATTACTTATTCGAAACAGAAAGTTCTTACATGCAAAATATGCTTTCAATCAAAGAAATAAACACACAAACAAACGAAAGAAATATGTAAAGTTCTTCTGAGAGTCCTTTCCAGGATCTTTATTGTGCTTTCATGTAGACGGGAAAGATATGCAGAAATGTCTGGTGCGCAGCTTTCAGACACGGCGTTGACGACCTTGAATCATGCCTGGGGAGGATGAACCTTGTTGCGATAGGGGGTTATCTCGTACGTAAGGGACGGAACCCTCAAAGAACAAGACTATATCTTTGACCAAATTTTGGACGTCTGCTTTCATGCCGTAACAACTCTCAATGTCGTGCCCCGGAGCACCTTGATGATACAGGCAAAATTTGTTGGCATTGTACCAGTATGGAAACCTCTTAGGTACCTTGGGTGGGGCTTTAGTCTGGATATGCCCTCTTTGAATTAGAGCTGGAAACAAATCAGCGTACTTCACCGGGATAGGATCAAACTGGTGAATTGCTTCCCTTGGTGCATCTGGAGTCATCCTTTGATACCTTTTCCGAAATTGCCGGTGCTGTGGTTGATCTGGAGAGGCCAACCTCTGCCTAGGATGTGGTTGTTGTTCATGCTGAGCGGGCATCGCATATTGGTGCAGAGGATGGGGTACCGGAGCTAAGAATTCTCTGGAAGGTCCACAGTCATCTCTATTGTTTGGGGATATACCCAAGTTATGATGGTATTGCTTCACAAAAGCAAAAGTTAAGTCTTCCCAAGACTGAATGTGATTCCTTTGCAGATTCATATACCATGCGGATGGTGCTCTACCCAAACTTTCTTGGAAGCAGTGAATCAATAATTGGTCGTTCCCAAGATAGGCGGTCATTTTCTGACAAAACATCATCAAATGATACCTTAGACAAATTGTACCTTTGTACACCTCAAAGGCGGGCATCTGGAATCCCGGGGGGATAACTGAGTTTGGAACTAGGTGCGGGTCATGAGCATGAAGATCAGGCGCACGGTTTCTCTTCATTATTTTCCATCGTTCCTCGAAGTCACGAAATTCATTCTTGAATGCTGTAAACTCTGGATCGTCCATTTCCTTTTCTTGCACAGGTTGAAGTTGCATAGGAACAAAGTTGTCGGAGGGGCGGCGAAGCGTCGGGTTAGACCTTACTCTGAAGCTAGTCGTGCGATCCATGTCTTTGTTCTCCTCACTATCCTTTAATGATACTTCTGGCTTGGTCAGATGGTCGAGACGGCGACTGACAGCAAAGATGGAAAACCGAAATGAGCCACAACAAAGGAAGGACATATGCGCAAATGTAAAATGCCATGCTAAATGCAAAATGTTAATGCGAAAATGCAGATGCAGGAGGAGACTTCAAGAAACCCAAAGTGTTTTTCAGTGTTATAATGTAGGATAATTGAAAAACTTTTTTATTTTGAGAAACGCTGTAAAGCAAAGTACTCTTTTAAGAGTTTATTACAACGAAAGCAAAAGAAAACTTAGAACTCTATCCCACGGTCTTCTCCTTTGTACGGAGCTCCTCTGTCAACTGGTCAATGCGTTCCTGCAGCGCCGCTTTCTCGATGATAAGTCGTTCTACACACTCCTTCCAAGCCATGGTAGTTGAGGGGAGATCATCATTGGTGACAGTACTTGAAGAGGCATGAGGAGAAAATAAATCTCCTTGTGCCTTTCTCTTTCTGGCCACTTCTAATTCTGGTGTCTTCTGAAGTCTTTCCTTCTCGACTTTGAGGGTGAGGAACTTGTTCTTCCAGGCAGTCCTCAATTTCCGGGCTTCATCCAAAGCAATCCTTACTTGTTCTATTTCCTCTTCTTCGAACCAGTCGGGGTCATGAGGAGATAATACCATATGTTCATGAAAAGGAAAAGGCATCTTGAGATCGAGAGCCCTTTCTCGCACCCAATGTAGATATTCTTCAGAGACAGTACAATCGGGGTATCCTGAAGCAGCTGTTCCTTCCCTATCAATGTATTTCCATGCATAAATGATGACAGTCTTGAGATCTAGGTCCTCTTCTCCTTTGAAGTAGATCTCTTCCGATGAAGTCGGGTCAGGCACTTGGATCATGGGGTGTCCAAACTGTCTACGGGCCAAAGCAGGATTGTAACTTATACATCCTTCTCTTCCAATGAGCGGTACGTTGGGGGATCCTCCGATGCTAGGAATCATAGGCACGCCTCCATAGGCGGGATCATACCAGACAATGTCCGAGTGGGTGAGGGCCATAAGTATCTCGGACCATCGAGGTGTTGCTACTTCATCCCAAAGGGACGGGTACCGAGTCAAACGAGTGATGAACCATGAGTACAGCAAAGCGGTGCAACATACAATGTGTCCTCCTCCTTCAGCATTCCTCGAGTGGATCGAGAAATACGTATCAGCAAGCAATGTGGGTACTGGATTCTTGAGTATGAACAACTTGATTGCATCCATATCAACAAAATTGTCAATTTTTAGGGAACCAGAAAGTCCCATAAACCAACAAAGCGAAATTGGCTTCCAAGATGAGAGCCTCCTTTCTTTCAGCATGGTAACGGACTTTTTCGATCAAAAAGTCGGCGGGGAACCCAAGGACTCCTTCCTTGGTGATCAGGTGTGTCTGGACATCTTCTAGGCTGAGATGGGTAGCGTTTGCAATCTCTTGGTGACTAGGCGTGTCTTCCCTTCTGGTGAATAGAGGTCGAACAGTCACAGGCATCCTCAAAAGTTCTGAGTATTCTTCCAAGGTCGGCATCAACTGGTAGTCCGGAAAAGTGAAGCAGTGATACATCGGGTCATAGAATTGAACCAATGTTTCCAACAATCCTTCTTTCATCCTTAGCTCAAGGAAACGGAAAACTCCTCCATATTCTGCTGCGAAGGCAAAGCGATCCTCGACGAGTTCGGCTAGTTCTCTCAAGCTTTCGAGGTTGGGACTCTGAAAAGTGTACTTCAGGGTTTCTCTTCTGAAATCCATGATTACAACACCTACAGAACGAATTTGAGTTTCTTGAAGTGAACAATGGAAAAAGAATGCAATGCAAGATGATTAGGACTTCATGGGATTCCTCTATTTATAAGCATTGCGGTAAAAGAAAACGTTTTATTAAATTTGAAACGGACTACATAAATATTCTTTTAAAGAGTCCCAAATAAAAGCTAAATAAAAGCTAGTAAAGACACTAAAGAAGCTTTGAATGCTGCTGCTTGAGCTGCTCTTCTAGTTGCGTCTTCTCACGGATAAGGTTGTCCACAATTATTTTCCAGATAGTGCATTGTGGGTCGGAGAAAAATAAATCCTCCATGACTTTCCTCTTCTTGGAAGGGAGTAGCTCTTCATCCTTTAATTGTAGCTGTTTCTGAAGTTCATCCTTCTTCTCTTGAAGTTCAGCATTCTGCTTTTGAAGTTCAACCTTCTGCTTTCGACACTCAGCATTTTCTGCCACTGCTACATGGTACTTGTTCTTCCAAGATTCTAGCTCATGTTGAGACTTCCTTAAGGACACCTCTAACTCCTAGGCTTTAGACATAAAGACATAAGTGGGCTCTCTCTTTGGAGCTATGGGATCCTGACGGGAATAGGGCATCTTTAGATCGGTTGCCCTTTTTCTGACCCACTGGAGGTACGGTTCTAAAGACACACAGTTAGGCTTCCCTAGACTTCTCTTCCCTTTCTTGTATACCCTACGCCATGCGTCCAGAACTCTTCCTAGAAGCTCTATATCATCTTTGAAAAACATACCCTCTACTTGAACACTCTTGGGAGGTTCCTTCAACGGGTATCCCAACTGTCGACGGGCTAAGATAGGATTGTAGCTGATTCCTCCATCAAAGCTGAGCAGTGGTACATTAGCAAAGTCACCGCAGCTATCAATGATTAATACTCCATCATACACTCGATTGTACCAATCAATGTCAGAATGGGTCAAAGCCATAACCCTTGGAGACCAATGCTCTTTGCCAATGTTTGTAAAAGAGCTAGACTTCGGCAAGTGCGAAATAAACCACTTGTAAAGTAAAGGTACACAGCAAGTAATCATCCCTCCACCACGAAGGTTTCGGAGATGTACAGAGTGATATGCATTTCCCAACAGAGTCGGTACTGGGTTGTTCTTCATAAAGATCTTGAATGCTTTGAGATCGACAAAACCTTCGAAACTCGGGAATAGAAACAACCCATAAATGAGCAAAGCAAAGATCGTCTCAAACGAAGCCTTATTAGAATAATCAGCATAGAATGAAGCCTTCTCGATTAGGAAACCTGTCTTCAAACCAAGAATTCCATCCTTAGTAACTAGGTTAGCTTTGACGTCAGACACCTTCAAACGGAGAGCTTTAGCAATATCTTTCTCATCAGGGTCCTTTTCCAAGAAGGGAAAAGGAGATTCCTCAAGGACAGGTAGACCAACCAAAAAGGAATATTCTTCTAATGTAGGTAGTAACTGAAAATCTGGGAAGGTGAAACAATGGTAGAGAGGGTCATAGAATTGTAGCAAAGTGGCAAGAAGCCCTTCATTCACTGAGCAACCCAACAAAGATATCAGCTTCCCATACTTGGTCTTGAATCCTTCTTGATCTTCGATGAAACCCCACAACTTCTTTAGGTCATCCAATTTGGGACTCCTAAAAGTATATTTCACAGTATGTCTTTTATCTGAAGCCATAGTGACCTACAATGTCCATAAACGAAAGTAAATCCCATGAAGTCCAATGCAGAATGAATGCAACAAACACAAGTATTCACATAAGGACAATAAAGATAAACAAACAAGGGGCACCCTAGGTTTGCAACGAGCATGGAGCAAAGGTATACCCTTCCCAAAGGCTTAAGGACTAAAGGTTGTTTGTACCTGCAGAACAAGGTTCTAAAGGGACTCAGAATCATCAGCCCATCCATCGGATATTATCAATGTTCCCAATTACTCGAGGATTAATAATATTCTCAAGAGAACTTCTTTTGAGTGTAGCTTCGCGTAGCACTATTTCGGAAGTACTTCCTCATAGTCTCGCACTACGTCCTAATAAAGGCCAAAGTTGGGTTAAGGTAACTACGGTCCTCAATATCATAGGCTCCAAAGTCGAAAGTAGTGAGTGTCTTCACGATGGATCGTTCAACAGTACTATTTCGAAAGGGCCTCAACTGAGCGGGATTCTCGATTCAACTTAGTAGGGATTCCACTCCCTATAAGCCTCCTCGAATATATCACCATCCTATCTTAATTTCTCTCAAGTTCGGGTGTAGAACTTTATCTCACCACTCAAGGACAACAATCCCAAAAAGAAACATAAGAGAAAGCATGTAAACAATTAATCAAGTAGGCAGATATGTAAAACGATAAACAAAACAAAATAAGATAGGGAAACCCACTAGAGAGGATCCCCAGTGAAGTCGCCATTTCTGTCGCGGTGAAAATCGGATACCAAACTATTGATTAGTTTGAATCTTTAATTCATTTTGCAACCGAACTTTGATTTGTCCAAAGGAAGGGATAAAGATCGAAATTCCCACAATGCAATGCAAATGCAAGGTTTAGAGAGTTATAGGTTCGGGGGTTGGTTAAACTTAGGGAAGGTGATTCCTGTTGCTGTACACCGATGATGCAACCAGGTGGCCTTACTTCATTCTATGTTCATGTTGTCGGAACTGCTGGTGAAAAATACTTGTTTGCTGTGTTTTGGGTAGAGAAGATCTGAAGAATGTTATTAGATGTGCTTCCGGTGGTTCGTTAAATCATGCAACGAATATTTCCTTAATGTCTCAGTTTCTCCTTCTACTCACTAGCAATGGCTTCGAAACTGCGGGACTGTCAAGTATCCTGTGGCGTTGCTCGTCTCAAGGTTCAATTTGAATCCTTTATCCATTTGATTAATTTTGTCCCTCTTCAAACTCATGAGGGCTGTTGGATTTTTAGGTCGTCGCAGGGGAGTGTGCTCTTGTTGTTCTTCCGAACCCATATTGGTGACGCTGAACATCCTGAAGCAGCCTGTCCTTTGTGTGAATGTGGTTGTGCAGCAGTGAACTCCTTGCGCGCCTCCTACGACCTTAAACTTCCGTTTATGCAGGTATCCTGGTTTATTTCGAATTGAATTTTCAAATGCCCTGGCTACCTCCTGCCACAGTGGGAACTCAAATTGAGATTATTAAACCTTACTGATACTCTTATTTCTTTGAAGTAATACTTTGATGACGGTATCGCAATCTCCATTTTGGCAATAAGGAGCAATTTCGTGCTTGCTGACATTGTCGTGCCTTTGTTGTCCATAGCCGCTTACTCACAAACATTTTTGACATTCAGTTGTTTTGAAACGCGGTAAAGGTTAATAACATAAGGTAGCTGCTTTGTTGTATGCTGGTTTGTCGTTGTATTCAATATCTTTACAAACATATCTACACACCCTCTTCTTGCGCAGGATTTCTGGTTTGTTCAGGCTGTGGTGGCATCGCGCTGCGAAAATCTCATGAACTGTTCCACGGGTCTGAAGACATTCAAGCCTTATGCCTTAGTGAGATTACGGCACTCGTTCTACGGCAAAGTTGATAGGGGTATGAAGGGGTCTTCTTCTGTTGTAACTGCTCTATGACTCTTTCGAAATTCGTCGATTATTCTAACCTTCAGCCGCGTTCTTGACAGGTTGGTCATGCCCAGATACAATGGGTTCTTGCGGTAGTTGAATGCCTTCGGCTCTTAAGGTGGTAATGGCTTAAGCACTTTACGATGCCTAATTTGTTTACCTCTCACAATTTTCTGATGCTTGCGATGGTTGGCGTGACCAAGAGATGCAGGTGGCTGAGAATTGCATAGGATTGCCCCTTAAATTTGGATATGCTCATACGCCTGCTGATACACATCAGCCGTGGACGAAGTCAAGTGCAGGAAAAACCTTTAGCTGCCAAGACAACAGTAATAACTGCGTGCTGGGTTTTATTCTCAAGACGAATCATTGCATCAAATACTCATTGTTATCTATAGGAATGCTTGGTCACCAATTCACCCATAAGACTGTGTTCATTCACTACCTTTCTTAGTGCAGAGCGTGGTTACGAGGCTTTAGTACATTAATTGAGAGGGTATCGCACAACTGGCCTGCTATGTAGAAACTTTGCTTTCTTTGGCTGCTGTTGATGCATACCTGATAAGTTAACTGCTGTTATTAATGTTTTAACTGTTATTGCTGATGTTGCAGGCACTTGAGCATTTTCCATTCGATTGCCTTTGGTTGGAGCTTTCCACACTGCTGTTGTTGTTGTGCAGGCCATTTTGGTGGTTGGTTCAATGGTGTGGCAATTCGTGTAACTTAAAGGGGAGGCTCGTGGCCGGCATTCCACCTCAGCTAGCAAGGCGCAACTTCTAAACGGCATTTTGTTATGCGCTTACAAACATTCATAAGTGTAGTTATTTAGTCATGACTTTGTAGATTTTGAAGGAAAGTAAACAAAATCAAGTAGCCTTAGAGTTGAGAAGAAACGATAGGCCTTGCACTATGTACCCGTAGCATCTTTGAATGGTGTAAAGAATTATTGATTTGATTCTTGTAGTTTGACTAATAACTCGCCTCTTATCACAAAGTTGAATGAATTGGGTTCAAGATTAGATACGCTCATATCCAAGATATTCACACAAACCTCTTAACATACTTAAACTTGCCTCAATGAATTTGAAGTATTTGAGATCAAACCATGATGTCCATGAATTGACAATGCGCATAAATTCGTGACTTCACCTTCCATTATGGCTTATAATTTGCCCATCCGCTTAAGCAAATTTTATCTCCCAAAATAAGCTCTCTTTGCCTTGATGGACTAATGACCCAAGAGATGAACAGGGACCAAAATTCAATTGTTATGCTGAGGTAGCGGTGAAAGCTTTAATTAAGTACTTTAGGATCCAAATCCTAAACCATCTTTGGCTCATAAGGGAATGAAGTTGGTCATGACTTTAACGAGGTATAGCCAAAAGTCCATCCAAGCTGTCCTTGAAATGCTCAACTGTGAGGATGAAAGCCATCTCTATTTGAAGCTGTCACACTTGCATATACTTGTTAGTCAAACACATAAGTAAAAGGTAATCATGCAAAAAATAAAAGAACTATATGAAAAACGTGGGATCTTTGAGGTCAAAAATTGGGGTGCAACAGATGCCCCTATTTAAGTTACTTCTATCCGGAGATATGGAGATTGAAATCTTCGTCTCGACGAGATAGGAGGGACTTAAATACAAACATTGCGCGAATTTTTGGCCTTAAGAAACCACCGAATGCGAATGATATGCAATGATATGACAATGCAAGACCAAAGATCCTGTGGAGAAAGGGCGCCACAGGGGAATAACTGGGCACGACATGCTAGACAGAAGAGCAACAGACCCAACAAGGTGGGACCCTACGAGGATAGGAACAATCACCCATGGGAAATCTCCAAACGTGTAACGGTAACTCATGCATCAAGGGTGCGGTGGTTTTGACGATTTGAGGTCGAAAGATACTTATACTACCAAGGTGGCGGTCAATAGTAACTCAAAATGGATCCCTTTATTATTTTATATTTTGTAACTCAGCTGAAACGGTAAAATGTGTGACTTCCTCTTGCGTCATGGTACGGGGACCATGAGCTAGTCTCGGTCTTTTGATGTCATTGTAGTTGTATATGTTGTTGTAATTGTTGAGCTTCCCCGAGCATCATGATATGGGAGTCATGCGCCGGTCTCGGTCTCTGATGTCAAACTTCCCCTTGCTCCATGGTATGGGAACCATGAGCTGGTCTCGGTTTCAGATGCCGAACTTCCCCTTGCTCCATGGTATGGGAACCATGAGCTGGTCTCGGTTTCTGATGTCAAACTTCCCCTTGCTCCATGGTATGGGAACCATGAGCTGGTCTCGGTTTATGATGTCAAACTTCCCCTTGCTCCATGGTATGGGAACCATGAGCTGGTCTCGGTTTATGATGCCGAACTTCCCCTTGCTCCATGGTATGGGAACCATGAGCTGGTCTCGGTTCCTACCCAAAATGATGGAAGCTCGCGAGAGTGTCCTCAAAGAGGGGTTGTAAATTTGTAGATTGTAATGTTGATGTAGATGTTTGGCTGTGAGCCATAGTGTCATTGTAGATTGTATGTTGTAAGTTGTAACACTGTAGAATTGTTGATGTAAATGTTGTCGATGTCATTTGTAATTGTAGAATTTTGTAGATGTGATCTTGTATTTGTAATTGTAAGTGCAATTTGTATTGAATTGGCAATTTGTAGAATGTGCACCGGGGATCTTCAAATGAGTTATAGACCGGTTGATATGCGGAGTGTCCTCTTGTGAGGAGATATGTCATTGATAGTACTCGTAATGAACCCTCTAGGGAAAATCATTTTTTTGAGGAGTATCTTTGTTGTAACTGTAAGATATGTAAGATTGTTGTAGAAATCCTCAAATGGGGAAGTATCTGTAATGTACTTTGTTTTGACTTGATAATCTTGAGATAAACCACTGGGGATAGACAGATTGTCTTGAGGAAGTTGTTGTTTGTCGTTTTGAGAATAGATCTGCCCAAAACGAGTTGCTCAAGTAAAGAGATCTTCTGTCATTTAGCTGTAAGTTGTTGAGTGGATCTTGTAATGTTGCTGAAGAAATGTCACGTCTTCAATGGTGATCCTCATAATGTCGAAGCGCAAAATAAATGCACTTTTGATCCATGCTCAAAAGCTGGAGATGTTCATAGCGTGATTGTCAAAGACCGAAGTTCAATTCGGGAAATAGCCGAAGAGAAACTGTCAAGTAAGACTCAACCATAGAGGCATAAACTCCAGTGGGGAAAGTACTGAAACAACTGTCTTCCACGAGGATTGAACTTCGTGGGGAAATAGAAATATTGAGTTTTTCTATGCTTAGGGCTGACAACTCTATTTGGAAGGAGTAAGACATGCCCAAATACCAAAGGGTAAACGCAACCGAAGAGATAGAGTAAGACAAACAAAAGATGCACAAAATGCAAATGTTATGCTATCTACTTATATGATATGTGTATGCTTATGCTGACAAGACAGACGAAAGCAAAGACCAAATACGGGATAAATGTCTCGAAACAAACATTCGACCAATCTCCAAAGATAGAAGTATCACTGAGGATAGATGGAGAACCAAATGTAGGGTCCCAGTACTGCTTCCAAACTTCAAAATTTCTCTTGAGAAAAGGTGATCAATCCACTTGGGGATGTATCATCTTGATAAGTTGACGTGTTGTATGTAGTTGTAGACGGAGGTACCCAAACTGAAGTTTCATAGGGGATAAAATAAATATCCTGGGTCTTCGTAGTTGTTGAATATGTTGGGGTCAAGCTTCCTGAGGATGAAATATACATCTTGCTCCAGTCTTCAAATGCCCCAAGTCACATAGTTTAAAAACAACATCTAGAGAGGATTTTACAGAAAACATGATGCCCTCATGCCTCACTGTTTTCAAACTCTCTAGAGATTCACCGAATCTCGACGTAACTGCCCCTGATTAGTGATAAGTGAGTCCTTGAATTTCTTCTAGTTGAACCCAAGACTTGTGCGGATGAAAATTCTTTGGGGAGAATGACTTGCCCCAAGTCAGCAAGGCCTTCAAATATCATCGTCAATGTCTGTATGTCGTCTTTCTAAGATGTCAAACGTATTTAGCACATTTGAAATATCCATTCTGAAATGGTTAATGCAACACGCGTTTGTCTTGAAGTTTTGAAAAGGGGTATCGCAATAACTTGTGATCGAAACCACTAGTTAGGATACAAATTGAATCATTGTTTATAAAGCCGATTTAAATTTGAGCATAGCTCAAGGAGTCAGGAAACAGTATCTCATCGAGTATGCTTTCGAATTAGACCCTACCTCAATTAGGACTTTGAAGGTTGTATATGGGCTTAATTTATGACTTGTAAAATGGAGGTGGAAAGGGTTAGTATATTTGTGCCCACCCAATTTTTGAGAGATGTTTGTCATTTTTGATATCACCCTGCCCCAGGTTAAGAAAATAATGTTTGAAAGGGTTGGGGAGAAAGAGAACGAATCCTCAATCAAGGTTTAAAAGAAAGGGGTGACTATGTCGGCTTTCAGGAGGTTTAAAATAATGCCTTACATCATCAGTAGGGTTTTTATTCGAAGCATACAGCGAGAGATCATGTGTTTTACTTCATCATCCTCCTTCCAATTCTCTGTCAGAGCAAGAGAATGGGTAAAAGTCGGCGTTATAGATAATTTTGAAAAAACTATTTGAGTGAAACGAATGGGCTTCTTCAAGACAAACAGTTATTGCATTACTTATTCGAAACAGAAAGTTCTTACATGCAAAATATGCTTTCAATCAAAGAAATAAACACACAAACAAACGAAAGAAATATGTAAAGTTCTTCTGAGAGTCCTTTCCAGGATCTTTATTGTGCTTTCATGTAGACGGGAAAGATATGCAGAAATGTCTGGTGCGCAGCTTTCAGACACGGCGTTGACGACCTTGAATCATGCCTGGGGAGGATGAACCTTGTTGCGATAGGGGGTTATCTCGTACGTAAGGGACGGAACCCTCAAAGAACAAGACTATATCTTTGACCAAATTTTGGACGTCTGCTTTCATGCCGTAACAACTCTCAATGTCGTGCCCCGGAGCACCTTGATGATACAGGCAAAATTTGTTGGCATTGTACCAGTATGGAAACCTCTTAGGTACCTTGGGTGGGGCTTTAGTCTGGATATGCCCTCTTTGAATTAGAGCTGGAAACAAATCAGCGTACTTCACCGGGATAGGATCAAACTGGTGAATTGCTTCCCTTGGTGCATCTGGAGTCATCCTTTGATACCTTTTCCGAAATTGCCGGTGCTGTGGTTGATCTGGAGAGGCCAACCTCTGCCTAGGATGTGGTTGTTGTTCATGCTGAGCGGGCATCGCATATTGGTGCAGAGGATGGGGTACCGGAGCTAAGAATTCTCTGGAAGGTCCACAGTCATCTCTATTGTTTGGGGATATACCCAAGTTATGATGGTATTGCTTCACAAAAGCAAAAGTTAAGTCTTCCCAAGACTGAATGTGATTCCTTTGCAGATTCATATACCATGCGGATGGTGCTCTACCCAAACTTTCTTGGAAGCAGTGAATCAATAATTGGTCGTTCCCAAGATAGGCGGTCATTTTCTGACAAAACATCATCAAATGATACCTTGGACAAATTGTACCTTTGTACACCTCAAAGGCGGGCATCCGGAATCCCGGGGGGATAACTGAGTTTGGAACTAGGTGCGGGTCATGAGCATGAAGATCAGGCGCACGGTTTCTCTTCATTATTTTCCATCGTTCCTCGAAGTCACGAAATTCATTCTTGAATGCTGTAAACTCTGGATCGTCCATTTCCTTTTCTTGCACAGGTTGAAGTTGCATAGGAACAAAGTTGTCGGAGGGACGGCGAAGCGTCGGGTTAGACCTTACTCTGAAGCTAGTCGTGCGATCCATGTCTTTGTTCTCCTCACTATCCTTTAATGATACTTCCGGCTTGGTCAGATGGTCGAGACGGCGACTGACAGCAAAGATGGAAAACCGAAATGAGCCACAACAAAGGAAGGACACATGCGCAAATGTAAAATGCCATGCTAAATGCAAAATGTTAATGCGAAAATGCAGATGCAGGAGGAGACTTCAAGAAACCCAAAGTGTTTTTCAGTGTTATAATGTAGGATAATTGAAAAACTTTTTTATTTTGAGAAACGCTGTAAAGCAAAGTACTCTTTTAAGAGTTTATTACAACGAAAGCAAAAGAAAACTTAGAACTCTATCCCACGGTCTTCTCCTTTGTACGGAGCTCCTCTGTCAACTGGTCAATGCGTTCCTGCAGCGCCGCTTTCTCGATGATAAGTCGTTCTACACACTCCTTCCAAGCCATGGTAGTTGAGGGGAGATCATCATTGGTGACAGTACTTGAAGAGGCATGAGGAGAAAATAAATCTCCTTGTGCCTTTCTCTTTCTGGCCACTTCTAATTCTGGTGTCTTCTGAAGTCTTTCCTTCTCGACTTTGAGGGTGAGGAACTTGTTCTTCCAGGCAGTCCTCAATTTCCGGGCTTCATCCAAAGCAATCCTTACTTGTTCTATTTCCTCTTCTTCGAACCAGTCGGGGTCATGAGGAGATAATACCATATGTTCATGAAAAGGAAAAGGCATCTTGAGATCGGGAGCCCTTTCTCGCACCCAATGTAGATATTCTTCAGAGACAGTACAATCGGGGTATCCTGAAGCAGCTGTTCCTTCCCTATCAATGTATTTCCATGCATAAATGATGACAGTCTTGAGATCTAGGTCCTCTTCTCCTTTGAAGTAGATCTCTTCCGATGAAGCCGGGTCAGGCACTTGGATCATGGGGTGTCCAAACTGTCTACGGGCCAAAGCAGGATTGTAACTTATACATCATTCTCTTCCAATGAGCGGTACGTTGGGGGATCCTCCGATGCTAGGAATCATAGGCACGCCTCCATAGGCGGGATCATACCAGACAATGTCCGAGTGGGTGAGGGCCATAAGTATCTCGGACCATCGAGGTGTTGCTACTTCATCCCAAAGGGACGGGTACCGAGTCAAACGAGTGATGAACCATGAGTACAGCAAAGCGGTGCAACATACAATGTGTCCTCCTCCTTCAGCATTCCTCGAGTGGATGGAGAAATACGTATCAGTAAGCAATGTGGGTACTGGATTCTTGAGTATGAACAACTTGATTGCATCCATATCAACAAAATTGTCAATTTTTAGGGAACCAGAAAGTCCCATAAACCAACAAAGCGAAATTGGCTTCCAAGATGAGAGCCTCCTTTCTTTCAGCATGGTAACGGACTTTTTCGATCAAAAAGTCGGCGGGGAACCCAAGGACTCCTTCCTTGGTGATCAGGTGTGTCTGGACATCTTCTAGGCTGAGATGGGTAGCGTTTGCAATCTCTTGGTGACTAGGCGTGTCTTCCCTTCTGGTGAATAGAGGTCGAACAGTCACAGGCATCCTCAAAAGTTCTGAGTATTCTTCCAAGGTCGGCATCAACTGGTAGTCCGGAAAAGTGAAGCAGTGATACATCGGGTCATAGAATTGAACCAATGTTTCCAACAATCCTTCTTTCATCCTTAGCTCAAGGAAACGGAAAACTCCTCCATATTCTGCTGCGAAGGCAAAGCGATCCTCGACGAGTTCGGCTAGTTCTCTCAAGCTTTCGAGGTTGGGACTCTGAAAAGTGTACTTCAGGGTTTCTCTTCTGAAATCCATGATTACAACACCTACAGAACGAATTTGAGTTTCTTGAAGTGAACAATGGAAAAAGAATGCAATGCAAGATGATTAGGACTTCATGGGATTCCTCTATTTATAAGCATTGCGGTAAAAGAAAACGTTTTATTAAATTTGAAACGGACTACATAAATATTCTTTTAAAGAGTCCCAAATAAAAGCTAAATAAAAGCTAGTAAAGACACTAAAGAAGCTTTGAATGCTGCTGCTTGAGCTGCTCTTCTAGTTGCGTCTTCTCACGGATAAGGTTGTCCACAATTATTTTCCAGATAGTGCATTGTGGGTCGGAGAAAAATAAATCCTCCATGACTTTCCTCTTCTTGGAAGGGAGTAGCTCTTCATCCTTCAATTGTAGCTGTTTCTGAAGTTCATCCTTCTTCTCTTGAAGTTCAGCATTCTGCTTTTGAAGTTCAACCTTCTGCTTTCGACACTCAGCATTTTCTGCCACTGCTACATGGTACTTGTTCTTCCAAGATTCTAGCTCATGTTGAGACTTCCTTAAGGACACCTCTAACTCCTCGGCTTTAGACATAAAGACATAAGTGGGCTCTCTCTTTGGAGCTATGGGATCCTGACGGGAATAAGGCATCTTTAGATCGGTTGCCCTTTTTCTGACCCACTGGAGGTACGGTTCTAAAGACACACAGTTAGGCTTCCCTAGACTTCTCTTCCCTTTCTTGTATACCCTACGCCATGCGTCCAGAACTCTTCCTAGAAGCTCTATATCATCTTTGAAAAACATACCCTCTACTTGAACACTCTTGGGAGGTTCCTTCAACGGGTATCCCAACTGTCGACGGGCTAAGATAGGATTGTAGCTGATTCCTCCATCAAAGCTGAGCAGTGGTACATTAGCAAAGTCACCGTGTAACACGGTGGGAGAACTGACTTTAAACAATGTTGCGGATAGCAAGAGTCGCCACCGACTTTTATTTTATCCATAAGGAAAGGTTATAAAAGAACAGGAAAGACCTTAGAGAATATTTTGGGTCCGGGAGGTAGGTTATGAAAAGGGAAGGTGTTAGCACCCTTTTCATCCATGGTTATCCATGGGCTCTTAGGTACTTAAGCTCACTTTTGAATTGTTTTGAAAGTGTAGTGTGTGAATAGAAAATTTTCAGAATAGTTAATAAATAATCCATGTAAGGATGTGTTAAGAACTTGTTTGAAAACTTGTTGAAAATTTGTTTTAGTGTGAAACAGTTTTGAAGTGAGCAAGCACCTAGGAGTAACCTACCCTAATGTTTAAAGGTCTTTCTTATTCTTTATTCTTTCCTTTAGTAAGACTATCCCTACTATAATGGAGTAGATAGTCCTTACTTTGGATGTTAAGGGACATGTGAGGGACAATTTGACTTTGAAGGCCATTGTGGGATGTAATAAGCACATATAAGGGACCATCATCATTTTTCGAAAGGGACTCGATTCGTAAAGGCAACCATAAGGGACTTTGATGATTTTTCCATTTGAGGGACTTGCTTTATACACCCCACTTAACCATTATTCGTAGGCAACTTGAGGGATATCCTTAGGAAGTGAGACGGCGATTAAAATCGACTTACGTGTGTGACGTGTTTATTTTAATTATCTTTATTTAAAAGTGATCTAAATTTATTTTAATATTACATACATATTGTTACACTCCCTAATTACTAACCATAATAATAATTAAATAATTAAACAACTTTACATCCAAGAAACAATTACAAAATAATAAGCAAAATAATTAAATAGCAAAGATAAATAAAATATAAATAAGCAATAATAAATAATAAAGGGGGTTAATTCTAAGTTTACTCGGCAAGACATCGCATCTTGTGCCTACGTATCCTTACGGGAGTGGAATCAGAGTAATCGTAGTTCCCCTCAATAGGGAGGTTAGAAACTTCTTGACTGTGGTCAAGGTCTCAAGGGGAATAAACGCATCTTAAGGACACGCTTACGTGGAGTGTAGAAACTCCAAATCTCTACGTTGAAATGTTAAGTTGTAATTAGGGTTAAATTAGGGATTCCACGGCGGGAAACCCTAAAATGAGCGCGGCGGCTCTTTGACCTAATGCTAAGGGTAAAATTGTAATTTTGCCTGCGGCGAGGCATTTGTGAAAATTAGGGTTTGTAGTTTGTAGTTTTGAGGATTTGAAATTGAATGTGTGAAGTTTTACGGATTATTGGCGCGGCGGCCAAACAGTTAGACCTAACCTTCGGATGTGTGCAATGTGACAGAAATAATAGTAAACGCGTGAGATAATTGAATCATGCAAACGGAGAGATAATGTCATAATTTAAACCATGCAAGCAGAAATTTAAAGGTAGAATTTAAAGAGCGATTGTTAAGTTCGCGAGGTTACATGAGAGGAGCAGATACAATATGATAATGAAATTTGAATTGAACAATAATAAAATAAAATAAATAACGGTTCTAGTTATTATTTTAAAAAAAAGATTTTAGTTATTATTTTAAATTTATCTAAAAAAAAGTTTTTCTTAAAAATAATAGGTTTTCATATTAATTTGGAAAAGATGTTAATGTTATTTATTTTAAAAAACAGATTTTTATATTATAACAAATTTTAATAAATTAATGATAACAATAATAGTAATAATGGTAATAATAATGATAATAATGATAATAATAATAAATAATGATAATAATAATAATAATAATAATAATAATAATAATAATAATAATAATAATAATAATAAAGCAATAATGAATTTTAAATGTGCCAAATAACCCAACAATGTTGCTAACGCAGAAATGCGCTCATCGCAACCAGATCTAAATCGGACGAAACAAAATTTATCGCAAAGAAAAAGAAATTAAGCAAAAAATAGTATTATTGCTCACACAAAAATGCGATCATCGCAACCAGATCGAACTAACACAAATGTCACGCGTCATGCACACAAATGTGCAAACATCGTATCGACATAATTCGATCAAAAATCTTATATATATAAACTCTAACAATTTAAAAATTATGTATATATATAAACGTAACAGTAATAGATAAAGAAAAAGAAATAACGGTAATAGATGAAGAAAAAGAAATAACGGTAAAAGATGAAGAAAAAGAAACAACAGTAATAGATGAAGGAAAAGAAATAACGGTAAACGATGAAGAAAAAGAAACAATAGTAATGGATGAAGAAGAAAACTAAATAACGGCAAACGGCACTCACTCCTCTTAGGTTTTTTTCATTCTCCTCATTTTTTTCCAACAAGGCAACACATGTATATATAGGGAACAAATTAGGGTTAACACCAAATTGTCAATAATGTCCCTAAAGCCCAAACTAAATAATTAGTTAAGAAAAAATAAAATTTAAATAATTTAAAATAATTAAAATAAACTTAAAATAAAAACTAATAATCCTATTGATTCCTAAAATAAAAAATATTATAAAAAGAACAAAATTTTTTTCAATATTTTTTATTTTATGATTTTTTGGATATTTTTATGAATAATTTAGAAAAAAGTGAAAAAAATAATATTTTAAAAAATGATTTAATTAAAATACGAAAATAATAATTAAATAATAATAAAAAACTATTTTTGTTATTTTTTTAATGAAAGATAGAAAAATTTAGAGTAAAAATAATAAAAAACAAAAAAAATGACAAATGTGAGATTCGAACTCTCAACCTCTCACACTCATAACTCCTTACACATGTCCTCCTGCCAATTGTGCCATTTTTACTTTTTAGAAAAAAAATGCATGCCATATGATATTTACCTGCAAAAAGTCAAACGACTACACAAATTTGTTAGTAATTGATTAAATGCAATGAAATGCGACGACAAATCTTAGGGCAAAATTTGGGGTATTACAGTTATTATGATAATATTTCTCACCCAACCTCTCTTTGATGTTGGCAAAAAAAAAAATCATGAAGTTTGACTTTGGTTTGACCACAGTTGACCTCAGTTTGACCTTTTAACTGCATTGACTGCTTTTGACTTATCTGATCATCTGACTGAGCAAACTTTTGAGAAAAGTCTTGAAACTTGACATGGGAGTTCTTATACACATATAAGATGTTATGAAGCTCACTTGAAGTCTTGGAAGTCCATTTAGCCTGATTAAAGTCAAAACCCTAGTTTTGGATGCACTGCTTAGGAGGTGCATTGTCTGAGGGAATTGTCAACTCTTCTGACCAATTGTGAATTTTGTGAACCTTGTGAACCTTCTTGGAACACAAAGTCTTGTATTGTGAGGGCAAATTTTGGGGTGCAACAGCTGCCCCTGTTCAATTTTCTGAAACCTGAGGGGTTAGATTGGTATATTTGCCAGTCGTAACCTGGAAGGTTGAAGGGGATTGAACACAAAAGCCCAAAAATTTGCACTCACCAGCGCATGGAGTGATATTGATGGTTGGTTGAACATGATTGAGTGGGCTTAAAGATGCCACTAGGGGAAAGTTCTTCAGTAGTATAATGAGAACTGTCAGGAGTCTGGAGTAATACTGATGTAACAGCATGTCTTCATGAGGATAGAGCAATCAATAATGATAACCCTAAAGCAGTCTTGAAGTGATAAATCTGACCTCAGGAGGATAGAGCAATCAATAGCTCTAAAGCAGTCTTGAAGTAATAATGGCTTCAGGAGGATAGAGCAATCAATAGCTCTAAAGCAGTCTTGAAGTAATAGAATGGCTTCAGTAGGATAGAGCAATCAACAGCTCTAAAGCAGTCTTGAAATAATAATGTGATATGTCTTCAGGAGGATAGAGCAATCAATAGCTCTAAAGCAGTCTTGAAGTAATGATTTCAGGAGGATAGAGCAATGGATAGCTCTAAAGCAGTCTTGAAATAATAATGGCTTCAGGAGGATAGAGCAATGAATAGCTCCAAAGCAGTCTTGAAGTAGTAATATGACCTCATGAGGATAGAGCAATGAATAGCTCTAAAGCAGTCTTGAAGTAATAGGATGATTTCAGGAGGATAGAGCGATCAGTAGCTCTAAAGCAGTCTTGAAGTCATGAGAGGCTATCAGGAGGATAAAATAACCCTGAGGTTACAATAAAGCAGTCCCAAAGTAATAAGAAGCTCATCAGGAGGATAAAGTAACCCTGAGGTTACAATAAAGCAGTCCCAAAGATCATAAGATTGTTTGTTGGATAATTAACCTGAAAACAAGGTAGCATTCTGTATAACAACATTAGTTTATGCTTTATGTATGCATGTATGACATGATGCACTTAGGTAATGTACTATAGACATATATGTTATGGTATGATGTAAATGATGTATGTATGCTATGACATTGCTGGAAGTGTCTGGATATCCTTGTATAACAACTGCTGGCCAAGGAAAATAAATCCCGATTCGTTGTTGAAGAATATATAACCCTCCGTCTGCTGGGGATAACAAGGTATAGATAACCTCCCGTTGTTGGGGATAACAAGGTATAGATAACCTCCCGTTGTTGGGGATAGTAGGGTATAGATAACCTTCGTTTTCGTTTGATAGTAGGATAAGTATAACATCCCGTCTTCGTTCATCGTGCCCTTATTGGAAAGTAATTTCCCGTATATCCGTATGAGGATAAAAGAGATGGATATAAATTCCAGGAGAGATTAGACTTTGTGAAAATGGATTAGTCCTACTGTCTTGTAAAGATGAACCGGCGAAGCTTCGTTGAAATCCTTCCCTCGTTCGTCCTTAGTAAATACTATTACTGCATTTTCATGCATTTCTGGTAAACATCAATCATATTAAAAGCATACATGCATTTCTGGTAAACATCAATCATATTCAAAGGCATACATACATTCAAACACAACCAATGGACGTTTCGCTTATGTAAATAGGGTAAAAGTAAATCTGGATTCAAAAGATGGAATTTATTTATATCAAAAGTGACCCATACACGGGTAAGTTTGTACAAGGAGACATAAACCCTAGTAAGAGAATTTTGTCATGAAGTTTTACAAAAAGAATCAGCTATGTGGGAAATAATCCTATTGAGTTTCAATTCTACTATTGCCACTCAAGTATCTCATCTTCTTGCTGTTGAGACGGAAACGATTGGATTGAGCTTTATCTGTTTGAGCTTGAGTAAGTAGTACAACTGGTTGCAGTTTCATGAGTGATCCAAACGAGACATAGTCATACGCTTTAATCCCTAACTTTTGCCTGGATTGCCCTTTCAGGTTTTCAATCCACCGGGATACCCTTTTTTGCCCAAGCCGCCTTTTCAGGTTTTCGACTTGCCGGGTGTACATCTTTTTATATATATATCCCTAATTTTTGCCCAAACCCTTTTGGTTTGCCGGGATGCCCTTATTTTTGCCTAGGCCTGTCAACCTAGCGGGTCTCTTTTTATGCGTAGTATTTTTTAACTATGTCTGCGTTTACAGGTTGTGGGAAGTCTTCACCATCCATTGTAGTCAGTATCATGGCACCTCCTGAGAACACTGTCTTGACTACAAATGGTCCCTCATATGTTGGAGTCCACTTGCCCCTTCAGTGTCAATCTCATTGCAGTATGCAGGCTTCTCAAATCTATCAATGGTAATCTTGGGAGCTTCATCATCCCAGCTGATCTCAAACATAGATGCCATGGTGGCCAATGCGTCTGCCAACTGATTCTCTCTTCGTGGAATATGTCCAAAAGTAATCTCTTTGAAATGTGGGATCAAAGACAACACATGTTCTTTGTAAGGAATGAGATTATCATGCTTTGTATCCCAATCTCCTTTAATCTGACTTACTACCAGAGCTGAATCTCCATACACCTCAAGGAACTGAATCTTCATATCAATAGCAACTTGCATACCCATGATACATGCCTCATACTCAGTCATGTTATTGGTACAATAGAAACAAAGTCTGGCAGTAATCGGGGTATGACAACCTTCAGGGGAACTAATCATAACACCAACACCATTACCATGTGCATCGGAGGCACCATCAAAAACCATAGTCCATCGGGATCCTTGTTCAGGTCCGTCATATTGTCCAGGTTCTTTGGTAACAGACATAATGCCTTCATCAGGGAACTCAAAATTCATTGACTGGTAATCATCTACTGCTTGATGAGCCAAATGATCAGCAACAACACTCCCCTTAATGGCCTTCTGAGTAGTATACTGTATATCATATTCTGTCAAGATCATTTGCCATCTTGCAATTCTTCCGGAGAGAGCAGGTTTCTCAAATATGTACTTGATTGGATCCATCTTCGAAATCAACAAGGTAGTATGGGTCAACATATACTGTCTTAGTCGGCGAGCAGCCCATGCCAAAGCGCAGCAAGTTTTCTCGAGCAGTGAGTATCTTGTTTCACAGTCGGTAAACTTTTTGCTAAGGTAGTATATTGCCTGCTCTTTTCGACCAGACTCGTCATGTTGCCCCAATACACACCCCATTGAGTTGTCTAATACTGTTAAATACATAATCAAGGGTCTTCCATCAACTGGTGGCATTAAAATTGGAGGTTCTAGCACATATCTCTTGATTTCATCAAAGGCAGTCTGGCACTCATCATTCCATTCCATCACCTGATCTTTCTTCAACAACTTGAAGATTGGCTCACAGATGGTAGTTAATTGGGAAATAAATCTTGCAATGTAGTTCAATCGTCCCAAGAAACCTCTAACCTCCTTCTCAGTACAGGGAGCTGGCATCTCTCGTATAGCTTTCACTTTTGCAGGATCCACTTCAATACCTTTTCCACTGACAATGAAACCCAGGAGCTTTCCAGATCTAACTCCAAAAGTACACTTGTTTGGGTTCAATCTCAACTTGTATTTCTTCAACCTCTCAAACAACTTGTGCAGATGATCAAGATGTTGCTCTTCATTCTGAGATCTGGCTATCATATCATCCACATATACCTCTATCTCATGATGAATCATATCATGAAACAAAGCCACCATAGCACGCTGATATGTTGCCCCTGCATTCTTCAAACCAAATGGCATTACCTTATAGCAAAAGGTGCCCCACTGTGTCACAAATGTAGTCTTCTCTATATCTTCAGGTGCCATCTTGATTTGATTGTAACCAGAGAAACCATCCATAAAAGAGAATACCTTATGCTGAGCAGTGTTGTCTACCAGAATATCAATATGAGGAAGTGGAAAATCATCTTTAGGGCTAGCCTTGTTCAGATCTCTGTAGTCTACACACATACGTACCTTACCATCTTTCTTAGGAACTGGTACCATATTTGCAACCCACTGAGGATAAGAAGTTACGGCCAAGAACCCTGCATTGAACTGTTTCATTACCTCTGCTTTGATCTTTTCTGACATTTCAGGACGCATACGACGAACCTTCTGCTTCTTTGGACGACAATCTTCTTTCACTGGCAAACGGTGAACCACAATGTCTGTATCCAACCCTGGCATATCTTCATAAGACCAAGCAAAGATCTCCACATAGTCACGTAGCATCTGAATCAACCTGCTCTTGACACTGTCCTCTAAATCAGCCCCTATCTTGACCTCTTTTCTGTTTTCTTCAGTTCCCAGATTCACAACTTCGACTGGCTCTTCATGTGGCTGTATAGCTTTCTCTTCTTGTTGTAACAACCTAGCAAGCTCTACAGGTATTTCACAATCGTCCTCGTTTCCGTCTTCAGTTTGATAGATCGGATTCTCGAAATTGTAACTGGCAATAGTAGAACTGTTATCAACTGGATCCAGAGTGGATGAGGATCTGTATTTTAGTGACGTGGGTGTGTGTAAGAACACATAGCTGATAAAGCAAAAATAAAAGAAAAAGAAAGACAAGGAACACAATATTTACGAAAACGAAACGTCCACTGATTTTATTGAATGAAGTATGCAAATGAAATGACAACCCGTAACAAGCACACCATTGTGCCCCGGGTAAGGCACATGGCTTGAAAGTTTTAATTGTTCCAAAAATTATAAATTTAAAAACATAACACAGTAATAGTATTTACTCCTGACTAAAGGAGATAGGGATAACATCTTCAGCTTTCCAATTATTGAGTCCAGCACCCACAGTAGGAAAAATCCATGCCTCCAAGTTGTAGTCTTCATCTTGATCTCCCACAGCATTGATAACCCCTTGATTGGTGATACGAACAGCACGAGCACGACGAACAGCCTTCTGGGACTCTGCAGTGAAACCCAAACCAAACTTGTCAGACTTGTATGGAATATCAGGAAGCTGACCCCAAATAGTACAACCACCTTCTTCCACCACAGCTTTTGCATCATTGAGGGAGGCCATTGCCATTGTTGGAGGGTTTCTGATGACCACAGGAACCTTCTTCACAGCAGGAGGAGTCACACAATCCTTAACAGCCCAGGGAACCACTTCAAATGACTGACATGGAGTTTCAATGTATTCACCTTCTACTTCCAGATACTTGAAAGTGTTTACATGGCTGACAAAGTATTCTTCCTCTCCAAAGACAGTAACAACTTTTCCATTCACCGGATATCTCAACTTTTGATGTAATGTGGAGGTCACAGCACCTGCCCCATGGATCCAGGGACGACCAAGCAGACATGAGTACGAAGGACGAATATCCATCACATAGAATGTAGCGGTAAACACCTGAGAGCCAACCTTGATTGGAAGATCAATTTCCCCATGCACTACTCTTCTAGAACCATCAAAAGCCTTTACCACAATATTACTGGGCTTCAATACCGTATCTTCAGGACTCAGCTTGTTCAGGACTTCCTTAGGCAACACATTCAGAGAGGAACCATTGTCTATCAGCACATGAGACAGGGTAGTGCCCCTGCATTCAATTGAAATATGCAAGGCCCTGTTATGATCCCTCTTGGCAGGGGTCAAGTCAGCATCAGAAAATCCTAACCCGTTGTCATAGGTCAGGTGAGCAACACAATTCTTAAACTGGTCCACAGAAATTGCACTGGGTACAGGAGCCATCTTTAGAAACTTGATCAATGGCTTGGCATGAGCCTCAGAACATAATAACAGGGAGAGCATAGAAATCTTTGAGGGAGTATGCCCCAGCTGATCAACAATATCATAATCACTCTTGCGAATGATTTTCAATACTTCTTCCATCTGCTTAGAGAGGTCATCAGCAGCTGGCACATCAGTAGATACAGGCTCAATAACAGGACCCTTGCCCCGAGCATCAGTGGTGGAAGTAACAGCAGGAGTAACTGCACTCTTAGAAGCAACTGGAGGAGAGAAGACTCTTCCACTACGAGTGATCTTGCTAGATCCAGCAATATTATCAATGTCAACAGGCATATCAGGTAAAGGCTCCTGCTTGACACCATGGATGTAAACATCAGACCCATAGTGCCAAGGCACAGCTTTGTCAGATGTATAAGGAATAGGACCAGGAGTGGTAATGATCAGAGGAGCTACTCTGGCTTCAGCAACAACTTTCACAGGACCTTCAGCAATAATCTTGATTGGGCCCTGATGAGTGATTTTAATGGGACCCTTTGAAGTGATTCTTAGTGGTACTTTGTCAACCATGTCAACCTCTTCAATCTTCTTACCCTGAGTCAGATGATCTACCATACTTTCTACAGATGCTGGTCTTCTTTCAAACACTATAGTATACTTATCCATGAGACGTTGAATCCCATCTCTCAAAATGAAGCAACTATCCGGCTTATAGGTACAATATAGACAATCTTCATGACACCCTGGAAAGATCCCAGCTTGTACTAACCTCTTTTTGATAACAGACAATGGTGTGCTCAACTCCATAACTGAATAGACATGCAGATCTTCATCAATATCTTCATCAATGGCGTTGACAGTCTTCTCGTGATTTGGCATTGGAGCTGTAATCACATTTGGAGTACCTGGTGGATCAAACTCAATTTCTCCAGCATCAATCATATCCTGAATTTTGTTCTTCAAGACCCAGCAGTCATTAGTATCATGTCCTGGACAGTTTGAATGATATGCACATCGTGCATTGGGATTGTACTTGGGAGAGGTAACATTGGGATTCTGAGGAGCCTCCCTCAGGGTAATAAGTTCAGCCTTCAACAAGTGTTGCAATGCCTGAGCCATTGACATGTTGATCTTCGTGAACTGTCTTCTAGCCCTATGTTGGTTGCCTTGAGGCTGCTCTGTTGTTGCAGGAGTTGGATTTGAAATATGAACTGCACTAACAGACTGATGCCTTCTGTTACGATCAGGCTGACCATACACAGCATTAGATTCTTTCTTCCCAGTGGGAGGCTTCTTTGCAGCACCTGATGAAGAAGTGCCCACTTGGATCTTACCACTCTTGATACCATTCTCTACTCGCTCTCCTGTCATGATCAACTCAGTGAAGCCAGATGATGAGCTTCCAATGAGATGACTGTAAAACGGACCATTCAGCGTACACATGAACATATCAACCAACTCCCTATCAGTCAAAGGGGGTTGAACTCTTCCAGCTAAGTCTCTCCACTTCTGAGCATACTCCTTAAAGCTTTCTTTGGCACCCATAGACATGCTTTGAAGCTGCATGTGAGTGGGGGCTAAGTCAGCATTGTATTGATACTGCTTGTAGAAAGCTTCAGCAAGGTCATTCCAATCTCTGATGTTGACACTCTCCAACTGATAATACCACTCTAGCTGAGCTCCAGATAAACTCTCTTGAAAGAAATGGATCCACAACTTTTTATCAGCAGTGTGGGGTTGCATTCTTCTGACATAAGACCTCAGATGCAATTTGGGACAAGAGACCCCATCATAGACAACAAATGTAGGAACTTTGAACCCAATGGGTATGACCACCCCAGATATCAAGCTCAAATCCTCAAAATCCAGCCCAGATGATTTCTGTAATTCCATAGCATCCATTCTATCCACCAGCATCTTGAATTTGTCTTCGTTAGGCTCATGGTAGTAGTTAGCCTCAGAATCAGAGTCCCCCATAGTGTTGTGGAGACTGCCTCTCTCCTGCTCAGATTCTTCAGATTCATAGTCTTCAACATGTTCCTTGGTCTTGACAGGACCTTTGAACCTTCTTCCCATGTTGAGCAACCCAGCAGACCTTCTAGCCTTCTTAGTCTTCTTGGCCAGCAGTGTCTTCAATTCATCCTGCCCCTTGGATAGGTTCAGGATCAGCTCTTGGAACTGTGCATTCTGTGCCTGGAGATCCTTAACTGATTGTTCAAGAGCCATTGCTGAAATAAACAGCGAGAAGATGAGAAACCTGTGCACAATTATAAACCTGTGATGCAATGATATGGGAATGCATATGCAATGTTTTCAAGGACCGCAGGATTTAAATTTGCTTAAACAAACAAGAAAGTAACTTTTTATTAGTAATAACTTGTTTTGCCTTTTAGGCTTACAAAAAATGAAAACGAAATAAGTACAAAAGATGGGGTTTTAAGTCTCCCATGGACGTTTCCTCTTTGTGTTGAGGTATGAGTTGAGGTTTCGTTCCTCATGAAGTAGCTTTGTTAGCTCTAGGATCCTTGCTTGGCTTGCTTTGTAATGAGCCTCGAAAGTATCCCTTTGCTCTTTCAGTTGGATCCATGATCTCTGCAAGTCTTCCATATCAGTAGGAATGTCTGGGTGAAGGATGGTATAAGCTGTGTCTCCTTCAGCAACAGGTTCCATGGTAACTGGTAGGATGGCAGGATATGGCATCATGAGTGTCTGAGCACGAAATCGTACCCATCTGAGATAAGCCTCCATAGGAATGGTGTACTTAGGCTCCAGTGTCTTGCTGTCAATCCTGTTTACCTTTCCCCAAGCTCGTATGAATCTCTGACGGTAACCCTGAAGATCGTTGTCGTAGTCAAACACAATGCCCTGAATCAACATGTCATGTGGACCATCGCTCCGGGCGTAACCAAACTGTCGTAAAGCTAGAGATGGGTTGTAGGTGATGCCTCCTCTTATGCCTAGAAGTGGCACATTAGGAAACTCCCCACAACGGTCAATGATGGTGACATTCTCCATAGATCTGGAGCACCAATGGATGTCTGAGTGAGAAAGTGACATGATCCTCTTGGACCATCTGAACCCTTGCTCATTCTTCATTACTGAGCAAGGAAGGTGAGAAATAAACCACCTAGAAAGTAAAGGTATGCAGCACATCAAAGTTCCTCTTGCCCTTGTAGTACGGGTGTGAAGAGAATGTAGGACGTCTCCAAGTAAGGTAGGCACTGGATTGTGACTCAGGAATATGTTGATGGCATGAACGTCTATGAACTGATCAGGATTGGGGAACAACACTAAGCCATAAATCAATAAGGCTAAGATCTCCTCAACAGCATCGTAGCTCATAGCCTTCAAGAACATTTGAGCTTTATCCACTAATACCTTGGCAAGAATACCTTTAACTCCACTTCTCGTCTCTAGAACAATGTCAGACTTCTTCAGATGTAGAGCTGCAGCAATAACTTCTGGTTTAAGCTCCTTCTCTAAGCCTGTGAATGGCTTCTGATCAAGAACAGGTATACCCAGAAGTTTAGAGAACTCCTCCATGGTTGGAACCAGCTGATAATCAGGAAATGTAAAGCAATGGTGCTTAGGGTCAAAGAACTGAAACAGCACACTTATCATGTCTTCACTGAACCCTGAAGTAACTAGATCCAATAAGTGACCATGTCTCTTGTTGAACTGGGAATGATCAGGCACTAGGGAAACCAACTCCTTGAGCTTAGCAGGTATCCCTACAAAGTTGATCCTGATGGTGTTTCTACGAGCAGAAGCCATGACCTGCAACAAAGAACAAAAATAAATCCCTTGGTCCTTGAAATGGTTAGGGAAAATGATATGCTCATGATGCATGATGATGTCATGATGTTATGTTCAATCACAAACATGTGGCACACACAAACAAGTCACACAATTGCCCTAGGTTTAAAGGCTTGCATGAGGTTTAAAGGTAAGTACCCTCCCCTGAAGTTAGATGGTTCATCCTGTCCTACAAAAGTAACCGGGTTCTAAGGGATCTCAATATCATTGATCCTTCACAAGGGTGGTTGATCAGAAGGCAACTTACTTGCCAACCAAAACCCTCCAAGTTTAAGATCTCAATGAGCGTAGTATCGAGTGTCAACCAACTTCAGTCTGCACCAAAGCCGGTTACCTCACTACTTTCTAAAGGCCTAGATGAGTTAACTAGGGTTCTAAAAGTCAGTTAGTGCATTGACAACATATGGCAGCCTCAATATTATCCTCAACTTGACTTAAGGAATATAAGCACCAACCAAGAAGTCGCACTAACTATGGCCACCAGATCAACCGTATCGATATACGTCGTACAGTTTCCTTGGTCTATTTCCATTTACCTAAGGTACACTAGATCCGGGTTAGGACCTTTCACACATAAGAGCACCCCAACAATATAATAATAAAGCAAACAAGGCAAACAATTTAAAGTGATCTTAATTCCTAAGGGTACCCCTCTTAAATAGGTCCCCAGCAGAGTCGCCAGTTCTGTAACACGGTGGGAGAACTGACTTTAAACAATGTTGCGGATAGCAAGAGTCGCCACCGACTTTTATTTTATCCATAAGGAAAGGTTATAAAAGAACAGGAAAGACCTTAGAGAATATTTTGGGTCCGGGAGGTAGGTTATGAAAAGGGAAGGTGTTAGCACCCTTTTCATCCATGGTTATCCATGGGCTCTTAGGTACTTAAGCTCACTTTTGAATTGTTTTGAAAGTGTAGTGTGTGAATAGAAAATTTTCAGAATAGTTAATAAATAATCCATGTAAGGATGTGTTAAGAACTTGTTTGAAAACTTGTTGAAAATTTGTTTTAGTGTGAAACAGTTTTGAAGTGAGCAAGCACCTAGGAGTAACCTACCCTAATGTTTAAAGGTCTTTCTTATTCTTTATTCTTTCCTTTAGTAAGACTATCCCTACTATAATGGAGTAGATAGTCCTTACTTTGGATGTTAAGGGACATGTGAGGGACAATTTGACTTTGAAGGCCATTGTGGGATGTAATAAGCACATATAAGGGACCATCATCATTTTTCGAAAGGGACTCGATTCGTAAAGGCAACCATAAGGGACTTTGATGATTTTTCCATTTGAGGGACTTGCTTTATACACCCCACTTAACCATTATTCGTAGGCAACTTGAGGGATATCCTTAGGAAGTGAGACGGCGATTAAAATCGACTTACGTGTGTGACGTGTTTATTTTAATTATCTTTATTTAAAAGTGATCTAAATTTATTTTAATATTACATACATATTGTTACACTCCCTAATTACTAACCATAATAATAATTAAATAATTAAACAACTTTACATCCAAGAAACAATTACAAAATAATAAGCAAAATAATTAAATAGCAAAGATAAATAAAATATAAATAAGCAATAATAAATAATAAAGGGGGTTAATTCTAAGTTTACTCGGCAAGACATCGCATCTTGTGCCTACGTATCCTTACGGGAGTGGAATCAGAGTAATCGTAGTTCCCCTCAATAGGGAGGTTAGAAACTTCTTGACTGTGGTCAAGGTCTCAAGGGGAATAAACGCATCTTAAGGACACGCTTACGTGGAGTGTAGAAACTCCAAATCTCTACGTTGAAATGTTAAGTTGTAATTAGGGTTAAATTAGGGATTCCACGGCGGGAAACCCTAAAATGAGCGCGACGGCTCTTTGACCTAATGCTAAGGGTAAAATTGTAATTTTGCCTGCGGCGAGGCATTTGTGAAAATTAGGGTTTGTAGTTTGTAGTTTTGAGGATTTGAAATTGAATGTGTGAAGTTTTACGGACTATTGGCGCGGCGGCCAAACAGTTAGACCTAACCTTCGGATGTGTGCAATGTGACAGAAATAATAGTAAACGCGTGAGATAATTGAATCATGCAAACAGAGAGATAATGTCATAATTTAAACCATGCAAGCAGAAATTTAAAGGCAGAATTTAAAGAGCGATTGTTAAGTTCGCGAGGTTACATGAGAGGAGCAGATACAATATGATAATGAAATTTGAATTGAACAATAATAAAATAAAATAAATAACGGTTCTAGTTATTATTTTAAAAAAAAAGATTTTAGTTATTATTTTAAATTTATCTAAAAAAAAGTTTTTCTTAAAAATAATAGGTTTTCATATTAATTTGGAAAAGATGTTAATGTTATTTATTTTAAAAAACAGATTTTTATATTATAACAAATTTTAATAAATTAATGATAACAATAATAGTAATAATGGTAATAATAATGATAATAATGATAATAATAATAAATAATGATAATAATAATAATAATAATAATAATAATAATAATAATAATAATAATAATAATAATAATAAAGCAATAATGAATTTTAAATGTGCCAAATAAGCCAACAATATTGCTAACGCAGAAATGCGCTCATCGCAACCAGATCTAAATCGGACGAAACAAAATTTATCGCAAAGAAAAAGAAATTAAGCAAAAAATAGTATTATTGCTCACACAAAAATGCGATCATCGCAACCAGATCGAACTAACACAAATGTCACGCGTCATGCACACAAATGTGCAAACATCGTATCGACATAATTCGATCAAAAATCTTATATATATAAACTCTAACAATTTAAAAATTATATATATATAAACGTAACAGTAATAGATAAAGAAAAAGAAATAACGGTAATAGATGAAGAAAAAGAAATAACGGTAAAAGATGAAGAAAAAGAAACAACAGTAATAGATGAAGGAAAAGAAATAACGGTAAACGATGAAGAAAAAGAAACAATAGTAATGGATGAAGAAGAAAACTAAATAACGGCAAACGACACTCACTCCTCTTAGGTTTTTTTCATTCTCCTCCTTTTTTTCCAACAAGGCAACACATGTATATATAGGGAACAAATTAGGGTTAACACCAAATTGTCAATAATGTCCCTAAAGCCCATTTTAAAGCCCAAACTAAATAATTAGTTAAGAAAAAATAAAATTTAAATAATTTAAAATAATTAAAATAAACTTAAAATAAAAACTAATAATCCTATTGATTCCTAAAATAAAAAATATTATAAAAAGAACAAAATTTTTTTCAATATTTTTTATTTTATGATTTTTTTGGATATTTTTATGAATAATTTAGAAAAAAGTGAAAAAAATAATATTTTAAAAAATGATTTAATTAAAATACGAAAATAATAATTAAATAATAATAAAAAACTATTTTTGTTATTTTTTTAATGAAAGATAGAAAAATTTAGAGTAAAAATAATAAAAAACAAAAAAAATGACAAAGGTGAGATTCGAACTCTCAACCTCTCACACTCATAACTCCTTACACATGTCCTCCTGCCAATTGTGCCATTTTTACTTTTTAGAAAAAAAATGCATGCCATATGATATTTACCTGCAAAAAGTCAAACGACTACACAAATTTGTTAGTAATTGATTAAATGCAATGAAATGCGACGACAAATCTTAGGGCAAAATTTGGGGTATTACAGTTATTATGATAATATTTCTCACCCAACCTCTCTTTGATGTTGGCAAAAAAAAAAATCATGAAGTTTGACTTTGGTTTGACCACAGTTGACCTCAGTTTGACCTTTTAACTGCATTGACTGCTTTTGACTTATCTGATCATCTGACTGAGCAAACTTTTGAGAAAAGTCTTGAAACTTGACATGGGAGTTCTTATACACATATAAGATGTTATGAAGCTCACTTGAAGTCTTGGAAGTCCATTTAGCCTGATTAAAGTCAAAACCCTAGTTTTGGATGCACTGCTTAGGAGGTGCATTGTCTGAGGGAATTGTCAACTCTTCTGACCAATTGTGAATTTTGTGAACCTTGTGAACCTTCTTGGAACACAAAGTCTTGTATTGTGAGGGCAAATTTTGGGGTGCAACACACCGCAGCTATCAATGATTAATACTCCATCATACACTCGATTGTACCAATCAATTTCAGAATGGGTCAAAGCCATAACCCTTGGAGACCAATGCTCTTTGCCAATGTTTGTAAAAGAGCTAGACTTCGGCAAGTGCGAAATAAACCACTTGTAAAGTAAAGGTACACAGCAAGTAATCATCCCTCCACCACGAAGGTTTCGGAGATGTACAGAGTGATATGCATTTCCCAACAGAGTCGGTACTGGGTTGTTCTTCATAAAGATCTTGAATGCTTTGAGATCGACGAAACCTTCGAAACTCGGGAATAGAAACAACCCATAAATGAGCAAAGCAAAGATCGTCTCAAACGAAGCCTTATTAGAATAATCAGCATAGAATGAAGCCTTCTCGATTAGGAAACCTGTCTTCAAACCAAGAATTCCATCCTTAGTAACTAGGTTAGCTTTGACGTCAGACACCTTCAAACGGAGAGCTTTAGCAATATCTTTCTCATCAGGGTCCTTTTCCAAGAAGGGAAAAGGAGATTCCTCAAGGACAGGTAGACCAACCAAAAAGGAATATTCTTCTAATGTAGGTAGTAACTAAAAATCTGGGAAGGTGAAACAATGGTAGAGAGGGTCATAGAATTGTAGCAAAGTGGCAAGAAGCCCTTCATTCACTGAGCAACCCAACAAAGATATCAGCTTCCCATACTTGGTCTTGAATCCTTCTTGATCTTCGATGAAACCCCACAACTTCTTTAGGTCATCCAATTTGGGACTCCTAAAAGTATATTTCACAGTATGTCTTTTATCTGAAGCCATAGTGACCTACAATGTCCATAAACGAAAGTAAATCCCATGAAGTCCAATGCAGAATGAATGCAACAAACACAAGTATTCACATAAGGACAATAAAGATAAACAAACAAGGGGCACCCTAGGTTTGCAACGAGCATGGAGCAAAGGTATACCCTTCCCAAAGGCTTAAGGACTAAAGGTTGTTTGTACCTGCAGAACAAGGTTCTAAAGGGACTCAGAATCATCAGCCCATCCATCGGATATTATCAATGTTCCCAATTACTCGAGGATTAATAATATTCTCAAGAGAACTTCTTTTGAGTGTAGCTTCGCGTAGCACTATTTCGGAAGTACTTCCTCATAGTCTCGCACTACGTCCTAATAAAGGCCAAAGTTGGGTTAAGGTAACTACGGTCCTCAATATCATAGGCTCCAAAGTCGAAAGTAGTGAGTGTCTTCACGATGGATCGTTCAACAGTACTATTTCGAAAGGGCCTCAACTGAGCGGGATTCTCGATTCAACTTAGTAGGGATTCCACTCCCTATAAGCCTCCTCGAATATATCACCATCCTATCTTAATTTCTCTCAAGTTCGGGTGTAGAACTTTATCTCACCACTCAAGGACAACAATCCCAAAAAGAAACATAAGAGAAAGCATGTAAACAATTAATCAAGTAGGCAGATATGTAAAACGATAAATAAAACAAAATAAGATAGGGAAACCCACTAGAGAGGATCCCCAGTGAAGTCGCCATTTCTGTCGCGGTGAAAATCGGATACCAAACTATTGATTAGTTTGAATCTTTAATTCATTTTGCAACCGAACTTTGATTTGTCCAAAGGAAGGGATAAAGATCGAAATTCCCATAATGCAATGCAAATTCAAGGTTTAGAGAGTTATAGGTTCGGGGGTTGGTTAAACTTAGGGAAGGTGATTCCTGTTACTGTACACCGATGATGCAACCAGGTGGCCTTACTTCATTCTATGTTCATGTTGTCGGAACTGCTGGTGAAAAATACTTGTTTGCTGTGTTTTGGGTAGAGAAGATCTGAAGAATGTTATTAGATGTGCTTCCGGTGGTTCGTTAAATCATGCAACGAATATTTCCTTAATGTCTCAGTTTCTCCTTCTACTCACTAGCAATGGCTTCGAAACTGCGGGACTGTCAAGTATCCTGTGGCGTTGCTCGTCTCAAGGTTCAATTTGAATCCTTTATCCATTTGATTAATTTTGTCCCTCTTCAAACTCATGAGGGCTGTTGGATTTTCAGGTCGTCGCAGGGGAGTGTGCTCTTGTTGTTCTTCCGAACCCATATTGGTGACGCTGAACATCCTGAAGCAGCCTGTCCTTTGTGTGAATGTGGTTGTGCAGCAGTGAACTCCTTGCGCGCCTCCTGCGACCTTAAACTTCCGTTTATGCAGGTATCCTGGTTTATTTCGAATTGAATTTTCAAATGCCCTGGCTACCTCCTGCCACAGTGGGAACTCAAATTGAGATTATTAAACCTTACTGATACTCTTATTTCTTTGCAGTAATACTTTGATGACGGTATCGCAATCTCCATTTTGGCAATAAGGAGCAATTTCGTGCTTGCTGACATTGTCGTGCCTTTGTTGTCCATAGCCGCTTACTCACAAACATTTTTGACATTCAGTTGTTTTGAAACGCGGTAAAGGTTAATAACATAAGGTAGCTGCTTTGTTGTATGCTGGTTTGTCGTTGTATTCAATATCTTTACAAACATATCTACACATCCTCTTCTTGCGCAGGATTTCTGGTTTGTTCAGGCTGTGGTGGCATCGCGCTGCGAAAATCTCATGAACTGTTCCACGGGTCTGAAGACATTCAAGCCTTATGCCTTAGTGAGATTACGGCACTCGTTCTACGGCAAAGTTGATAGGGGTATGAAGGGGTCTTCTTCTGTTGTAACTGCTCTATGACTCTTTCGAAATTCGTCGATTATTCTAACCTTCAGCCACGTTCTTGACAGGTTGGTCATGCCCAGATACAATGGGTTCTTGCGGTAGTTGAATGCCTTCGGCTCTTAAGGTGGTAATGGCTTAAGCACTTTACGATGCCTAATTTGTTTACCTCTCACAATTTTCTGATGCTTGCGATGGTTGGCTTGACCAAGAGATGCAGGTGGCTGAGAATTGCATAGGATTGCCCCTTAAATTTGGATATGCTCATACGCCTGCTGATACACATCAGCCGTGGACGAAGTCAAGTGCAGGAAAAACCTTTAGCTGCCAAGACAACAGTAATAACTGCGTGCTGGGTTTTATTCTCAAGACGAATCATTGCATCAAATACTCATTGTTATCTATAGGAATGCTTGGTCACCAATTCACCCATAAGACTGTGTTCATTCACTACCTTTCTTAGTGCAGAGCGTGGTTACGAGGCTTTAGTACATTAATTGAGAGGGTATCGCACAACTGGCCTGCTATGTAGAAACTTTGCTTTCTTTGGCTGCTGTTGATGCATACCTGATAAGTTAACTGCTGTTATTAATGTTTTAACTGTTATTGCTGATGTTGCAGGCACTTGAGCATTGTCCATTCGATTGCCTTTGGTTGGAGCTTTCCACACTGCTGTTGTTGCTGTGCAGGCCATTTTGGTGGTTGGTTCAATGGTGTGGCAATTCGTGTAACTTAAAGGGGAGGCTCGTGGCCGGCATTCCACCTCAGCTAGCAAGGCGCAACTTCTAAACGGCATTTTGTTATGCGCTTACAAACATTCATAAGTGTAGTTATTTAGTCATGACTTTGTAGATTTTGAAGGAAAGTAAACAAAATCAAGTAGCCTTAGAGTTGAGAAGAAACGATAGGCCTTGCACTATGTACCCGTAGCATCTTTGAATGGTGTAAAGAATTATTTATTTGATTCTTGTAGTTTGACTAATAACTCGCCTCTTATCACAAAGTTGAATGAATTGGGTTCAAGATTAGATACGCTCATATCCAAGATATTCACACAAACCTCTTAACATACTTAAACTTGCCTCAATGAATTTGAAGTATTTGAGATCAAACCATGATGTCCATGAATTGACAATGCGCATAAATTCGTGACTTCACCTTCCATTATGGCTTATAATTTGCCCATCCGCTTAAGAAAATTTTATCTCCCAAAATAAGCTCTCTTTGCCTTGATGGACTAATGACCCAAGAGATGAACAGGGACCAAAATTCAATTGTTATGCTGAGGTAGCGGTGAAAGCTTTAATTAAGTACTTTAGGATCCAAATCCTAAACCATCTTTGGCTCATAAGGGAATGAAGTTGGTCATGACTTTAACGAGGTATAGCCAAAAGTCCATCCAAGCTGTCCTTGAAATGCTCAACTGTGAGGATGAAAGCCATCTCTATTTGAAGCTGTCACACTTGCATATACTTGTTAGTCAAACACATAAGTAAAAGGTAATCATGCAAAAAATAAAAGAACTATATGAAAAACGTGGGATCTTTGAGGTCAAAAATTGGGGTGCAACAGATGCCCCTATTTAAGTTACTTCTATCCGGAGATATGGAGATTGAAATCTTCGTCTCGACGAGATAGGAGGGACTTAAATACAAACATTGCGCGAATTTTTGGCCTTAAGAAACCACCGAATGCGAATGATATGCAATGATATGACAATGCAAGACCAAAGATCCTGTGGAGAAAGGGCGCCACAGGGGAATAACTGGGCACGACATGCTAGACAGAAGAGCAACAGACCCAACAAGGTGGGACCCTACGAGGATAGGAACAATCACCCATGGGAAATCTCCAAACGTGTAACGGTAACTCATGCATCAAGGGTGCGGTGGTTTTGACGATTTGAGGTCGAAAGATACTTATACTACCAAGGTGGCGGTCAATAGTAACTCAAAATGGATCCCTTTATTATTTTATATTTTGTAACTCAGCTGAAACGGTAAAATGTGTGACTTCCTCTTGCGTCATGGTACGGGGACCATGAGCTAGTCTCGGTCTTTTGATGTCATTGTAGTTGTATATGTTGTTGTAATTGTTGAGCTTCCCCGAGCATCATGATATGGGAGTCATGCGCTGGTCTCGGTCTCTGATGTCAAACTTCCCCTTGCTCCATGGTATGGGAACCATGAGCTGGTCTCGGTTTCAGATGCCGAACTTCCCCTTGCTCCATGGTATGGGAACCATGAGCTGGTCTCGGTTTCTGATGTCAAACTTCCCCTTGCTCCATGGTATGGGAACCATGAGCTGGTCTCGGTTCCTACCCAAAATGATGGAAGCTCGCGAGAGTGTCCTCAAAGAGGGGTTGTAAATTTGTAGATTGTAATGTTGATGTAGATGTTTGGCTGTGAGCCATAGTGTCATTGTAGATTGTATGTTGTAAGTTGTAACACTATAGAATTGTTGATGTAAATGTTGTCGATGTCATTTGTAATTGTAGAATTTTGTAGATGTGATCTTGTATTTGTAATTGTAAGTGCAATTTGTATTGAATTGGCAATTTGTAGAATGTGCACCGGGGATCTTCAAATGAGTTATAGACCGGTTGATATGCGGAGTGTCCTCTTGTGAGGAGATATGTCATTGATAGTACTCGTAATGAACCCTCTAGGGAAAATCATTTTTTTGAGGAGTATCTTTGTTGTAACTGTAAGATATGTAAGATTGTTGTAGAAATCCTCAAATGGGGAAGTATCTGTAATGTACTTTGTTTTGACTTGATAATCTTGAGATAAACCACTGGGGATAGACAGATTGTCTTGAGGAAGTTGTTGTTTGTCGTTTTGAGAATAGATCTGCCCAAAACGAGTTGCTCAAGTAAAGAGATCTTCTGTCATTTAGCTGTAAGTTGTTGAGTGGATCTTGTAATGTTGCTGAAGAAATGTCACGTCTTCAATGGTGATCCTCATAATGTCGAAGCGCAAAATAAATGCACTTTTGATCCATGCTCAAAAGCTGGAGATGTTCATAGCGTGATTGTCAAAGACCGAAGTTCAATTCGGGAAATAGCCGAAGAGAAACTGTCAAGTAAGACTCAACCATAGAGGCATAAACTCCAGTGGGGAAAGTACTGAAACAACTGTCTTCCACGAGGATTGAACTTCGTGGGGAAATAGAAATATTGAGTTTTTCTATGCTTAGGGCTGACAACTCTATTTGGAAGGAGTAAGACATGCCCAAATACCAAAGGGTAAACGCAACCGAAGAGATAGAGTAAGACAAACAAAAGATGCACAAAATGCAAATGTTATGCTATCTACTTATATGATATGTGTATGCTTATGCTGACAAGACAGACGAAAGCAAAGACCAAATACGGGATAAATGTCTCGAAACAAACATTCGACCAATCTCCAAAGATAGAAGTATCACTGAGGATAGATGGAGAACCAAATGTAGGGTCCCAGTACTGCTTCCAAACTTCAAAATTTCTCTTGAGAAAAGGTGATCAATCCACTTGGGGATGTATCATCTTGATAAGTTGACGTGTTGTATGTAGTTGTAGACGGAGGTACCCAAACTGAAGTTTCATAGGGGATAAAATAAATATCCTGGGTCTTCGTAGTTGTTGAATATGTTGGGGTCAAGCTTCCTGAGGATGAAATATACATCTTGCTCCAGTCTTCAAATGCCCCAAGTCACATAGTTTAAAAACAACATCTAGAGAGGATTTTACAGAAAACATGATGCCCTCATGCCTCACTGTTTTCAAACTCTCTAGAGATTCACCGAATCTCGACGTAACTGCCCCTGATTAGTGATAAGTGAGTCCTTGAATTTCTTCTAGTTGAACCCAAGACTTGTGCAGATGAAAATTCTTTGGGGAGAATGACTTGCCCCAAGTCAGCAAGGCCTTCAAATATCATCGTCAATGTCTGTATGTCATCTTTCTAAGATGTCAAACGTATTTAGCACATTTGAAATATCCATTCTGAAATGGTTAATGCAACACGCGTTTGTCTTGAAGTTTTGAAAAGGGGTATCGCAATAACTTGTGATCGAAACCACTAGTTAGGATACAAATTGAATCATTGTTTATAAAGCCGATTTAAATTTGAGCATAGCTCAAGGAGTCAGGAAACAGTATCTCATCGAGTATGCTTTCGAATTAGACCCTACCTCAATTAGGACTTTGAAGGTTGTATATGGGCTTAATTTATGACTTGTAAAATGGAGGTGGAAAGGGTTAGTATATTTGTGCCCACCCAATTTTTGAGAGATGTTTGTCATTTTTGATATCACCCTGCCCCAGGTTAAGAAAATGATGTTTGAAAGGGTTGGGGAGAAAGAGAACGGATCCTCAATCAAGGTTTAAAAGAAAGGGGTGACTATGTCGGCTTTCAGGAGGTTTAAAATAATGCCTTACATCATCAGTAGGGTTTTTATTCGAAGCATACAGCGAGAGATCATGTGTTTTACTTCATCATCCTCCTTCCAATTCTCTGTCAGAGCAAGAGAATGGGTAAAAGTCGGCGTTATAGATAATTTTGAAAAAACTATTTGAGTGAAACGAATGGGCTTCTTCAAGACAAACAGTTATTGCATTACTTATTCGAAACAGAAAGTTCTTACATGCAAAATATGCTTTCAATCAAAGAAATAAACACACAAACAAACGAAAGAAATATGTAAAGTTCTTCTGAGAGTCCTTTCCAGGATCTTTATTGTGCTTTCATGTAGACGGGAAAGATATGCATAAATGTCTGGTGCGCAGCTTTCAGACACGGCGTTGACGACCTTGAATCATGCCTGGGGAGGATGAACCTTGTTGCGATAGGGGGTTATCTCGTACGTAAGGGACGGAACCCTCAAAGAACAAGACTCTATCTTTGACCAAATTTTGGACGTCTGCTTTCATGCCGTAACAACTCTCAATGTCGTGCCCCGGAGCACCTTGATGATACAGGCAAAATTTGTTGGCATTGTACCAGTATGGAAACCTCTTAGGTACCTTGGGTGGGGCTTTAGTCTGGATATGCCCTCTTTGAATTAGAGCTGGAAACAAATCAGCGTATTTCACCGGGATAGGATCAAACTGGTGAATTGCTTCCCTTGGTGCATCTTGAGTCATCCTTTGATACCTTTTCCGAAATTGCCGGTGCTGTGGTTGATCTGGAGAGGCCAGCCTCTGCCTAGGATGTGGTTGTTGTTCATGCTGAGCGGGCATCGCATATTGGTGCAGAGGATGGGGTACCGGAGCTAAGAATTCTCTGGAAGGTCCACAGTCATCTCTATTGTTTGGGGATATACCCAAGTTATGATGGTATTGCTTCACAAAAGCAAAAGTTAAGTCTTCCCAAGACTGAATGTGATTCCTTTGCAGATTCATATACCATGCGGATGGTGCTCTACCCAAACTTTCTTGGAAGCAGTGAATCAATAATTGGTCGTTCCCAAGATAGGCGGTCATTTTCTGACAAAACATCATCAAATGATACCTTGGACAAATTGTACCTTTGTACACCTCAAAGGCGGGCATCTGGAATCCCGGGGGGATAACTGAGTTTGGAACTAGGTGCGGGTTATGAGCATGAAGATCAGGCGCACGGTTTCTCTTCATTATTTTCCATCGTTCCTCGAAGTCACGAAATTCATTCTTGAATGCTGTAAACTCTGGATCGTCCATTTCCTTTTCTTGCACAGGTTGAAGTTGCATAGGAACAAAGTTGTCGGAGGGACGGCAAAGCGTCGGGTTAGACCTTACTCTGAAGCTAGTCGTGCGATCCATGTCTTTGTTCTCCTCACTATCCTTTAATGATACTTCCGGCTTGGTCAGATGGTCGAGACGGCGACTGACAGCAAAGATGGAAAACCGAAGCAATCCTTTAATGATACTTCCAGGCAGTCCTCAATTTCCGGGCTTCATCCAAAGCAATCCTTACTTGTTCTATTTCCTCTTCTTCGAACCAGTCGGGGTCATGAGGAGATAATACCATAGGTTCATGAAAAGGAAAAGGCATCTTGAGATCGAGAGCCCTTTCTCGCACCCAATGTAGATATTCTTCAGAGACAGTACAATCGGGGTATCCTGAAGCAGTTGTTCCTTCCCTATCAATGTATTTCCATGCATAAATGATGACATTCTTGAGATCTAGGTCCTCTTCTCCTTTGAAGTAGATCTCTTCCGATGAAGCCGGGTCAGACACTTGGATCATGGGGTGTCCAAACTGTCTACGGGCCAAAGCAGGATTGTAACTTATACATCCTTCTCTTCCAATGAGCGGTACGTTGGGGGATCCTCCGATGCTAGGAATCATAGGCACGCCTCCATAGGCGGGATCATACCAGACAATGTCCGAGTGGGTGAGGGCCATAAGTATCTCGGACCATCGAGGTGTTGCTACTTCATCCCAAAGGGACGGGTACCGAGTCAAACGAGTGATGAACCATGAGTACAGCAAAGCGGTGCAACATACAATGTGTCCTCCTCCTTCAGCATTCCTCGAGTGGATCGAGAAATACGTATCAGCAAGCAATGTGGGTACTGGATTCTTGAGTATGAACAACTTGATTGCATCCATATCAACAAAATTGTCAATTTTAGGGAACCAGAAAGTCCCATAAACCAACAAAGCGAAATTGGCTTCCAAGATGAGAGCCTCCTTTCTTTCAGCATGGTAACGGACTTTTTCGATCAAAAAGTCGGCGGGGAACCCAAGGACTCCTTCCTTGGTGATCAGGTGTGTCTGGACATCTTCTAGGCTGAGATGGGTAGCGTTTGCAATCTCTTGGTGACTAGGCGTGTCTTCCCTTCTGGTGAATAGAGGTCGAACAGTCACAGGCATCCTCAAAAGTTCTGAGTATTCTTCCAAGGTCGGCATCAACTGGTAGTCCGGAAAAGTGAAGCAGTGATACATCGGGTCATAGAATTGAACCAATGTTTCCAACAATCCTTCTTTCATCCTTAGCTCAAGGAAACGGAAAACTCCTCCATATTCTGCTGCGAAGGCAAAGCGATCCTCGACGAGTTCGGCTAGTTCTCTCAAGCTTTCGAGGTTGGGACTCTGAAAAGTGTACTTCAGGGTTTCTCTTCTGAAATCCATGATTACAACACCTACAGAACGAATTTGAGTTTCTTGAAGTGAACAATGGAAAAAGAATGCAATGCAAGATGATTAGGACTTCATGGGATTCCTCTATTTATAAGCATTGCGGTAAAAGAAAACGTTTTATTAAATTTGAAACGGACTACATAAATATTCTTTTAAAGAGTCCCAAATAAAAGCTAAATAAAAGCTAGTAAAGACACTAAAGAAGCTTTGAATGCTGCTGCTTGAGCTGCTCTTCTAGTTGCGTCTTCTCACGGATAAGGTTGTCCACAATTATTTTCCAGATAGTGCATTGTGGGTCGGAGAAAAATAAATCCTCCATGACTTTCCTCTTCTTGGAAGGGAGTAGCTCTTCATCCTTCAATTGTAGCTGTTTCTGAAGTTCATCCTTCTTCTCTTGAAGTTCAGCATTCTGCTTTTGAAGTTCAACCTTCTGCTTTCGACACTCAGCATTTTCTGCCACTGCTACATGGTACTTGTTCTTCCAAGATTCTAGCTCATGTTGAGACTTCCTTAAGGACACCTCTAACTCCTCGGCTTTAGACATAAAGACATAAGTGGGCTCTCTCTTTGGAGCTATGGGATCCTGACGGGAATAGGGCATCTGTAAGCTATCTCCAGTAGAGTTCAGTCGTACTTAGCACATCTGGTTATCCCCAGTGGAGTTGGCTTCATTGTTCCAGCATTTATTTTGTTGGAATGTTCTGTGTACAACTTTTCTCCGGCAGCCCGAGCCTGCATTTGCATTTTTGCATATATCATCATATTTGCATAATCCTTGCATTTCATCCTCAAATGCGTAGCATTTCCATCGTATGAAGCATTACACCATATTCAAACATACGCATATGCATTCGAAGCATAAGCCAGTTTCTGTCATCCTTCCATGGCAACTTGAATCACATTTCAATCAATACAGGGGCATTTATCCAGCAGCTTTGTTCAGTCAGCTTATCGGTACTTGGATTTCAAATCATCCGTTGGTTATGATTTTGTCCATCAGTCCTCTGATAACGACATCCCCAAGCAGATTTTCTTTCCGTCAGTTCCTATCGACGATGTGTTTCCCCAATAGGTTTCCTCTCGTCTATCATTAGACGATGCGAGCTTTGGATATGGTTTTCTCTCCGTCTATCATTAGACGATGCGAGCTTTGGATATGGTTTTCTCTCCGTCTATCTTTAGATGCTAAGAGGTTTCAAGACAATTTTTCAGATTTGGTTTTCTTTTTGTTTATCGGTTGAGATGACATTACAAGGAGGGTTTTTCTGGCTGTCGATTCTTATTGATGTCGGGGATCTTTGAAGAATGTTAGGATTTCCTAGTTGTTGATTCTTATTGACGACATGGCTCTTTGAAAGTGGGTTTCTTCCTGTTATTTCTTATTGATGATGTGGCCCCTTTGAAGGTATTTTTCCATCAATTCCTATGGACGAAAGAACTCTGAAATTTGATGGGTGGTTTTGAAGTTCATTGACGTGGTCTTTATTGTTCCTCTCGTCTATCATTAGACGATGCAAGATTTGGATTTATTGTTCCTCTCGTCTATCACTAGACGATATGAGTTCTGGATATGATGTTTTTCTTCCTGTCTATCATTAGACGATGTGAACCTTCAGGATTGTTTTCTTCCTGTCTATCATTAGACGATGTGAACCTTCAGATTTGTTCTTCTTTCTGTCTATCATTAGACGATGTGAACTTTCGGGATTGTTTTCTTCCTGTCTATCATTAGACGATGTGAACCTTCGGGATTGTTTTTCTTCCTGTCTATCATTAGACGATGTGAAAGGATCAAGTGCATGTTGATCCGACTTTAGACGATGTGAACCTTCGGGATTGCATTTCCTCTCGTCTATCATTAGACGGTGCAAGCTTTGAATATATTATGTTTCTTCCTGTCTATAATTAGACGATGTGAAAGGATCAAGTGCATGTTGATCCGGCTTTAGACGATGTGAACCTTCCGGATTGCTTTTCCTCTTGTCTATCATTAGACGATGCGAGCTTTGGATATATTATGTTTCTTCCTGTCTATCATTAGACGATGTGAAAGGATCAAGTGCATGTTGATCTGGTTTTAGATGATGTGAACAGGTCAAGGGCATGTTGATATGGTTTTGGACAATGGAAAGGATCAAATGCATGTTGATCCGGTCCATAGGTTCAATATCTGTGGCGTTACACAGATGACTGGCAGCGATGTCAGGTGTTCTTTATCGGATGATCAGTCAGCCGGTTGCCGTTGCAACTGTCTGCGTTCAGTTTTTCTGGATATTTGTTCCCTAATCAGAGTGTTGCAGTTTATTTCTGCGATTGGCAAATTTCTGGATTCTTTGGTACTCAACCGCCTTTTACCTTGATTGTTAGAAAGTCGTTCGCTTTTCATCCATTCAGGTCCAAGTCGTTTGAATAGGGGCAGCTGTTGCACCCCAAATTTTGCCCAACCTTTTTCTTGGGTTGGCTTTTGTTTCATTTCATTTTCTTTCTAGCATTTGCATTGTATAGCATCTTGCATTTCACAGGGGATCAAGAGGTTGTGCATATCAAGAAGAGTCTACTCAGAGGTTTGAGCCTAAGCAAGGGGTTTTACTCAAGTTTGGATGGTCATCAAGTCATCAGGAAGTAGACATTGGTCTTATGAAGAAAGGATGGATGTATGTGGGCCAACTCCTAACTTGGAGGCCAATTGAAGAGCATTAGGAGATTGGGAATGCATGATTTTAGGTATGAGATGTTGAAGGAGCTCATTGAGTGCCTTGAGGGTTATTATGGAGCTCATCCAAGTGTTTGTGCTAAGTGTGAAAGGTTACAGTTGAAGGTGTTGCAACTAGGGTTTGATCTGGCTAATCCTCAGTCAACTGTGCAATTGAAGGAGATTAAAACTCATTTCAAAGTCTCTATTATCATGGAATGTTGTGTTTAGATATATGAGATATCATTTCAAGTTCAATTCATCAAGAGTCAAGTGTGTGAGAAGTTACTAAATTAGGGTTCTCAGGGTAAAATTCCCTATTTAGTGCTTGACTTCAAGACCACCTATCTCAAGATACAAGTTTCATCTTAACTTTTGATCAATATGGAAATTGTAGAGCATGTTCTTATCTTTAATTTGAGTACTAGAAGTCCTTTATTAGATTTATAGAACTCAAGTTATGATCCAGACAAGTTACAGGTCATCAGAGGGATGTGATTTTAGTCAACAAAAGTCAACCAACTTCCAAGCCGTTTTTGACCTATAAGGATGCTTATACTCAACTTTTGGCCAACATGAAAGTTGTAGGTCTGGATCTTAGATTTCCAAAATGTACTAGAAGTCTTTCATCTGATTTGTAGAACTCAAGTTATGAGGTTTACAAGTCAGGGGTATTTTGGGAAAGTAAGATTACAGCTCATAAAATTATAGGTCCATTTCACCAACTTGAACACTTCAAATGGAAATCTTTTCAACATGAAAATTGCTCCAAATAGGGCCATTTGAATTACCAAATCATCTCTTGTCATGATGGAAGCTTGGATTGAAGAATTGGGATTTGAATTTTTCATAAAGGAGGCTTAAAATGAGAAATTGAGAATTAATTGGTTTGGAACTTGTTCAAAGCAAATTTATGCATTTTTTGAGTGCAATTGAAGTTCTAAATTCAATGTCATTTTCACATTTACCATTTGAGGTTATTTGGTTAGCCATTTTCATATTTTCTTCACCATGAAGCAACAAATTGGAAATCTACCATAGGATAAAAAACAAGGGCTAATTCTTGACCCTTTGATTAACCAAAGTCATGTGCAAATGATTTGGATCAGAATATGAGCATGTGTAGTGGGAAATTCGTGTGTTTGGAAAAGCAAAAAGTGAGTGAAAATTGAAATTGCATTCTCACAATTTAGCCACAATTGGGCCCCCATTTGATGTTAAACCCAACACATAATAATATTCTAGATGAAGAATAGATCAAAAATTAGGTCATTTTCGTGCAAGAGGAGCAAGAACACATGAAGAAAAAGTGAGAGCAAGGTGGAATTCGAATTCTGAGATTCATCCATTTTCAGACCAAATTGAGCATTCAAACACCTTTAATGAAGTTCATGGAATGATTCTGGGCACTTTTCATTAAGCTTCAGCATAGTTTCAAGGCCCAGTGGAGGCTCTCCACTAGGCAAACTAACTTTCAACCTTACACTCTCAATATACCATGTTTCTCTGCCATTTTTGTTGCATTATGATCCTTGAGTGATGTAGATCGTTTCTGGATAATAATTATTTGTGTTTGTGATGTTTGATGTGTGGAGCTCCAAACTTGTTTGATTCGGTTTGATCAATTTATGAGGCGTTTTGCTTAAATTTTGGTTGATCTATGATCTACATAACATGTAGATGAAGTTTGGATCCATTTGGTTGAGTTTTAAGAACTTCAAAATTTTGTACACCAAGCTTGTTGTTCACTTTCTGAATTTGTTATGAGGAATTAATGGAAATTAATAGTGGATTTGAGATCCTTGCAAAGAGTAGATGAATTTTCATCTAAGATTTGTCCAAAACGGTGAGGTTTTTGGAGATGTGTGTTGTTGATGATGAACCGCGGCGGCCGGAGCTTTGGTAGGGATGACTGAAGCTTCCCTCCGGCCACCGCGCGCAGCCCCCTTGTTGTTAAAGATGACGCTGATGTGGCGTGTGTTTGGATCGTTTGATTGTTCTGTTTTTGATCATGCACTTGATGTTAAGACGTATGTGTTCCGCGTTGGACTTGTATGCATGGGATTGTTTCCCAAATTCATTTAATGACGTGGCATTTATTGTGAGCTGTTTGATTAGTATTCTTTTGATCATGTGTTGAATGGTGAGGTTCTACCGTGTGTGTGTGTTGACTTGGATGCATGTGATTATTCATAATTTTAAGAATTTCGTGTGGGCTTTGTGGCATTGCCAAGCGCGCCCCCTGTTGGGCCCAATCCAGGATTTGTGTTGATTTTGTTTGCTAAATGCACCATTTGTTTGTCATTTTAATTTCTTTTGCATTTTAAATTCTGTTTTGTTGTCTGTTTGATTTTAATTCATTATAAATACTTCCAAACATCCAAAAATTCCCCAAAAATATTTTCTGGACACCTTGAGATGTCTACTTTTTTAAAGAAATTTTTATTTTATTTTTGGGTTATTTTTCAATTAAAAAAGGAATTAAATGTTGGAAGTGTTTTAAGTGGATTAAATTGTGACTTTGTTTGTTTTTGATTTTGTTTTTGCACTTCCTTTTTGATCCAATAACTAAAAATTGATCCTCATCCTAATGATGAGTTTATCAATTTTTGAGGACCATTTTGCCCCTGGTTGTTGACTTTTGGGTTGACTTTTTGGGCCTTTCTTGTTGCACTTGTTTCTTCCATTTCAAAGTGGTACATCCAAATGATTTGATTCTTTTGATGGTGTTTTGAAAGGAAATTTGCCTTGTTTTCTTGGCCTCTGGTTTCCAACTGATGTAGTTTCTTTTTGAATTTTATTTGATATTTGTTGAGCCTTTTTCTTAATTTTGAGTTGACTTGCAAGTTAAGTCATCTCCAAGGGAGGTTCCTACACACATCTTGACCTAGTTTGACTTGGATATGACACTTTTGGATCCTTTGAGCTTGCAATTCCTTGTAATTCATGTTGCTAACATGTTAAGGATGCTTTTGGTTCAATTTTAGGTCATGAAACTTCTTTTTGCTTGCTCATTTGTGTTCATCTTTTGAATCTTTTGTTTGTGGTTTCTATGTGGAGCTTTCTTGCCTTTCCTTGGTGCACATGCTTGCTTTCTTTGGTGTTATGTTTGCCTTTGCATTCTTTCACTCTCTCCTCATCCTCCATTTTTTCTATGACTTTGGAATACTACTTAAGGTTGCTTGGTCCCTCCTTAGGAGGAACTTGAAGCTTACCTAAAGTAATAAATCCATGAGGACTTTTCTTATTGTTTTTGTTACTTGTTTGCTTGTTTTTGATGCATCTTTCTCCTTGTTATCTTTTTATCTTCATGTGCATGCTTGGTTGAGATGAGCTTGTGGTGGCTACTGCCCCACACATGTTTTCCTCCCACTTTCATCCTATGTGTTCTTACTTGTTGCATTCGTGTTTGCATTCTTCATTTGCATTGTTTTCCTTATGGCTTCTTCTTCTTCTTTTGTCTTCCTTCCCTTAGGATTTCTAACCTCTCTTGTTCAAGAGAGGTTATGATAGACATTAGGGTTCTAAACATGCATGATAACATTAGGTAGAGATTTCCCTTTTGTAATCCCAACTTTAGGTGTACTTTGCATGATAACGTTTAGGGTTCTGGTCTAGTCCCCCTTTAGTTTGTCCCTTTCTCTTCTCATCTTCAAACAATTTCAATCCACCTAATAAAGATAATGAATGTTGTACCATGAGCCTTGTACTCGGGAAATGGTGATTGAGTGGTTACCTCTCAATTACCTAGAGTGTTTAGTATACGTCCTTAGGACGATATGCGACGCATTCGATCCTAGGTTTTAGACTTTGTTACAACATACATTATTAACACTCTAATTCAAAACACTTATTTTTAAAAAACACAAAAACAATTCAAACTCTTTTTCACCCTTTGGGGTTCTTAATCAGGAAAATCCTTTCACAAGAAGAGTGTCGTTAACTCTTAGTTCTACCGCAAACGGTAACACCTAAGTCTCCAATGGTCGAGCTGCATACACAAACTGCTAGAACTATTTATTAACCCTAATCGGGATTTAAAAAATTTTGAACCAGCCTGTGTTCTCGTAAGCTCGAATTACATTTGCTCTGATCTTTCATACCAGATGAAAGTACGTAGGCACGAGACGCGATGTCTCGGCGAGCAACCTTCCCCCTTTCTTTAGCCGTAGTTAGGCGAACTACGTTGACTCTGACTTTCCCATTGCACGAGGGAGTACGTAGGCCCAGAGCAGCGACGCTCTGTCGAGTCCTGTCTTTTCTTTTTCTTTTGTCCCTAAGCCTTTAGCTAGATAGTTTTAACACACCCTTTTAGATAGACAACAATGCGTGGATCCCCTCGAGTACAACGGGCGTGAGGGGTGCTAATACCTTCCCCTTACGTAACCGACTCCCGAACCCAGACATGGTTGCGATGACCTTGTCTTTTCCTTTTTCTTTAGGTTTTTGCGATCGTTTTCTTTCCCTCTCTTTGGGATACATAACGAAAGTGGCGACTCTTCTGTTTTTTCCGCCGGTTATTTTTCGCAGTAGCGACAACGTGCAAATAATGGTGAGGAAGAATTTTCTGCTTCAGACAACCAGGTTTGCAAGATCATCACTGCAAATCAAGTCAAGACATGGCCATCAAAAGGGAAGCTATCTGCAGGACAACTCAGTGTAAAATATGACATTCTGCACATAATTGGAGCTACAAATTGGGTGCCTACCAACCATACATCCACCATTACTGTCGGGCTTGGCAAGTTCATTCATGTTGTAGGTACCAAAGTCAATGTTGACTTTGGCTGATACATCTTTGATCAGATTGTTAAGCACTCTACTTCTAGTGCTATCAAGCTGCCCATTTCCTTTCCCTCTCTTATTTGTGAGATTATCTTAAATCAATACCCTGGGATTATGTACTCGAGTGATGCTGCTAGCAAGAGAGAGACTTCCCTGTCTCTTCACTTCAAACTCTTTGTTGGGAGACATGTCCCAGATATTGTTTTGACTTCTGATGAGAAGGCCAATATCTCTAAAGAAATGATCATTATTGAATTAAAAGAAACCTGTAGGGAATTGGGGGAAACTATCAATACTGCCACTGCAAGAAAGATCAAGCTAGAGTCTTTCATTCAAAGTCTTGAAAGAGATGCATCTAATATTGATAGTGAGGTTGTATTTGAGGAAGAGTATGAGGATAGTGATGAAGATGTATCAACAGATATTGAAGACATTGTGTCTAGTTCTTCTGAGGAGGAAGATTAAATTGTCTGGCTTGATGGTTTGTTGATGGGTTGATGGTTTTCTTGGCTAGCTTTTTTTTATTTTTTTAGATTTTTGCCCTTGTTGTCTGTCTTGACAGATTGGGTTATTTTGTTTTTTAATTTTGGGTCTCCAAATCCTCTAACATGGAATTGTTGGATTGATCTATACTGTTTGTTTAGTTATGATCTAAATTTGTGGCTAAAAGGGGGAGAAATAGGTGGTACCAGCAAGTTGTGTTGTGTTGTGTGCTTCACAGGTGGAGAAGATGAGTATGTTGCTGTGCATGTTTGCACTGAGTAGCACTTAGCAGGTTTGCAGATGCAGGTTTACAGGTGTGGTATGATGTGTGTGCTACAACTCCTTGATGTTGTATATGTGTGACTGCAGGTTGTGTTTGGCTGATGTTATGTGCATCAGTTGAGGGGGAGTAACACAAGATGTAGCAAGTGATTTTATTTGTTTTGCTGTGGAACATGTGTGATTCAGGATGCCATCCTGGATGTCTTGATATCCATAATCCAAATCAGTCTGGATTAGTATGTGTGAACAGGTTGATCCTGAGTGGCTGGAAGTTGATGTTGTTTGTAGATGACTCTGATATGGTACTGCAGCATGTGTGTGTTAATTGGTAGTTTTTGCTAGTAGCTTTTCTGCATGATTAGATACATGTTATGAACTTTTCTGCTACTTGTTCTCTGATACGCTCACAGAGTGTTTTAGCCAAAAATTTGCCAAAGGGGGAGTTTGTAGATGTTTTTGACTGGCTGCATTTTATGGCAAAATATTGATGTATGTGTGAATGTCATGACTGATGTTATGACATACATAATGAGTGTACTGCAGGGTAAGTTTGGGTAACTAAGAGCAAAGTATGTTAGATGTCATGATGGATGTTATGACATCATACAACTGACATCAGGGCGCGTGTTTTAGGTTCTGGTATATTGCATGAGGAAGCTCAGGATATACTTTAGGAAACATTTTAGGAAGTTTGGTTATCTCAGGTGAAATTCCAGGCATGGATGAGGATAACCTAGGACCAAACTGTTAGTGCGCAGCTTAATGAAAAGAGGTCTTAACTGGGTTAAACCTAATTTCAGCACTCAGGCCCAAGATCTTTCTGCTGCTTATAAATGACAAAGTAGCAATCCTAATTGAAGATAATTCTTGGCAAGGGTGTTGGGCAGAGCTTTTGAGACAGAGAGTACAGTGTGTTTGTGAATGAAGAATTCAGTCTGTGTACTGTGATCTTCACGTGTGTGATTGTGTCTTAGGATACTCGTGAGCCAAGCAATTATCTCTTGGATGATTGCATCGGACTAGTGTGTTCTGAGTTGTACTCTCTGTGTGTGTCACTCTAAGCTTTTAAGCATGAGTATTGTGTCTCTTGATTGAAGCTGTGAAGCAAAATCAAAGTTTGTTTGAAGTGTGTCTTCAATTTTATTTGTAACTGAATTGGTTGATATCACTGCTATGATTGAGGGGGAGTGAGTAGGTACTCATGTCTAGTGTTAGACTGAAGTGTCATTGGGTAGGTCTTAAGTGAAGAGTGCAAACTGGTTGTTTGACTCTAAATTAATTCTACTGATAGTGAATTTCCTCCCTGGCTTGGTAGCCCCCAGATGTAGGTGTGATTTGCACTGAACTGGGTCAACAATTCTCTGTGTTATTTACTGCTTTCAATTCCTATTTATTGTCAACTTCTGTGGTCTGCTCAGTAGTGGATGTCATAACATCCATTGTAACATCGACTGTTTGGTACCTAGAATTTCAATAACGTCCAAACGTAGGATTATGTATCTCATTTTAGATTGAGATTTTGGTGGGTTTTTCTTGAATAATATTGTTAGGGTTTTGTCCTCCAAGATCTTAAGGATTTGGGGGTTTTCGCACAAATCTTTGCTTCACAGATTCAGCCGAGCGAAGGGGATTAAAGAACGGTGGGTTCGTTCAATCAAGTAGTGTTAACTGGAGGATTGTGTAAGGAAGATTTGGGTTCGAACAGTGTGTGATCGAAATCAGCCGAGTGAAAGGTTTGAAGACTGGTGGAGTTGTTTAGATAATTAGCAGTAACCAGAGGTTTGTTCAACACGTTTTAGGCACTTGATTCATCTTGAATCAAGGGGAGAAAAGACATAGTATCAACATCAACAACTAGGTTTGAGTGTGTGGTGGCTATTGATTCTCTTGTATAAACTTTTGCAATAAGATAATATATATCTCAATTCTAGTTTTAGAACTGGGGGTAGACATACCCTAAGCAAGGACGAAAGGGGAACTGTCTAAACAAATTTGGTGTTGTTCTCTCTTTCTATATCTCTTTATATTAAATTGTTAACGTTTGTGTAATATCAATTGATCGATCAAATCCTGCTATATTGTAGTGTTGAAAATCTGTTTTAAAAACTCATTACAATCACTTGAATTGTAATTGCAAAAAAATTATGCACTTGCATTACATATGAAACAATTCTTGGGGTGTTTTGCACACCAAGTATTCGATGAATTGATTGCACACAAACTATTTGTTATATTGTCAAATTAAGTTTACACTTGATAAGTCATTGGAAATTGGACACTCTAAAGTGTTGTTAGTTGTATTAATTAATCATAAAATTATTCATTATGTCTCTCATTAGATTTGTTGGTCCATTTGCCTTGTCGCATATCTGATCTTTTCGATAACGGTTTGTTTAGGCGACTTAGTTTCTCGGTCGCTTCTGCACAAATTTTTAAAACAAAATTTTACGCGCCGACTCTTGTAATAAATTAGTGATCTATTCAACCCCCCCCCCCCCTTCTAGATCATTTCCATCGTCTAACAAGTGGTATCACGAGCACCAGTTCATCTAGTGCTTCACATATAACTTTTTAAAAAATGGCTAACGAACCAAAAGGGGCTTACGTTATAACATTGGTTTTTAAAGGTGAGAACTATAGTTATTGGAAAGATTGTATGCATGTACATATCAATTCCATTTATAGAAAGGTATGGAATGTTAATCAAAGTGGTCCTATGGGAATAACCATGACTGATGCAAATAATGTTGTTGTGCCTAAGCCGAAAGCACAATGGAACGAAGAAGATGAGAAAAAGTATAGTTACGATTGGAAAGCTAGAAATATTCTAATATCTTCTTTGGGAGTTGATGAATATTAAAGAGTTTTCCATTGTACTACTGCTAAAGCTATATGGGACGCATTCCAAGTTACCCATGAGGGAACTAATGATGTTAAACTAGCTCAAATCAATACTTTAACACAAGAGTTTGATCTCTTTCACATGAAGCAAGATGAAACCATTTCTGAAATGCAAAAGAGATTTTCTCATGTAATAAAAATTGCTTACATACACTTGGAAGACCTGTTTCCAATTAAGTTTCTACTAGTAAAATTTTAAGATGTCTTAGTAGGGAATGGCAACCAAAGGTCACAACGGTCAAGGAAGCCAATGATCTCACTACATTGAACATCACAACTTTATCTGGTAAGATTGATGAACATGAGCAAATGCTCATTAGTCTTGACAAACATGAGAAAAGGGAAAAGAAAGAGAAGGTGAAAGACACAGACAAGAAGTCTGTTACTCTTAAGGCTTGTAGCTCAAAGTCCTTAACACAAGAGCAAAGTGGAAGTGAATCTAATGATGATGAGGAAGATACGAGTGAAGATATGGGAATGTTTGTGATAAGATATAGTAGATATATCCAGAAAAATGGTATTCAACACTCGGACAAGAATCTCGTCAACTTTCAACAACAATCAAAGTCCTCTAAGAATGAAGGCAATAAGAGTGGAAAATCTAAAGGGTCATCCTACAATTGTGGAAAGACCGACCATTATAAGTCGGATTGTCCATTGATAAAGAAAGACAAAGGAAAAGAGAAGAATCGTCAACAAAAGAAATCGGGAAAACCTAGAAGGGCATACATTGCTTGGGAAAGTGATAGTGAATCCTCTAGTGAAGATAGTTCAAGTGAAGAAGACGAATCTGTTAACCTTTGTCTCATGGCTCATCAAAGGAAGAAGAAAGAGGTAAGACACTCTAAATATGATCACTCTAATAAAATGTCTCATTTGGAATTGCAAAAGGTTTTTGATACTTTACACCATGAGGCTAAAGAAGCTTTTAAACGCTTAGCTTCAAATAAGCAAAAAATTTCACATTTAGAGAAAAAGATTTCCGATTCTGAAAAAGAATTAGAAGCTCTTAAGAACTCTATGGTGGAAGCAACAAAAGCTGAAATTAAAGAGGACAAAAGTACTTGGTTAAATTAGGGTTGTGAAACTTGTCATATTTGGAAAAGGGAGGTTAGATCTTGATCAGTGGTTTTTACACGTGATTTTACTGTTTGTTTCAGTTAATCAATTGTTATATCCTATTTTATTTTATTACATTTTACACGTCGATTTGGTATTTTCACTGTTCCTAGGTTCAGGTAAACAATAAAGGAGAAGCAGAGCGAAAACCGGGGAAAATGATAAGAATTCGGAAGAGTTTTATTGTGGACCAGTAGCCTGACACGGGTGCCCGTGTCCTGTGACACTGCCCGTGTCAGGGCCCTTGAAGAAAAAGATAGCCAACCCAAGAACCAGCAGCCTGACACGGGTGCCCGTGTCCTGTGACACTGCCCGTGTCAGGGCTACTGAAAGTAAAATCTTTAGCAGTCTTCACGGAAACGATCATAACTGGAGTTTTGGGAATTCGTTTGAGGAGTTCTAATAATCGCCGGAAAGCTAAGAGAGAGAGCTATGACTTTCGTGTTAGAGTCGAAGTCAGAGTCGGAGCAAATTTTTCCAGATTTTCGTTTGAACCTGCAGTATTAGTTTTATTAAGTTTTGGTGTGCTATCTCAAAGGGCAGTTTAGGCATCTCGCATTGTAATTTGAATTCTGGTATATTAGACGCATCGTGAATTGAGAAAAGGGACTTTTTGACAAAAAAGAATTTCACGAGAAAGATTGGAGCGATCAAGGATTTGGGAAACTGAAGGTCCTCATGAGCGGAAGCGATTGAAGATCAAGGCAACCGATTATCTTGTAATGTTTAGTCTTATTGTTGATTTTATCTGTATTATTATGAGTAGCTAAATCCCCCAATGCTAGGGGGTGTCCCTGAATTGACTCTGTAATGACCTTGTTTTCTTTGAATAATGGATTTCACTGCTTTCTAATCATCGTTGTTATTGTATAATTTTCTTATGGCTTTTCTTATTTGACAAATAAGAGTCCAATTTATGGTTAACCTTAGGTTTGGAAAAACGATCGTTAATGTGTTTATACGATAATACTATAGTAGATATTTCTTAGGAATAGGGATACCCTATAGTAACCGTAATGTTTTAGATAAAATATATTGCTTGGTATTATTCCTATACCACCAAGGAATTGGGGCATAGGGAGAATACCAAAGGGTTTTCTGCTAAGAAATTATAGTCAACTAATCTTTAAAACCGGTAACGATGGAATTGAGCAGTGATTTCTGAAAACTAAGGATTAAGGTTATTACAAGGCTTTTCATACACCCTACTGTCGCTTGCGCGAAAATAAGGTGCCGGCATAACAGAAGAGTCGCCACCTTTCGTTATTTATCCCTCAGAGCGGGAAAGGAAACGATCGGAAAAACCTAACGAAAAAGGGTAAGACAAGGTCATCACAACCATTGTCTGGGTTCGGGAGTCGGTTACGCAAGGGGAAGGTATTAGCACCCCTCACGTCCGTCGTACTCGACGGGATCCACGCTTGTTGGTTTACTCGGACGGGTGAAAAACAATCTATCTAAGGCTGCTAAATCTAAACGGGAAGAAATTGACTCGATAGAGCGTCGCACTCTATGCCTAAGTATTCTCTTCAGAGAACGAGAAATCAGAGTCTGCGTAGTTCGGGAAACTACGGGTTAGCTTGCTCGGCAAGACGTCGCGTCTTGGACCTACGTATTCTCATCAGAGAAATCAGAGCATGACGTAGTTCAGGCTAACTACGGCTAGACGGGGGAGTTCTCGGTCACACGGGGGTGAGAGAAATGATTGACGATACTAGCGTACGCATTCTAGCAAATAGGTGGACGCTGCTCGACCATTGGAGACTTAGGCGTACCTAATTGCGGTAGAACGGACATAGTATGTCGGGTTTCGAGGTATGGGAACCTACGGGAACTAGAACTACGGTCTGGTCTCAAATGCACTCGGGCAAGAGAAAAGGATAACATCAGTCGTCAGCGGGAAAGTCTCGATCGCACAGCAGCGAGAGAATAAAAAGTTAGTTGTTAGTGTGCTCGCTAGGATATCGCATCCTATGCCTACATATTCTCATCAGAGAAAGTCAGAGCAGCTGTAGTTCAGCCTAACTACGGGTAGAACAGAGACCACAACATCAATCTCGTTTTATTAATATTCTGAAAGAAATTACAATGACAGAGTAATGGAAAATAAACTCCTAAAAGCATATCCGTCTAATATGGAAAATCTAATGAAAAATAGTCCCCTAACAAGTGGACTTTTAATTCTATCTCTAAAAGTGTAAAAAGTCCCCTAACAAATGGATATTTAAAACTACTTCTAAAAGAAAAGTGCAAAATAAACTCTAAAAGAAAATATATCCTAAAAGAAATTATTAAAAATACTACTATTTTTATATCACCATATCTTTTCCATCTTTTTCTATTTCATATTTTTTCTATTACTCTTTTTCTAAAGAAAGCTAAGCAAATGAAGTTAAAGAAAATAAAAACAAAGAAAATAGAAGGGGGGTGCAAACTGCTCAGCCAGGGGTGAGAGGCAGTAAAAACCAAGGCAGAACTGGGCCCAGCCCACTAAGAAATTCAGACAAACAAATAAAAGAGCAGGGGGGTTCATGGCCGAATCGGGGGGTGTAACCAGAAGCTGTTCGTAGTGGGCCTAGCCCAATCAACCAAACAATAACAACAAAAAAACAGAAATGAAGGGTGAATGAAGAAAATGGGGGTGTGTACGGATGGAAAACAAACGGGCCCGACCCAATCCACACACGGTCCACCTTCCTATCAAAACCCTAATTCCTCTACTCCCATCACACTGTTCATTCTCCTCGCGCAGCTTCCCCTCTCTCAGACCCTCGTCTCTTCTCTCAATCTTGCGCCGTCACAACTCCCTCACTGCTCTCTTTCTCTCCAGTTCAATCTTCTCATCTTCCATTCGACCATTCTTGCTAAAACTCACTCCCTCAAACAGGTACCACAAACTCGTGAAAAATCTTGGAAGTTGAATCTATGGTGGCGAAGTTTGTAGTGAGAACTGACGAAGCTTTCTTGCATGTTGAAGATAATGGAAGCTCGGGGTCGTATTCGTGGAGATCTTGTTTGCTCGTTGATGAAAGTTCTCGAAGTGGATTCAACATAGAATCTGGAGAATGATGAACAACTGACGAACCTTCTTGAAGAAGAGCTGAAGGAAGATCCGATGGATCTTGAAGCTAAAGGTTGTTGGCGAGATCATGATGCATGTTCATGGCGGAACTGACGAATGATGAACAAATCTGGAAGATCACATGTAGCTCATGAACGATCTTGGTGATTCTGAGGAAATCTGGAGATCTCGTGGCAGAAGCAGGGAGATCTGGACGAATGTTCTTCGAATCCTCTGGAAAAGTTGAAGAAACGACGAAGATTCAAACGAATCTTGATGGAACGATCTGGGAAATGGAAGAAGGCTTGACGAACACAATCGATCTTGGATGAAGATCTTTGAACATTCTTGCATAGATCTTGAAGGAAACGTAACATTCGCGAAGAAGATCTAGAGATTACCTGACGACCTTGATGATTCCTGGATGTTGAAGATCTGGAAGGAGAACCTTGAACGTTGCTGGGAGTTTCTTGAAGGTAATAGATATCTTGATGAATATTGGTGTTTCTGGAAGTTCCAGATGCGTATCCTGATGCAGTTTCTGGTGAACGCATGCATTTGCCGGCAGAGAAGATGAAGATTCCGGCGGAGTTCTTGGAGATTGACAGATGATGAACGATTTTCTGGAAAATCTGGATCGGAGAAGACGAAGATCATGCTGGTGGGATGAGTTTTCTGATGACTTTGCAGTTTCCGGCGGTTTTGGCGGTGGTCGGAATCGGTTGGGAGGTAGTCTGAGGTTGTTGCATGGGTTCCGGTGGGGTCTCCGGCAAGGGGGGACGCGTGGCAACGCGCATGCAGGGGGGATGTGTGTGGGACGCGTGGCAATGGTGGAGGCGTGAGGGAGACGCGTGTACATGGTAGTGGAAAACGTGGCTGAGTGTGGGATGAAACGTGGCTGAGTGTGGGATGAAACGTGGAAAGAAGTGGGGCCTGAATGGAGAAAACTGAGAGTGAAACGTGGAACCCTGTGGTGAGTGAAACGTGGAAGCTGGGAACGTGGCCAATGGAGAGGGACTTCAGAATGAGACGTGTGGCATTATATAGGGATGACACATGGCTGATTCTGGATGTTGGGCCCCCAAAAAACATCTGGCCCACGAGATTAATGGACTTAATGAAGGATTAATGACTGATATGACCAATTAATCTACTGAATTAAAACTAAACACAAACTTAAAACTACAATTAAGCTAAATGAAAATTAAAACAGTAATTAAATCTAAATGAAAACAAATCTAATCTAATTAATCCTGATAAACTCTAATTAAAATCTAACTAAATGATTAAAATCTAATTAAACCTAAAAAAGAGAACTAACTATTAAATTCTAATATTAATCTCTAAACTAATAAAAGTATGGAAAAAAACTCTAATAATTCCTAATTAATCTAAAAACTACTTGAAATCTACATTATTTAACACAAGAATTAATATCTAAAAAAAATACTAAATCTATATTAAATCTAAAAGAGAATTAACTATTAAATTCTAATAATCCTATTTACTATTAATTTCTATACTAATAAAAATAGAAGAAAAACTCCATTAATTTCTATTTAAAAATCCTAATAAAAGAAATTATCCCATTAAAGATCAATATCTAAAAATCTACTTAATATCTAAAATATGATTTAAACCTAAAATCTATTTAAAAATGATTATAGAAATTCCTAAAAAAAGTTCTAGAAAATAAGGAAAAAATCTAAAACTACCGAGAAAGCCGATTAAATCGATTAGCGAACTATATCAAAATAAACGGTAAAAATTCGGACACCGAGATATCCTCAAAAACAACAGCGAAAGCTGAAAACACCGGGACGAGCACCGATTCTCAAAATACGTCCTCGCATTGGCCTGAAATGCCTGAAGCGCGATCAGAGGGCTGTAATCCCGATAAAGTCAATCTGACTGGAAAAAAATGCAATGTACGCGGTATGCAAATGTGAAATGAAATGAGTCGAAACATGAGCCAAATTGCGACAAGTAGTTGGTCAAATTTTGGGGTGCAACAGCTGCCCCTATTCAAACGGCTTGAACCTGACTGAGTGAGGAGCGAACGGCTCTCAGCCAATCAAGGTGCGAGACGGTTGAATACCGATAAACCCGGAAATTTGCCAACTACACCAGTACACGGTACCCCGGCGGGAACAAATCTTCGAAAACTGAGATAATAGCTGCACGACAACTAGCTGGAGAAATACTGATCTGACATCACCGTCGATTAACCAAAACACCCAACATCGCCGCTGGAGAACTAAAGAATCTGACATCGTCGTCGGAAGACCAAAACATCCAACATCGCCGCTGGAGGACTAAAGAATCTCCTGACATCGCCGCCAGAAACAAACATCCAACATCGCCGCTGGAGAACCAAATCACTTGACATCGCCGCCAGAAACAAACGTCCAACATCGCCGCTGGAGAACTCAACTATCTGACATCACCGTCAGACCACTATAACTCTGGGAAACACCCGACATCGCCGTCAAGTACTCAAAATAATCTGACTTCGCCGTCAACTCTCAACATCGTCTGACCTCGCCATCAGGGTGAAGATACTCCATTAGGGAATTGGTCACACGGTAACTGGTAATACATAGTCGGTCATGCCATCAGGCATCCAAAGAGCTTGTCGGGCATCAGCCGGACTTCATCAGCAAGTCGGGAATAGAATTCTTGGTCAATCATGAGCCAACTGGGAACATCTAAACCTCTTCTATCAGGCACTTCGCATCAGCTGAGGGAACTGCTTCATTAACACGGTCAGACTTCAACCATGGAGTCTTCAAGGGAGGTTCCAACTTCGCCGTTCGAAAACCTGCTGGGGAGGACGCTTTGCCGCTGGGGAATCTGGAGAACTATCAAGCAACTCCGCTCCGGGGGTCCAGAAATCATTCTGGAGGAATCAACTCTGCTGAGGACTTCAAGAATCATCTTGGACAAATAACTCCGTCGGGGACCTTCAAGAATCATCTTGAACCGATAACCATTCTGAGCAAACACTCTGTTGGGGATTCCAGGAATCATCCTGGGCAACTCTTGCCGGGAACAAACCAATCATGGCTTGAGCAGCTTCCAAGGATTCGGCTCTCTTGGGCATCGGCAAACTCGGCTGAGGAAGGAGAAACCATTCTGCTTCGCTGGAGAGTACGGCTCTATGGGGAATCTCAATTCCGCTGGAGAAGAAGGAATCATCTGACTTCAAGGGAGAGTACGACTCTACGGGGGAATCTCAATTCCGCTGGAGACTTCAGTCTGGCATCATCAGTTGCTGCATACTTCAGTGAATAAATAGTTTCCTACGAAACTTGCACTTGTGACCCGGTGCTGGGGGATGAACATGCTTCGGCGCCTGACTCAGCTGGGGAGATGGTGATCCTTCAGGATACCTCTGGTTGGGGAGAATCTTCCCTGCTTGGGGATACATATCAATGCTCCTGGGCTCGCATTCAGACTCTGCGGGGAGATGCTACTGCACTCTATCGGGGATATCAATCCTAATCTGCTGAGGGGAGATCTTGCATACGCCTTACGGGGACTGACCCTTCTGGGGAATACCTGTTGGACTATCAAGTCTGTTGAGGAACACATGTGTATCAACACTACTGGGGATATCAATCCTTAGTTACTCATGGTACAACTCTGATGGGAATATACTGATCCTATCAAGGAAACACCTCTGGCGTCTGTGGAAGATAACAATCGATCACTGAAATCGAATCTCACTTCATTGAGGAAAACAACCCTGAATGGTCTTTTGAATATCCTAAGTTCTTGTAGGGTACGAAGCAATCTGCTGAGAAATAACTCTTCTCTATTTGACATCAAAATCTACTCGTCTGGAGGTTACTCAATGATCAACGTCGACCTTTGCTTGAGGAATGAGTCAATGACCTAGACTCGGAGGGAAAAGGAGTCAAACTTGGACTCTATGGGGATACAACATTGCATCAGTCCCACTGCTGGGGAAATGAACCCAAATCTGCCAGTCAAGGGAAGGCTTCAGTCTCAACCCACTTGGGAAAATAGCACATCACGCTAATCAACGTTCAATGCTTGGGATGGCCGTACTCTGCCAGGAATATCAATCTCGATCCTACTCTGATAAGGGATAAGTGCCATCTCAATTTGATGCAGTCTCAAACTGCTCAGGGGAACGTCTCTGCTGAGAAAATAATCCTGATTCAATAACGTCAACACAGGGAATACAGAATACCAATCATGGGGCTGAGATCACTCGAGCCTTGTGTCGGGGAATGTGACACCATACGAGTCACCAGGAATCATTGGGCCAGGTACAATTAGGCTTTTTCTGATTTAGGGATAGGTTCATGGTGATAGGGACCCATTTCTGGTTACCAACAAAAGTGGATTTGAAAGGGGCATACTAGACGAGAACTAGCATTCGAGGGTAGACTGTCATACGGGAATTGATGGCAAAACGGTTTAAGTCGTCGGACGAGAACTAACTTCTCGGTTTTGGATATCAATGAGAACTGATTTCTGGTTTGCCAGACGAGAACTGGGCTTTAAAATTGTGTTAGCCATACGAGAACTGGTTGAACAATAGGTTACAGAAAAGGTGACCAGACAGGGCTGGTTTCTGGTTTGGATTTCAGACGAGAACTGATCTCCGGCTTGCCAGACGAGAACTGGGCTTTAAAACGACTTGGTTACAAGGTTCAGCCAAGTAACTGGTTAGGCTGTAGGATAACGATCCAATGACAGCAAGGCTTCTTCAGAAGGTTTAGGTTTTGGTAGGGTAATGACACGATTCCCCGACACTCAACTCTTGCTAGGGTGAAGAAACTCATTTGAACAACTTGCCCCAGTGCAATTCAACTTGCCCCAATTCGACTCTTGGGAAAATTCATTCTGAATAGAAAGCTGTTGGCAACAAGACAATCTTCAGATGGCCTGCCCCAATATCTGTACAACGGAAGGATTCATCCTCAATTAACCAACTCTCAGCACGGTTGGTTTCAATATACTTCTGAAGTAGCTTGCCCCTGAACGAGCGATGAGCGACTCAACATGCCCTGATTGAACACTGGAGGGATCTGCCCTCAAATCACAAGAGTTCTAGACGACTGCCCCTGATTGGGTCTCGAGAGGATTCACCTCTAATCACTGCTTCTTGAACCAACTGTCCCATACTCAACCGATACTCTGGGACTTGTCCTCAGACAAACTGATTCCAAACTCTACGGAAGTCAATGCCCCAAATTCACAGGGTTTCACAGTACACCATTCTGATCCAGACTACTGACGATTCAGTCCTGATTGATTATTCCCTGTTGGAGTTCCTTCGTATCAACTACTGACCTGCAATTAAAATTGTTCATTCACGAATGGTAATTTTAATGCAGTGTTCATGCAGATTTTGAAAAAATGTACTGTCACTCATTTACGTGTCATGCTAGTGAGTGACGAATGAACCAAAGAGTTCAAACATAGTGCTGATTCGATCATTGAAAAATACAACAAGGATATGATTAGCAAATCATGTAGGAGTCAGGTTACTCAACCTTATCGTAATGCGCTTTCAGAATAAACCCTGCCTCAATTAGGTCTTTTAAGGGTTGTATCGTGGTCGGGTTCACGGTTCGTGAAACAAAGGATATTTGGCTCAAAATATGATTTGTACCCACCTCTTCTACGTGATGATCTCCGATCCTAGAGTTCAGTTAACTTGGCTCGAGCGCTCGCCTCTTCGAGAGGTATGTTGAACATTGGGAACAGTGGTTAAAGAACTCACAAGGTGTTTCGGAGTGACAGTTACTCCTTTTTTGTTTCGGTGTCTGTGTCTACACGACTTTGTCCTTGTTTGAGGATTTTTCCTTTTATATCCTTTCTTTTTCATTCTTTTGATTCCCTAATTTTTTCCTGGACTGACTCTTCAGAGTTCTTTTCGACCTTTCTTTTGAAGTCCAGCGGGACGCCCTGATTTTTGCCTAAGTATTTTCTTTCTAGCTTTTCTCTTTTACTTAGCGGGCTTTCTTATTCCTTTTTTCTTTTGGAACAAGTCGTGCGACACTGGCTGTCTGGATTCATCCGAGAGGTTTATAACTGTCTCACTCCTGATTGGTGAGGTTTAACCATTATGGTTGACGAGGTACGACCTCTGGGGAGGAATACGATGTGATTGGTCCTCAAAAGACAACACTCCTCTATAAGACTTGAACGCTCGATCAAGCTAACTGACAACTACCCTGCCCCGGGTTAAGATGCGAGGGTTTAAAAATCCGAAAGAAACTCCTACTTCTCGACTCGAAGTGGTTAACAAGGGATTCTCTTCCTTATTTCTCCGGTGTTTAGGGGATTCGAAACAATGCTTGTACATCATAGGCAGGGTTTTATCTGAAAGCAATACGATCATCGGTTATGAGTATTCAGTTTCATCACCCTCCCTCCACTCTTTGCTAATCATAGTGATAAAGTGGAGTGAATAAAGTGCAAGTGTCAGTGCAATGCAGTAAATGAGTGACAACGACATGATTAATTCAGAAAAATGCATAGTCACTTTATTAACATTACCATTCGAAACATACAATGCTTAACAGCAAGTAGTAACTAACAGAAAAGAAATTACAAATGCAAATGATAAAAAGTCTGAGGACTGCCAATGCTGAGGACGTCTGCCTGTCTGGACCACTGGCTTCTGGAAATAACCTTCTGAATCTGCGAGCTCAAACAGCTGAGAGGTTGTCATGCACAACCAAAACTCCATCTGGAAAGGAAATGCACCCTTTGTCGATCAACTGTTGCACTTTCGCCTGGAAAGCTTTGCAATCTTCAGTTGAATGCCCTGGAGATCCACCATGATATCCATACTGAGCATGAGTATTGTACCCAGGAGGGTAAGGCTCTGGCACGGGCTTGAGAGCTTTCGGTTCCACCAAAGAATTCTGAATCAAATGTGGAAGAATCTGGCTATACGGCACAGGCACTGGATGGGAAGGAGCATTCCTTCGTTCCAAGTTGTTACGAGGTCGGTTCTGATTCTGACGCTGAGTCTGATAACCGCGGCCACGGGCTCGTGGATTTGCAAGAGGAGCGACATAAGGTTCCTGATGTGGTGCCCTCGGCACCATTGTCTGTCCAGAATAACGAGACACAGAAGATACTGACTGCTGAGAAGACGAAGAACCAACAGACTTCACCGATTCGTCTTGAAGATACCCAACATCATTTATGAGTGCATTGACCACAACTCCTTCATCAGTTTGAAAGCTACAGAGAGATTCGGTTTCACTAGCCTGACCGCTTGAAACATTCTGGATTCTTCCAGTCTTTACACCATACTCGATGCGTTCTCCTACCCTTACCAATTCAGAGAAATTTGGTGCGACTCCAAGCATTCTTTCGAAGTACGGGCTCTGCAAGGAGTTTACGAACATGCCTTTCAGCTGTTGGTCTAGAAGCGGTGGTTGCACTCTAGCAGCAAATTCTCTCCATCTCTGAACATACTTTCTAAAAGGTTCATTGTTCCCTTGAGACAATTCTTGCAGCTGCATGCGACTAGGAGCTTCATCAAGATTGTAGTCATACTGCTTCAGGAAAGCATTGGCTAAATCCATCCATGATCGGATCTGATCAATCTCTAACCGCATATACCAACTCAGAGATGCCCTAGTCAAACTATCTTGAAAGCAGTGAATCATCAACTTGTCGTTGTGCACAAACGAAGTCATTCTTCGGCAGAACATCACCAAATGTTGCTTCGGGCAACTATCTCCTTTGTACCTTTCGAACCTCGGCATTCTGAACTTCAGAGGTAACACTATGCCAGGAACCAGACACATATCTGCAGCACTAGGGTTAACAGCGTCTTTACCTTTCAAGGCTTTGAATCTTTCATCCAATGCACGAAACCTTTCAGCATACACGGGAGCTAATGGGTCTTCATTCTTTGCTATCGGGACCTCTCTTCGGGACTTTGGCACAGGGAAGACAAAACCCTGGTAGTCTGAGATATCAACAGAAGGAGAACATTCACCTCGGACAACAAACTGCTCACGTAGACCTCGGTCTTCAACAGAAGGCTGTACAGGATGAGCTGCAGTAAGGTTGTCCACTTGCGGAAAGTCTTCGTCATGCGTAGATCCATACAGAGGATTGGACGTCACAGTGAAACCTGACAAGGTATCAACAAACTGGAAGCTGCTCTCTGACATAGCTACCAGCAACTATCAACTGACTTCACTGCTTGACTCTGATCAAATCTGCTTCAACCCCTTGGTCGTCTTCAGCACTCACCTTCAGAATCAAAACAACGGCCGGATAAGAGCTTTGACTAGCTGGCGAATGACATGCAATATGATGCAGGAATGCTTATGCAAATGCAATACAAGATGCAGCAAACACGGGATCACAGCCCCCACAAAGTTCTGATTGTTGTTGCGCTGCTGACGAGATAAGTCTGCTCTGACGAGAGAAAACCAAGATATCGGGTAGGCTGGAAGTCAAGTTTCCTGCAAAAACCCTCCCACTCACGGGTGTGGACCTAAACTGACTCAAGGTGTGGCATCCTATGCGTTCACCAGCGTCACAGACTTTCAAGAGGGGTGATACGATACCCAGAAGGTGTGGCATCACCAGCTCATGAAGCGACCTCACTTAGCTGAATCACAAACGATCGGTCCCCAGAGTCGACAATCCACCAAACCAGCAACCGTCTCAACCCAAAGGGTTGAAAGAGAAGCCAACCGGATGAACCTCGTCTGAGCGTGGATTTCATGAGACACTAGTTCCTACAAAGCTAGCACGCGCCCACTAATTTCCACTCTAATTCTATGGTGCACTCAAGCCTGGGTCTGGCTTCTCACTCATCAGAACTCCCATCCCGCAACAGCACAAATAATCATATTATACTGAAAATAAAATGCAGAAAATAAAGTGCGAGAAGTAAAATGCGATAAATAAACGCAACCCAGCAGGTAAACATACAAGCGCTAGGATTGACTCTCTCAGGGGACGTTGGATCCCCAGACTGACTCGCTCACGGGACGCTGGATCCCTAGGAAACAGTAGTCCCCATCAGAGTCGTCAGCTGTCGCTTGCGCGAAAATAAGGTGCCGGCATGACAGAAGAGTCGCTACCTTTCGTTATTTATCCCTCAGAGCGGGAAAGGAAACGATCGGAAAAACCTAACGAAAAAGGGTAAGACAAGGTCATCGCAACCATTGTCTGGGTTCGGGAGTCGGTTACGCAAGGGGAAGGTATTAGCACCCCTCACGTCCGTCGTACTCGACGGGATCCACGCTTGTTGGTTTACTCGGACGGGTGAAAAACAATCTATCTACGGCTGCTAAATCTAAACGGGAAGAAATTGACTCGATAGAGCGTCGCACTCTATGCCTACGTATTCTCTTCAGAGAACGAGAAATCAGAGTCTGTGTAGTTCGGGAAACTACAGGTTAGCTTGATCGGCAAGACGTCGCGTCTTGGGCCTACGTATTCTCATCAGAGAAATCAGAGCATGACGTAGTTCAGGCTAACTACGGCTAGACGGGGGAGTTCTCGGTCACACGGGGGTGAGAGAAATGATTGACGATACTAGCGTACGCATTCTAGCAGTTAGGTGGACGTTGCTCGACCATTGGAGACTTAGGCGTACCTGTTTGCGGTAGAACGGACGTAGTATGTCGGGTTTCGAGGTATGGGAACCTACGGGAACTAGAACTACGGTCTGGTCTTAAATGCACTCGGGCAAGAGAAAAGGATAACATCAGTCGTCAGCGGGAAAGTCTCGATCGCACAGCAGCGAGAGAACAAAAAGTTAGTTGTTAGTGTGCTCGCTAGGATATCGCATCCTATGCCTAAATATTCTCATTAGAGAAAGTCAGAGCAGCTGTAGTTCAGCCTAACTACGGGTAGAACGGAGACCACAACATCAATCTCGTTTTATTAATATTCTGAAAGAAATTACAATGACAGAGTAATGGAAAATAAACTCCTAAAAGCATATCCGTCTAATATGGAAAATCTAATGAAAAATAGTCCCCTAACAAGTGGACTTTTAATTCAATCTCTAAAAGTGTAAAAAGTCCCCTAACAAATGAACATTTAAAACTACTTCTAAAAGAAAAGTGCAAAATAAACTCTAAAAGAAAATATATCCTAAAAGAAATTATTAAAAATACTACTATATTTATATCACCATATCTTTTCCATCTTTTTCTATTTCATATTTTTTCTATTACTCTTTTTCTAAAGAAAGCTAAGCAAATGAAATTAAAGAAAATAAAAACAAAGAAAACATAAGGGGGGTGCAAATTGCTCAGCCAGGGGTGAGAGGCAGTAAAAACCAAGGCAGAACTGGGCCCAGCCCACTAAGAAATTCAGACAAACAAATAAAAGAGCAGGGGGGGTTCATGGCCGAATCGGGGGGTGTAACCAGAAGCTGTTCGTAGTGGGCCTAGCCCAATCAACCAAACAATAACAAAAAAAAACAGAAATGAAGGGTGAATGAAGAAAACGGGGGTGTGTACGGATGGAAAACAAACGGGCCCGGCCCAATCCACACACGGTCCACCTTCCTCTCAGAACCCTAATTCCTCTACTCCCATCACACTGTTCATTCTCCTCGCGCAGCTTCCCCTCTCTCAGACCCTCGTCTCTTCTCTCAATCTTGCGCCGTCACAACTCCCTCACCGCTCTCTTTCTCTCCGGTTCGATCTTATCATCTTCCATTCGACCATTCTTGCTAAAACTCACTCCCTCAAACAGGTACCACAAACTCGTGAAAAAGCTTGGAAGTTGAATCTATGGTGGCGAAGTTTGTAGTGAGAACTGACGAAGCTTTCTTGCATGTTGAAGATAATGGAAGCTCGGGGTCGTATTCATGGAGATCTTGTTTGCTCGTTGATGAAAGTTCTCGAAGTGGATTCAACATAGAATCTGGAGAATGATGAACAGCTGACGAACCTTCTTGAAGAAGAGATGAAGGAAGATCCGATGGATCTTGAAGCTAAAGGTTGTTGGCGAGATCATGATGCATGTTCATGGCGGAACTAACGAATGATAAACAAATCTGGAAGATCACATGTAGCTCATGAACGATCTTGGTGATTCTGAGGAAATCTGGAGATCTCGTGGGAGAAGCAGGGAGATCTGGACGAATGTTCTTCGAATCCTCTAGAAAAGTTGAAGAAACGACGAAGATTCAAACGAATCTTAATGGAACGATCTGGGAAATGGAAGAAGGCTTGACGAACACAATTGATCTTGGATGAAGATCTTTGAACATTCTTGCATAGATCTTGAAGGAAACGTAACGTTCGCGAAGAAGATCTAGAGATTACCTGACGACCTTGATGATTCCTGGATGTTGAAGATCTGGAAGGAGAACCTTGAACGTTGCTGGGAGTTTCTTGAAGGTAATAGATATCTTGATGAATATTGGTGTTTCTGGAAGTTCCAGATGCGTATCCTGATGCAGTTTCTGGTGAACGCATGCATTTGCCGGCAGAGATGATGAAGATTCCGGCGGAGTTCTTGGAGATTGACAGATGATGAACGATTTTCTGGAAAATCTGGATCGGAGAAGACAAAGATCATGCTGGTGGGATGAGTTTTCTGATGACTTTGCAGTTTCCGGCGGTTTTGGCGGTGGTCGGAATCGGTTGGGAGGTAGTCTGAGGTTGTTGCATGGGTTCCGGTGGGGTCTCAAGCGAGGGGGGACGCGTGGCAACGCGCATGCAGAGGGGAGGATGTGTGTGGGACGCGTGGCAATGGTGGAGGCGTGAGGGAGACGCGTGTACATGGTAGTGGAAAACGTGGCTGAGTGTGGGATGAAACGTGGAAAGAAGTGGGGCCTGAATGGAGAAAATTGAGAGTGAAACATGGAACCCTGTGGTGAGTGAAACGTGGAAGCTGGGAACGTGGCCAATGGAGAGGGACTTCAGAATGAGACGTGTGGCATTATATAGGGATGACACATGGCTGATTCTGGATGCTGGCCCCCCAAAAAACACCTGGCCCACGAGATTAATGGACTTAATGAAGGATTAATGACTGATATGACCAATTAATCTACTGAATTAAAACTAAACACAAACTTAAAACTACAATTAAGCTAAATGAAAATTAAAACAGTAATTAAATCTAAATGAAAACAAATCTAATCTAATTAATCCTGATAAACTCTAATTAAAATCTAACTAAATGATTAAAATCTAATTAAACCTAAAAAAGAGAACTAACTATTAAATTCTAATATTAATCTCTAAACTAATAAAAGTATGGAAAAAACTCTAATAATTCCTAATTAATCTAAAAACTACTTGAAATCTACATTATTTAACACAAGAATTAATATCTAAAAAAAAATACTAAATCTATATTAAATCTAAAAGAGAATTAACTATTAAATTCTAATAATCCTATTTACTATTAATTTCTATACTAATAAAAATAGAAGAAAAACTCCATTAATTTCTATTTAAAAATCCTAATAAAAGAAATTATCCTATTAAAGATCAATATCTAAAAATCTACTTAATATCTAAAATATGATTTAAACCTAAAATCTATTTAAAAATGATTAAAGAAATCCCTAAAAAAAGTTCTAGAAAATAAGGAAAAAATCTAAAACTACCGAGAAAGCCGATTAAATCGATTAGCGAACTATATCGAAATAAACGGTAAAAATACGGACACCAAGATGTCCTCAAAAACAACAGCGAGAGCTGAAAACACCGGGACGAGCACCGATTCTCAAAATACGTCCTCGCATTGGCCTGAAATGCCTGAAGCGCGATCAGAGGGCTGTAATCCCGATAAAGTCAATCTGACTGGAAAAAAATGCAATGTACGCGGTATGCAAATGCGAAATGAAATGAGTCGAAACATGAGCCAAATTGCGACAAGTAGTTGGTCAAATTTTGGGGTGCAACAGCTGCCCCTATTCAAACGGCTTGAACCTGACTGGGTGAGGAGCGAACGGCTCTCAGCCAATCAAGGTGCGAGACGGTTGAATACCGATAAACCCGGAAATTTGCCAACTACACCAGTACACGGTACCCCGGCGGGAACAAATCTTCGAAAACTGAGATAATAGCTGCACGGCAACTAGCTGGAGAAATACTGATCTGACATCGCCGTCGATTAACCAAAACACCCAACATCGCCGCTGGAGAACTAAAGAATCTGACATCGCCGTCGGAAGACCAAAACATCCAACATCGCCGCTGGAGGACTAAAGAATCTCCTGACATCGCCGCCAGAGAACCAAATCACCTGACATCGCCGCCAGAAACAAACGTCCAACATCGCCGCTGGAGAACTCAACTATCTGACATCACCGTCAGACCACTATAACTCTGGGAAACACCCGACATCGCCGTCAAGTACTCAAAATAATCTGACTTCGCCGTCAACTCTCAACATCGTCTGACCTCGCCGTCAGGGTGAAGATACTCCATTGGGGAATTGGTCACACGGTAACCGGTAATACATAGTCGGTCATGCCATCAGGCATCCAAAGAGCTTGTCGGGCATCAGCCGGACTTCATCAGCAAGTCGGGAATAGAATTCTTGGTCAATCATGAGCCAACTGGGAACATCTAAACCTCTGCCATCAGGCACTTCGCATCAGCTGAGGGAACTGCTTCATTAACACGGTCAAACTTCAACCATGGAGTCTTCAAGGGAGGTTCCAACTTCGCCGTTCAAAAACCTGCTGGGGAGGACGCTTCGCCGCTGGGGAATCTGGAGAACTATCAAGCAACTCCGCTCCGGGGGTCCAGAAATCATTCTGGAGGAATCAACTCTGCTGAGGACTTCAAGAATCATCTTGGACAAATAACTCCGTCGGGGACCTTCAAGAATCATCTTGAACCGATAACCATTCTGAGCAAACACTCTGTTGGGGATTCCAGGAATCATCATGGGCAACTCTTGCCGGGGACAAACCAATCATGGCTTGAGCAGCTTCCAAGGATTCGGCTCTCTTGGGCATCGACAAACTCGGCTGAGGAAGGAGAAATCATTCTGCTTCGCTGGAGAGTACGGCTCTATGGGGAATCTCAATTCCGCTGGAGAAGAAGGAATCATCCGACTTCAGGGGAGAGTACGACTCTGCGGGGGAATCTCAATTCCGCTGGAGACTTCAGTCTGGCATCATCAGTTGCTGCATACTTCAGTGAACGAATAGTTTCCTACGAAACCTGCACTTGTGACCCGGTGCTGGGGGATGAACATGCTTCGGCGCCTGACTCAGCTGGGGAGATGGTGATCCTTCAGGATACCTCTGGTTGGGGAGAATCTTCCCTGCTTGGGGATACATATCAATGCTCCTGGGCTCGCATTCAGACTCTGCGGGGAGATGCTACTGCACTCTATCGGGGATATCAATCCTGATCTGCTGAGGGGAGATCTTGCATACGCCTTACGGGGACTGACCCTTCTGGGGAATACCTGCTGGACTATCAAGTCTGATGAGGAACACATGTGTATCAACACTGCTGGGGATATCAATCCTTAGTTACTCATGGTACAACTCTGATGGGAATATACTGATCCTATCAAGGAAACACCTCTGGCGTCTGCGGAAGATAACAATCGATCACTGAAATCGAATCTCACTTCATTGAGGAAAACAACCCTGAATGGTATTTTGAATATCCTAAGTTCTTGTAGGGTACGAAGCAATCTGCTGAGAAATAACTCTTCTCTATTTGACATCAAAATCTACTCGTTTGGAGGTTACTCAATGATCAACGTTGACCTTTGCTTGAGGAATGAGTCAATGACCTAGACTCGGAGGGAAAAGGAGTCAAACTTGGACTATGTGGGGATACAACATTGCATCAGTCCCACTGCTGGGGAAATGAACCCAAATCTGCCGGTCAAGGGAAGGCTTCAGTCTCAACCCACTTGGGAAAATAGCACATCACGCTAATCAACGTTCAATGCTTGGGATGGCCGTACTCTACCAGGAATATCAATCTCGATCCTACTCTGATCTCTTAAAGCCAAATTAAATAAGGCTCTAAAACCTAAAGTCACATTTGCTATTGATCGATCACATTTTAGAGAAAGCATGAATAATCTATATCAAAATTATACGTATGTGATTAGAGATAAAGATAGCAAATGTAAATCCTATATTAATCGTACTTGTTTGTATTGTTGCAAGAAGGGTCACATCATTGCCAAATACCGATTTAGGAGATTCTTGGTTCCTAAAGGTATTTTCCAATGGTTGCCCAAATGCAACCAAAGGTTCGCTCACACCCAAAGACCCAATACAAATTGGGTACCTATTTCCCTTGTTTGATTTATGCATGTACAATGTCTTGAGCCTATGGAGAGAAGGTGGTTTCTCAATAGTGGATGTTCAAGACACATGACGGGAGACATTTCCTTACTCATCGACTTTGTGGCGTAGAAGAAAGAATTTGTGACATATGGTGACAATAACAAGGGAGCTATACTCGACAAAGGTAGTGTATGTAATCCCTCTTCTACTACTATCTCAGACGTGCTATTAGTTGAAGGTCTTAAACACAATCAAATTAGCATTAGTCAATTATGTGACAAAGGTTATAAGTTTTCATTTTCAAAAGAGTGTTTCATGATTGAACATAATTATAATAAAGATGATGTGTTCAAAGGCCTGAGGGTTAACAATGTCTATATGCTTAACTTGAGTGATGTATCGTTGAGTAGTATTAAATATCTTGTCACCATGAGTGAACATTCATGGCTATGGCATAGGCGTTTAATGCATGTCAACTTTAATTTTCTAAATAAAGTAGTCTCTAAGGATCTAGTAGTCGGCCTACCCAAAATCAAATGTTCAAAAGATCAGAGTCACACGTCAGAAGCAAGAGCCAAGAGAACGTTACAGCAGCAACATATAGTTTTCTTAGAAGCTTCTCATCTGTGAGTTTGAGCAAAAGCGATTTAGATCAATATATTCAGAAACTTATAATGTTTCATGTTCAAGAGTCAAAATCAAAGTTGTTTGCTAAAGATACACAATAACAAACCTTTAGAGTACCAAAATTGTTCTCGTATAAATAATGACTTGTTATCATTAAAACTTAGAGATATAGATGCAGAATCAAATCTTGTTCTAACATTGACAAAGTTATGAAAGAACAAGGTAATAGCTAAGCACATTCAAAGTTTAATGAAGTTACAAACTAACATGGTGACAACCAAAGTAAGTTTATAAAAGCAAAGATGTTACAACATCTAAACACACATGAGGTATAGTTATAACAAGACTAAAGTATCATGGATGACAAGTTTAAACACAAAATTAAGGCAAGCATGCTTTAGGGTTTACTAATACAACTTAATCATGAATACAAGACAAGTATGAATAAGTTATAACAACACTTAATCATAAACATAATTTAACATGGATAAGTTATAGTAAAACATGTATGAGTCAAATCATTACTTATCATGGCATCATTCATGGTTCAAAGCAATCAAGCATAAGTCAAAACATTACTTAACATGGTAAAATTCAAAATTCAAGTATCACATGTATAAGTTATAACAAAACCTAAACATGGATGAGAAAAAAGTTCAAAGTTTAACATGTATAAGTCAAGACATCACTTAACATGAAGAAGATTCAAAGATGAAATAAGGCATGTATAAGTCAAAGCATTACTTAACATGGTAACAGTCAAGATTCAAGGTAAACATGCATAAATTAAAACACCACTTAATCATGAATATAATTTAAACATGGACAAGTAAAGGTAACAACCAAGACATACTTGAGAAAAAAGACATGTTCATAACAATAACATGTGGATGGAAGATGCAAACATATAAGAGATGACATATGAGCATGCTTAAAGATGGCAAGTTAAAGTTTAAATATCATGTGAACAAATTAAGACATTACTTGAACATTTAAGCAAGGATACAAATAAAACATGCTTAGGACAAGTAGGTAACAACCAAACATACATGTTAGGGTTCAAACATGATCTTGAACAAGATGGAAGCATTACAAAAGTTTAGGCATACAAACATGTATTCAAAGTCACATTTAAGACAAAAAATCAAGTATTTAAGAATACTTAAAACATGGTAAGATCAACGAAAAGGTGTATATACACTTCAAAGTCATGTAAATATGGAAGAAAGTTACATGTTAAGGACAAAATGGCCAAGCAAGAGCTCATGGTATGAACAAAGTTTCAACATACATTTATATGTAAACATACACTTGAAAATGCAACAAAAACAAGTTAAAACAAGGATGCATAGGTTCAGAACATCATACAAGGTAACAAAAGATGCAGGAGGTTCATACAATTCAATATGCACAAGGCCAAGGGATCATTCAAAAGAATTAAAAGAAGTCTTTAAGAAACCCTAAAAAGTCACATACTTTGAACATACATAAGTGCAATAAAAATAATCATTCTTGGAAATCTCTTTTAACAAATTGAAAGTAGACATATTCATGAGAATTTATCAAAAATAATGGGTCAAAAATCATTTAGGATGAAAAAGTTATGAGGGTTTGAATTCATGAAGAAAATGAGAAAGAAAAAGTGCTAAAATTAAGGATGTGACCCTCATGGGATTTGAACCCACGCCACTGTACTTACATCTCAAAATAAATACCAGTCCAACTAAAGCGCACAAGTGATAATGGAATGGAAGCATACATGTATATATGAAAAACTCTTTAGAAAATGAAATTAAAAAAACACAAAAGGTCTGGGGTGAGGGGGATTCGAACCCCAGACCTAGAGGACAAGCATACACACGCACAACACACTCTACCACTGGGGTGGCCAATACATCTGTGTATTAAGCCCCCCAGTTAAATATATATTTTATATTTCAAATGAAAATGCCAAGTCACCGCCACCTCAGCTTCTTCTTCCTTCCTCGCTCATTCTTTCTTTCTCTCTCCCCGTGCCCTAATTCTATCCATGACCTGGTTTTCAACTCAACCTTTCTCACTCATTCTCTACCAAATTTAATTTTGTAAAGATCAAACTTGAAGCATTTTTCACAAGGAACCTGAATATATCATTAACTTAACCTAAAACTAGTTGTACAAATCACAAAATACTCGACAACAGTGCAACACCATAAAGATCCAACATGTAAAAACATCACATGCTTAGCTCATTGGATGCAACCAAAGCTTCAAACAGAATGTACATGATATGAACTACATTTTACTTCACAAATAAATCAATAAAAGTGCATGTATAATGAGTTTGAAGATTCAAGGATCTTACCTCTTGGAGTCAGTCTAAGGCTTCTTCAAATGCTCTTCCAGAAGTGCAAAGACAACCTTCTTAGCTTTGTTGGCCATTAGAGAGATGGTTTGAATGTTTAAAGGGATTGGAAATAGCTTTAAGAACCAAACTCGTGCCTTCTTGGAACATGAATATGTGAAAATGATGAATGTGGTAGGGCTTGATACATAACTTGTTTTATGATTGGAACAAGCTCTAAGGAGTGTTTAGGGATGGTTTGTGGAGTTTCTTTGGAGTATGCACGAGGGAAATGAGTTTGGCTCAAGAACTTGCAAAAAAATAATGTGTTTTCTCAAATTCTGTTGGAAATGGTGGTTACTGAGGTTTTAGTAGGTGATTTTTATGTGTTTTGAACCTTGAGGAGGTCCTCTATTTATAGGAAAAGAGTGGAGGTAAATAGCTGGTCAGATTACTAAGTTCTTGATCTTTTGGCTTGGTTGAGTTACAACTTGGTAGTTTCATGATTTTGTGTCATTCCAATGTAAGGTACCAACTTCTTCTAGGGTTGTTGAGAGGTTCAGATATGTTGCTTATCAATACACAACTTTTTGAATGCAGAAGAAACCAATGCAATGCTCAAGATAAGTTGACTTTGGCTAAAAGTGGCTTTATGAAAATGGAAGTGCCACCTTTCTTCCATAAATGGAAACATCTCTTGAACAATAGCTTAACCACTTGGATAATGCTCCATTTTTTGGTTTAAACTTCTTATTATGGATTGATCTAGAAGTAATGAGGCCTGAAAAGTGGGATCGTAGAGTATGACTTGGAGATTTTGTCAAGAACAACTTGTGGAATTGGCATGAAAATCAACTTTCATGTTTGACTAATTTCTTGATTCTCAATGGTTCATAGTGAAAACTGGCTTCAAAGTTTGGTACTTTTTATGAACAAAACTGCCTTGAAATTTGTTTAAGTGTTGAAAGTTTTTCACAAACTTGATGGCTTTATAACACAAAATCTATGCACTTTTTGGAGATTAACCTTTGATAAAGTTGTAGTATGTTGCAAGGGCTTCAATTTGATCTTTGGAACATAAAAAATGGTGGTCTAGATTGAAAGTTATGGTCTTTCAAAGTTGGCACCAAATTAAGGTTTTTTCTCCCATACTTAGAAAATTTTCAATTCTTCCACTTTGCCCATTTTGCAAGAAACCTCCAAATTCTTGATTTTTCATGATCAAAATCATTGATCAAACATGTTTTCATGAAATTTATCTTGAGGGCTTCAATTTTGACCAAAAATCTCAAAAGTCAAAGGGTTGACTTTGTAGTTACAAGCTTGTGTATCAAATGAATTCAACTGTGTGATCTTCAATGATCTTGACCTCTTGAGTCTTCCAAAAATCATAGGTGAATTCCAAGGATGTATTTGAGCATTTTTAATAATTCCCCAAGGCTTGGGATCATGCTTTGATCAAAAGTCAGGGCACTGTTGACTTTGTCAAATAAAACCCTAATTTGGGGTCAGATGAAATTGAGTTTCAACGAACTTCTAACAAGACCAATTTGCACTTAATTCTTGGTGGAGAGAGACCTCTTGAGGGTATGAAAACTTGGTAGGTTAGTGATCAATCCAATACATTGAATGATCAAATAAAGATCCTCTTGATTCTCTAGATTCAAAACCTTAATTCTCAGATGAAACCAAGCAAAGAAGATTTGTGCAAGGTTAGGATTAGCAATGCAATGTGTGATGCTCCTAGAATGATGATGAAATATAGGGTAAAAATTTGGGGTATAACACATACCTTCACTACCGACATAATAGTGTAAAAAGGATATAAAAATACACTAAAATGCATGCAAATCAAGTAAAAAAACACAATATATTTCTGAGTCATCAGAGATCAAAGGGTAGACAAGGCTCTTGCTAAATCTTCTGGTCTTTGACAAAAGAAGAAGAAGAAGAAATAAAAGAGGTCGAACGACGTCGTGCCAACCTGACGACAACCCATGAAGTATTCACTCAATTTCAAATCTGGAAGTTAGTGAGGTATTTTCTCACTTCCGTTATGTTCTCTTCCAATTCTAATTTGTACTTCTCATGCTAATTCGCCTCTTTTATAAGAGCAACCTATTATTGTCAAACTTCCAGCAACTCAAACCTATCCTAATAATTCATAATCCCATATTACTCTCTCAAGTATCAAATGGAAAACTTCTGTTGCCACAAGCTTACCATCAGTTCATCCAACAAGTGAAGTTACGACTAGTTGAATGGTTGTTGTAGCGGGGAACTTTGTGACTATAAGCTATTGATTAACTTAACTCCAAAAATGCAAGAGTCGCCACCGCACTTTTATTTTATCCAAAAAAGAAAAGGAAAAAGAGCAAACAAAACCAAAGAGTTTTAAAACAAGAACAAAAGAAACAGAGATCGGGGTAAGGGGGTTGGTTACGCAATGGAAAGGTGTTAGCATCCAAAATGTCTATAGTACTCTATAGGAGCCCTTTGAAATATTTACGCTTTTTGGCTTGAAATGGTTTGTTTGAAAAGAGATTGAGGAGATGAGAAGAAAATTATTTTTTAGATTTTTGTGTTTGGAGAGACTTATCGCCTCACGCCTACGTACCCACGAAGTGCAATATAGGATCAAAACCCCGTAGTTCATGGTACAAATAACAAAATAGGTTTGTTATGGTTGATTTTAAGTGAAAAGACAAGTCGTCATTTCCAAGCGAATAGTTTCGCTTAAAGAGATGACTCATGCCTAAACTTATGAATTTTTTTTTGAAAGAAAGGGCATAAGGCACAAAAGTCTTGGATGAGTTTAAACATTTTTTATGTCTTTTCGAAAAGAGTCAAAGTATGGTTAGCATTTATTGACATTTATTGAAGAAAAAAAGTTTGAAAAAAGGCACTTGACAAAAGTCAAGGTTTTTTTATGAAAGCGGTTTGAAGTTTGAAAGCAAGAAGGTTTTGAAAAAGGGAGAAGGTTATGAAAATTGAAGAAGGGGGGAGATGAAGTGACTACCCTAGAAAGCAAAATAAAAGCTAGAGATAAGAAGGATCTAACCAACTTATAGCACACTCCATAGCAAGCCAAAAGAATTTCATCCATCTTGAGCATAAGCAAATGAACAAGCCAAATAAATGCAAAGATCCATAATACTCCAAGCAAAGGGAAAGAGACCTAATTCTAAGTCCAAAGGTCCAAGAATAGTCCAAGAGCATAGCCACAAAGTTAAGAGCACCAAGTCTTTTAGAGGTTTAGTCCTTTATTAATGCTTTGAACAAGATATGGTCCAAGTGGACAAAAGAAAAGAGGCGGAAGCATAAACATGTGTCCAATGGACAAAGGAAAAATAACGGAAGCATAAATGAAAATATGATATGAGATGATAAGCATAAAGATAAAAGAGAGATATGGAGCAAGAAGGAGACATAAACAAAGTTAGTACAATGATATGGTTAGTGAGTTAGTGATTAGTCGTTAGAGCAAGTGATCAATGATAATTAACTCTTACACTTAGACCAAGTTTAATGAACGCTCATTAGAGGATTGATAAAATCAAAACCTCCTAACAATAAGCTTCATAGGTGATGGACTTAAGACAAGTAGTCAATCATGCTTGGACTTTCAAACATAGGTTTGAGTCACGAATGATCACTTTTCCAATTACGGGACAATGTAGCGCTATGTTAAGCAATCGTAATTGGGTTTATGTAGAAACCACGACTATCTGAGGCCGGTCAATATAATGTTGGTGCTAATGCATGCTAGAGAAGTGATATGTAGATCACTCTCCGAAAGCAATTTCGCACGAAAAGAAAATGGGTAATGATCTCATCTTCATCAAAAACTTAAAATAAGTTCAAAAGATATCAAAGATTTTCATCGATCAAAAGAAAAAAGAGAAGAGGAGAGGGAATGCCAAGTTGAATTACAAGTTCAAGATCATTCCATCTTTAAGTTCATCCACTCATCTTGGTGGATTAAAGCACTAAACATATCATTAACTCAAAGCACCTAAAATGAATTGAAAAATTCACTTTAAAGATAGATTTGAATTGATGAATGTTTATCCAACTTCATCTACACCCTAAGTCCAATGAATTTAAAGAGGAAAATGAACTTTAAAAGTGTATTTCAAGGCCAAAATCAAAAGGAAATGAAAGAAGAGGAAGTGAGAACCAAAACAGTCCCAAAACAAAGCCAAAAAACACATTCTGCACTATGCCAATCGATTGCACAAAGAGTGCAATTGATTGCATAGCAGAAAATCAGCAATTATGGGCAAAAAACAATGTGCAATCGATTACACACTGACAGACAGCAATAAAATTAGCATTTACAAGGCAAAACCATGATCAATCATTTCTTCAAACATCTCTTGATTAAGGATGCAATTGAGCACGAAAATTCAAGTAAAATAATAGCAAATAGCACCAATGGAATACAATTTGTAAGATCCAAAGGTCAAGCAACAAAAATCAACAATAGATCACATTGTGGAAGATGGATCAAGCACAACAATGGTGGAATAAGGGTTTACCACTTTAAATCTGAAAATTCTTCAAATCAAACTCCACAAACACCACTTCAAAGCTTTGATCTACAAGAATTTAGGATGAAAAAGTGAATGGATGAAGGTTTAACTCAAAGATTAGTAAATTCTAGTGATGAACTTACTAATATTTCAAAGGGAGAAAAAGCTTTGGTGAATTTGGTAATTGGAGAAAATTGAAAGTCAAGAAGGAGTTTGACAAGGTAATTTTGGCTATCAAAAGCTTATGAAATGAGGGAAATGAGGCCTCTATTTATAGGATTTAGGCTTGGAAAATTTGGTGGATTGGAATTTGGTTTGGGAATAAAATTAGGCTTGGAATTTGAATTTTGAGAGAAATTCAAAATCAAAGGGTGATTAGTGAAGGTGTATGGTGGGAATTAATTGTGATGAGGTAGTGGATTTATTTTTGGGTGATCTAGAATATTCTCAAATGATGAAATTGGTGCCAAATGCTTCAAAATTTGAAAAATACTGATTTTGGCCAATTATGTCCTTGTGCGATCGATTGCACTGTAGCGCGAATAGATTACACTGCTGAAAACTTCAAAATCTAGGCAAAAAATGCAGGGTGCAATCGATTGGACCAATAATGCAATCGATCGCACAGTTGAAAAACTTGAAAAATATTCTATTGGCTGGATTGTGTTGGCTCTGGCTCGATACTTTTGCTTGTCAAAGAAGGCATGAAAATAAACACATGAACCTTGGAGTCTCTTGAATAAAAGTCAATCAAATCTTGGGAGACTCTTGATCAGATGATTTTGAATTGTTTACGGATCAACTTCAACTTTTTTCAGATGAAATTCACTTGAGCTGAGGGACTGATATTTGATATCTTTGATCCAAATTCTTCCTGAAAAAGTTAGTAAAGGGAAAACACATATTTTTGGATTTTGATTAAAGGTTAGTAAACATAAGTGAATAAAGGTAAATAAGAAACACACAGATGCTCGGTGATCCTTTCAAGGTATAAACCCAAAGACGAAAGGGATAGAGGAACCAAAACATGATCTTGTTTGTGGTATGAAATGCGAAGATGCAAAAAAATGAGATGCAGGAAATATTAGGGGTAAAATTAAGGGTATTACAACTGTTGATTAGTAGGGAACGTAGTCAAAGGAAACTTGGATCCAGTTGAAAAAATATCTGAAACTCAACTTGATGGTCCTACATATGAAGGGCCAAACCAACCAATGGTTGAACCAAATTCTCTTAAGGTCGAAGAACCTATGCCTGAGCATCAATCTCATGGCCTAGATGAGAGGGTTCAATCTCCAAAAATCCCATATCATTTTGATCTTATCCATGGTGACTAAACTAATATCAAAGTCAAAAAGACTCCAGATGTTGGTCCTGATAAAAATTAAAACCCAAATGTATCTTAGACTAATGGGGATTGGCAAGAACACACTCATTCATCTCTTACTCCTAAGTTTAGGTTCAAATCTCTTGAAAGTCCACACTCTACTTTTTCCTTCGACACTTCTGGTTCTACCCTTAATCCAAAGGAAAAGGTGAACAATCAGGAGGAAAGCCCGTCCTAAGCTTTCAAAAAACTTGTGCATAGCCAGGAGACCTTAGCAGACAACTTTCTTTCCTCATATGATGCTTACACAGAGATTTCTAATGTTACATTTACTGAGTTGTTCCATTTGTTGAAATCTAAACTTGTCGACATAGATCTAATTTAGACCATGGATGATAATTCTGCTACCATCTTCGAAGTCAAGGGTTTGCTATAAAAGTTGAACAAGCCAGAAGCCTCGTTATCACTACACGAAAAAATAGGCAAAGACACAGAGTCGCCATTGAACGTTATTTATCCCAACATGGAAAATAAAATATTGAGAAAACCTTTGAAGGGAGAGAACATGGTTTTGCAACCAAATTCAAGGTTCAGGAGTCGATTATGCAAGAGAAAGGTATTAGCACCCCTCGCGTCTGTTATACTCAAAGGGATCCACTCTTGTTGTTATAATCAAAGGGTGTGTATATCTAAAGCCTACTTGCTAAGGGAATGCATGAATAAAAAGGGAAAAGTAAAGAGGGCTCCCTAAGATCTCGAAATCACGTAACTACGTATTCCTTCGTGCAATGGAAAAGTCAGAGCCATCGTAGTTCGGAGGACTACAGTGAAAAAGGAAGGCTGCTCGCCAAGGATTGGGGCCCTTGTGCCTACATATTCTCAACAGGAATGAGAAATTAAAGCGTCCGTAGTTCGTGGAAATGCGGGTTGTTGGGTTGTTTTTTTATGGATAATGCTAACATTCACATTCTAGTAGTTAGGTTTTGCCGCTCGCACGTGAGGAGACTTATGATTTATCCTGTATTGAGATAGAACTGGAATAACATGCCCTTTTCTGGAAAAAGTTTTTGAAGAGAAAATCCCGAAGGACAAAATGATTTGGATTTGTTAAAGTGTTTTAGTTAAGGTTTTGAAAAAGGTTTGAGACGCATATTGTACTAAAGTAATAGGAGCGAATATTTTATACAAATGATCCAAACGTCTCACGTACAAAGTACTCTAAGAAGAGGTAAGGAAAACTCCTGCTTATCTTTTCCCATGTACTTAAGGCTTGTAACATATTATACACACCATATTTATTAAGTGTTTTTGGATTTTGATGCAATAAAATATTTAAAAGAAAAGGATGCAATGCAAAAGGAAGAGATGGAATGGAAAGTTCTATCCTAATGTGATCATGCAAGACAGACCTAAAGTTGAAGATGAAGGGAAAATCTACCCTAATGTTGTCATGCTTGGATTAACACCTAATATCTATCATACTTCAAACTTAATCAAAAATTAAGTTGAACTAGGAAGCCCTATGGGAACATGTAAAGCACACAAGCAAACGACAAGTAAACATAAATCATATCAATCAACAAGTAAGATCAAGCATAAATCAAAGCTCAAACACAAGCATCAAGTTTAAAGCATGTCAAAGTATCAAAACAAGAACACCAAACAGTGAACAAATTATCAAGTATTATCAACATCATTCAACAAGATATTCATCAAGAGAAGTCATCAAGCTCGATAAAATAAAGCATTAAGAACCAAGTAATCATATATGCATGTCATTATCCATCATCAAGCCTAAACATCAAGTTCAAAGCATAAGATCACTTAGGAGCAAACAACAATCAATGAACCAAAACATCAAGACATTAACATGATTCATCAAGAAAATTCACTCTTAAGACATGGCAAGAGGATGATCAAACATTAACATGTGAATCAATTCAAACACACAAGCACTTCAAACTTTGAATACTTATTTCATGCAACTAGAACAACCTTACAAGGCATCAAGAGAAAGCATCAAACAAGACATCAAGATCAATCACAAAACCCAGGTATTAAGAACATCACAAAAAAAAAATCACAAAGTTCAAATTAGATTCATCAAGAGCATGGTCATGCATTTCAATCAAAGTTCAATAAGAAAATGATAAAACAAACCAAGCATACTTAAAGAAAAAAAAATATTAAAATAAAATTCCTAAAATAAAACACGCATTTCTATATTTTTAATCATTTCTTTCACTATTTAATTCATAAAAGAAAATAATAAAAACAATAAAAAAGAAAAATAAAAAAGAATAAGAAAAAGAGGCGCAGTCAGCAATAAGCATGTGTGTGTAGCAATTAGGGCGCAGGTCCAGCCCAATAAGACATAAAATATCTCTGCAGTTCATTCAAAAATGTCTAGCGTGGGCTTATGGGGTGTGTGAAGAGCAATTGTCAATCATGCCCATCAACAACATTCCATCACATTTCAGAATAAAATAAAATATTAAAAATGAAAATGAATTACACAGTCAGCAAAATAAGATGCCTTGGACCAAACACGCGCTGACACCTCAAATCATTTAAATTCAAACTAGTGGCGCCAAGGCCACATCATCATTTTCTCCGATCAACCTCACCACCGTGTTGGTCGCCACAAGGTGGCGACAATGGTGATTTCTCCAGAAACACCAAACAATCACATCACCTTGACCAAAAATTCACACTGATATCAAATATGCAATTAGATTTCACAAACTCAAACTCAAAATTGAACAATCTGGAAAAATACGCACAACCCTAAAAGTTTCAAAATAAAATTAAATGATAAACATCATCAATCAATGCCTAACAAGTCAGGGATTCAGCTCATGTGATTACCAACAATAGATATGTAACGAGTTTGAATGAAAATAATGCTTAAATGAGTGAGAACGGGAAACTTGAAATCTTACCTATCGGAGTATGTCCGATGCACCTTCTCAGCAAGCAAAAAGATCAAATAATGATAGGAAAAGCTTCACAGATGCTTGAGGATTGTAGATTGAGGCTTGCTTTGCCTTGAATCTAGTTATAACTCTCCAACCAAATCTAAGTAATGGATGAAGAAAAATGAACTTGAATTGAGAGAAATAATGAATCCATATGCTTCAATTTTAATACTGTAGCTTGAACATGATGCATGGATGATGATTGAAGCACGACTTTGAAGGAAACATGAGAGAAATGAAGAAATTGATTTTGGAGAATTTTAGAGACTGAGAATTTCAAATCTGGAAAAAAAAATGGTTACCCTTGCAGGTTGGAAGTGATTGGCTTATATAAGGAGTTCATTTAGGGTTGGATGAAGGTTTGGAAATTATGCTAGGCTCAAATTTTTTTGCATTTTGATTTAGAGTTTGTTTTGAATGAAAAATGCACATGAGAAGCTGGTTTGGAGTTAGGGTAGGGTAGGATGAATGATTTCTTTGCTTGATTTATAGGTATGGAGTGGTTGTTTACTCGTGTGAAGTGAGAGGAAATAGTGTGCAAACTTGCTGAGAAAACAATGTACCAATTGCAACTTTCTTATTTTGGCAAAAACTTGGAAAAAAGCGTAACACATGCATGCCACAGGTTTGTTCAATTTGGGCAAAGTTTGGAGTGGATTTGAAGTACGACCAAGTGGAAATGAAATGGTGCAAAGGAATGAAGTGCACATTTCAATTTTGGACACATCTTGCAATGTTTGGCAACTTTAGATGAAGTCATGATCTTGTACAACACGAATTCTGCATGCTCTCAATGGCTACTTTGGGATGGCTCAACTTGATGTGCAATGACTCAAATGACACAAGCTTGGTACCATTGAAAAGGTCTCATGAAAAGGTACGACTTTTATTTTGGTTCCAAGTTGAGAAAATGTTTGTGGGCTAAAATATCTTGGTGCAAAGTGATGGCCTCAAAACTGGTCTAAACTTAGAAAAATTCTAAGTGTTTTGGTCATTTTGCACAAATTCAAACCTCCACTTTAGCTTCAATTTTCTACCACTTAGAAATTGATTTTGAACCCAAATATTCCATCATCATGTAGTATCAAATGAAATCTCCAAATGCAGCCTTTGTTTACTAAGATTCGGTTCTTGATTCACTCACAATAATCTTGGAAAGTTGACCATATAACATGAATTTTAACACTTAGAAAATATTTTCAATTCACCAACTTTGCACTTTTCCATATTTTTCTTGTTTATTCATGATTCCACTTGATGAAACTCATCCCAATTCTTCAACCTCTTGAGATTTGACTTGAAATGTTCAAGGTTGACCAAAAACCCTAAAAGTCAAACTTTGACTTTGAGCACTTTGTTGACTTTTTGCAAATGAATCAATCCACTTCAAATACCATCATAAATCAAATTAAATCACCTTGAAAAGGCCAAAAATATGCACCAATAACCCTTGAATCATGTCTCAACCAATGGAAACAAGTTTTGGTCAAAAGGTCAACCTCAAGTTGACTTTGGCCAAAACTCTAATCTTGAGTCAGTTGAAAAAGAAACTTGCAATCAACCTTGAACCAATGAAACAAATAATGAAGGAACCCTAGCCTCTTGAAATTATGAAGATAAAAAACTTGAGAGATAGAAAACCAACAAAACCCTTGCTCAGAGCAAACCTCAGTTGAAACCATGATGAAACCCTAGTTTGATGTTTCTTGAGAAACCTTGAATAACTGATGAACTTGTGACTTGAGGAGATAATCAAGATGATGATAGTTCAAACCTTACCTTAACTTGAGTGTATGAACTTTAGTGTGATAACCAGATGAATTTCCTCTGTGACGGGGAAAACCCAAATCATAAGAAAACAGTTGATCCTATGTCTTAGGAGCTCATTGAAATGCATGATTTGAGTGTTATGACCTAGTGGATGATGCATTAAATTTAAAGCACAAGCCAATCAGGTTCAGAAACAAGAGGGAAAATTTTGGGGTGCAACACCCGTACTCTGTTATCAACTTTTTCTTGGACTTTAAGCCCTTTCTTGAGCGAACTACTCAAGCTGTCAATCTTAAAAGAGAATCCACTAGTAACCTTGACCGACGAATTTAAGTTATTCTCTAACAACAAGACTTAGTCTCTCAGTCCCAAAGTCGAATTATTGAGTGGGATACAAAATCTAAGGACAAGGATAGGCTCACAGCTCTTGAAGCGAACATTCTAACTTGGACTCAACAAATGGACGAATTAAAAACTTCTTCGTATCTTCCTCTTTAGCCTTGAATTTAAACTCGAGTTCTTTCTGGATTTTGGTTGCAGACTGAGTATTCGTATAGAGGTCTTAGAGACGATCAGATATTGTATTGAAAATATGTTCACGACATAACAATTCGTCTTCTTTACGTTTCTTATGCTCATTCTTGAGTTCATCAGAGTCATCCTCGGTTGGTTCAGGAATTGGTGGTAAGTTAGGATCTAAGACATAATGAACCTTCAGAGAGGTCAGTAGGAATGTCATATTATCTTGCCATTGGGTGTAGTTGGTTCCATCAAAGCGATCCAACTTGACAAGGTCCGGGTTCATAACTTTGATGCTTGAAACTGGAGCGTCGGAAGTCATTTGAATACTTTTAAAATTGTTAAAAATATCGGTAAATTTGAATGGATCCAAGATTGAATCGTGAATGATGTCACTTTTCTTAAAAGTATTTCAAGCACTCTCTTGTATGTCTTAGCGTTGAAACATATGAATACCCAGAATAATTCAGCCTTATATCGAATTTGCACAAGACCGGCGAAAACTCGATTTGTAGCAAAAAGTGTTTGGAATTTGTACAAGAGGATTTTCGATTTGTGATATTATTTTCTGAACTCTGGAATGGAGTATTTATAGGTCATGTATGTTTTATTTCACAAGGTTGCAACCCTTGATGAAACAACGTCTTTTTTAACCAAAAGTTGCATTGTTTTCAAGCATTGTCTATGTTCATTCCGTAGCAACACTTCACGAAGTGTTACTTCTCTTCGAATTCCTAATCATTTATTAACATTTACTCACTTTGACTTTTATTGTCATTTTGGAACACACCCATTAACATTTATTATTCATAAATTATAACAGGTACTGCCTGTTTGTGTGCTTGCAACTTTTCCTCCAAATTTTTGCATGAAGAATATATCTATGTAACTAATACACTTACATGTGATTTAATTTTATTTAATAAAGGGTACAAATGTAATTAGTTATATATTATATAAAATTTAAATATAAAGAGTGCTTTTTATAAAAAGAATTAGTTTTTTTCTTCAAAATGTTCTTTATAAAAAGGACAGGAAGAATAACTTAAATGAATTAAATACATATCTTTATTTAAGGGTGTACGTGAGTCCATTTGGGTTGGGTTTTTATCAAACCCAATATTCAATCCATATATGACATTCCATTTTGAGTGTGGTAAAATAACACTCGTCACTCCAATGGACTGGTTTGGGTTAACCCACTAACTTTCGAGTTCAGTTGGATTGGATAGTGTGTTGTCCAAATAAATTTTGTTTTATTAATATTGAATGACTAAATAATGAATCATCATATTTTTTTTATTTTTATCTTTTTAAAAAAAATTATATAACATATTTTTATTATCTTTTAGCATCATAAAATAGTAAATGATATTATTAACTAATAAAAATTATTTAAAATATTAACAACCAATTAAAACCGCATAAATAAAATGTATTAACATCAAAATAACTAAAGAGTAAAATATTCAAAATTATAAAAGTTACGATTCACTAAAATAATAAATGTCAAGACTCTAGATTTACAATAATTAAGTTAATATTCATCAAAATAATTAAAATTATAATAATAAATATTTGATTAGTGAATCAGTAATTTTATTAGATAAGATCCGACTTTACTCGAAATTTAATTTTTTTAATAAATATTTAATTTTTAAACCTATATTCACTCAATCCACTCTTTTAAATTTTTTAAAATAAATTTAACCGAGTTTTATAGGTTGACCCACCCGATATCTCCTTGTATTTAGTTATTCTTATTTCATTTCTCAATAAAAAAAACTTTATTCATAAAAAAAGTCCTATAAGAAATACACTTAATATATGACATGAGATCAAAGTTAGTATAATAATCACTACAAAAATATCGACATGCATCAAGTTAATCAATGACACGTATGGTGCAGAAGCTTTTATACATTTCTTGTTTTGTCTCTTTTCTTTTCACCATGTGACCTTCCTTTCCTTTCCTTTCCTTTCCATTCCTCCATAGTTTTCTTCATTTCTACACAGTTTCAATCAAAATCCTTAACCCAGAAATAGAATCAATCCATTCATGTTAATCACTGTTTCATCCAATGACTAACCTATTCTCCAGAACCTTCCATTGTCTTTGGTTTCCATCCACCATTCTTCCTCCTAAACCACTTTCCCAAACCCTTCCATTTTCAACTCCAATTCAACTTCCCAGACGCTTCATCTTCACCTCCACTCGCCGCCACTCCAGTCTTCTTCCCAGTTCAGCTTCATCCTCAACCTCATCTCCTCACGATCATGAATCTGTTGAACTCATCTCTTCAACTCGTAAGCTCACTTAATTTAACAATCAAGCTTTTAGCTTTTTTCATTTTTGTTTATTGGGTTTTTGTCAATTTTCAATTTAGGTTAATGGGTTTCTTTTTTTTTTCATTTGAATTTTTTTTTGTTGATATTTGTGTTTTGTTCGACTTGCTTTGATTGACAGAACATTCGGATGGAAGTATTGTGTTTACATTTGGAAATGCTAGTGAGATTAGAGAAACGATAGATGAATTAAATGAACAGAAACTTGTTCCTGAGGGTGTTATTCAGGGAGGAGGTGTTGGTGTTTTGGTGAGTGATGATGGTGTTGAAAAGTTGAGAAATGAGGATGATGGTAACTTAGGAGAAGAAATTGAATCATCTTCGACTGTAGTAGTTGCTGTTGCTGATCAAAATCCTCAGCTTCTCGAGAGTGAAGACGAAAGTAGTGTTGTTCCTGAGAAGGAGACACCTGTGATCAATGATTTGCAAAAAATTGATAAAAAGTTGATGTTGGATACAGTCGAGGAAGATTCTCGAGTTGGTAGTCTCGAAGAAGTTGGCGTTTTGACAGTTTCTCCAGCAGAGTCAGATGTGATTTCTGATCTGAGTAGTGGTGCTTCTTTGGAAGTTGAAGAGAAAGGTGATATTTTGGCTTATGTGGATGTCTCCTTAATCAACAATGGCAGTTTAAGTTTTTGATAGTTATTGTTCTGTTTGTCAGGTAGAAGGCTAACATTGAAGTTGCTCATCTCTCTACAGTTTACAATGGTGGCGGTGTGGATAGAGCAGCAAACAGCCCAGCAAGCGGCGTTGACACTAGTGACTTGACTGAATTGGTGCAAGTTTCCACTTCTATAAAGTCTGATCATTCTGTCAACGGAACAACAAGCAACTTGACAGGCAGTGTTGATGCTGAGATAAGTGAGTTGAAAACAGCATCCACTTCTTTGGAGTCTGCGCAAGATGATTATAGTGCGACAGACAATCTGAGCGGCGGTGTTGATGCCGAAATAAGTAAATTGGTGCCAGTATCAGCTTCTTCAGAGTCCACGCAAGATGATTATAGTGCAACAAACAATTCGACTGACAGTGTTGATACTGAAACAAATGAATTGGTGCCGGTATCAACTTCAGAGTCTGCGCAGAATGATTACAGTGCAACAGACAATCTGACTGTCAACGTTGACGCTAAAACAAATGAATTGGCGCCGGTATCAACTTCTTCAGAATCGGAACAAATTGGTTATAGTGCAGCAGGCATTCTGACTGGCACCATCAGTGCTGACATAAGTGAACTGGAACCAGTATCCACTTCATTAGAGTCTGCACAAGATGATTATAGTGCAACAACAGACAATCTAACTGGCAGTGTTGATGTCGAAACAAGTGAATTGGTGCCAGTATCCACTTCTTCAGAGTCGGAACAAGTTGGTTATAGTGCAGCAGGCATTCTGACTGGCAGTACCGATGCTGATATAAATGAACTGGAACCAGTATCCCCTTCTTTAGAGTCTACACAAGATGAGGAAGACATAACTGAGTTTGTGCCAGTATTAACTTCTTCAGAGTCTGAACAAGTTGGTTATGCTGCAACAGACAATCTGACTGGGAGTGTCGATGCCGAAACAAATGAATTGGTGCCGGTATCCACTACCTTAGAGTCTGAACAAGTTGGTTATAGTGCAACGGACCACCTGACTGGCAGTGTTGATGCCACAATAAGTGAATTGGTGCCAGTGTCCCCTTCCTTAGAGTCTGAACAACTTGATTATAGTGCAGCTGACAATCTGGCTGGCAGTGTTGACTTAGACGAGATTGATTTGGTGCCATTATCCGCTTATTCAGAGTCTGAACAATTTGATTTTAGTGAAACAACCCACCTGACTGATAGCGCTGTTGCCGAGTTTAGTGAGTCGGTCCAAACATCCACTTCTTTAGAAGCTGAACAAGTTGATTACAGTGCAACAGACAACTTGATTGCCAGTGTTGATACCGAGTTAAGTGAATTGGTGCCATTACCCACTTCTTTAGAGCCTGAACAAGTTGATTCTAGTGCAATAGACAACTTGACTGATGATGTTGATGATTGCATAATACATGAGTTGGCATCACTACCGAATTCTTCAGACTCTGATCAGTCTGTTATTAGAGAAACAACCCACCTGGCTGATGATGTTGATGCCGGGTTTAGCGAGTCAGTGCCATTATCCACTTCTTTAGAGGCTGAACAAGTTGATTATAGTGAAACAAACAACCTGACATCCGGTGTTGATACCGAGTTAAATGCATTGGTGCCAATATCCACTTCTTTAGAGCCAGAACAACTTGATTATAGTGCAACAGACCAGTTGGTTGGTGGTCTTGATACTGACTTAACCAAATCGACACTAGTGTCTACTTCTTCAGGGTTTGAACTTCATGCTAATGATGATGAAACAAGCCTCCACGTCGTAGATGACTCAGTTGATGCAAGTGAAATGCAAAAGTCAACACTGGTTAGTCTTATTCCCTTTCCTTATGCAGGACTATAATTCACTTTACTGTGCATATGATTTTCTTTGAGTGGTTACCGTTTCTAATATGATTTATGTTTCAATTTTTTGTTTAGCTGGATGAATTGGTTCCATCCTCAGACTTGGAAAACAAAATAGGCGTTGGCAATACCGAAAGAAGTGATTATGAAAATCCATTATTTAATACTTTACCAGAGATACATTCAGTTGAAATGCCTAGTGACGAGTATGTCAACTATCTTCTCTTTTATGTATTTTAAATTATGCTTACTCTCTCTCCTCATGGTCTTCGGTATGTGGTTTGGTTAATATATCACCCTTGGTAAAATTTTCACCTTTTTTCGTCGAAAGGAAATGTTTATGAGCACATTCTAGTTGTTGAATTTGGTAATAAATCAATGAAGATTTTCGAAGCCTGAAAGAGAGTGATATAGAAGTTGTATGTAGTGCAAGTAAAATATTGTTGTAAGGACTAAGGAATGATACAAAATGATTTCTAATGGTCATTTTAAGCAAAAGGCAGAAAACTATAGTAGTTGAAACTTGAAATGCAATTATCTAGGTTTGATGCTCATCAAATTTCTTGGAATTTGAGTTGACCTTTTTCATGGTTCTCACGCTGGTTAATTGCATGTGCACAGGGAAAAACTTACAAGAACGGAGCTTTTCCTGGTTTCTGGTGCTGCTTGCTTGCCTCATCCCTCCGAGGTACCCTTCATACATAATATCTTGACTTTCTAATCTTTTTGATGAGAAATTTGACCGTCTATGCTTATTATATTTTACGTGACTTTGGTTTGAGTTCTTAAAGTAGATGGTTAATAAGCCTACTGATAACTACTTTCAGGCACTGACAAATCGAGAAGATGCTTATATTATTTCTCCCCAAAACTGGCTAGTTGTGGCTGATGGAGTTGGCCAGTGGTCTCTTGAAGGTATCCTTTCTACATTGAATGCTAGTTTTAAAACAAACACCAACAGTCCAATTGAATTATGAAAATGCTATTTATCGTATATATTTTTATTTGCCTCGTAGTAATTTGTTAACATGCATTTACTATTTTGAAAACATGATATTTCCATTTGTTGGACTGAGTAAAGAGTATCTTTTCCAGTCGACCATTATCAAACCTCTGGTTTTTTGTCTTTTTTCGGTTGTAAACTATACTTATACACCTGAAAAATCATGTAGGGAGTAATACCAGAGTGTATATCAGGGAACTCATGGAAAAGTGTGAAGATATTGTGTCAAATTATGAGAACATTTCAACAATAAAACCTGCAGATGTTCTTATCAGAAGTGCTGCTGAAACACAATCTCCAGGGTCATCTTCAGTTTTGGTAGCTTATTTTGACGGACAGGTAAGTGATTATCGATTTTTGGGAAATAATGATAATGGCAATGCCAAATTGAGTGACATCGGAAAAGTATAAATAAAATCCTTTCACGCCACATTTTCAAAGAATGTGAATCATCTATAGTCATTTATTTGCAGGCCCTTCATGCAGCCAATGTTGGTAACACTGGATTTATCATTATAAGAGATGGTTCCGTCTTCAAAATATCAAATGCAATGTTGCACGAGCTCAGTTTTCCGATACATTTGGTTAAAGGCGACGACCACTCAGAAGTCATAGAGGTATGTAGTCTACCTCATAACATTTTCTTTAAACTGATTGAATACGATAGAGACTCAAAGTAAAGTGTGTTTCAGGAGTACAAAATCGATCTAAACAATGGCGACGTGATTGTATTTGGCACAAATGGCCTTTTTGACAATCTTTATGAGCATGAAATCGCATCAACTATATCAAAATCACTACAAGCTAGCTTGGAACCTCAGGTTGATTCTCGCCTTTATTTCTTCTGAAGTCTAAAAGACTTGGCAGCTTATGCTTAGTTTATGTATGGATATAACTTGCAGGAAATAGCAGGAATTTTGGCGACGGCGGCACAAGAGGTTGGAAGATCAAGATCAAATGGAAGTCCTTTTGCTGATGCAGCACAGGCTTTGGGGTATGTGAGTTATGCAGGAGGGAAGCTTGATGATGTAACTGTTATAGTGTCATTAGTTCAAACTACATAGATATTTCTAGTTTGTTTGTTTGTCTCAATATCTGTTGATATTTGTATATTTATAAGAGATGCAATTATTTCAAAAGATTTTTTTTACCTATTTAGGGGTTATTGTTGTATTCCATCGAATGATTACTTAACATTTTGCAATTTTGGTTCTGCCTCACCCGCATAACAAGAGCTGTGAGGCGAGTGAGCAATTGTTTCTTGACATTTTACTATTATGCCTTTATTTTTTGTTACACACATCATTGTTTTTGATGTGTTTGAATCTTATATTACAATAAGTAGCATCCATCGCGAGACAAATGGTATAAGTTTACAAGTGAAGATGTAAGCATTCTTGACTCAACACAGATGTAACGTTGATTTGGAAAAGCCTGACCTAAGCTAAGAAGACCGAAATGGAGAATAATGGAGAAGGTCGTGTGGGTCAAACTTGAATCAATGTAAATGACAAAGTCCTTGATTTATAACTTCTGATTGAAACAATAATGATATTCATATTAGATGGTGGAGAAAAAATTCATTGTGGATTAATTGACAAAATAATTATCTTATTTACAAAATACAAATATCTTATTTGTCATAAAAACTTGTCTTTTATCAAGAGGGAGAGTAACGGTGATTTATTTTAAATTGTGGTTGTCTAAAATGAGGATGGTTATTTATTTTAAATTGTGGTTGTGGTTATAAAAGTGACGGAGCGCTAGTGCTTAAGAGTTCGGAGACAGAATAAAGTTAGATTATAGACTAACGATTCTCTTACCACGCATATTAAAGAAAAGAATCATTTGAGACTTTAGAGCTAAAAGACGGTACAGTTGTTTGATTTCTCTTATCACGCATATTAAAGAAAAGAATCATTTGAGACTTTAGAGCTAAAAGATGGTAGAGTTGTTTGATTTGGTGATAATAAGACTTGTAAAATTTATGATATTGGGACGATTCGACTCAAGATGTAAATTTGCACACATACTCTCATGTTTTCTTCAGCTCTTTTTATTCTTCTTTTAGATGAGATCACATTTCTTATCTTTGACTTTTCTAGCTCTTGGCACATCATCTCTCTCTTTCGTTGCTTTTCTTCTCGTCTCTCATCTCTTTCTTTAAGCATTCAGATCTTCAATATATAGAGCTTGAGAATAGATTCGTGGAGGGTATAATAGAAAAAAAATTTCAACTGTAATTTTCCAATGTTTACTTGAAGGAATGGTCACATCATAATACAAAAAGGTTGTCCTTGCGCCACCTTATCTAGGTAGAGGTCACATACTACTTTGTACTTTTATAATCAACATATTATCCAACCATTCTTGATCTTCTGTCTTCTAATTCATCAGAGGCTTCAAATGTATAATTGATGAAGCATGTTGTAGAGACATCAACTTGTAACTTTAGAGTCTATGTCTTTAGAGTCTCAGATCTTCGTTCAGCAGAACCTTGTCTTAAGAGTCTTCAGCACTTGGTCTTTAGAAGTGATGTCTTCAGAAACTTTAGAACTCGTTCAATTGAACCTTGTCTTCATAATCTTCAGAACTTGTTCAACACATACATGTCTTTAAAGTCTTAAGAACTTCGCTCAACAGAACTGTGTCTTCAAAATCTTCAGAACTTTGTTTCAATAGAAGTGATGTCTTTAGAAACTTCAGAACTCGTTCAACAAAACATTGTCTTCAGAATCTTCTGAACTTCTTCAGCACATACTTGTCTTCAGAACTTGTAGTGATAGAAGCGCATCTCTTAGAAAGCCTTTAAGGCTTTACTCACAAAGTAATGATCAGAAACTTTAGTAGCAACGTTCTTCGAACCGTTGCATCAGGAGCATTCTTGAAACTTGACTTTAAAAAGGAACACCATATATTTTCTTTCAGAGTGTTTAGATTAGAGTCTGATGGCGTCTCACACCTTTCTATCACAGTTAGATCCAGTTTAGAAAAAGCTACACACTAAACAGAAACCATAGAGTACCGAATTGTTCTCTAAGATAACATGTGCAGTTATCATCAAAACTTAAGGCTAGATGCATAACCAATCTTGTTCTTACAATCTCCCCCTTTTTGAAGATGACAAAAAATATATTTTAATAGAGCGATTCGTACAGGGTAATAACCAAAAACCACAGAATCAGAGTGAAGCTAACCAGCTCCCCCCTGAATCTGTTATTCTTAAAATTCATTTATGCTTGCTCAGAGTCTCCCCCTGATCTCAACACTCACAAAATAATTTTGAATTACATATCATAAGAGTAGAGAAGGAATACTTCTCAGTGGCGTCTTATCAGAGTCTGACTAGAACTGCCTGATATTCATCTCAGAACCTGGCTTGCTATCAGAACATGATTGACAAAATCAGAACCTGATTAGTAACTGTTTTGATGCCTTGCATCATGTACCAGAGCTAGGTTCTTTCAATGTCATGGACAAATCACCAAAAGGTGCATAAATGAACATGTCATAAAAAGGTTCAAAACTTGAACAATTCCTGAATGACCATGTCTTGATTGGATATCCATAAGGTCTACGACCTTTGAAGTACTAGAGTCTAGCTACCATGCTTTTAGAAAGTTCACAACTTCTGACAAGCCTGAGGTATCAGAGCACTCATAAACTTCTTTCAACTTGTCCTTTGCTTCTGATTAATGAGTGGTCAAAACCAATTCTTCATTGAATATTGTATTACATCAGAGCAAGTTTGTTTAGAGCATTCTTCTTGTTCATAACTTCTGATAGCCTGTTTTAAAAGATAGTGAACTTTTACAAAGTTCCCGATCAAATATTAAACACACATTGGAACTAAAATCATATTGAAATATGTATTTGGGATCAAGATTCTGAGAATAGGTACATCAAAATCATTTCACTTTCTTCCCCTTTGCCAAAAATTGAAAAGGAAAAAAATTGACAATAAAAAATATGGCGAGATCATTAACAGAAATACTGAAGCGGGATAAAATACCAACAAAATAAAGAAAAGAACCGAAAAATTCATTCTTATTATGGAAGGAGTACAAACAAGATAGGTAAAGGAGTAGCAAGGAAAAAGGCAATACAACCAAAACTGTTCAACCAGATACAACAAAACCATAAGAACCAAAACATCATAAAAATCCAAACATCTAAGGACACATTATAAACATAAAAGCCACACGACCCAAAAGCGTCCAAACACCACACATCAATCCAGCAAACATGACTATCAATCCAGCAGACTTGTAACCACCTCACACCTTTCTTCAGCAACCGCAACATCCGGTCCAAGCCTCTTAGTCAAACCAATGATTTCAACTTTATATAAAATTTCAGAAAGAACCTTTCCATAAGGTATGAAGGACTTATGCTGACTTCTGGAGATACTCACAGATTTCTTCAGATGGTTAAAAATGGTTTGAGGCAGATTGACTCGGATATTTTTCATCATAAAGTAGATGAAAAGTCTGTCCCTATGGGACAAAACATTTTTGTCTATTCCCCGAGGTCGAAAGTTTGTCAAAAGAAGGTTGAGCCAAGATTTAGTAGTGGGAGGAAGCCTCTCTGGATTATTGGGTTCATATATGAGAAATGAGGTATTGTGAATGTCAATGAGCTTTTTAACAAAGGTTTAGTTTAGACGAAACTCGTCCATAGTAACATCCCTTTGAACACAACGGATAGCTTCAACAATGAATGTAAGAGTAATGATGAAAGGAACTTCATAAACACTGGAGTTGATGGATTTACCATCTTCACTCACTAAAGCATACTTCCAAAAAGCTTTCACCATGTTGGGATAAGTGGGTCCATGCAGCAATGCATAGTATTTATATCAGTCCTGTATTTGCATGCTTAGAATAATGTCGCGATCTGTTCCCTTAAGTTGGAGAAGATTTTGTCATTTTTCGATAATGACTTCAAGTACATCTTCATTTCCACAGAAGGTTTTGACCGACATGGTTGGTTGAAAGAGAAGGAGAAAAAAATAGGGCAGTTTTTTGTGAAGATGGAAGAGTAAGGGGTGACTGTTTGAAGATGAAAGAATGGATATAAATAGAGAGAATGATGAAACGAATCAAAGCAATAAAGATAAAACAATAAGACATACAATTCCAAGACACGCAAAGAAATTAATGGTTAACCAAGAAAATAGACTAACATCATTTCCAAAGAAAATATTGCATAGGAAACCTAAACACAAAAAAATAGGAAAGGAATACCAAACATGTATAAGGTATTAGGTAACTGACGAAAGTCTTGGAAATAGGTAACACTAAAAAGAAATCAATTATGACAAGAAATAAAGAGTGAAAATTTATTACTTGATCTTAAGATAAAATTGTCACCTAACACGTTGTATCAAGTGCGAGGAGTGATTTGAACAGTCAATAGCATTACATCGAATCACAATCCTTACACTATCCTGACAACGTGTAAATGAAGTAAACTCTTCAGTTTCCAACTATAACACCCCAAATTCTTGAAATATTTATTTAATTTATTTAAATATGAATATCGTATTTTTGGTGATTTTCGGTGGTTGGTGTGAATATCGGGAATTATAGAGTTTTGAGTTATTTATTTAAATAATAGTATATAATATGAATATATTTGGTTATTAATTTAAATAAATATAAGTTAATTTAAGAGCAAAGTGGACATTTGAGGAGGAGTTAGTGAGGGTGAAATTGGAAAGCCTATTTTAAAGCTCCAAAGTTAGGTTTAACAAAAAGGAATTTTGAGGGAATTAGGATTCATTCTTGTTAGACCGTGAAAAGGGAAGAAGTAGAGGCCAAAGCTCTGAGAAAGAGGATTGAGGCAAAAGCTTCGCGAGGTTTCCAAGAATCAAGGAGAAAGGCTTAGAGTCAGCAATTAAGGTATGAGAAGTGTTGCCTTCATTGTTTTCAATATACGATTCAATGTATTTAAAGTCGATTTAAGGATTTAGGAGGTTTTTGAGTTTGGGGAAATTAGGTCTTCGTGGCCAAATCTGTTTTTGAGGTTGTTTAAGTATGGGGAGTATTGTCTTTATTATTTTCAATATATGATTCAATGTATTTAAAGCCGATTTAAGGATTTAGGAGGTTTCTGAGTTTGAGGAAATTAGACCTTTTTGGCCAAATCTGTTTTTAAGGTTATTTAAGTATGAGGAGTATTGACTTTATTGTTTTCAATATATGATTCAATGTATTTAAAGTCGATTTAAGGATTTATGAGGTTTTTGAGTATTGAATTGTTGTTTCCTTTCTGGTGATGAGTTCAATGAGTTTGAGGGATTTGAATTGATGTTCTGATAGGTTTGAGGCTGATTTGAGAGTAAGGGAAATTAGGCCTTCATGGCCAAATCTGTTGTTGAGGTTGTTTAAACGTATATGATAAGTGATTGTGATAACTTTAATGGCTGTGGGGTATTTGTAAGAAATTATAGGAATTGGAGGCGTAAATAGGATACGCGATTGGCCTAATAAGTCGTAGATTTTATGCCTTTATCGCCATAATACCTTAGGAATGATTTGGGGATGTTTTTAGGGCGTTGGGGAAGGAAATCGTATGGACCTTTGGACTGATTTTGCTAATGTTGCATAGCAGCGATTTGCTGTAATCGCGAGTTTGCACGACGAACATTCGCCCCAAACTCGCACGGCAAGCTGTCCAGCGAACGTAGCAGTGTTTCACGTATTGTGTTCTTGTGCAGTGTTGCCTTGATGCTTTGATCTATGATTTTCTGGATGAATTACCTTGAGTATGACTACGATTCATATGTGATTAATACATGATTGTATAATGATTCCTATGAGTAATGATGATGAGTTATGATGTTGATTCCATGAATTTTTGATGATTATATGATGACATAATTATTATGATGATTTTGATGAATGATGAAACACCTAATGAGTTTATTATGAGGATGATATTGACATGTGCATCATGCATTCATATGCACTCCAGACTTCGGTCTAGTGTTTGATTCTTGTGGCTTCAGTCCCATTGTGCGGATGTGAAGTATTTTGTTGTGCTCCAGTTCTTGTGTAGAATCGATCCTATTGATGGGGATCTATGGAGGGTTGATGGCCCAATGTCCATTGAAATTTGATGAATTGGTACCACTTGCATGAGTCTTGTTGCATTTGCATTTATGTGACAATTTGGTGTAATTTATGATATTATGGCTTTTTGATGTTTCCTTGATGAATATGATGATGTTGAATACGAAAATGATGTTATTTTATATATTGATTCCTGTATAGATTATTATGAATCGTTTTACTCACCCTGCCTGTTTGAATGTTGCTTCCACGTGGGTAATGTGTAGATGACCAGGTTTAGCTGTGGATGTCGTCGAGGACTTTTTGGAGTTTTCGACTTTTGGTTGACTTAGAGGGTCTTGCTCTGATAATGTAACACCGGGTTGGGGTCTTTGATTTAAACCATGTTTTATTGATTATTGTTATTTTGATTATGTTGCTGCGCAAGGAAAACTTTGGATTTTGCCTTTTTGAGTTTCGCTGCCTTTTGAGCAATTTTTGAGTAATTTTGGAAAAACCCGTTGTTTACGGAGCATTGACTTTTATTTGAGTTATTGAGAAATGTACACCCTTTGAGGTGATTTTTATTGTGTTTAATATTTTACTCTGATAAATGTGATTGATTTGCCATTATATTTGTGGGGTAGAAAAAGGTGTTACACCAACGGACAAAAAACAATCTAAATGGAGAGCATTCTGACCTTGGATACTTCAGACACATGAGAACTTCACTTGTCAGAAGCCTCACATCTCAGAAGCAAGACACTACGAATTAACCAATAGAAACTAATTTCTCTATTCTAGAGGACATATATTCTGAGATATTCCTTTTCATTCTTGACATAGAACTGAGTTCACATGTTTTGGAATGAAAACTGAAGGTGTGAGAAAACACAAGAAAGGGGGGTTTGAATTGGAATTTAAAAAATGAAAGCTTTTTGTGAAACTCAAACAAAGATCACAAAGATACTAACAAGAGAGAAAGAAACATGATATATCCAATCTGTCACTAATGATGAAGGAGTTATGACCAACATTTAAGGAGCTATGACCAATAATGAAGAGAAGATCCAAGCATTCTTTTTCTAACATTTTGAGAAACAATTTAAATACAACAAAAATGGCCAGATCTGTAATCTGTGGGCTTTACCTGATATATCCAAAGACATCATTAAAAATAACATGTATAAGGATCTCAATGAACCCTTCACACATGAGGTGTACCAAGCCATTAAAAAACTTAAACTTATGGATGCCCCAGGACCGGATGGTATGCGAGCTTTATTCTACCAAAGTTTTTGGGATACTATAGGGGAGACATTATTGCCTCTATCCTTAAAATTCTTAACCATAACGGTAACCCTAATAACTTGAATCACACTCATATATGCCTCATTCCCAAAAATAAGAACCCTTTTACACCTTCTAAGTATAGACATATATCCCTTTGTAATGCTTTCTTGAAAATTATTACAAAAATTATAGCTAATAGAATCAAAGCAGTACTTCCCCACATCATAAGTGAGAACTAAAGTGCCTTTGTTCAGAAAAGATTAATCAATGACAACACTATGATTTCCTATGAGATGTTCAACTACCTCAATAAACCTTCTAAAAGAAAAACCAATTTTGTGGGGATAAAGATGGATATAGCTAAGGCTTATGAGAGATTTGAATGAGGTTTTATTAAGAATACTCTTCTTAACATGAGTTCCCCTATCAAGCTCATTTCTACTATTATGAAGTGTATCACTTCTATGACCTTTTTTATTCTCATAAATAGGATTCCTATAAATAGCTTCACTCCTTCAAGGGGGATCAGACAGGGAGACCCCCCCCCTATCTACTTCACTTTTATTTTTTGTGTTGATATTTTTTCAAATCTTATTAAGAATTCTCAAAGTAATAAATCTCTTACAAGTATATCTATTGCTAAAAATGCTCTTAATTATCGCTGCGCGAAAAATACCTAGAGAACTCGCACACGTAAGATGATAATAGAGTCGCCACCGCACTTTATTTATTCCAAAAGGAAAGAGAAAATATCGATAAAAACCTTTAAAATAAATAAATAAAACGGTCGTTGCAACCGAATTCAGTTTCAGGAGTTAATTATGTGAGGGGAATGTATTAGCACCCCTCACACCCGTTGTACTCAATGGGAATCGTTTAGTTAGACTTGCGAATAGAATGTTAGCTTATGTTTATTGTTTTATTCTAGTTATTGAAAAGTTTAAAAGGGAAAAGAAAAGGTCGCTAAAAAGGTTTTTATTAGGGTGTTTGACAATATTGCGAGTCTTGCTCCTACGTATCCTCAGGTGTGATGAAGAATTCAAAGCTACAAAGTACTGACAAGACAATGATATTTTTGGGTTTTTTATTATCATAATGCTTGACGAGAGGTTGAATCTCGCTCCTACGTATCTCCATGTGCGATGAAGAACTCAAAGCTACGTAGTTCTTGATAGCAAATGAGTATTGGTTGATTAATTTTAATGAACTAATGTTTATGTTGCATTCTAGCGGTTAAACATTGCTTGTATGTTTGAAATTTGAGGCTTAAGTGTTTGTTTGTGTCAAGATAGAATGGATAAAATATTGTCCGTTTGTGACAAGATATTTTGCTCGCGTGGGGGCGAGAAAAGATAAGTTTGATGTGTTAAATTGTTTTTAGGAGGATGACGAATGCTCAGTAAGACTAAGATGTGTGCCTCAAGGCCGATTATTCGAGGTTTCAAGGTGTGTGTATCCCAATTTACCTTTTTCACCCTAAGTGTTTACGAATTTTTTTTGCAAAAGATGAACGTTCGGTATGACCAAGGAATGTGTCTCACAGCTGATTAGACTAAACTGGTTACAATAAACATGTAACCATTTACACAATTGTTACAAAAATAAATCCAATATAATGGTAACCGATTACAGTAATTGATTACGCCCACGATGAGTTTTCTATTTTTCAATCTAAAAATAAATTTCGCTCAACTGTAACCGATTATGACATTTGAATTATCAATTTTCAGTTAAATGATACTAAGAGTCTGTTTGGTAAGACATAGAAAAGAGCTTTTAGCTTTTTAGCTCACATTAATGAAAAAAATCTATTTGGTAACTGTCTTTTAGCTTTTAGCTTGTAGCTTTTTTTTTCAAAAGCTATTTGAACTACCTTTTGAGCTTATAGCTTTTAACTTATGACTTTTTATTTCATTTGTACCCTCACTATTTTATCAAAAACTCATTTTTACCCTTTATATTATTATGATTTAAATTAAAATAATTGTGTTTTAGTTTAGGGAAAAAAAGGTTAGTCATTGTTTTTACCAAACAAATTCACCATGTAATTCATCTTCGATTTTGTTATTAATGGAATATTTTGATTCAATCCATTGAGTTATTTTTTTATTACTTTTAAATTATTATTTTAATTATTTATTATGTGAGTTTTTATTATTAATGTATTATATTTATATATATGACAATGAATGATTGAATATATTTATTTATTTATTAGTAGGCATATTGTTGTAAATGTGCCTTAAAACCTTTGTTGATCAAGAGAAATAAAACATATTTTGGAGATTGTATTTACCGTAAAAATAGGACGAAAAGTCTAGTAAAAAAAATGGTCGGTGAATAGTGTCATCCGTACGGTGAATAGTGATATCCTTACCGATGAATGTGACGTCCGTACGATGAATGGTGTTGTCCGTACGGTGAATAGTATTTTCGAGTTTTCTGGCTTTTTTCGATTCGGTCCATGGATCCATGTAATTTTGGGCTTTGTTTGTTGGGTATTTGCTATTATAAATATGTATTTCTTATATGCTTGGTGTGTGACAATCTTAGAGTTTTCACTAACAAGTGAGGCCAAGGGTTTAAAGGTATATCAAAGGGTTTCGGCTATGCACAAAGAAAACCTTGGATTACACCTTGGGTTTGAGTGATTCATATATTGAGAGTTGGAGAGGTAAGGTAACACTTGGGTAGAAAATAGGGTTGCTCTTGAGCGCCTTCAGGGTTGTTCTTGGAAATCTGAAGGCGAAGGCTATTTTCTTGTAACTCACCATTAATCTCTTGTAACAACTTTCTGAGTATAGTGAATTGAAGAGCTGCTCTTTTCCCTAGAGTAGATCATTTGATTGAACTGGGTAAACAAACTTTCAGTTTTTTCTTGCCTTATTCTGTTATATTATCTGCGTATGGACTATTATTGCTAAAAATCATTTATTTTGGTTGCTATTGTTCTTTGTCACACAAATTGATATTGAATTTTGTCGTAATTCAAAACAAGATTCACAACAAGTGGTGCGGTGAGCGTGGAGCAAAGAGATATTGTTGACAAGTGAGCACCATGGTTAGTAGATGGCAGATCTAGAAATTTTTCGATAACAACGATTTTGAGTTATGGAAAATTAGGATGCAAGAAATTTTAATTCAAGAGAAGTCTATCGATGCTTTGAAGAGTGAAGCATCGATGCCTGTAGGGATTACACAGATACAAAAGACCGAGATGGTGGATAAGGTCAGGAGTGCCATTATTTTGTGCCTCGGGGATAAAGTTCTAAGAGAAGTCGTTAGGGAGCAAACTGTGGTTGCTATATGGGCAAAACTTGAATCATTGTATATGACAAAGTCTTTGGCTCACAGGTTGTATCTGAAATAACAACTTTATTCATTTCGAATGGTGGAGAACAAATCCATAGTTGAGCAGCTCATAGAATTTCATAAGATTATTGATGATCTTGAGAATATTGAAGTGAAGATTGATGATGAGGACAAGGTTTTGCTCCTGTTGAGTTTATTATCCATATCCTTTGAGCACTTTAAGGATGCCCTTCTTTATGGTAAGTAAGGTATTATTACTTTGGATAAAGTCCAGACGGCGGTGAAATCCAAAGAATTTTCAAAGTTGAAAGATTTGAAGATTGAAGATAGTGGTGAAGGCTTAAATGTGTCAAGAGGAGGAGGTGAGCGTAAAGGGATGTCCAAATCAAAGAGGTCTGACAAGTCAAAGGTAAAATGTTTTAATTGTCAGAAAATTGATCACTTAAAAAGGGATTGTCCTGAAAGAAAGGTCAATGAAGATTCTGTTCAAGTTGTAGTCAGGGACGAATCCAAAAATTTTAATTAGTGGGGTCAAGGTTAATTTTTTTAATACAAAAATAAAAATCAAATAATATAAATATTCATAAAATAATATAAATACTTATGTATAAAATGATGATAATAACATATATCTAAAAAGTTAAATATTACAAAACAAAGCACAAATGTATATAAAAAAAATGAAGACAACATAATATTCAAAGATTATAATTGTTCTCTACGTGTCTTCATATTTTGAAAGTGTTGTAAGATTTTTTCATTTTCAACACTATAAATATATCACTCTCTATGTATGTTATCAAACAATCATTTAAAAATTCATCACCCATATGGTTGCGCAGTTGATTCTTCACAAAATTCATAGTTGAGAAACTTCTTTCAACGGTTAGCCACAGGAAAAAGTAATGCCAACTTCAAAAGTAAGTACACCATTGGATAAGCAATGTGTTTTTTAGTCTCCACCATCATTCTTGAAAGATCACTAATTCCCTGTAAATTAGAAAATTTCTCACTAGAACAAACATCCATGATGTAATTTTCAAGTTGATTGTCGAATCCCATAAGCTCTACCAAAGAAAATTCAGACGGATAAAATCGAGCCAGATTAATCAACTTTTCTTTGTCAAATGCAAAAAATGAATCTCGTGGACTTAAACTTGCTACATAAATAAGCAATTCACTATTCACCTCGGCAAATCTATTATTTAGTTCTTGAAGTTGTCTATCAATCACTTGATAAAAGACCTCGACTTGAAAGTGATGCAAGTTTGAAACTTTTTCAACTTTACGACTTGGTTTTCCATGTAACATGAAGACATCATCCATATTTATAATATCAAAATTATGCTTCTCACAAAACAATGACACTTCATCGAGTAGACTTGACCAACTATCTTCTCTCATATTTTGCAATCTTTCCTTTGATACTTTAACAAATGTCATAGTATTTACAATATCTTGATCTTTTCTTTGCAGTTCTTGAGATAAATAATTAGTAATTCCCAATATATTTCTCATCAAACGCAATTTAAAATTAAATTCAAAGGATTGTAAAGTATTTAATAATTGATGAGTTTCAACTTGTTGCTCTGCACTAAGGCTATCTTTTAAAACCATATCTAGCACATCACACACATAAGGAAACAAAGAAACCAACCTTAATAATGTACCATAATGTGGTCCCCATCTAGTATCTCCATCTCTTGTTAGCGTAGTTTCTTTATTCAAGCCACGACCAGTTAAAACTTCTCCACTCTCTAATATTTCCATTACTTTTAGAATTTGACTTTCTCTAAGAATATCTCTGCGCTTGCATGAAGCTCCAACAACATTAGATAAATTCTTAACTACAAGAAAAAACCAAGCAATGTCATAATGCTTTTTAGCAACCGCTACAAGTGCCAACTGAAGTTGGTGAGCAAAACAATGAACATAGAATGCACACTTATTTTCTTTCAATATCAAACTTTTGAGGCCATTAAACTCTCCTTGCATATTACTTGCCCCGTCATATCCTTGTCCATGAACTCTTGAAAAGCTTAAATTGTACTTTGCCAATAAGGACTCCAGTGCTAACTTTAAAGACATAGCACTTGTATTTGCAACATGGACAATACCAAGAAACCTCTCAATGACACATCCTTTCTTGTCTACATAACATAAAACAACAACCATTTACTCTTTAACTGAAACATCTCGAGATTAATCAATTAAAATAGAGAACAAATCATTGTTAAGATCATCAATAATAACTTTTGTGGTCTCAGAAGCAGCAGCTTTCACAATATCTTTTTGAATGCTAGGTGAGACTAATTTGAGATTCCCACGAGATTTTTTTCAATACTTTATCAATCTCTTCATTATGATTACAAAGAAAATATAGAATCTCAAGAAAATTACCTTTATTCTTTGAATCCACTAATTCATCATCACCGCGAAATGCTAATCCCAACTTTAATAAAATTTGAATACAATAAACTATTGCAGTTAAATGAATCTGATATTCCCTTTTGATCAAGTTAGATTGTTTGTTGATAGCAACTTCAATATGTTGTTTTTTATTCATTAGTGCATTACATTTTCTCCAAGCTTGGTTGTGAGCACTATTAGGACCTCCAACACGGACGTTGAGTCTATCTTTCTTTTTCCAATTTGAAAATACCTTAGTCACAAATGCATATCAACCTTTGCGTTCTCCTATCTCATGTCTCATAACTCATAAGGTAACAACATATACAAAAACAACATCTTTTGATACACTATACTCCAACCAACTACCAAATTCAAGAAACCAATCAGGATTGAACTTACGTAAAGACATACCAAATTGTCGTTGTGGAAAATTATGGTTCTTTGGTTGACAATGCCCTTTTTGTAAATAAGCTCTTTAGATTTCATCTCGATCATTTGGATGATAACATGACATTTGATTCCTTTCTCTAGGATCAACAGGAAGATTATCTAAATCAACATCTACAAATCTTTTTTTCAAAGATGACCCTACTTGTTGTGCAAACGCATTTTCTACTTCATTAACTTGTTGAGACTCCAATGTTTATTTTCTTTTAAAATATTTTTCCATTTCTAACACATAAAAATTTAACACTAATTAGTTACTTGATTCTAATACAACTACAACTCTACAAACATAAAATTAAAATTAAAAACATGATAAAAATTGATACAAAAATATGAAATCACAACATAATAATATAATACACACAAAAAAAAAGAATGAAGAGAGAAACTTACTTGAATATTGTCTTTTAACTTTACTATGATAAAACGATAAAAACAAGTAAGATTTAAAAGTAGGAGATTTATGAAAAAAATAAAGTCTAGAAGAAAGAAGACAAAAAATAGAGTACAAATGAAAACAATATGTTGCCGTATGTAAATTGATTTATAATTAAAAGTACCTATACAATTTACTTATGTATTTTTAATTTCCATTTTCTTTTTTTTTAAAAAGTAATAAAATAAATTAATAGTCAAATTTATGTTTTCTAGAATTCTAATCAAATGAGTGGTATGGGGACAACGATGTATTTAATGTGGGGTCAATATTCTAAAATTAGTCATTATTGGTTTTAAAAAGAAAAATAAACTGAGGTCACTTGCCCCCATTCCAATATATATATATAGATATGTGCCTGGCTGTAGTTGCATTGGGTGAGGAAAGTTATGAGGATGTCGAAGCACTAGTATTATCGAGTTTAGAAACTGAAGATAGTTGGGTCATTGACTCAGGTTGCTCTTATCACATGTGTCAAAGAATATAATACTTTGAAACTTTGAAGATGGTGCAAGGCAGAGTATTTCGCCTTGGTAATAATAAGGCATACAAGGTTCATGATATTGGTACAGTCAGATTTAAAATGTTTAATGATCATGAACTTCTTATTCACAATGTGAGGTATGTTCCAGAACTCAAGCAAAATTTGTTATCTATAATTATGTTTGATGATCTAGGCTATTGTACTAGAGTTGAACGTGGAGTATTGAAGATTTCGCGTGATGAATTAATTATTGCTAAATGGTCTAAAATATGTGGTATATATATTTTAGAAGTTTCAAATATTATTAGTCATTCATCATTTACTAGTGGAGGCTTTCATGACAAGGAAGAGCTATGAGATTTCTGTTTAAGGCGTTATGAATGCCTTGAGAAAGTCTCAGAGGAGTACAATGAATTTTGCAGAAATCAAGGGATAAAAATACACGTTACCGCTGAGTTGTTATTGAGTTTTTGGGGAAGAGCTGAGGTTAAAATAACTTACTTGGTTGGTAGAGAATTTTTTCAGAAGAAGAATAGTGAGAATCAAGGGAGAAACTTGAGAGCCTCTATAATGGAGAAAACTCAGTTTGAGGTGGAGTTTCCTACTATGGATGCTAGCAGTAGTAAGGGAACGGTTACAAAAATCTCTAATTATCATTTGACTCATGATAAGGCAAGGAGAGTTATTGTAGCATCTCAAAGGGACAGTTATGCTAGCCTTGCATATTATGTTTTCAATGTGGCTGAAGAACTGCAAAATAAAAGAAGAAAAACCTTTAGGGAGGCATTTGAAAACAAGTGGAGTTAAGGGTGATTGAAAAATCATACTTGTAGGCTTGTTAAATTACCTAGGCAGAAAAGATAATTGGGAACAAGTGGATGCAAGTTGCAAGATCAAGATTCAAGGGTTGCTTGAATTTGACCAAAGTTATTAATTAAGGTTTAAACTTGGTAGAGAACAACAATGTTATTGATTGTTAAATTAGTATCAACACGGTATAAAGTCAAGGTGGAGATTGTTGTAAATGTGCCTTAAAACCTTTGTTGATGAAGATAAAGAAAACATATTTTGGAGATTGCATTACCGCGAAAATCAGAAGTTTTAGAAATTCTGACGAAAAGTCAAGAAAAAAAACAGTCGGTGAATAGTGGCGTTCATACGGTGAATAGTGATATTTGTACGGATGAATAGTGACGTTCGTACGATGAATGATATTGTTCGTACGATGAATAGGATTTTTGAGTTTTTGACCTTTTTTCGATTCGGTCCATGGATCCATGTGATTTTGGGTTTTGTTTGTTAGGTATTTGCTATTATAAATATGTATCTCTTATATGCTTGGTGTGTGACAATCTTAGAGTTTTCACCAACAAGGGAGACCAAGAGTTTAAAGGTATAACATAAGGTTTCAGCTACACACAAAAAAAAACCTTGGATTACACCTTGAGTTTGAGTGATTCATATATTGAGAGTTGAAGAGGTAGGAAAACATTTGGGTAGAAAATAGGGTTGCTCTTGTTCTTAGGAACCTGAAGGCGAAAACTATTTTCATGTAATTCATCTGTAATATCTTGTAACAACTTTCTGAGTATAGTGAATTGAAGAGCGATTATTTCCTCTAGAGTAGATCGATTGATCAAACTGGATAAATAAACCTTCGATTTTTTCTTGCCTTATTTTATTATGTTATATGTGTACGAATTATTATTGCTGAAGACCATTTATTTTGGTTGCTATTGTTCTTTGCCTCACAAATTGATATTGAATTTTGTCGTAATTCACAATTAGATTCACAACACATATCATAGATTTTGAGAGAAAAAATAGAAGGAAATATGCACCTTATTGAAATATACAATCAAATTACAATATTATTATTTTAGATATTTAAATTTCATTACAAATTTTATATTTAATTGTTTAATATATTTTTGTGATATGTTTAATTTTATATTTATATTTAATTTTTTTTTAAAATTGTTAATAATGAAAAAAATTAATTTAATAAATAGAACAATAAATTTTTAATTAAAAATATTTTTTTATGTCATTTTGTATTTATTAGTTAGTACAACCATTCATTTACCAAACACTTAAATTAACTTATCAACTATATATCATCAGTTATAAACTAACAATCATCGGTTATAAATTATAAACTATTAGTCATACATCATAATGTATCAGCTATTAGTTTTAAGAGATTAAAAAAAAAGCGGTAGTATGGTTTTCCTTTGATGATTGGCGTAACATGCTGGTTGACAATACAATAATGTAAAGATTCATTAATTACTCCAAATCTGAACTTTAGTTGACTCAGCCAGAAAAGTAAGAATTACCATCAATGCCTTCCTTTTGCTTTTTGCTTTGGGAGCCACACCAAACCAACACAAGCTGTAAATGTTTTTTGAAGAATAATAGGATTGAATGATTTGTGCTTATGATTCCAAATCAAATTACACTTCCTGGGCCCAATCTCATTATGTTATCTATTATTCAAATATTTGAGCCATTTTTAAATCATTCAAATTTTGATAAAAGTTAATTTTAATATTTTTATGTTATAAAAAAAAAAATTGATGAGCTTGCTTTTGATGAGAACCACAACATGAGATGATGGATAAACATGAGGCGTGACATCTACATCGCTTTTATGGGACCCAACCAATGGCTACAATCATTCAAGATTTGTATGTAATCACATTCATTACTCATGCTCTCCATACATATATATTATCTTGTATGTAATGTATTCAATTTTTCAATTTTTTTTTTAAAATTAAGTTTCTTTAAGATGTACCCTTAGAATACTTTTGAATGGAAGTCCATGTAGGTAGTGTAAAAAGGAGTATTAGAGTTTTGCGGTTTTGATAGAGAATCTATGAAAACTGTCTAGTAACATAGATGCATGGGTATGTGGTTGTGGTGTAAATTTAGAAGAGTAAGACACCAACTAAGATGTTCATGCCCAACTCTACACGCAATACCAATTTATGACCCATCTTTTGTGTTCATGCCCTACTCTACACGCAATACCAATTTATGACCCATCATTTGTTCTAACTAGTCAAAATAATGCAACTATACATCAATAATAATATATTAATAGTCCCAATAATAGGAAAATATTGAATTGCAAGGTACTTAATGAAATACTTAATGAAGATGGAATTCTTTGCCTGTAGAATTTACGGAAGATGAAGTTCGGAGTACAATATGACACTATAAAAGCTCTAAAAATCTAGGTTTAGATAGAATTAATTTTGGGTTCATCAAAGAATTTTGGAAGATCATCTAAAACGATTTTGTAAGGGTTATGACTGAATTCCATAAGTATGGTCAAACGGTTAAAGGTGCTAACTACTTCTTCATGGTTCTCATCTCGGAAAAAAAAAGTAATCTAACAAGGATTTCAGAATATAGATCGATCTCTTTGATAGATTATATTTACAAGGTTATATCAAAAGTGTTGGCTACATATTGTGTTAGTTTTTTATTGGCAGAAATTTTGGTAAAACTTGGTGATATTACAAGATGTCCTACAGGATGTCTTGACATATGTTCTTAACATTCTGCAGGTGGTTATTTTTATTGTTGCAAGTACGATGTCCTGACATTTGTGTACAGAACATTCAGTGAGAATGTTATGGTTTGACTGTTGCGCTTTTGTGCAACCTTGTGCGCTGTTGTGATAAGAGATTTTGGTGGTACAAATCTGCGTGGAAATCTTCCTTATACAAAAGAGTTTCTGATGCATAATTCGTGAAGTAATTGTGAAATCTTTTGTTCTTTTTCCTGAAGAAAATCTTGAGAAGATTTGAAGTGTGATTTGATTTGATTTGATCAAATATGTTTTGGTTCTATTTCCTTGATGTTTTTATTATGAAAAGATTTAAAGAATTATCGGAATTGATTTTATCAAATTAGAGGTTGTTTTTGCTAAAGCCCAAGCCCATTCAAAGTGTTACTATATAAAGTCTTCACAATCCTATTTTGAAGATTAGAGAAGCTAGGGTTAAGTTAGTGCATTGCGTAAGGAATAAGTTTTTAGCTTCGTGTGTTATTGTTAATTGTGAGCCATTCATTCATCACCTTGATGTGTGAATTGGACTGAGTTTTTTGAGTTGTAAGTTGTCCACTCTAAACTTTTAAGCAAGAGTGCATTGTTCTTGATTGAAGCTTGTAAGCAAGATCAAATATTGTCTTTGAAGAGTGTCTTCTATGTTTTATTAGTTTGTTGTTATCACTGCTGTGATTGAGGGGGAGTGAGAGGTGTTTCATATCTAAGGTGTTTTAGATAGAAATTGCAAGGGTAGATATTAGGTGCAAAGATTGTAAACTAGAGAGAGTTTGTTGTGAATCTTCAAACTAATTCTATTTAGTGAATTTCCTTCCTGACTTAGTAGCCCCCAGACGTAGGTTAGTTTGCACCGAACTGGGTTGACAATTTCTTGTGTCTATTTACTATTGTTAACAACCTTTTATCTTGTTCATATATTGGTGATTGTTTAGATATTAGTGTCGTGACATCTTCTTCGACATTTCATATATGATACAAGAATTTCAATTGGTATCAGAGCTGACATCCTGCTCTGGTTCTGGGTGAGATCCAGGGACGATACTTTCCGGTACTATGGACAAAGAAGGAGTATTTATGAACAGACCACCTATTCTGGATGGGAATAATTATGATTATTGGAAACCTCGCATGGTTGCCTTCTTGAAATCATTGGACAATAAGGCTTGGAAAGCTGTTATAAAAGGATGGGAACACCCTGTGACTGTTGGGAAAGATGGAAAAGTTACATCTGACATGAAGCCTGAGGAAGAATGAACTAAGGAGGATGATGAATTGGCTCTTGGTAATTCTAAAGCCTTGAATGCCTTGTTCAATGGGATTGATAGAAATATATTCAGATCGGTGAACAATTGTGAAGTTGCTAAAGATGCTTGGGAGATACTCAAAACTACTCATGAAGGTACTTCTAAGGTAAAGATGTCAAGACTTCAATTGCTAACTATAAAATTTGAAAACCTAAGTATGAAAGATGATGAAAGCATACATGATTTTCATATGAATATTTTTGAAATAGCCAGTGCTTCAAGTGCCCTAGGTGAAAGGATGTCAGAAGAAAAGCTGGTAAGAAAGATTCTCAGGTCTCTTCCCAAGAGATTTGATATGAAAGTAACTGCCATAGAAGAAGCTCAAGACATTTGCAAGATGAGGGTTGATGAACTTATTGGATCTCTTTTAACCTTTGAAGTGGGGATAAGTGAAAAATATGATAAGAAAAAGAGCATAGCCTTTGTGTCAAATGCTGAAAATGGAGAGGATGAATCTGATGGGGATACTGATGAAAGCTTGTCCAATGCTATAGTGCTCCTTGGAAGAAAATTTAACAAGGTAATGAAGAGGATGGATATGAAGTCAAGACCAAATGTCAAGAACAACTGTTATGACATCAGTAGGTCAAATGATGCAGGTAGAAGAACCAGGTCTGAAGAAAATTCCACCCAAAGCAAAGGGATTCAGTGCCATGGATGTGAAGGATTTGGTCACATTAGAGTTGAGTGCCCTACCTATCTCAAGAAACAAAAGAAGAGCCTAGCTGTTTTTTGGACTGATGAGGATTTTGAAAGTGATCTTGAAGAAGAATCTGCTAAACATGTGACTGCTTTGACTGGGAGATACAACTCTGATGAAGACTCTAGTGATAATGAATTAACCTTTAAAGAACTTGCAGCTTCTTACAAAGAGATATGTCTTAGGAGTGAAGAAGTATGTCATCAAGGAGAAAAGTAGAAGAAACTTATAACCAAACTGAAGGCTGAAAAGAAAGAACATCTTAAAACTATCACTAAATTGAATGATAAAGTTGCTCAGCTGACTTCCCAACTTGATCAAATGTCCAAGTCTGTTAGAATGCTGAACAGTAGTACTAACACCCTTGATGAAATCCTTTAAGCTGGAAAAAGAGTAGGAGACATGATCGAGTTAGGGTTTGATAGAGAAAAAAACCATCTTCAGACTGTAATCCATCTTCACACCACAATCCTTCTGGGTCTAAGCATAATATGTCACATCAAATGTCTCAACATCATGGCAGAGGACAACCCAACCACCCAAGAAGAAGATTCCAAAGATGGAAATGTCATTACTGTGAACGCTTTGGTCACGTAAAGCCTTTGTGCTTCAGACTGTATGGATATCCTAAACCTATTCCTCAATCTAGACCTAATCACAACATTTCTTCTAGTAGGAAGCAATGGGTTCCTAAAGCTGTTGCTACAAGCTTGATAACTCATATGTCCCTCAAAGTCTTAAATAAGGAAGATTGGTATTTTGATAGTGGGTGCTCTAGACACATGACAGGAATTAAAAATCTCTTAGTAGACATCAAATCCCACTATACTAGTTATGTGACTTTTGGTGATGGATCCAAGGGTGAAATCAAGGGGGTTGGAAAATTGAACTGCTCAGGAGCTACTAACCTTGACAATGTGTTGTTGGTTAAAGGATTAACTGCTAACTTAATCAACATCAGTCAACTGTGTGATCAAGGACTTAATGTCAACTTCACTAAATTTGAATGCTTGGTTACAAATAAAAAAGTGAAGTTATCATGAAGGGAGTCAGATCTAAGGACAACTGCTACCTATGGGTTTCTCAGGACTCTAAATGTGCTCTAGACAAAGAAGATGAAGTGAAATTGTGGCACCAGAAACTTGGTCATTTACATATAAAAGGAATGAAGAAGATCATGTCTATGGAAGCTGTCAGAGGAATTCCTAACCTAAAGATTGAAGAAGGAAAAGTCGATGGTGAATGCCAAATTGGAAAGCAAACGAGGATGTCACACCAGAAGATTAAACATCTCACTACTTCAAAAGTGTTGGAACTTCTCCATATGGGCTTAATGGGACCTATGTAGGTGGAGAGCCTTGGTGGAAAGAAGTATTCCTATATGGTGGTGGATGATTCTTCCAGATACACTTGGGTGAATTTTATAAGAGAAAAATCTAAAGTGTTTGATGTGTTCCAAGATCTCTATCAAAAAATTCAAAGAGAAAAGGAGAAAAATGTTGTTAGAATCAGGAGCGATCATGGGAAGAAATTTGAAAATCAAAAATTTGCTGAATTCTGTTCATCTGAAGGGATTAGCCATGAATTATCTTCTCCCATTACTCCATAGCAAAATGGATTTATGGAAAGAAAGAATAGAACTATCCAAGAATCTGCTAGAGCTATGATTCATGCAAAGAAGTTGCATTACCACTTCTGGGCTGAAGCTATGAACACTGCCTGCTATATTCATAATATAGTGACCTTAAGAACAGGAACAATGACCACCTTATATGAAATATGGAAGGGAAGAAAACCTACTGTCAAATACTTCCATGTGTTTGGAAGAAAATGCTACATACTGGCAGATCGTGACCAAAGAAGAAAGATGGATCCAAAGAGTGATGAAGAAATATTCTTGGGTTATTCTACTAACAGCAGAGCCTATAGAGTATACAACTCCAGAACTAAAATTATGATGGAGTCCATCAATGTTGTTGTTGATGTTGTGCATAAGGAGACTGATGTCCTAGAAGATGTTGGAACATCCCTTGATACCTCAGAAGAGTCTGCCAATAAAGACATTGATCCCAATCTTGCCAATACAGAACCTGAACTAGTTAACAAAGGACCCTCTACCAGAATTCAGAAAGACCATCCCATGGATCTCATTATATGTGATCTAAATAAGGGGGTTACTACTAGATCCAGAGAAGTCATTTCAAGCTCTTGTTTTGTGTCTAAAATTGAGCCAAAATATATCAAAGAAGCCTTAAATGATGAATTATGGGTAAATGCCATGCAAGAAGAGCTACGACAAGCGAATTGAAGTATGGGATCTTGTCCCAAGGCCTAAAGGAACAAATGTAATTGGAAGAAAATGGGTTTACAAGAATAAGTTTGATGAAAAAGGAGTGGTCACCAAGAACAAAGCCATACTGGTTGCACAGGGATACACTCAGATTGAAGGGGTTGACTTTGATGAAACTTTTGCTTCTGTAGCGCGCCTTGAATCTATCAGATTGCTTCTGGGAGTTTCCTACATTCTGAAAATTAAGCTGCTTCAGATGGATGTTAAGAGTGCATTCTTAAATGGATACCTAAATGAGGAAGTCTTTGTGGAACAACCTAAGGGATTCATTGATCCAACTTTTCCCAATCATGTGTTTAAGTTGAAGAAAGCTCTGTATGAACTGAAGCAAACTCCTAGAGCTTGGTATGAAAGACTAATAGAATTCCTTGTTGATAATGGATACAGAAAAGATGGCATAGGTAAGACATTGTTTGTCAAGGAAGAAGGAGGAAAACACATGATTGCTCAAATATATGTGAATGATATTGTGTTTGGTGGGATGTCTGACGAGATGATTCAACATTTTGTCCAACAAATGCAGTCAAAATTTGAAATGAGCCTTGTTGGTGAATTAACTTATTTTCTTGGGTTACTAGTCAAATAAATGGAAGAGTCTATATTCTTATCTCAGAGTAAATATGCCAGGAATATAGTTAAGAAGTTTGGGATGGAAAATGCCAGCCACAAGAAAACACCAGCACCTACCCATCTTAAGTTGTCTAAAGATGAAAAAGGTGTTAATATGGATCAAGGTCTTTATAGAAGTATGATAGGAAGCTTGCTATATCTTACAGCAAGCAGGCCTGACATTGCCTTTGTTGTGGGTGTTTGTGCTAGATATCAAGCTGAGCCGAAAGTGAGTCATATCAATCAAGTCAGGAGGATTTTGAAATATATTAAAGGAACAAGTGAGTATGGAATGTTATACACTCATGGATCTGGTTGTGTGTTGTCTGGATATTGTGATGTTGATTGGGATGGAAGTGCTGATGATAGGAAAAGCACATCAGGAGGTTGCTTATTTTTGGGGAACAATCTCATATCATGGTTCAGCAAGAAGCAAAATTGTGTCTCTCTATCTACTGCAGAAGCTGAGTATATAGCTGTTGGGAGTAGTTGTTCTCAACTAGTTTGGATGAAACAAATGTTAACTGAATATAATGTCACACAAGATGTCATGGCATTATATTGTGACAACTTAAGTGCTATAAACATATCCAAAAACCCTATTCAACACAGCAGAACCAAGCATATTGATATCCGTCATCATTTTATAATGGAGCTTGTTGAAGAAAATATCATTACTTTAGAGCATGTTACTACAGAAAAATAGCTGGCTGATATCTTCACTGAGGCATTGGATGCTAGTCAATTTGAAATTTTAAGAGGGAAATTAGGGATTTGCATTTATGTGAATTTGTAGCAATTATTGCATAGTGGGAATATCATTCAAGAGGGGTGGTATTTTCCAATAATAAAGATGTCTCAACATCACTCATTATTTCAAAACACTTTTAAAGTCACTACCATACGCTACCCTAATCACACTTTTCACTCAAACTACCTATTCACCTCTTATACCTTCAAAGTTTCTCTGCTTGAAACCCATTCTCCCACTCACAAAAATCTCAAGATGTCTCCAAAACATGTTTCAACTTTGTCCAAATCCTCTAGGCCTGATTCTAAGACAAAGGCCCAACCTATGAGCATCTCGTTTGAGGACATGCTTGATGTATCCCCTCTTGCCATGGTTCCATGCCACGATGCTGAAGTGATAAAATCCATACCCACACATGCAAGCGGCTCCAAATAGGCCCTTATAGGTAAATCTTCTTATACTTCTTTTGATTCTACAACTGAAAATAGGAACAAAGAGGGTAGTGCTTATGTCGATAGAGCCATTATGAAGTTAGTTACTAAGGTTTTGTATGGTGGCCATAATGTCCCTAGGATTTCTACCCCTCTGTCTCGTATGGATGCTACTCCCACTACTGCTGCTAGCCAAGGTGAAGAAAAAGATGTTGATGACTCTCATTCTGAGAAGAACCCTAACACAGATAATATACATAAGTTAGCTAACTCTGTGCTCAAAGAAGGAAGAGTAGAAGGTGATGCTAATGAGGATGCTGATACCTATGGTATGGAAAACAAAACTAATAGTTCAGATCAAAGTAAGAAGAAGGTAAATGTTTTTGATGATGTGGTGGACCTTGATAGTGTTTCATCTGATGATGAATTAATAAAGAATGTGGCTCTTGGAATTGTAAGAAGGCTGAAGACTAAAAAAGAAAAATCTATGATTGATCAATCTCTCTCTAAGAGTAATAAGAAGAAAACTGTTGTTGGTCCTCCTAAAGCTTGGAGCAAAGTCACTCCTGTCTCTAAGAAAATAAAGGCCAGGTCAGAAACAGATTCTGATGAAGATGTTGAGGATGATGTCCAGGACATCACTCATGTAAAAAGATCTACTACAAAGAAAATAATAGATACTGTTCATGCTGCTCCTTTGGACAATGTGTCTTTCCACTCCATTGACAATATGAAAAAGTGGAAATTTTTGTACCAAAGAAGAATTGCTTTGGAGAGAGAATTAGGCAAGGATGCTCTTGAAATCAAGGAAGTCATGAAACAAATCTTTGATGCTAGGCTGATAAAAACTGTGGTTGGGTTCTCAAAATGCTATGATATGCTAGTTAAGGAATTCATTGTGAATATTCCTGAAGACAGTACTGAAAAAAAGAGCAAGGAATTCATGAAGGTGTTTGTGAGAGGAATATGTGTGGATTTTTCTACTGATGTGATTAACAGGTTTTTAGGTAGGGATGAGGAAGAGGCTGGTGAACTGGAGGTAACTGACAATCATGTTTGCAAGGTGATAACTGCTAATCAAGTTAATGCATGGCCCTTAAAAGGTAAATTATTTGCTGGCCAACTAAGTAGGAAGTATGCCATCCTGCATAGGATTGGTGCTGCCAACTGGGTACCTACAAATCACACTTTAACCATTGTTATTGGTCTAGGAAGATTTATTTTTGCTGTTGGGACCGAGGTTAAGTTTGACTATGGAAGTTACATCTTTGATCAAGTTGTGAAACATGCCACCATTAATGTTGTTAAGCTACCCATAGCTTTCCCCTCTCTGATTTGTAGGATTATTTTAAGCCAATATCATGGGATTCTCTTAAGTAATGATGTGGCCTACAAAAGGGACTCTGTACTGTCACTTCACTATAGGCTGTTTGCAGGAAGACATGTTCCAAACATTGTCTTAACATCTTCTGACAAGACATCCACTATAAATACTGGGGTTATATCAGAATTAAAGAAGACCTGCAGGTAATTAGGAGAAGTGATTAGTGTGGCTATTGTAAGAAAAATAAAGTTTGAAGCTCTGGTAAGAGGTCTGGAACAGAATGAAGAAAATGATATGGAGGCTGCTGATGTTCAGGAAGACGAAGATAATGAGGTTTCTATCTCAGGTGAGAAGATCGACGATCATGTTTTTAGGTCTACAACTGCTGATGAAGATGAGAGTTCTGGGTCTGAGAAAGAGAATTGATGATGCTTGGCTATGTTGTTCTTTGGTTTTTTTGGATTGTTCTGTTTGTTGTTTCAGAATTTGTTCTTCTTGCACTTAATGTGCATTTGACTTGTACTATTTGGGTTCTCAATGTACCCCTAACTCTATTTGGTTATGTTTACTTATTCTATGTTATTATGTTTCCCTTATCATGTTTTCCTTATTTATGGCTAAAAAGGGGGAGAAGAAATTGCTACTGAGAATTGAGGTGGTTGGTTCTATTTGCTGTTGGTTATGTTGTTGAGGGGAAGTTTTTTTTTGTTTACACTTTGGTTTGAGGGGGAGGGAGCAATATTTATCTATGTTTTTGCTGCTGCGCTCTCTGATATGTTCTAGGAGATCTTGTGATCTACTGAATGTTTTAGCCAAAATTTGCCAAAGGGGAGTTTGTTAGTTCTTGATTGACAGGAATTTTGGTAAAACTTGGTGATATCACAAGATGTCCTACAGGGTCTTGACATATGTTCTTAATATTCTGCAGGTTGTTATTTTTATTGTTGCAGGGTTTAGTTCATGATGTCAAGTATAATGTCCTGATATTTGTGTATAGAAAATTCAGTGAGAATGTTATGGTTTGACTGTTGCACTTTTGTGCAACCTTGTGCGATGTTATGATAAGAGATTTTGGTGGTACAAATCTGTGTGGAAATCTTACTTATACAAAAGAGTTTCTGATGCATAATTCGTAGAGTAATTGTGAAATCTTTTTTTCTTTTTTCTGAAGAAAATCTTGAGAAGATTTGAAGTGTGATTTGATCAAATTTGTTTTGGTTCTATTTCCTTGATGTTTATTATGAAAAGATTTGAAGAATTATCTGAGTTGATTTTATCAAACCAGAGGTTATTTTTGCTAAAGCCCAAGCCCATTCAAAGTTTTACTATATAAAGTCTTCACAATCCTATTTTGAAGATTAGAAAAGCTAGGGTTAAGTTAGTGCATTGCGTAAGGAATAAGTTTTTAGCTTCGTGTGTTATTGTTAATTGTGAGTCATTCACTCATCACCTTGATGTGTGAATTGGACTGAGTTTTTTGAGTTGTAAGTTGTCCACTCTAAGCTTTTAAGCAATAATGCATTGTTCTTGATTGAAGCTTGTAAGCAAGATCAAGTATTGTCTTTGAAGAGTGTCTCCTATGTTTTATTAATATGTTGTTATCACTACTGTGATTGAGGGGGAATGAGAGGTGTCTCATATCTAAGGTGTTTTAGATAGAAATTGCAAGGGTAGAGATTAGGTGCGAAGATTGTAAACTAGAGAGAGTTTGCTGTGAATCTTCAAACTAATTCTATTTAGTGAATTTCCTTCCTGGCTTGGTATCCCCCAAACGTAGGTGTGTTTGCATTGAACTGGGTTAACAATTGCTTGTGTCTATTTACTACTGTTAACAACCTTTTTATCTTATTGATATATTGGTGATTGTTCAGATATTAGTGTCGTGACATCTACTTCGACATCTCATATCTGATACCAGAGTTTCATATTGAAAAAGGTGATTGACAACATTATTGCAGAGACTCAATTTACGTTTATATCATAAAGGAAAATGCTATATGGGATTTTGGTGGCTAATGAAATTCTAGATAAGGCTAGGCGGAAAAAAAAAGTTGTTCTTTTTAAAATGGATTTCGAGAAAGCATACAATTCGGTAAATTGAAATTTTTTATGATGGAAAAAATGGGATTCCACGATAAATGGTAGAATTGGATTTCAGGATGTCTAAGATCTTCTTCGGTCTCGGTGCTTGTTAACAGAAGCCCTACTAAGGAATTTGTGATGGACTAAGGTTTAAGACAATGAAACTCTCTATCCCTGTTCAGTTTCCTAATCGTCTCAGAAGGATTTAACGTCTTGATGAATAAAGGATTGCCTTTGGAGAAATTGGTGGGATACAAGTTTGAGAGAGGAGATCGTCGTTTCTCTCATTCACAGTATGCAGACGACACTATGATCATTTATGAAAAAGGTTTATCTAACATTTGAGCTATAAAGTCAATTATGCACCTTTTTGAAGTGGTGTCTGGCTTGAAAGTAAGTTTTATTAAAAGCTCGATTGTTGGGATTAACGTTTCTCGTAATTGGATTGTTGAGGCTGCAAAGATTCTGAAATGTAAAGTTGGAGCTCTGCCAGCAATCTATCTCGATCTTCTTATTGGGGTTGACTCGGCAAAATTGAAACATGGAATCAAGTATTAAAGACGATAAAATCGAGGCTGAAGAGTTGGAAAAACAATCTCTTATCCATAGGTGGGAGGGTTATAATCCAGAAATCGGTTCTAAATGCGATCCCGATCTACTTCGTCTCTTTCTTCAAGGCTCCATCAGGTTTTATTTCTAAACTTGAATCTTTATTTAAATAGTTTTTATAGGAGGATCTAAGGATACTAGGAAAATCGGTTGGATTAAATGAGAGAAGGTTTGTAGGCCTATCGAAGAATGAGAGATTGGGGATTAGAAATCTAAGATTGTTTAACATTTCTCTGTTAGGCAAGTGGGAATGGAAAGTTAGAACGGAGAGAAGGGGAATATGGTGTGAAGATTTAGAAAATAAATACGATGTAAATAATGGGCCGTTAAACATGGGAGAGGATGGAGGTTCAAATTGGTGGAAGAATATAAATGATTTGGATATAGCTAGGCTTGTTTCTTCAAATGAGTACTCGGTTAAGGAAGTTTACAAAACTCTTTCGTCGAACAATCAGCTAATATCCAATCAAACTTACACAAAGATTTGGAACAAGAAAATTTTGTTAAAAGTGTCGTGCTTGATTTGGAGGATGCTTTAAAATAAAATTCCTACAAAAGTCAACTTAGCTAATAGGGGGTGCTGGCTTTGGGGCAGGTTGGGTGCTCGGGAGAGTGTGGTAGCGAGGAGTCGGTTTCTCACATTTTTTTTCAAGTGTTCAAAATTTACAGGTGCGTGGAGCTCTATTTGTAAGTGGATTAGTGTGCAATCAGCCTTCATCAATGACGGATGGTCGCATCTGGAGCAGTTCAAAAACATGGTAGTCGGAGGTAAGGCCTTCGCCTTGAAAATGATGGTCATTTGGTATATTTGTGTGTGGAATATATGGAAAAGTAGGAATGACAGAGTCTTCCTTAACGTGGAATCTAGCACTAAGAAAATCGCAGAAGAATCAAAATTTACAGCTTGGAAGTGGCTCAAAATAAAGTCAAATATTATTAAGGATGATGTAATGGTGTGATGCTTGAATGCCAAAGCTTGTCTCGGTATCTCAGAGTATGGATAGTTGCGCTTCTGTTATTCCTTCATTTACTGCCATCTTCTTGATCAGCTAGGCCTTGTTGGTAATGAGGGTGGCTCTTTTTTGGGAGTGGAGTATTTGTATTTTTGAGCTTTATTTCTTTGCAGGAGTCCCTGGTGCTTGTTGTAATGGTAATTTACTTAGTTTCAACTTGGTTGTGCATCTGGTTCTAGGTCCGGATTTTGTTCTGAGTTGATGTGGTTGGGTAGCTCAGAGTCCATTTTTTCTCTCTTCTGTGATTTTGGGGGCCGTAGCAGGCTTCTGGTTTTTTTACTTAGGGGATTGTATTGGTTGTTGCTATCTTTTGTTTATTGCCCAGATATCTTCATTGCTGGTGTTTTTTTATCTGTGTTGTAATCTTAGATGAGATGTGTTGGTACTAGTTTGCACTTCTTATGATTTTCTTATTTAATGCAATCTGGCCTTTTTTTTTAAAACATCTAACTTTTTCGTCGAGTGAAATTCTAATAATGTTTTTTTATAAGCAAGATTGCAATAAAGCAAATACAATGGGTGTTTAACTCAAATACAAAAGAGGAAAGTCAAAAGAAACACAAGATTGAAACCCCCTAGCACAACAAATTACAAAATACAGACAGTAGAGGACTCAGACCAAATAATGAAACTAACCTAAACATAGTCTATTGTAGTTGACCTAACACTGAACGACTCCCAAGAAAAAGACTTAGCAATAGTTGTGATTTTCACCGCTCTCTTGTGTCCTCCATTGAAGAGAATATCATTCCTAGCAAATAGACCAGATAGAAGCTAGACAAAACAAAATGCACCAACGCTTATTAACACCTTCATTTATACAAAGCATTGAATGCCAAAAAATGACTCGTTATATAGTTGGCAGGAATATCTGAACTTAAACCTAACCAATCCTTCAAATGATGCCACACTTCTATATCCATAAGAAAACTAATGAAAAGATGATTATGAGTTTCCTTAAGTCTCAAGCAAAGAGGGAAAACCAAGTTATGAGATCCTGATAACACTTCATATTTTGCCAGTTCATCCCTTGTTTGAAGCCAGTTCATCCCTTCTGAAACATGCATTCTGGTCTCAACCCATTCTCAAATATCCATCATTTCAAACTATCATTTGTGCCTCTACGACTACTGCCACTTTATTAAAGTAGTCAATGTATATGCTTAGGATTTCTTTCCTACATTAAGTGACCTCAATTAGTACAACCATTGTCATGGGTTACCGCTTTTTAGCAGTGAATTGGGCTGTGAAAGCTTTACAAAGGTCTTTGCAAGAATCTATGCTCCCATCTAGGAAGGTGTTAAACCATGTCATTGTAAATACAATCAATGTTAGTGCAAAGAACATGTGTTTTCCTACATCTAGATGCGATGATAGTCTAGTTGGTTGCCTACATATTCAACGTGTTAATTTGGGTCTCTGGTTGCATCTTTGCTTTGTAATTTAAAAGGCTATTATGGCTTGCGTTGAAGGAAAAATTGAGTGGCCTTAAAGTTACCATTATTGATGAATATAAGGATGAATTTGTTAGAGATTGAAGAAGATCAAGAAACTTCAAGGATGAAGATCAAGAACGAAGATTTGAACCTTTTACAAAATGAGGTTTAGATCTTTGGATTAGAGGAGATATGAATATGGAAATACGCGAGTGTCAAATTTCAGTTTCTATAGACGATGCCTTTGTTCCATTTGGGAACCAGAGTTGTTTGATGATACGACCGGGGAGGGGGCGTTTCTCTATGGTGAACTTGAGTTTTTGATACGACGGAGAGGGGACTGACTATAATGGTTATAACTTTAACGCTCAGATCAGTGAGAGAATGAAAAGTGATATGAGAGTGTGAACAAATTTGAAAACATGAGAATAACATGTTTTTTTTTGTCTTATATAGTGGGAGAGCTTTAAATCGAACACAAAGAGTGCAATGTGCATTGCAACGAGTTGTTCGATTGATCTAGACCATTGATGATACTTCATAGACAAAATTGTCTATCCTAAGTGAGAATAAAAAAAACATTTGTTTCTCGCATGCACTTCTGTTGTGAATCTTGTTATGAATTACGACAAAATTAAATATCAATTTGTGAGACAAAAAATAATAGCAACCAAAATAAATGGTCTTCAACAATAATAATCTGTACACATATAATATAACAGAATAAGGTGAGAAAAACCGAAAGGTTTTTTATCCAATTCGATCAAACGATCTACTCTAGGGTAGATAACAGCTCTCCAATTCACTATACTCAGAAAGTTGTTACAAGAGATTAAAGATGAGTTACAAGAAAATAGCCTTCGCCTTCAAGTTTCCAAGAACAACCCTGAAGGCGCCCAAGAAGAACCCTGAAGGCGCCCAAGATCAACCTTATTTTCTACCCAAGTGTTTCCCTACCTCTCTAGCTCTCAATATATAAACCACTCAAACCCAAGGTATAATCCAAGGTTTTCTTTGTGCATAGCTGAAACTCTATGTTATACCTTTAAACCATTGGTCTCCTTTGTTGGTGAAAACTCTAAGATTACCACACACCAAGCATATAAGAGATACATATTTATAATAGCAAATACCCAACAAACAAAGCCCAAAAGCACATGTATTCATGGACCGAGTAAAAAAGAAGCCCAAAAATGCTAAACGCTATTCATCAGTACGGGCGATACTTTTCATCCGTACAGACAGTACTATTCACCATACGGATAAAACTATTCACCGAGCAATTTTTTTTCCAGACTTTTCGATCGATTTTCTCGGTAAATGCAATCTCCAAAATATATTTTCTTTCTCTTCATCAATAAAGGTTTTAAGGCACATTTACAACAATCTCCACCTTGACTTTAAACCGTGTTGATACCAATCAACAACATTGCTGCTCTCTACCAAGTTGAAACTTTAATCAATAACTTTGATCAAATTCAAGCAACCCTTGAATCTTGATCTCGCAGCTTGCATCCACTTGTTCCCAATTACCCTTTTTTTACTAGGTAATTTAACAAGCCTACAAGTATGAATTTTCAACCACCCTTAACTCCACTTGTTTTCAAATGCCTCTCCGAAGGTTTTTATTCTTTTATTTTGCAGTCCTTCAGCCACATTAAAAACATAATATTCAAGGCTAGCATAACCGTCCCTTTGAGACGCTACAATAACCTTCCTTACCTTATCATGAGTCAAATGACAATCAAAGATCTCTGTAACCGTTCCCTCACTACTGCTAGCATCCATAGTAGGAAACTCTACCTCAAACTGAGTTTTCTTTGTTATAGTTTCTCCAAGGTTTCTCCCTTGGTTTTCACTATTCTTCTTCTGAAGAAATTCTCTACCAACCAAGTAAGTTGTTTTAACCTCAACTCTTCCCCAAAAACTCAATATCGACTCAGCAGTAACATGCATTTTTATCCCTTAATTTCTGCAAAATTCATTGTACTCCTCTGAAACTTTCTCAAGGCATTCATAACATCTTAAACTCAAATCCCATAGTTCTTCCTTGTCATGAAAGCCTCCACTAGTTAACGATGAATGAATAATAACATTTGAACTTTCTAAAATATATAGTCCACATATTTTAGACCCTTTAGTAATAATCAATCCATCACACAAAATCTTCAACACTCAACGTTCAACTCTAGTACAATAGCCTAGATCATCAAACATACTTATATATAACAAATTTCGCTTGAGATTTGGAACATACCTTACATTGTGAATAAGAAGTTCACGATCATTAAACATTTTAAATCTGACTGTACCAATACCATGAACCTTGCATGCCTTATTATTTCTAAGGCGAACTACTCCACTTTGCACCATCTTCAAAGTTTCAAAGTACTCTATTCTTGGACACATGTGATAAAAGCAATATGAGTCAATGACCCAACTATCTTCAGTTTCCAAACTCGATACTACTAGTGCTTCGGCATCCTCATAGTTTTCCTCACCCAATGCAACTACAATTTGAACAAAATCTTCATTGACCTTTCTTTCAGGACAATCACTTTTAAAGTGACCGATTTTCTGACAATTAAAACATTTTACCTTTGACTTGTCAGACCTCTTTGATTTCGACATTCCTTTATGCTCACCTCCTCCTCTTGACACATTTAAGCCTTCGCCACTATCTTCAATCTTCAAATCTTTCGACTTTGAAAATTATTTAGATTTCACCGTCGTCTGGACTTCAACCAAACTAATAGTACCTTCCTTACCATAAAGAAGGGCATCCTTAAAGTGCTCAAAGGATTTGGGTAATGAACGTAACATGACCAAAGCCTTGTCCTCATCATCAATCTTCACTTCAATATTCTCATGATCATCGATAATCTTATGAAATTCTGTGAGCTGCTCAACTATGGATTTTTTCTCCACCATTCAGAATGAATAGAGTTGTTGTTTCAGATACAACCAGTGAGCCAAAGACTTTGTCATCTACAATGACTCAAGTTTTGCCCACATAACAACCGCAATTTGCTCCCTGGTGACTTCTCTTAGAACTTTATCTCTGAGGCACAAGATAATAGCATTCCTTGCCTTATCCACCATCTCGGTCTTTTGTACCTGTGTAAGCCCTGCAGACATCAATGCTCCACTCTTCAAAGCATCAATACACTTCTCTTGAATTAAAATTGCTTGCATCTTAATTTTCTACAACCCGAAGTCATTGTTACCGAAAAATTTCTCAATCTGCCATCTACTAACCATGGTGCTCACTTGTCAACAATATCTCTTTGCTCCATGCTCACCGCACCACTTGTTGTGAATCTTGTTGTGAATTACGACAAAACTCAATATCAATTTGTGAGGCAAAGAACAATAGCAACCAAAATAAATGGTCTTCAGCAATAATAATCCATAAATAGATAATATAACAGCATAAAGCGAGAAAAACTGAATGTTTGTTTACCCAGTTTGATCAAACGATCTACTTTGGGGGAGAGAGCAACTCTCCAATTCACTATATTCAGAAAGTTGTTACAAGAGATTACAGATGAGTTACAAGAAAATAACCTTCGCCTTCAGGTTCCCAAGAACAACCCTGAAGGCGCCCAAGAACAAGCCTTAAGGTGTCTGAGAACAACCCTATTTTCTACCCAATTGTTTCCCTACCTCTCCAACTCTCAATATATGAATCACTCAAACCCAAGGTGTAATCCAAGGTTTTCTTTGTGCATAGCTGAAACCCTATGTTATACCTTTAAACCATTGGTCTCCCTTGTTGGTGCAAACTCTAAGATTGTCACACACTAAGCATATAAGAGATACATATTTATAATGACAAATACCTAACAAACAAAGCTCAAAATCACATGGATTCATGGACCGAATCGAAAAAAGTCCGAAAACTCGAAAATACTATTCATCTGTACGGACGTCACTATCCCTTCATCAGTACAGACAATACTATTCACCGTACGAATAACAATATTCACCGAACAATTTTTTTTTCTCGACTTTTTAAAACTTCCAATTTTTGCATTAAATGCAATTTCAAAAATATATATTTTTTTCTTTATCAACAAAGATTTTAAGACACATTTACAACGATTTTCTTACTTCAAATTTGAATCTTTCTTCTCCGCCTTGTGAGCTACTCATATCAAATTATATACTTACATAAACTTTGAATGAAATACTAATGATGGTTAAATTTAAAATACCTTTTGTATACAAATTAATAATTGCTTCAAAAATAATAAAAAATAAAGAATAAAGATAACTTTATTTTCGCTTATAACACATATATACCGTAGACTTGTTACACATTAGTCATCACAAAATCCTCTTTTTCTTGCAAATTTTTTCAAAACTTTGCATTTTCCATTTAAACTTCAAAACCAAAACTTTTCAAAACTTTGCATTTTCCATTCAATCTCCAAAAACAAAAGAAAACAAAAAAACCCCTCATCACTCTTCACTACATCCCTATATTAAACTAACTCCCCATTACCCATTCCAGTATCCATTCTCTCTCCATCATGGCACCAAAGTTTTCACTCATTCTCTGCATTTTCACCATCTGGGCCATTCATTTCACCAACGCAGCTTCATCAGCACACCACGCTCCATCACCCTCTGTCGATTGTTCAACCCTTGTTCTAAGCATGGCTGATTGTTTGTCATTTGTGACAAATGACAGTACCATAACCAAACCAGAAGGAACATGCTGTTCTGGCTTGAAAACTGTCTTGAAAACTGCTCCTTCTTGTCTATGTGAAGCTTTCAAAAGTAGTGCTCAGTTTGGTGTTGTTTTGAATGTTTCAAAGGCGCTGACTCTTCCTTCTGCTTGCAAAGTCTCTGCTCCTTCTCTCTCTAACTGTGGATGTGAGTTCTTCTTTTTGGGTTTTCTCTCATTTTTCATTCCTTTCTTGAATTTTCTGCATAACCCAGATAAGGGTATTTATATTTTACCATAAAGTTTGTTTTTTTAAACTTTATGTTTAAGAAAAGTTTCTGTTTTTCTTAATCCTAGGTTTGTGTTTTTATTTATTTTTCTGTATAACTCAGATTAAGGTTGTTTTTTTTTACCTTCAAGTTTGTTTTTTATTTTTATATTTGTTATGTTGAAGAAAAGTTTTTTTTTTTTAAAATTTTTTTTTTTAAATTTAATGTTAGGTTTGTGACATGATATTAATGAAACATTGTTGTTTTTTTGCAGTGTCTGTTACCCCTGCTGCTGCTCCTGGTATGTTTCCTTATGTAACACATTTTGAAGCTTTATGCAATTTATAAATATATGGTTTTGAAGTTTTGTCTTGATTTATTTCCAAATTGAAGATAGGGTTTTATGTGTTTGATTGATATGAATATAATCTCAAAATATTGAGTAAAGTATCCAATTTTTTTGTTTTTGTTTCTTATGTTGCTAGCGCTTAACAATTTATATTTTCATGTCTCATATACTTCAATTATTATTATTATCAAACATGTGATGTTTTTCATATAATTGGTGTCTCTAATTTGAATCATCATGGTGCAAAATCCAATTTGTAGGTGTAAGTGTCTCTCCAGCATCTTCTCCTACTGCTGCTGAAGCACCAGGTGTGGCCACTCCTGTGCTTCCATCTAGAGTACCGGCAGCCGCGCCGGCCGTCAAGAGCGCGGCAGCATCAGCATTGCTCCCTATTTCAGCAGGGTCCATTCTTGTTTGTCTCTTATCTCTATTCTCAAGCATTTGAGGAGCCATGTTTAGTTTCATTTTGAGAGTAGGAAGGTTATGACATGAGGGATTATTTGAGTTTTGAATTTTTGTTTAGTATTGTTACCATTAGAGCTATTTTCATTGTGTGTGTAACTTGAACCTATTCATGTATATTTATTTATTTATGAGTAGTGAATTTTGCATTTTTTTTATTTTAATTTTATGTTGGATTGTTGATAGTGATGTATTGTTATGGGTGTGAATGTGATCCATTTGAGTTGTTATTGACAAGTACATGTGTGAAGAGACACAAAGGAATGACATGTTACACTGGTTGAGATTTTATCTAGTAAGATGTCCCACATGTTTTTTTGTGGTTCATTCTTCTAAAGCATAAAAGCATTAATTTTTCGGTGCGTCAGTGAAGATGACATGATTACATGCGAAACTGATCATATGGTGAGGTATTTGTTGGCCACAAGTAATGTGTTGTATAACTAGAAATGGACTACTTTGGAGATAAACTTTATGGGGCTGAGTGTTTCCTATTTTTTATATTCTTTTGTTTAGTAAAAGGAGGCTAGTTTCAAACACACAAGAATACGATAGAAAATTTAAAATCTTTAAGAAAGACCATAGGAGCTTCGAATAGCCACAAGCAAAACCAAATTAACAATATTAAGGATAATTAATCTTGCGAAGACAGATGATAGTAAAGTATCTCTTTGACACTTAGTCAGCGACGATATAAAATAATAAATATTTAGAGTTTAAAAAAGTGTGTATTTAATTGTTTTATTAAGTTTGTTTAATGAATAATGTATTATTATGTTGGTTCAATGATAGTGTCATGTTTTCACATTTTTATTGAATAATGTTTCAATATTCAACCGGTTAAAAACGCAACCAATGACCAATATTTATAGACACAACTGTAATATAACTTGAAATTATAAGTCATTCCAACTTTCATTAACAGATTCAAAGTTTGATACATAACAAGTTAAATAACAAAAGATCATTATAAGGCATTACATAACAGGTTCAATCACAAAAGGCCATTATAAGGCATTACATAACAAGTTCAATTACAAAAGGCCATTATAGGACAAAATGTGCCTTACATAATGACATTTTAAAATGTGCATTAACAAAAAAAAAAGAGTCAAGCCATTAAATAAGATTACAAAATCTTAGCAGCCATAATAATAATGATCAAGGTTGCTTTGAAACAGGCTTGCCACCCTTATGAAGTTTTTTTTTTATAGTTTTGGGTGGTGGATAACTTGTAACAACAGGTGGTGGATAACTTGTAACAATAGGTGGTGGTGGTTGACTTGTACCAGCTTGTGGTGGTGGTTGACTTGTAACAACAGGTGGTGATGGCTGACTTGTAACAATTGTGGTGGTGGCTGACTTGTTCTATCTTGTACCTCACTTGAATCAACTTGTGATGGTGGTTGACTTGTTGCTTCTTGTACCTGACTTGGAGGAGCTTGTGGTTGTGATAGTTTACAAGTGGCCTTGTTGTGACCATCCTTATGACAACGACTACACTTGATACCATGTCTTGCCCTCTTCATGTGTGTCTCATCCCTCACCATCTCTCCAGCTTCACTATTCCTTTTTTTCTTTGGCCTTCCAGGCTGCCTCTTTAGTGGGGTTGCTGAAGATCAACAATACTAGTCATTGCCCACAAGGCTTCCCCATTAAGTGGATATATAAAATTTGCATAACAAACAACATATTATTCCTTCTTGTGACATTCAGGTAAAAGTCATTAATCTCTAAATGTTGATCCTTCATGCAAGACATTGCATGGCAACAAGGAAGTCCAGTCAGCATCCATAGTCTACATGAACATTATTTCTTGTAAAGGTTGACAACATATTTTTCTCCATTGAGTGAAGTATGCCTCACCTCATAGTCATATTCACCTGCTCGCCTGTAAACAAGTAACCATTTTAATGTTAGTCTATGTAAACAGTCAGCCATTTGAAAGTAATATTCAACAAATTAACCATGTTACCTCACAATCCAATGATTGGTTTTCTTTGACTCCCTTTCCATCCTCTTCTTGATGTTAGGTAGTACGATACTATCATATTTGGTAATCTTTTGCCTATTGGATTCCCATCTCTGCATTAGATATACTCTAATTTCTTCCAGCATTGTCATAATGGGCTTGTTGTTAACCAAAGTGTCACAACCTGAACTTGGCTGGAACCTTGATTTGCTCCAGATTCTTGGTGGAATTTTGATGAGATGTTTGAAGGCCTCTTCATTAACTCTTTTGATTTCAAGCATTATTTTCTCTCAAGCATTAACATAACTTGCACATGCAGCCCTCCACATCAATTCCTTTAATTTTAGGCCATTGAACTTTTTCCTAAAGTTGATATACAAGTGTCTGCAATATAAAATAAGTGTAAACCAACTATCTCATGCCATTAATTAAAAAAAACTAAGTATGTCATATTCAACATGTAAGTAAACATAATACCTAACACAAAATCTCTGGTCAACATTACCAATTAATTCATCAAGAGCTGGAAGTAAACCCTGCATCCGTAAATAAGTAAGAATCATGGTGAAAATAAAACAATTGGCTAACAGTTAAATTTCAAGTTGAGAGTTTAATACCTTTTGTTGATCACTAATGAAGGTGTAGGTTCTGCACAACCTGACTCCTCCCAAATCAGATATCAATAACTCTAGAAACTAGCTCCATGAGTCTTTAGTTTCACCCTCAACAACAACATATGCAATTGGTAGCATTTGATCATTTGGGTCCCTCCCAATAGCAGTTAGTATTTGTCCTCCATAGCATCCCTTTAAGAAAAAATCATCTAGTCCTATAATAGGCATGCACTTAAAAAAATTGTCCTTGCAAGCTTTGAGACATATATACATCCTCTGAAAGTAAGGATTCAAAGAGTTTTCACTACTTTCCCCTTAAATTGGTTGACTTGTAATCTTCACAGTTGATCTTGGGTTTGCCCTCAAGAGTTCATGGCCATAATTATGGATTCTCCTATACTGCTCTCTAAAAGAACCATCCACAATATCAACAACTAGTGTCTTTGCTCTATATGCCAATGTTTTGTTAATCCTAACATTCCACTTTTCATGTGTCTTCTCAATAATATCAATCAACTTCAAAGCTGGATTCTATCTAACACTTGTTTGAATCTTCTTGCCCAACCATTTCGAATTGAGGAACCTAATCTTATAATCCCTACTACATGTATGCTTGTCCATAATTGTCCTCAATTGCCAATTCTCCTCACCTTTAATATTCGCACAATAAGCCTCCCATGGGCAACCTGCCTTACATTTTACCCGCATCCTTACTTTATCATTTTTTGTAAATTTCAAGTTCCTTCCTGAATGAATGGCATATTTTCTTATTGCCTCATGAAACACCCCTGTCATACCCTAATTTTTAACCCTAAGATACCCACATCATTTGCATCTCATACATACACTTTTGTGCATCACTAACCCATTTTAGAAAGTCAAGATTGTCGTTTGCTTCATTATGATCATCAATTAGGGTTTTTAAGCCCTATAGAGGATTCAGGCAAATGATCAATCAAGAATTGACATGATATTTAACTTATCAAGTCCCTAAATCACCCATGGAGATAAAAATATCCAATTCACCAAGAATCAAGGACAATATTACATCATTTCAAGTTGGTCAAGCCTCAAGATCATCTGTGTCACCAAATCAGGGTTTTGACCTAATTCAATCCCTAGAATGACTTGTGGAGCAAGGCATGATCCAAGACCTCAATATATGTTTCAAGGACCTTAAATACATCATATTAGTCCATTCACATGATTGGATTGATCCAAAGAACTTGGTTCATAAACAATGTAAGAATTCAAATCCATCTGAGCCACAAACTAGGGTTTTGATGAAAAATGTCAACCCTATCTTTGACTTTTAGCCAAGACATGATCTCCAACTTTGGGATATTATTCAAGATACTCAAATATACCCTTGAAGTCCATTTATAAGTTTACAATCACCTTGGGGTACTCATTCACTAAAAATCAGGAATTTGGGTTTCCTTGCATAAAATCCATCTAATACACAAAGTCAAAGTTTAGAAGGCCATAACTTGTGATCCAAGCAACCCTTTTTTGCATTCCAAAGCTCAAATGATAGATCTTATTTCATACTATAAGATTTCTAGGCTGAACCATATCCAAAAACTTCATGGATTTCAAGTTATGAAGTGATAAAAAAAATGAACTTCAACACTTAGGCAAATTCTGCCTAAGGTAAAATCAGTCAAAACGTCAAAATGTGGAGGGATTTTTCACCATGATCCAAGAATCAATGCAAACTATGAACACCAAAGTTGAAGTACATCATCCCAACTTTCCAAAGAGCCCAAGAGCATGAGAAACTCCACTTGAGCAGAGAGCTATGAAGGTTGCAAGACACCTTGCTACAACTGTTTTGCAAGACAATTTTGGCCATTTCTTGCTAGACAAAATTTTAGAGTCTAATGCAATGATCACCATGCCAAGCCAATTCAATGAGAATTTGATGAATCACAAAAAACCTGCAAAGTTAGGCCAAAGATTCAAGAGATATCTCAAATTAAATGATGTATTTTGTCACCTTATGCCTTGAATTCAAATGGCATTTATGTGCAATAGTGCATATTCAACTATTCCACTCTCCTCAGTCAAGATATCTACATACACAATAATAAAAACTTTCGAGGATTGTGGAATTGGTCAATTAGTAGCTGAGCTATTTGGAAGCATTGATGTACCTTGCATTAGGGGTAATTGTACACTTGCCAAAGCCATTGAATCAAAGTCAATCTTCAAGACAACACTATTCCTCCCAAAACAAACTTATTCTCCTATAAATAAGGATCATTTTGATCATCTCAAACATACAAAAACAACATTAGACCTTGTTTTCTCACTTTTCCTCTTTTTGTTCAAAGTTCCAAAATTCCAAAGTGAGAAATCAAATTTCTTATTTCAAAGCATCTCTGTCCAAACCAATGATTCAAACACCTCACATACATCATATGTAAGTGACCTAAACACTTAAAAATCATCTAGAACATCAAATTCATGAAGACCCTAGTTCATCCCAAAACAAATTTATATGACATGACAAAACGATATGTTTTTATTGGATGACCGTGTAAATTTTTTTCACATCGTCAGTGAATCTTATTTAATCTATTAAATTTAATTTTAGGTTTGTGACATGATATTAATGAAACATTGTTGTTTTTTTGTAGTGTCGGTTACCCCTGCTGCTGCTCTTGGTATGTTTCCATATGTAACACATTTTGAAGCTTTACGAAATTTACTAATATATGGTTTTGAAGTTTTGTCTTGATTTATTTCCAAATTGAAGATAGGGTTATATGTGTTTGATTGATATGAATATAATCTCAAAATATTGAGTAAAGTATCCAATTTTTTTGTTCTTGTTTCTTATGATGCTAGTTGTTAAAAAATATTTAGAGTTTAAAAAAGTACCTCTTTGACACTTAAGTCAACGACGATATAAAATATCAAACAAACAATATTAAGGATAAATAATCTTGCGAAGACAAATGATAGTAAAGTACCTCTTTGACACTTAAGTCAGCGACGATATAAAATAAAAAATATTTAGAGTTTTAAAAAGTGTGTATTTAATTGTTTTTGTATATTAATATGAATTTAGAATTTTAAGAATCTAAAACCTATTGCAACGAAAAATATAAAATGTAAAATATGTTCATCTTACTTTACGTGGTGTTAAGTAGATAATTGCTCTAAAAAAGGCAGTCATCGCCTTGACATTGTTGTGGTGGCACCTGACATCTTCTTAATCTTATTGTTTATATATGACTATGCGGTGAGCTAAATTGCAGTTAATTTGATCTTAGAATTGGGTCAGAACAGTAGTCCCAAGTTAGATTTGGTGAAGTCGAGTCGTTATATGTTTTTGTGATTTTTGAGGGTTGGTCTAATGAGGTACATATTCTATATGTGTTTCCTTATGGGATGTTTTTAATTTTCATAGGATTGATTATATTGGTTGCTCAAGCGTTGTATGGAGTTGATTGGTTCATGTTTTAATGTCAGTAATAATGTCTTTACACTACTACAAATAATATATTTTATGATAAAACTTTCACTTCAACCACCAAATAATTGAAGTATATCTTTTGGGTGCGTCATGTTTAATTGTCTTTTAAATGATTTATTTCTTTGATTTTTGAGCAAATCGAGGGAATAGATGTATCAAGGTTCATGCTTCAATTCCTAATTACTGTCTTATCTGTTTTTCTTTTTTCAATTGGCTTAGGGATCAAGATTTACGATATTTCGGTTGACGCCTTTTCTTTTATTTATTTATTTATTTTAAATTACCAAATTAATCTTTGTTGGATGTGTTTACCGTGTTTTTTGGTAAACAACCTCTGGTCTATCAATTTGGTGTCAAATTGACTAACTTGCAGGATTGACCATACGAAATCCTAGGATATGTGCTAAAGGGTATTTCTATTTGAACTTATCTAAAAAAAATGTGTTTCGACAATACCAAGAAGAAGTAATTTAAAAGGGGCAGAACTATCCACTATGTTTAGAAGAGGGAAGGAAGAAGAATTACAAGAAGGAAAAGAGATAAATGTTTTTTGGGAGAGAAAGACTTAGTCAAAGTAGTAATAGTGAACAAAAGGAAAGACGAAATAAATATGTAAAAGTACTTGACAAAAGTAAAGAAAACAAAGTAACTTCATTGAAAAAAATAAAGGATGGTGTGTTTACATCACGTACATTGTCTATAATAATCTCTTTCTCTACACTCGGATACTTGTAGTAATTTTAAGAGTGACTTGTACAACAGTAAATTACAACACACTTAAGTTTATGTCTAAGACTCCTATTTATAATAATAATAGTAACTGCTAATAACCTCCTTAGGCCATCTATGTCTGACAAGTGTCACACCGCATGCAGTCCTTCGTCCGATGAGCGCCGCTTGTCCTTCTTAGTCATAAGAGAATATAACTACTCCCTCCAATATTCAAATTTCAAAACTCAATTCGTCCCCACTTCCAAATTTCGGTCGAAGGCCAATTTCGCTACTTAGGTCGAAATGTCTAGTTCCAAGACTCAAATTTTCCTAAGTCCTTGGAGGACCTGTAGACCATTTAACAAGCTGAAATAGCCTCAAAATATGGGTCGTCGAATTGGCGAGCTAACAAATTTCCCCCCAAAAATGTAGTTTTCGACACTACCAAAAGTACATTTTTTGACAGCATCCAATTTCGACGTCGTTCACCTTCGACTGTATCCTGATCGTTGACCTACTTCAACTGCTTCGAGCTTAGGAAACTGGAAGGTAATGGGAAAGGACATATCCACAATCTCACGCAAAAAGGAACTGTTACGCCACCTTGATGCACGATCTCTGACGTCATGAACATCATGGCAAATTTCTCGGGAATCACAAAAATCGTGAGCCATCATTACTCCTACAGAGCATAGGTTACAACCGCCATCCCTACTAACTCATACTGAGTATACACGTGGCCCACTAACCCCAACCACTTATGAGAGACAAACTCTTGATTTTCCTCTTTCACTTATAAATAACTTTTTAAAACGTCTTTTTCACTTTTACTTCCTCAATCTTTTTACAACATTTCCTCACATTTTCTTCCCACAATATTTTCTTCCAAGAACACTCCTCCAACTCTTATCATGGCTGAACTAAGATCCCAGAAACAAAAAACCCAATCTCACAAACAAACCTCTTCTTCCACCCTTCCCCCTTTTGCTACTCTGAGCGGCCCGAAGGTGGCGAAAAATCAGCAACTCGTTCGTGAGCCTTTACTGGAGGAGAAACGCCATATCTACGAATCCCAGGTAATCATACCCGTTACTGTCGCGAATAAACCATTGGCTATGTCTGGGACTCTATCCCCCTTAGGTTTAAACTATTCTCATTTGAGTGAGTTTTTTCCTTCTTACCGAAAAACCAAACCTCTAGGGCAAAAAGATTCCCAAAAGGTTCCCTTGGATAATCCAGGTAGCTTAGATGTTTACAATGTGGATCTCAAGTACCTCCTCGATGGCACAAGATTATTTAGGGCTACGCCATATTTCAAGGATTCTGAACTCTACCTCAACTGGTTGAAGAAGGTAGAAAAGGCAAAAGCTCAAGACTGGAAAGACATAGGCATCTACGACCTTATTGTGATGTCGAAAGTAGGTCCCAACTACTGCCCCCTGATGTTGGCTGCGTCTTTGTTCTTTTGGGACAACACACATTACACTTTTCATCTTCCATGTGGGATGATGACGCCTACTTTGTTCGACGTTGCTGCTATTGTAGGGTTGAAACCCCATGGGCTAGTTTACGACCCTGAAGTTGATAACCAAGACACCATTGGTTTCTCAACCATCAAACACACTTACACCCATTTCATCAACCATTATCATGATAAGAATAATGCCGCTGTTAGAGACGAGGAACATATAGCCTTTTTGGCCATGTGGTTGTCTTGTTGTATTTTCTGTACTAAATCCTTGCAGGTGGCGTGAAAATACTTAACACTGGCGAACCAGCTGCATACAAAGAGAGAAATATGTTTGAGCGAAATGATCCTTGCAAGTCTATACGAAGCCTTAAGCGAAAGTGTCGGCAAACTGAAGGACCCTGAGAACAACGACAACTTAGTAATGTCGGGGCCGTTTTGGTTACTTCAATTATGGTTAAACGCCACCTTTGAAGGCAGCCTACCAAATAAGGGTGAAGTCGATAAAGGGTCTCCTTCGATCTCTGGAAGGCAAGTCGAATGGCCTCGCTTAGTTCAGCTTACTCCCAGCGAAGAAGGGCAGACACTTCGAGCCAACCTCTCAGGCTTCACCCAGATGTTCACGAAGCGCTATGTCTTCACACCTGGGTGGCTCCCTTCGCAGAATGGAAATGCGGCCCTGAATGGTTCACTAGGCCTTTCCCAGCTTTGCTCAAGAGATAGGAAGAAGAATCGAAGCTGATTTGGGAGCGATTCCTTACGCCTCAACTGCTTGTCCACAAGCTCAATCTGACAAAAGGGCAAGCTTCCTTGATAGCTTATCAACCAAATCTGGTGTTGAGACAGTTTGGGCTTATCCAAACTCTGCCTAGGTGTTTATACGAGAAAAAGTCTCATATTCTGTTTCCACACCACATCGTTAACCCCATCGAATGTTCGACCCAATTGGCGCGCCATGCCCATAAATCCTTACTTACCCCACTCTATTTTGAACCCTCTTATTTCTGTTCCCCAGAATTTTATAACTGGTGGTCCAGACATTATTCTTCTGAATTTCTTGATGCTGCCAGTCTTACTCGAATGATTGATCAAGCTTTCGTTGATGTGCAGTAAAAAACCAAGAAAGTTAGTTCCACTCACATAAAGGAGATACAAGCCTTCCAAAAATACTTTGAAACTGCTTATCGACCGGATGATATTAGTCGAACCGTCCGCGAGGCTGCTGTCACTTTGAGGGGAAATTTTCTAAAAAAGATGGAGAATTTAAAAATTCCTTCATCCATCCGCCGTGAGAAACAGTATGAGATGGCTTTCAAATTATTTCCCCGTAAGATTCCTCAATTGCCATCTGCTGATTTTGGAGTGGCCCTTGCCCCTCCATTTCCAGATTGGTTCATCTGTGAGGATCCTATAAAAATCCTCAGACAGCAGTCGAAGCCTAAAGCACAGCGGGTGGTTCCGACTAAACATACCGTCGATACTTTCAAAGGGCACCTTCATATTAATATCGAATATGTTCGCATCGAATCTGACATTCTCTAAGGTCGACTCTTATTCGTTTTAGACTTCTTAAACAAAGCTTTATCGTTACTAACGGATGGCACTGTCATTTGTCTTTTGCAGCTGCTCCCAAAAAGACTGCCATTTCGGCGAAGACTGAAATATCCGTCGAGGGTCAGAAGGTAATATTAATGCACCATCTTAATCCTTTCAACATTCTGGGTTTAAAACCTAACGCTTTCTCGATGCTTTTTTAGGTAAGCCGGAAACCACCTACCCCTCAGAAAAAATTAAAGAGGGGCGCCAACCTAGTCATCGTTGACTCAGAAGATGAAGATGGTTCTCCTTGAGAGGAGGTTCCAATGAAGAGGCGGCGAAGGGTTGTCCGCGGTCTCGACGCCACTGACTCAGATCCCCCATCGACTCAACTCCCTAAATCACAACCTCATTGTGCAGACCTTGGTAAGGCTTCTGTCGAAGGTACCCCAATTCCCCAAACTGCTGCTGTTGAAAGCGACAACTCTAGTCCGGCTGATGAAGGCCCTAAGGTCCAACTCCTATCTTCGACTGCTTTCTGTCTGAATTTCAAACTTCTTTTGGATTCTTTTCCTCATGTTTAGATTCTTTCTTTTCAGCCTGACGTTGTGATGACAGAAAGCATCCCAACTATATCTCTTCTTGAGGCTTATCCTTTGAACAGTCGAGGTGAGCCGACTTATCGTCCTTCTTCGGACTTAGGTTCTGGTGTGAGTTCTCTTGGGGAAATCAATAAACCTGAGATTCCTGTGGTTCCCCTGCCTTCTCCTTTAAAAGTTGTCACCCAACAATCTCAAACTGATGGGTCTGATCATGACAAGGGGAACAATTTCCAGAATCCCATCGAAGCAGGTGAAGAAGAAAACTTTTTAGATGAGGGCGTAAATCCTGCTGATGGTTCGCCTCAGGGTACCATAATGGAGGTTGATGACAAACCTGTGGAGGAAAAGGGTACGACAAATGGAGCTATGCATCAATCTGAGTTGGAAGAGTCTAGTGAGGAAGACGTTGAAGAAGACGAGGAAGAGGATACTACCAATGTTGTCCCAATTAAAGAAACCGTTGTCGAGAGTCCTCCCATCTAGCAAGCTAAGCCTGTTGAAACAACTCCAATTGCTCCTGCCAACACCCCCGCAAAAACGGAAACGATGCTTGCCAAGAGTGCAACAGATATTACTGCGACAGAACTTGATGCTCTAAAAACGTCTGACCGTCGACAGTACATCCAACTCCTCCTCCGTAAGCAAAATAGTTCCTCAGGCAAATCCCAAAGCACTTCAACCTCTGAAGGTCCAACTTCAACTCCAATCAACAGTGCTCTTGAGAAAGTAAAGAACAAGATTTTCAAAGGGGACCTCTTTTCTCTCTTACAAATGGGTCCAGTCCATTACCTTTCTTTGAAAGCTCTCCTACAGCAAGTGGACTTTCAGTCGATCTCCACTAAGGCTGCGGTCGTAATCCAAGAAGTTGGGATATTGATCGACCAGGTTCATACTGACTTTGGGCTTTTGCCTCAGTTTGAAAAGGATATATCTGAGAAGTCAGGTACTGAGGCTGCTGCTTGGACTGCCGTTGCGGATTGTGAGGACAAAATTGCAGCGCTGGAGGAGCAAAAGGCCAAGAATCAAAAGGAGATTACTGAGAACGAAACGAGCACCGCTTGTTGGGAGCGTAAGATCAGAAAACTTCGCAGCAAGATAGCCAAAGCTCAGAAGAGAAACGCTGAGTTGTCTTCCTTCGATGATTCTTCCTTGTCAACAGAGCTTGATCATGCCGTCCTTTTTGCCGAGGAGGCTCGACAACTTGAAGCCGAGATTGCGCAAATGAAAACCGACAAAGCCTCTTGCCAGAGTCGTCTCGATGCTTAGAAGGCAAGCTACCTCAAGATGAAGGCCAACCTTCCTTTTTAGATTTCTAAACTGTTTAATGTTTATTTTCTGGCCTTTGTAAGCCATGTTTCTATTGCTGTATTTGTAAAGACTAAGCCATTTTTAGCACATTTTATTAATGCCACTTATGGCCCTACTTATTAGCTTTAGGTTACTCTGTTGAAATGTTTACCTCTCGAAGTGCTGGTTTGTATTTTTTCAAATACTTACCGTTTACTTTTAGGATTCGTTTATCATTGCTAAGTTCCTCAACTTTGTATGCCCCATTCAAGAAGACTTTTGAGATTTGAAACGGTCCTTCCCACTTCAGGGACCATTTGCCTAATGTCCTGACCTTTCGATCCATTGGCAGGATTACCCTCCAAACTAAATCTCCAATCAAAAAGGTATTTGCTTTGACTCTCTTGTTATAGGATTTCTCTACTCTTTTCTTTTGCCTTCTCAAGAGTTCCAACGCTCTTAACCTTTCCTCGTCTAAGTCCACTAGCTCGTCGAGCATTATGTCCCAATAGATTTCGCGGGGAATTTCGTGATGCCTCTGAATCCTGGCCGACTGCACAAGAATTTCGACTGGTAATACTGCATCATGGCCAAAGGTCAGTCAATAAGGTGTAGTGTTGGTAGCTTCTTTGGGGGATGTTCGACATACCCATAGGACCTGGTCTAGGGTTTTATGCCAGTTTTTTGGCTTACCCCCTACTTGTTTTTTTATTATTCCAATTACTACCTTGTTTGCTGCCTCGACCTGACCATTGGCTTGGGTATAGTAAGGGGTCGAAGTAAGGAGTTTGAATCCCATTTCTCTGGCAAACTCTTGCATTTTCCGACCAGTAAAGACTGATCCTTGATCTGTTGTTATCATTTCTGGCAGACCAAATCTAAAGATAACGTATTTTTGAATAAATTCAATCACATCGTCTTGGTCTACTTTTGGCAGGGGTACCGCTTCGACCCATTTGGTGAAGTAGTCTATCCCCACCAAGATAAGTTTCTGGTTTTTCTAGGACGCGGGTCGAATTTCTCCTATTAGGTCCAAAGCCCATCCTCTAAATGGCCATGGCTTAATTATGGAGTGTAACTCGCTTGCTGAAACATGTTGTATACCAGCGTGTATTTGGCACTCCTGGCAGCCTTTGGCAAATTTGATACAATCTTTCAGCATTGTAGGCCAATATAGACCTTGGCGAAATAGTAGTCATTTCATCTTCTGGCCTACCTGGTGTGCCCCACATGCTCCACCATGGACTGATGATAATGCTAGATACGCCTCATATTCACTTAGACACTTGAGCAAAACTCCCTCAGGAGTTCTTTTGAATAATTCGTTTCCTAGGAGGACGTAGCTCAATGCTTGGTATTTTATTTTTCGCTCTGTGGTGCTTGAAGGATTTTCGAGGTATTCGACCAACGGTCTTCTCCAGTCTCCATCCTACATCGATTCGATTGTAAAGATCTCGAAGGTTTCTTCGTCGGCGAAACCGAACTTTGCAGCCCTCAAATCTGATGGCTGCAGTGCCACAACTACTACCTTGCTTCTGACTTGGATTACTTCTCGCAGGTCCTCGTAGGACACCTTGTATCCTGAAGCTATTTGGGCCAAATCGTTGGCCACCTGATTTCGTAGTCGTGGTATATGTCGAATAATAGTCTCTTCAAATTTCTTTAATAGCCTATTTGCTACCACAAAGTACACGATGAGGCTTTCTTTGACGCACTTGTATTCTTTTGTCAATTGTTTTATGACTAACTCCGAGTCTCCCATTATTTCGACTCTAGTTGCCCCCAATTCCAACAGAATTTCAAGTTCAGCTATCAAAGCTTCGTATTCCGCCTCATTGTTAGAGCATGGCTCACCTATTCTATACTTGAATTGTGTTGGAATTTTGTCAGGAGAAATAATCAGCATGCCTATGCCAGTTCCCTTCTTATGGCTGGAACCATCGAAGTACAACTTCCAAGGTTCTAGTTCGACCATATTTAAAGCGTTTGTATCTACGGAGTGGTCGACAATAAAGTTTGCCACTATTTGCCCTTTAATTGCTTTCAATGGTTTATATGTTAAGGAAAATTCCGTTAATGCTAATGCCCATTTACCTATTCGACTATGCAAAATAGGTTTACACAACATATGCTTTATAACATCAAAGTGCAAAGAGACATAAACATCAACAAGCTTTATATATTATTTTAATTTTGTACATGAGAAATATAAACATAGGCATAGCTTTTCTACTTCGCTATATCTAGTCTCTGCATCATTTAGGACTCTACTAAGGTAGTAAATGGCTCTTTCTGTGCCATTTTCATCCTCTTGAGCTAACATGTTTCCCATAGTCTTTTGTGACGCAGCTATATACAACCTCATGCTCTTGTATCGACAAGGTGGATAGAGGATTGGAGGATTGGTCAAATAACTTTTGATTTTGTCGAAAGCTTCTTGTTGTTCCTTCCTCCATTCATACTCTTCTTTGGTGACTCGAAGCAACGACGAGAAAGCTTGTGTTTTGCCGCTTAGGTTCGATATGAACCTCCTTAAGAAATTAATCTTGCCCAACAGGGATTGTAATTCCTTTTTATTTGACGACGCCTTGGTCTCCATAATGCCCTTCGTCTTATTTTGGTTTATTTCGATGCCCTTTTTGTGGACTACGAAACCCAAGAAGTCACCCGCCTGCACAAAGAACGCACATTTTAGAGGGTTCATTTTGAGGCCAAACTTCCTCATCCTTAAGAAGGATTGTCGAAGATGATCTATATGATCTTTGTCTGATACAGATTTAACCACAATGTCATCAATATATATCTGCATAAAATATTCTATATAGTCATGGAAGATTGAATTTATTGCTCGTTGGTATGTTTCCCCAGCGTTTTTTAGGCCAAAAGGCATCACTACCCATTCGTAGGTGCCTATGGCCCCTGGACAACGAAACGATGTTTTGGGAACATCGTCCTCGACAATGAAGATTTGGTTATAACCAGAATAACCATCTAACATACTAAGGTATTCATGGTCGACGGCTGAATCAACTAGCATTTCTGCCACCGGCATCGAATATTCATCCTTAGGAGTTGCTGAGTTTAAGTCCCTAAATTCTATGCAGACTCTCAAGGAACCATTTTTCTTAATAACTGGCACAATATTAGCAAGCCATTCGACATACCTGGTTGTGCGGATGAATTTGCACCGTAGAAGTCTTTCGATTTCCGCTTTTATTTTTGATAGAACCTCTGGAGCAAAACGCCTCGGGATCTGTTTGACTGGTTTCTTGCCAGGCTTGATTGGCAGTCTATGTTCCACCAACTCTCTCTTTAATCCTGGCATTTCATCGTAATCCCAGGCAAAACAGTCTCTGTATTCTCGCAACAGCTGGATGACCTCACCTTTGAATTGAGTGTCGAGGTTGGTACTAATATAAGTTGGCCTTTTGATAAAGCCATCTCCTAAGTCAACTTCCTCCAGCGGGTCCTGCGCAAGCATTTTGGCATCCTCTGCCAAGGGATCTTTCTCGAAACCCAAAGGCTTGTCGTCATAGATAGCGTCAAGCCTTTTGCTTTCTTGATGGGTTTCATCAGATAATTCCATGTTGAAGCCTTCCTTGTAGCCTCTCTGAAGAACTTCTTTATTGGCCTCTGTGGCCATTTCGCTTTTGACAGCCTCCAAGGCCGTTTGTAGTCTAGTTTCGGCCACATAAGCCGAAATCCTTCGAAGCGCATTGGCTTCAGTCATTATTACTGAAATCACTTCCCCATCCCGTGGGGTCCACTGGCAAGGTTCCAAGGTATGGAAGCCTTTCTCCTGGCACCTCTCTGTCCCAATGGAAACCGTCTACAGGATGTAAGTATAACGAGCCAAATACTTCGTCATCTGGCTTGAAATAGAAGTCCGCTAGTCCACAAGGACCTATACCAGCCAAGTGTTTGTCGAAGTGCCTTTGATCGACATAGTTGATGGGCGCCTTAAAATACCCTTGATCAACTTCGATATTCTCCACGATGCCGTTTGGCCTCCAAATTGCAATTCTTTGATGCATCGAGGATGGCAATGCCCCCGCGCCATGAATCCATTCGCGTCCAAGTAACAAGTTGTAATTGGCTGTAGTTTCTACAACCATGAATACCGTTGGCCGCATTACCATTCCAACGGTGACATCTACCTGGATTACTCCCCTGGTCGAGCCTACCTTGCCTTCATAGTTGGACAAGACCATGTTGTGTGGCTTGGTGTCGACATCGCACTTCCCGATTTTGTTTAATAGAAGATGTGGCATCAAATTCACAGTTGCGCCACAGTCCACCAGAATTTTGTTAACTGGGGTGTTTTATACTTTAGCCGTAATATAGAGCGGCTTCAAATGGTTCCTCATCTCCTCAGTGGGTCGTTCGAAGAAAGCATTCTGCTCTTCGACACAGCCGTTGTTCATCACATAATAGCAGACGAGTTTGTGTGCTACCATTTCACAGTCTGCGTCAGTGTCACAGTTTTCGACCATGGACAATCTGTCATATTCTTTTGGCATCACTGACACTACGTTCACCAACAAATTTAGCGAATCGTCAGAATCTGAGTCGAAGTTGTCCGTCATTTCGTCATCGACCCCAGTGATCTCCCTCTGACTTCTAACCTGGTCAGAGAACAACTTCCTGCCCACTGGAGGTTGTGCGGTTTTGCTGATCATCTTCGACGGGTCTCTCTGATTTTTTGTTGGGAGATTAGTACTAGATTCGGCCTTTTCCTTTGACGCCGCTTCTCTGAGAGCTTTTCTTTTACGTTGTTCCCGCCTCTACTGCGATCGAGACATGGGGTTTTTCCCCTTATAATTCTCAGATACATGGGCCATCTTTGAAGACTAGAATTATTTTCGATAGGTAAATGAGGACCCCCTGTTCACTTTGAAATTCTTCCATTTTTGTTGGCCTTGTCGTCTATCCTCGTTGGGTTTCATCCACTTACCATCGGTGTTTCCAACAACGGGTTTGAAACTAGCAGGCCTTGTTTTGGGGCCTCTGATGTGGGGTTCCGATCTTTTCAGCAAGCTGCTTCGTTTATCGAATTCAAGCATTTCCCTATTTTTCTTGAGCCTTCGTATTTCCTCAAGTCTCTGGGCAGCCTTCTTGTCGAAAATCGCGCTGCAACGTGGGCATAACATCACACTGGAACCCTTTCCCTGGCATCTGTGAAGAAAATCCACAATTGTTTCCTCTTGCTTCGGGTAAGCCTCCTTAGTGATTTCCTCTTGGTTGTTCGACTCATTGTCCCCTTCACCTTCTTGTTGGGTAACTCCCATCATGTTGATCTCAACCTCCTCAACCAAATTCAAACCCTTTAAGCTTAGACCCAAACCTTCAGTAGCCTGGTCCATTTCGACGAAGTTGTCAGCCATCTCCTTGGTCACCATTTCCCATCTTGGATTGTCTGCTACCCCATCAATGTTGCTAGCATCCATCTCTCCTTCACTGCCTTGACCAAAGCCCATTATGACCTTTGTCATCACAGCATTCTTGACGAAGTCATCAGTAATTTCTATCATGCTTTCTGAGAAGTCGCGGCCTTCAGTGACCTCGATCATGTTGGCTTCTAATGGCTCTGTGTAGTGAGCGTCTGTCACTTGTAGAGGGTCCGTGTTGACCTTCATTTGTCTGGTGGATTTCTCCCCAAACTTCAGGCGTCCCTCCTGGATTACAGTCGACCCAGTCCCTAGTATCGAAGGTGTTGGTACAGGCCTTACCGGGATCCCTACTTGCTCTCCTGTCGATGGTATTGAAGACGACGCTCCGTCGTTTCTTGTTTCTTCACTAGAGCCATTTTGCTGGCTGTTTGGCTGAACGAATTCCGTCGCCATATTCCTAGTGTTACGTCTTACTAAACTTTCTTTGTTTACAGTGGTTATTCTGCCACTTCTTAGTAACATACAATGTATTTTGAAGACAAGTTGATAAGGCTTATATTTCTAACATTTTATGATCTCAAAACTTTCTTTGTTTTAGCATTGTCCCACTGGGCGTGCCATTTTATTTACCGTGTTTTTTGGTAAACAATCTCTGGTCTATCAATTTGGTGTCAAATTGACTAACTTGCAGGATTGACCATACGAAATCCTAGGATATGTGCTAAAGGGTATTTCTATTTGAACTTATCTAAAAAAAATGTGTTTCGACAATACCAAGAAGAAGTAATTTAAAAGGGGCAGAACTATCCACTACGTTTAGAAGAGGGAAGGAAGAAGAATTACAAGAAGGAAAAGAGATAAAGGTTTTTTGGGAGAGAAAGACTTAGTCGAAGTAGTAATGGTGAACAAAAGGAAAGACGAAATAAATATGTAAAAGTACTTGACAAAAGTAAAGAAAACAAAGTAACTTCATTGAAAAAATAAAGGATGGTGTGTTTACATCACGTACATTCTCTATAATACTCTCTTTCTCTACACTCGGATACTTGGAGTAATTTTAAGAGTGACTTGTACAGCAGTAAATTACAACACACTTAAGTTAATGTCTAAGACTCCTATTTATAATAATAATAGTAACTGCTAATAACCTCCTTAGGCCATCTATGTCTGACAAGTGTCACACCGCATGCAGTCCTTCGTCCGATGAGCGCCACTTGTCCTTCTTAGTCATAAGAGAATATAACTACTCCCTCCAATATTCAAATTTCAAAACTCAATTTGTCCCCACTTCCAAATTTCGGTCGAAGGCCAATTTCGCTACTTAGGTCGAAATGTCTAGTTCCAAGACTCCAATTTTCCTAAGTCCTTGGAGGACCTGTAGGCCCTTTAACAAGCTGAAATAGCCTCAAAATATGGGTCGTCGAATTGGCGAGCTAACAGGATGAAAAAAAAATACTTGATAAAAAAATTAAAGTAATTTTTTACAAACAAAAATATTGATTTCATTCAATTACTTACTTAAATCTCTCATTGTTTCAATCGAACCTTATTTTTTCTATGCAATTTTTTAATTTTAAATTTGTCTATCCCCTCGATTAGATTGCCCAACCGAAAAGAAATATCATTTGCATGAATTTCCACACTTTTTTAATTTTAAATTTATCTATTCCCTTAGTTGACTTTTGTGCTGGTCAAAAAGTACAAGTGCATATCGTATCCCTACACGAGTAAGGGATACACAGAGGCCTTAGTAGGTTTATAACAGTTAGGACATCTCATGGTGGAGAAAGACCTTATATGGTGATGTTTACGATGTTTATGGTGGTATGAAATTCCAGATCATGTGAGGCGAGAGACTCTGTGTTATGTGATGCACGGTTAATTTATGATCTCACCCTATTCCATTAGGGGATAATTATTTATAAAGGCCTTTGGGACTAGGCTTTCCTTGGGAATGATAATCGTTCATTAGTCAATGGTGGACCATTGAACTCCTACTTTCTACAAAGGTGTGGACTGACTCTGATTTCTCTTTACTAAAGACACGTCTTTTTCCATATTTCCCATAAATAGGTGAATGGGCGATGCTTAGGATGAGGAAGTTCCCATCAGGGGGGAGACGTATGGTCTTCTCCCCCTCTGAAGGTTACAACCCTCCTGTCTTTTCTAGGCATTTTACAAATATAATACCACATAATCCCTCAAACACAAGGGATTTGATAAAGGGAAAAGCTTCTAGACTATATAGCGTTGGAGTGTCCCGAGGCCCAATATTTCATGGTGGTATTACGTGATGAACTAGATTGACTAGGCTTTAAGTTCCTTAGGCGAGACGATGGTCTTCTCAGATGATACATCTATCAAGCACTCAAACAAGACTTAAACTAAGTCTCTTGGGCTAGACTTCAATCGTGCTTCTTGGCTGAGATTCATATGTTAGGTCCCGCCCGAGAAAACTCCAAGTCTCTCAGGCGGGGAATTTTGGATAGCCTTCTTAATAGGAAATCTCAATCCCTCAAGCGAAGTTATATTGAGCCTAGTTGATGAGACTATAAATCTCTCATACGAGGATTTGAACCTCAAGGGTGGGTCTTCTATAAATCCCTCGGACAAGACTTAAACTAAGTCTCTTAGGTTAGACTTCAATCACGTCTTATGGGCAAAACTTATATGTTGGGTCTTCACCAAATGAAACCCCAGACCTCTTTGGCGGGGGAGTTTTCGATAGACTTCTTAATGGGAAATTTCAGTTGTAACTATATAGTTCAACCTAAAAGGAGGGGGTGAATTAGGTTTTATGTATTTTCTTGTTTTAAGTAATGCTTCTTCCCTTTTTAATTTTTCGAAATTAAGTGTATGAACTTTGAATGAAAGTACTGGAAAAAAATAAAGTGCAAGAAAGTAAAAGACACAAGAGATTTATCCTAGTTCCCCTTTCCAACTTAATGGAGTCCCTTCACACCTTGAAGGATTTTTCACTATGTTATATCATTGTACAAGCCTGACACTTTGATATCTCATTATTGAATTTATTGTCAGCCTTAATAAATATAGTTTGACTTGTACTTGGTTTATCAAATTTAGAGTATCCAAGCCCACATTTATTATTATAGTATCTTTGTTTGTTTAGCATATTTTATAAAACAAGTTTTCCTTTCTCATATTTATTTAAGAATTGGTTCAATTCAAAAGTTTTTTATTCAAGAGTTTCACATTTATTATATGCTAGATTTTTGACTTGGCATAATCCCACTTTCATGTCATTAGCCTTACTTTCTTGAGATAACATTATTTTCTTTTGTTTCAAACATGTTCTAGAAAGTGTCAAATATTCTACATGTAATTCAAGGAAAGCATTTTGCAATTTATCATAAGATGGTTCAAGATCACTAACCTCATTTTCTTCATTATCAGAATAATATGATTCCATTAATGCCATATTTTCTTGTTCTTAATCTGATGATGCACTTACTTCATTGTCTTGCCATGCCACATAAGCCTTTTCTAATTTCACATCCTTCTTGTTGTTGACTTTGATCTTCTTTTAAAGAGTAAGGCACTCACTTTTGACACGACATCTTATTCCATATTCAAAATATGTAACTTTCTTTATTGAAGTTGATGCTTCTCTTTGACTAATTTCCTTTGTTTATTCTTTCCTTAATAATTTTTCAATTGCATTCCAATGTGTTATATGACATGGCTTCTGAAGTTAGGAGTTCATTGCAAGTAGCTAGCTTGGGTGTGCAGGGTTGTGTGAAATGGATGACGATTCTTGATATGGGTTACCCTATTTCTTTAGTATATGTTGTGATATTAGTCTCGTTGTCCAGGAACCTTAACATCACTTTCTTCCCACTAGTGGTAACTGCATCTATGTATGTGACTAGACACATGCTCATTGTAATGGGTTTTGTTAATAATAATCATTAAGTTCATGTGAAGTTGAAATTTGATTGTCCGTTGCCTCCCGTTGTTGACCGCTAGAGACAAAACTGTAGTAAATGTGTGAAAGCATGAGAAATAGCATATGCATGACGTATAAGGCAATATGAAGAAGTTGGAAAGTCTACATAATTTATTGTATTCATAGTGTTCATATTGTAGTACACTATCCATTATATATATATATATATATATATATATATATATATATATATATATATATATATATATATATATATATATATATATATATATATATATATATATATATATATATATATATATATATATATATATATATATATATATATATATATATATATATATATATATATATATATATATATATATATATATATATATATATATATATATATATATATATATATATATATATATATATATTATCGGGTTAATTGTGATTATACAAATACTCTTGATACAATATATTAATATTGTCACACTGTGAACATTAAAAATGTCAAAATTTTAGTTTAAAACACAAAAACATTAAAAAAAACCCATTGCATAACATTTTTTTTTAATTTGAAATATTTGGTATGTATCTATTAGAATAACAATGATATTTGGCATGTTTGTCTACTCAAAAAGTCTCTCTATGGTCTAAAACAAGCACCTCGTGCCTGGTACCAAAGATTCACCGATTATGTTGCCACATTGGGTTTCTCTCACAACATCTCTGATCATTCCTTATTCGTTTTTCATCGCGGTATTGATACTACTTATATCCTTCTATATGTGGATGACATAATTCTCACTGCTTCGTCTGATGCTCTTCGTGACTCTATTATGTCTAAACTTAGTTCTGAATTCGCCATGAAGGATTTGGGTCCTCTAAGTTATTTTCTGGGAATATCTGTCACCAATCATACAGGTGGTGTTTCCTTGTCTCAAAGAAAATATGCAGAGGAAATTATAGAGCGAGCAGGCATGTCCTCTTGCAAACCATCACCCACTCCAGAGCGAGCAGGCATGTCCTGTTACACCCTAAAATTTGCTCAACCTTTTCTTGCCTGATTTATGTTTCATTGCATTTCATTTGCATAGTTACATCATTCCCATAGTTCTAATCATTTGCATATTATAGCATATCACTCATCCAACAGGGGATCAAGTGTGATTCTTATCATAAGAGCCTAGCAAGAGGTCTTATCCAAGTATGAGAAGTCATCCAGGCCATCAAGAAGTGATTTGAAGTCTTGAGAAGTTTGAGTGCCTACAGGTGGGTTTTGCTCCTATCTTGAGGAATATTGAGAATCATCAGTGGGATGTGAAACATGGAATGTGAATTTGAGGTGTGTATGGATCTCATAGAATGCCTAGAGGGCCATATTGAAGCTGAGACAGGTCATTGATTCAAGTATGAGAGCCATAGTTGAGGTGCAATCAACTAGGGTTTCATCTGGGTCAATCCTAGGTCAAATGTGCAATTGAAGAGCATCAAAGCCTACTTTGAGGTCATGGGGTTCATGGAAGGGTATGTTGATACATGTGTGGTGTTGTGCCAAGGTTAAGCAAAGAAGAATCAAGAATGTGGGAAGTTGCTAAATTAGGGTTTTAGTGCAAATCACCCTGTTTAGTGCCTAACTTCAAAGCCACATAAGTCACGATAAAAGTTTCAAATGGATCTTTGGCAAACATGAAACTTGTAGATCATCTTAATACCTTTAATTTGAGTACTAGAAGTCCTCAAGATGATTTGTAGAACTCAAGTTATGGCCCAGACAAGTTACGGGTCATCAGATGACTATGAAATTTATCTGTGAAAGCCACTTGACTTCCAAGCAACTTTTTCCCTTCAAGGAGTTTTCAAATGGACTTTTAGTCAACATGAATGTTGTACCTTATTCTCTTAGATTTCCATAGAGTACTAGAAGTCCTTTATAGGATTTGCAGAGCTCAAGTTATGATCTTTGCAAGCCAGGGGTATTTTGGGAAAGTGAGATTATAGGTCATTTTCAATTATAGGTCCATATCTCCAACTTGCAAGCTTCAAATGGAAAATTGTTCAACATGGAACTTGTTCAAAATGATGTTTTGAGTGCAACCAAGTGGTCATGAGAGTTTGGTTTGGCTTGGAACACAAATTCACTTGAAATGGTTTTGAAGGAAGGAATTAAAGTCATTAAAAGGCCAAAAAATGTGATTTCTTGATTTATGGCCAAACAAAGTCATGTTATATGTCATTTTGATCAGAAACAACATTCCAAGAAGGATGGAAATACCACTTTTTGCATTTGAGGCCAATAACACATGGTTCCCTTTTGTAACTTAAGATTGAAGCAACACTTGAATTGCACACCATAAGATCAAAAACAAGGAAGCTATCATATCCATTCATTCCAAAACCTCATGAGATGAACAATTCAAGTGAAATTGAGAGCTAGAACAGAGCAATTCGCAACTGTGGCATATGATTTTTTCAAGGAGCATGAGATTTTCAATTTCTCATTTGGTTAGTTACAGAAAGTTCTAGAGTGTTCCAATCACTTCTATATATTCAATACAATGCATTCAGATCATTTTTTGGGCAAGAGGTGAAGAGAAACCAGAGCAAGCAAGTTGAATTGCAAGAGCTGCATCAAGAATCATGTTTGGAGATTGAGTTGATTTCGAGGCCAATTGATTGTTTCAGAAGCTTGAGAAGGTGCTATTGAGTGATTCTGGAGAAGATTAGAGGCTGAATCGAGAAGAATCACCATCTGTCCATCACTTTATACCAGGTATGCACTTTTCAGCTTTTGGCTTAGATTATGGGGAATTGATTAGGATTTGACATGAGGATAGGTTATTGATGATGCCTAGTTGGATTCTAGCACAAGAATTGAGCAATTAGAGACACTTTAGGTGTGAGGTAGATTTCTGTTGAAGCATGTAGCTCCTAATTCTTGAGGTTTTAATGGTGTTTGAATAACTAGTCTTGATGACTGAAACATGTAGATGACATTAGGCTTGTTAATTTCAAGAATTATGACATTGGAGTTGGGGTGATCTTCTGAAACTTGGATTGGTTTTGGAGTTAGAGTGAGAATCAAGAAAATTGGAGATCATATTTGGAATCAGGAGAGAATTTTGAGTGGAAGTGACTATTAAAGTGTTAAGTTTGATGAAGTTTTGGGATGCCCTCGCCGGAGACGACGGTGGCGCTGCAGCTCAGGCCACCGTCCCAAGGTCTCCCTCCCATTTTTGAATTTTGGAGAAGATGATGTATTAGCCATAGGATCTGGTTTGACCTTTGACCCAACCAAGCAATCCACGGCCACGATCTTGTTTCATCTTCTGAAGAGAAGTGAGTTGATGAAACTCACCATTTCATTAATGTATTTGTTTTGGGCTTAAGTAAGCTCTTGCTAACCACAACCTACGTTTGGGCCCATTGAGGAATTGAACTAGGATTGCTTGCTATTCATCACGCATATTTTCCAATTTCCTTTGTTTTTCCATTATTTTCTTTTGTTTCGCTTGGGCTTAGCATCAGAATTGCTAGTAACACCTCCATTTGGGACCAGTCTGAAGAAACAACGTGATATGATTGCTAAACAACACGCGCGTTTTTCCATTTTCATCTATTTTATTTTATTTTATCATTTGCATATAGTTTAGGAATTAAATCACAACAAATAGGAAAATTAGTCCTTTTAGGTGAGACTTTTTTCCCCTGACTCCTTAGAGAGTGTAGATTTTAATAGGATAAAAAATAACTAATTCATCCATTTTATTATTTTAATTGAATTTTTTTCATTTTAATTGGTTTTAAATTCATTTTGTTTGGTGCTTGTTCTTGCTGATTTTAGTATGAGTAATTGGTGTTGATTTTTGGAGTGATTCTTTTTGGTATAGTTAGCTTAGATATGCATGTACCTCTAGCAATTTTCTCATAATTTTGTGAGATAAATATAGGTTGTTTTGAACTATGAACAATAAGTGTTGAAATTTTAGGGTTTTAATATAGTACCCTTAGGTTTAGGGCATAGTTTTAGGATTTAATGATTGGTTAACCCCCTGGTTTTTGTATGGAGTGATTCTTAAGAGGTTTAGGAACCCTTAGAATTTTTTATAGGATTTTACAATCATTTTTGGTATTTTAATTAGAATTAGTTTTAGGACTAACATTTAGGAGTTTCTAACACACTAATTTGACTAGTTTAACTCAATAGTTCCCATTAGACTTAAGTGGTGGTGCCTTTACTTTTGGATGAACATGAAGACAACTTGAAGATGCTTTGGAGAGCTTGAAAGAGCATGGACATGAAGAATTTATCCTCTTGTGGATGCTTGTCAGGAGCTTAGGGAAACTAAGGTTTTAAGAAGAGCATTAGATTAGTTTTGTTTCTTTCTTCAAACATGGAGTATATTGTTCATCTCCATTCAATCCAATGACATAAAGTCCTCTTAAAGAAGTCACATCTCTCCTTTTGAGGGATGAGTGGCATGCTTTAAGAGTAGAACTTTGAGGATGCCATTCTCTTATAATGTTAAGTTCTTAGTGGCTTCCTTTGGTTGTCATTAAGTTACTTAACATTTCAACTTGATCTTGTTAATTGACTCTCCCTTGGAGGTTTCTTGTTGAAGCTTGTTGAATATGAAGTTTGTGCTTGTTGAAGCTGGTTGCTTGTTGAAGTTAGGGTTTTGCTGCTTGTTGAAGATGAAGTTAGGAGCTTGTTGAAGCTGTTTACTGGTTGAAGTTGGTTGCTTGTTGAAGTTTGAAGCTTGTTGAAGCTCGGTGCTTGTTGAAGAGTGAAAGTTTAGTGGAGCTTGAAGATAGGGGCTATTCATGAAGATGAAGGTTGTTGCTGTCAACTTTTGCTGTTTAATCACTGTTGCTGTCAGAGCTGGTGCTGATGCTGTTTGCTGTAGGAGTTTGATGTTGCTGCTTGGGCTGCCTCCTCTGCTTTGGCTTTTGTTTTCTGTATTGTTTGTTGGCTTGTGTAGCTTTCCCCTTAAGGTTTGAAGTGAATGTTGATTCACTTTGCCTGTTGTTTTCCCAGGTTCGAGGTTGAGCAGGACTCCCTTGCCCCGCTTGTATTGCTGCATTACATGCATTTTACTATATTTGCTTGCTTTCTTTTCTGTTTATCCCCTAGGATCTCTGATTTCCTCTGTGCAGGAGGGAATTATGACAGAAATTAGGATTCTTATCCATGCATGACAACATTAGGTTAGTTTTTATTCCCTTTTCAACCTTAGGATTTTTAGAGCTTCTTTCTCTTCTTATCTCAAAACAACTCAAAAATACAACAATAAGGTTAATCGATGTCGTACGTTACGAGCCTTAAGCTATTTGAGAAAGGGTTGCTGGAGAGCTTCTTTCCAGTAGTCTGGCTGCTTAGTGTGGATCCCTTTGGGTGACACGCGACGTAGTCACTCTCAAATCATAGTCTCTAGTGCGTCAGAGATTACAAACAAACTAAAAAACACTTCTTTCGTAAAAGATTCAAAACAAACATCAAAGTGTCATTTTTGTCCGCTTGGACTCTTAATCAAGAAAAACCCTTTCATAAGGTAATAAAAAAACAGTCAAACAAGCTTGTGTCTTCCGTATCCCGAACTACGTTTGCTCTGATCTTTCATGCTATATGAAAGTACGTAGGCATAGGATGCCGTATCCTAGCGAGCAGCCTTCCCACCTTCGTCCGTAGGTAGGCGAACTACGTTGACTCTGATTTCTCGTTCCAGACGGGAATACGTAGGCATAAAGTGCGATACTTTGCCGAGTCATTTTCTTTTCTTTTTAACCCAGACCTGTAGAGGTGATAGAATAACACACCCTTAGATAGAAAACAAGTGCGGATCCCGTCGAGTACGACGGACGTGAGGGGTGCTAATACCTTCCCCTTGCGTAATCGACTCCCGAATCCAGGAATTTGGTTGCGATGACCATTCCTTTCCCGTTTTGCGTTAGGTTTAGTCTGAGCGTTTATTTTCCCTCCGTTAGGATAAATAACGCACGGTGGCGACTCTTTTGTCATAGCCGGCGCCGATTTTCGCAGTGGCGACAGCTGGGGACTCCAACGGTTCCCTACGCGAGTCGATCCTAGCGCTTGTTTTCCCGTCGTGGGTTTTGTATGGGTTTACCTTTCTGTATTTACTTTCAGCATTATATTATTGTTGTTATGCTGGGTAGGGGTTCAGATTGAGAGATAAGCCGGACCTGGGCTTGAGTGCACCTAGAATTAGTTGTGGAAAGTAGTGGGCGCGTGCATGCTTTGCATGTACTAGTGTCCCGTAAAATTCACGCTCGGACGAGGTTCTTCTGGTTGACTTCTTTTTCAACCCTTTGGGTTGAGGGGTTGTTGGTTAGTTGGATTGTCGACTCTGGGGACCGATCAATTGGAAGTTGGCTAAGTGAGGCCTCTTCAGGACATGATGATGCCACACCTTCTGGGTATCGTATCATCAGTCTTGAAAGTCTGTGACGCCGACGACCGCATAGGATGCCGTACTTTGTGTCAGTTGATAGGACACCTACCTGTGAGAGGGATTGGGACATGCAGGAAACTTAACCTCCAGACTACCCGGTTTTCTTAATATTGGATGAGTATGTGTGGTTACTTGGGGTTCTTCATCAAGACAGTGTTATAGGTCTGTTGAGACCAAAGTGGAGCATTGTTATGGGTCTGTTGAGACCAGGTTTGAGCATTATTGTGGGTCTGTTGAGACAAACATTATGGATGGATCTCTTCAGCAATATATCACTTGATCCCTGTTGCATGTTTGCATATTGCATTGTTGCATACTCATTTTGCATATCATTAACGTGTGTCTGTGCTGCAGGTGCATTTCATACCCTCTGATTCTAGTTGCCCGGATTTCTGTCTGCTGATATTATGGATACTCTGAAGAAGACTGTGGCTTACAAGTTGCCTACTCCAGATGTTTCTTCTTTGCTTGGTTTGATATCTCTAGTTGATGATGATGTGAAGAGAAGCTTCAAGAAGAGTTATGGGAAACTGCTTAGGTTGGTTTGCAAACCATCCACGTATGAGCTGAACGTATTGTACGCGCTGATGCAGTTCTATGATCCCCCACTGAGGTGTTTTACTTTCCCTGACTTCATTCTGGCTCCGACCATGGAGGAATATGCTGAGATCTTGGAGTTGACTATTCAGAACAAGGTGCCTTTTGTTCACATGGATGCTAAGCCCAAGCTGGAGGATTTGGCTGTTGATTTGCATTTAGACTCCTCAGAGTTGCTATTAACCTCGTGGAATGGAGTTTCTGGTTTTTCTCTCAAGTTCTTGGTTGGGAAAGCACAAGAGTATGCCAAGAGTGTCTGTTGGATTGTGTTTAATGCTATCCTTGCTTTGTGTATCTATGGAATTGTACTGTTCCCTAATATGCATGACTTTGTTGATTTGGATGCATTCCATATATTTGCTTCAGGCAATCTTGTGCCTACACTGATTGGAGACTTCTATCACTCTCTGCATTATAAGAATGAGAATAGGAGGGGAACGAACGTCTCTTGTTGTGTGCCTTTGTTGTATATGTGGTTTGATAGTCACCTGCCCAAGAAGGGTATCTTTGCTGAGTCTGCAGCTACGGTGGAATGGTCTGAGCGTCTGATGGGGCTTTCTTCAGAAGATGTTGTCTGGTTTGATAGGGATTTACTGGGATCTGAGATTATCTACAGCTGCACAGGATATCCTAACGTTCCTGTGTTTGGGAGGAAAGGGTGCATTAACTACAATCCATCATTGTTGATCAGGCAATTCGGTTATGCTTTGAGAAGCCCGCCAAAAGAGGAGGAAGTGCAGGAATCTCTGTACTTCACAGGTGATTTGAAGGGAGAATTGTTATCCAAGCTTCAGCATGCTTGGAATAACATCTGCAAGAAAGGGAAACCGTTGTTGGGTAAGAATGATAGTCAAGCCTATCCTCCGTACCAAGTCTGGATCCAAGATAGGGCGAAGCAGGCGCTGATGCTGTTTCCTGCAGTATTACCTCCTGCTCCCCTCGTGGTTGAGGAGCCAACTACTGTGTCTATTGAGAGATATGAACAGGTTGTGAAGGAGAAAGAAGAGCTGATGAAAGCCAACGAGAAGTTGGAAGAAGAGCTAGTTCAGCTCAGAAGCGAAAGAAATGAAGCTGTATATTCCTTCAAGCAGCAAACAAAGCTGGTGAACCAGCTAGGTACAGAACTGACTGAACAACGAAAGAAGCGTGAATGTTTGGGGATAGATTTCAAGAGCTCTCATGACATGCTGGAGTCTAAGAAGAAAGCACTTGATATAGCTTACTTGGAGATCTCTACGTTCAACAAAACTTGGAACGTTACATTGACCAACAACAAGGAGAGAGAAGATAAGCTGAAGTTGCAAATCTCCAAGTTAGAGGATCAGTTGAAAGCTAGCCAGAGGGAGTTTGAGGAAGAAGCTGTGCGTAGTTTTTCCATTCAAGCCTCGTTGCACAAAGCTGTCAAAAACCTGAAGGAGCACAGACAGAACTTTGAAGCCAAGAAGAGGAAGTTAGAAGACTGTTTTGGCAAGGGAGCTTGGGAAAACTCCAGCGAAGGCCTCCAGTTCACTATACGGTAGTTAGAGTTGCTCGTCGAAGGGTTGCTCACTCAGCCAAATTGTCCAGAGACCAAGAAGTTGTTAGAAGAGTACCGTGCTCATTGTAACACTTGAATGTTGTATATGCTTTATTTGCATTGTGCTGACCATCACCAGGCTTGTTGGTTGAGGTCATGCCTTCTTGTTATTATGTACACTCAGAGATATTGTATTTCTGCCTTGTTGGGCTCTTTGCAGCAATATATGAGATGTTTTCTCCGTGGATGAATCCAAGCTTCTTAGCACTGTCACTGCACTGGCACTTTGGCACTATAATCGGGGATGATTTCCCTAACACACAGACACACATTGCATCTGCATATTCATTTTTGCATTGCCAGTTACTTGTTGAATCTGTATCTTATTTCCTGCATCTCACAGGTTTTTCAGGATTGACGACCAAAGAATACACCGCTACTCAACCAGAAACAACTGTAAGAAAGCAATGGATCAAGTTCAAGTCGAGATTCAGGAAATCCGTGAGAAACTGACTCTGTTCATGCAAGCTATGGAGAGCATGGCCAAGGGCCAGGAGAGCCTTCAGACCTTGGTGCAGCCGCTGCTGACGCGGACAAACGGAAATGGCAATACTGACCACAATTCTGTTGGAACTCCTCGCCGGGAGGATGAGATACCGGTAGTTACTCCACCTGTTGCGACTGTCAACGGAAACACTGGTACTGGTACAGGTGCTAGCGCTGGTAATGGCAATACTGGAAATGGTGGTGATGTGCATGTTGTTAACAACAATGGCAACACTGGGGATGCCGATCAAGGATTCGGTGACAATGCTGGCTTTGGAAACAATGGGTATGGAAATGTCAAACAGGACGGGAACTTCGGGTTCAACAATCAAGGCTTTGGTAATGACGGTTACGACAACAATCAAGGGTATGGCCACGGTAATGGTGGATTCGGTAATGTGAGTAACAACGACGCTGGAGCATTTCCTTTCAACAATGGTTTTGGACCTGCTGGGGTCAATCAAGGGTTCGGCAACCGAGGACAGGGTCCTATGTTCAATCAGCAAGGATTTGGCCGTAACATGGGTTACGATGGGTATGGCAATGACTGGAATGTGGATCACCAGAACGAAGCTTTTTCAGGAAGAGGTATGGGACGTGAGGGCCCCATTGACCCTGTTCATAGGATCAGAATGCTAGAAGAGCAGATGAAAGGTGTGGTTAATCAGAACTCCGCTGGGTTAGATATGACTACTATGGGGTTGGTACCAGGGCTGAGGGTGCCATTAAAATTCAAGGCTCCAACATTCGACAAATACAAAGGGGATACCTGCCCAAAGGTCCATGTACGTTCTTATTATAGAAGGATGTCTGCATATTCCAATGATGAAAGGATGCTCATGCATTTCTTTCAAGATAGCTTATCGGGACCATCATTGGAATGGTACATGGGACTGGATCCCACTCAAATTAGAAGCTAGAAGCAGTTGGCTGATGCTTTCGTTATGCATTACAAATATAACAGCGATTTGGCACCAAACAGAGTTTAGTTGCAGAATCTGTCGCAGAAAAGTGGTAAAAGTTTCAAAGAGTATGCGCAGCGGTGGCGCGATATGGCAGCTCGGGTGCACCCTCCTTTGGTTGAAAGGGAGATGAATGACATGTTTGTGGGGACATTTACAGGAATGTACTATGACAAGTTACTCAATGTTTCGATGGGTAGCTTCTCCGATATGATCCTTATGGGAGAAAGGATCGAAAATGGAATTAAAATTGGAAAGATTCAAGCAGGCGAATCTACTTCAGCTGGGGGTGCGAGAAAAGCGTTCGGCGGAAGACGGCAGGGTGATACAAGCGCTGTATTTGGTGGCAGAGGCCGGGGCAGAGGCAGAAATCAGTACATTCAACCTCAACAAATAGCCAGTGTTACTATTCCAATCCAACCACAACAACAGCAACAACAACCACAACAGCAGCAAAGGCAGAATCAGGGCCAGAGAAGGTTTCAGAATGTAAAGCCGAAGAGGGTGTTTGATAAGCCTCCGTTGACATATGCAGAGCTTCTTCAGACACTGCTGGGGTTGAATTTTGTCGAGAAAAGAACATTGGAACCGCCTACAGGACCGGTACTTCCTTATGGGTATGACGCTAATAAGCATTGCGAATTCCATTCCGGGGCGCCCGGATATGACGTAGAATCTTGTCATGCTTTCAAGCATAAAGTTCAAGACTTGTTGGACAGTAAAGCCATCAACTTTGGCCAGGTGGGACCCAATATTGTACAACAGCCTATGCCTAATCATGGGGCAAATGCCATCTTGACAGAAGAAAATTTGAACTTGGTGATGGATGTTAACGAACTGAAGACACCATTGAGTGAGGTGAAAAGCAGGTTGTTCAGAGGGGGAGTATTCCCTGGTTGTGATGAATACTGTTTAGAGTGTTGGACCCAGCCTGAGGGTTGTACTGATTTGAAGCAGGGCATTCAGGCCATGATCGACGAAGGGACCTTGCAATTTGATCGAACTGCGGTTGAGAAGCCTGTGGAGGCATTATGTGATAAGCAGAATGATATTGCAACGGTGACGATCCCGAGGAAGACTATAACGATAACAGCACCCGCCCAGCGGCCAACCATTACGATTACCAAAGCAGGGCCTGTTCCCTTTGAGAGTACGAAAGTTGTCCCGTGGACATACGGATTAGAAGCATATTGCAACGGTGAAAAGATTGTGGTGAATAGCCAGCCAGCGGGGGCTGTTGATAATGTCGTTGGAACGGGGGGCATGACCCGTAGCGGAAGGATCTTTACCTCACCTGAAATAGAAGCAGAGAGATTGGCCAAAGGCAAAGCCAAAGTAAATGAAAGCGGGCCTACTCAGTTGAAAGAAAAGGATACGTCACTCAAGGACGTAGAGGAGTTCATGAGACTGATTCGCAAAAGCGACTACAAAATTGTTGAACACCTACAACAGACGTCGTCGAAGATTTCTATCTTGTCGTTGTTGTTATGTTTCGAGGCCCACCGGAACGCCTTGCTAAAGATTCTGGATACGTCATTTGTGCCTCAAGAAGTTTCTGTAAATCAGTTAGAGGGGATAATGGCACATGTCAATGCTGGACATAGCCTGGGTTTCACAGATTTTGATCTAACACCTAGGGGTCGAGAGCACAACATGGCTTTGCATATATCGGTGGAATGCCGGGGCACCGTAATGTCGCGTGTATTGGTGGATACTGGATCTTCGTTGAACGTATTGCCAAAGAAAGCCATGATGAAATTGGACACACGGGGAATTATTTGCATGCCCAGCGATTTGGTTGTGAGGGCGTTTGACGGGACGAAAAGATCAGTGTTTGGGTCAATAACATTACCGCTTCAGGTGGGGCCAGAAATTTTTGATACCGAATTCTACATCATGGATATCCATCCAGCTTATATTTGCCTTCTTGGGCGCCCATGGCTCCATGCTGCAGGGGCCTTAACGTCCACATTGCATCAGATGTTGAAGTACATGGTGGGTGATAGTGTTGTTACCGTTTGCGGGGAAGAGGACATTTTGGTCAGTCACCTGTCATCGTTCAGATATGTTGAGATCGACGGAGAAATACACGAGACACCTTCGAAGCCTTCGAAGGGTTGCGGATTAAAGGCAAAGCTCAGGGTCCCAGAAAAATGCCAGACGTGACAGTGTCATCCTACAAGGAAGCTCAGGCTTTAGTGCAGACTGGTGAGACTAAAGGTTGGGGGCAGGTACTGGAGATGCCCGTGAAGAATGACAAGTTTGGGCTAGGGTATCGACCGACGTTGTCAGCGTCATCTTCAGGAGCGCCCAAGTTCAAGGGACCGATAACGATTACGCCAAGCGGGGTGTGCTTTGAGACGATCAACGCTATTTCTGATGCTGAAGACGGAGATAGTGACTGCGATATGGACGCGTGGATCAAGCCAAGCGTGCCAGGACAAAGTCTTTGCAACTGGTCCATCCGGGAAACTGTCCCAGTGACTCTTAAATAGTAATGATTTGTTTTGTCAATTGTTGAATAATCCTATGTCCTACCCGGGGTATAGTGATTTTACCTTAGGGCTACTTGATTATGTGTATTGTACTGTTTTAATCATGAAGTAAAGGCGTTTTTCATATACAAATATTGTGATCCCTGTTTTTCTTGTTTTTACTTTAACAATAAATGGCAACGTGGTTATTTGCTTTGTTTGCGTTTTGAAGCATTTAACCATTTCCTTTGCAGGACTAATATTTCAGACGACATCTTCTACGAACCGCCTATGACTCGTTTCGACTTCGAGCACCCGGTATTCCAAGCAGAGGAAGAGATTCTTGAAGACAGCGACTTGCCAGAGGAGCTGACTCGTTTGTTGAAACAGGAAGAGATAATCATTCTGCCTCATCAGGAGGAAATTGAGATTATCAACTTGGGGTCAGAAGAAGTTGTGAGAAATATCCGTATAGGGGCTGCGCTGCAGAGCGACATCAAGCAAAGGCTGATTGAGATACTACGAGAGTATAGTGATATATTTGCTTGGTCGTACGAGGATATTCCTGGGTTGGACACGGACATGGTTGTGCACCGTCTGCCGCTGCGAGAGAAATGTCCGCCTGTTAAGAAGAAACTCAGAAGAACCAGACCAGACATGGCTGTGAAAATCAAAGAGGAAGTTCAAAAACAGTGGGATGCTGGTTTCCTAGCCGTTACAACTTATCCGTCATGGGTCGCTTATATAGTACCAGTGCCGAAGAAAGATGGTAAAGTGCGAATGTGTGTAGACTACCGTGATTTGAATAGGGCGAGCCCGAAAGACGACTTTCCACTTCCTCACATTGATGTGTTGGTTGATAACATTGCTCAGTTCTCCGTATTCTCCTTCATGGACAGCTTCTCAGGCTATAATCAGATCAAAATGGCACCAGAAGACATGGAGAAGACTACCTTCATTACTCCCTGGGGAACGTTTTGCTACAAAGTGATGCCCTTAGGATTAAAGAACGCTGGGGCAACATATCAACGCGCTATGACGACTCTCTTTCATGACATGATGCACAAAGAGATCGAGGTTTATGTTGATGATATGATTGCCAAATCTCAGACAGAGGAGGAGCATTTGGTTAATCTACTGAAACTGTTCAAAAGACTTAGGAAGTTCAGGTTGAGACTGAACCCTAACAAGTGCACCTTTGGGGTGAGATCGGGTAAACTGCTGGGGTTTATTGTGAGCGAAAAGGGAATAGAGGTTGATCCTGCAAAGATAAAAGCTATACAAGAAATGCCAACGCCTAAAACAGAAAAAGAAGTGTGTGGGTTTTTAGGGAGGTTGAACTACATTGCTCGGTTCATATCTCACCTAACTGCGACATGTGAGTCATTATTCAAGTTGTTGAAAAAGGATCAGGTGTTGACCTGGAATGAAAATTGTCAAAAGGCGTTCGACAAGATAAAAGAATACTTGCAGGAACCTCCTGTTTTGATACCCCCAGTGGCCGGGAGACCTTTGATCATGTATTTGACAGTTCTTGAGGAAAGTATGGGTTGTGTTCTCGGGCAACACGACGAGACCGGACGTAAAGAGCATGCGATCTACTATTTGAGTAAGAAGTTTACCGACTGTGAGTCCAGATACTCAATGCTCGAGAAGACGTGTTGCGCGCTAGCCTGGGCCGTCAAACGTTTGAGGCAATACATGCTGAATCATACAACCATGCTAATTTCAAAGATGGATCCAATCAAATACGTGTTTGAGAAGCAAGCACTCTCCGGAAGAATTGCCCGATGGCAGATGGTGTTAACAGAATATGATATCCAATATGTCTCGCAAAAGGCTATTAAAGGTAGCGTTTTGTCAGAGTACCTTGCTGAGCAGCCGGTTGAGGACTACCAATCGATGAGGTTTGATTTTCTTGACGAGGATATCATGTACCTGAAAATGAAGGATTATGAAGAACCGTTGTCGGACGAAGGACTAGAGTTGGGTTCCAAATGGCAGTTGATATTTGACGGAGTTGTAAATTCCTATGGTAGCGGAATAGGTGCAATTATCACTACGCCTCATGGGTCGCACATCCCATTTATTGCCCGATTGACTTTTCCCGTTACTAATAATGAGGCTTGCATCATGGGTCTGGAAGAAGCCATTGATTTGAGAATCAAGAACCTGGATGTATACGGAGACTCAGCTCTAGTGGTGAATCAGATTAAAGGAGAATGGGAGACACGTCAGCCCAATTTGATACCCTATATGAACTATGCAAGGAGATTGCTGCCTTTCTTTGACAAGGTGGAATTGCATCACGTACCGCGAGCAGAAAATCAAATGGCTGACGCCCTTGCGACATTGTCTTCAATGTATAAAGTTATCTTCTGGAACGAGGCTCCCCAGATTGTTATCTCTCGGCTCGATAGGCCTGCATTCATATTTGCCATTGACGAGGCTCCTGATGGTAAACCATGGTATTTTGACATCCAGAATTTCCTGAAGAACAAGGAGTATCCGGCTGAAGCATCCAGTCGAGATCAGAAGACTCTCAGGAGATTGGCTGGCAATTTCTATCTGAATCCGGACGGTGTCTTGTACAAAAGAAACCACGACTTGGTGTTGCTACGCTGTGTAGATGAGAAAGAGGCGAAGTTGCTCATGGAAGAGATACATGAGGGTACATTTGGTACGCATGCTGGTGGGCATGCTATGACGAGAAAGTTGCTGCGGGCAGGTTATTATTGGCTAACCATGGAAACAAATTGTTTCAAGTTTGCAAAGAGGTGTCATAAATGCCAGATTTATGCAGACAAAATCCATGTGCCTCCGAGCCCTCTGAATGTGATGTCATCACCGTGGCCTTTCTCGATGTGGGGAATTGACATGATTGGCAAGATTGAGCCTACGACATCAAACGGACACCGGTTCATTTTGGTGGCAATCGATTACTTCACCAAATGGGTGGAAGCAGCATCATATGCCAATGTGACCAAACAAGTGGTAGCCAGATTTATCAAACGAGATATTATCTGCAGATATGGAATCCCTGAGCGGATTATCACCAAAAACGGTTTCAATTTGAATAATAAAATGATGAAAGAGCTGTGTCAGAATTTTAAGATTGAGCATCACAACTCTTCTCCTTACCGACCCAAGATGAATGGCGCTGTCGAAGCGGCCAATAAAAACATAAAGAAGATTGTTCAAAAGATGGTTGTGACGTATAAGGATTGACACGAGATGTTACCTTTCGCTTTGCACGGTTATCGTACGACGGTGCGCACATCAACCGAGGCAACCCCTTTCTCATTGGTATACGAGATGGAGGCGGTGTTACCGTTGGAGGTCGAGATTCCTTCCCTGAGGGTTTTACGTGATGTCCAACTCGACGAGGCAGAATGGATTAAAGATAGACTGAATCAGCTCAGCTTAATGGATGAGAAGAGACTGGCTTCTCTAGCATACAGTCGGTTGTATCAAAGCCGGATGAAGAAAGCTTACGACAGGAAGGTGTGCCCTTGAAGCTTTCAGACGGGCGACCTTGTTTTGAAAAAGATTCTCCCATCACAATCAGATCACAGGGGCGACTCCCAATTACGAAGGTCCCTACGTTGTTAGAAAAGTCTTCTCTGGAGGAGCCTTGTTACTATCCACCATGGATGGTGAGGACTTTACGTCTCCTGTGAATTCGGACGCAGTTAAAAAAAACTTTGCTTGAAAGTGACCCGCTGGACAGTAAAAAGAGAGTCCAGGCAAAAATGGGGCATCCCAGCGAACCATAAAAAATGAATAAAAGGTTCGGGCAAAAGTTAGGGATAAAATGGAAAAGATGTACACCCGCGAAGTCGAAAACCTGAAAAGGGCGACTTCGGCAAAAAAGGGTATCCCGGTGAATTGAAAACCCGCAAAGGGCGGTTCACACAAAAGTTAGGGATTGAAAAAGAAAATGACTGCGGTCCGGATTTGATACGGAATTGCTTAGTGGTTTGGGAGTACCAGGGGGCCGTCTATCCAAAAACAATCTCTTCCAAAGATCGAGTACTGGGAAAGCACAGAGTCAGGCGAGTCATAGGAGGATCAGCTCATGGTGTTTGTCTGTGCCACGTTGCTGACATGTATACAAATATTGTTTTGTATTTTCTTTATGCTTCTTGTGCATATATTTATGTGCGTTTGCGCGTAACTTCCTCTTTTCAGGAGTTGCATCCAGTGTACAAAACTTTGCATATTCAGAGGCCTGTTATCAATAAAACATGTTATTCAGTACTTGATGCTTGTTCTTTACTATTTTGTTTGTGAAAGACGCCGATGTTTTTGATAAACTTGCACTTACATAATCTTGCTGGCCCTTGCCAATAATTGCTAAAACTTCGAATTGACTGAAGTAATGTCACAGATGCTAACCCGGATAGATTCTGTTGTATAGGCCTGTTTTGTCTCGTTTGTGTTTTGCAGGGTTCTTACCTTTGGAGCAAACGATCAGGAATTGTTTTCCCCAGCCAAGGTCGCTTGATGTAAGACCTGACTCCAGTTGATGTCATTCCTCAGCTAGTCGCAGCTTATCCCCAGAGAGTTGAAATGAAATTTATCCCTTCCCGAAGGAGGGAATTATTTTCCCCAGGAGAGTGTCCTCATGGAAAGCCGTCCATAGGATTAACCCTAGCAAGTCAAAATCAATGTCCCCTGCAGAGGTTGCGCTCCTCAGCGAATCGAAGATGTGCACGTTCAATCTCCAGCATGGGAGATTCCCGCAATAGTTAACCAAGTTGTTGGTTCGAAAGGTTTATATCCGCGAAGGATGGTTTTCTTGCTCCCCACAGGTCGTCTTGCCTCCGTCGGGATGACTGTCCCCAGTGGAGTGGTAACTCTGAATGTGTAAGCTGTGCCCAAACAGTGTGCTTTGCCCAGAAGTGTCGCTTCTTCCCCAACTAAGTTTGTTCACCAGCAGGGTGTTTGTTCTTTCCTCCCAGTGGAAATTGATGTTTAATCTCTCCCCGAAAAAGTTGACTGTGTTTCCGGCATTTATTTTACCGGAATACCTTATGATACTTGTTCTCCCCAACGGAGTTAGCTTTATCCTCAGCATTCATGTTGTTGAGACATTATTATCATAGTGGCCCCGACAGCTTGAGCCTGCATTTGCATTTGCATATATCGTCATATTTGCATCTACTCAAACGCGTAGCATTTCCGTGTCGTACGGAGCATTACGCCATTTTCAAACATACGCATTTTTGAAACATAAATCAGGTTGGTTAACCTTTTGCTTTCAGGTGTGTTTTCTCAGCAGGAGTATGGAGTTCTAGCTCAGATCTATTACCAGGTATTCGAGGTCTCGCTGTGAAACGTGTGATGATCTGGTTCATCTTACTATTTTCCCCACAGAGTTGCTTGTTGAAGTTTCTCTTACCCGGCCAGCGGATTATTTTCTTCAAATTTGCTGTTACGTCAGCGTCAGAGGGTTTCATGAATCAAAATTTCAGAAGCTGCCGCCGGTTATCGAAACAGGCGTCCGACAGTTTGGTTTCCAAATATCCCCAGTAGAGTCCTCCTCAAAGTCGGTGTCACGTCAGTGCTAAAAGGTTTGTGGGTTGGTACCAATGAAGTTAGCTACTGCAGAGATAAGCAGAGAAACTGTATTCAGAGTATCTTCCTGTATGGATAAACGGATGTACTTTCCTACTGGTTGGCAGAAGTATTTCCCCGGAAGTCGCCAAAATTTTATTGCCTATGTTGATAGGAGTTCCTCGTGTTGACGAGATATGAGTCCTGACGTGGACAATTTATTCCTGTATTGACGGGATTTCTTCGTGTTGGCGAAGTGTGCGTCCTAACATGGACAAATTTATTTCCTCGTGTTGACGAGATGTGCTAGTCCTAACGTGGGCAGATTTGATTTCTCCGTGTTGACGGAATGTGAAGTCCTAACATGGACAAATTGATTACTCTTCGTGTTGACGAAATGGTGTCCTGACGTGGACCATTTATCCCTAGCAGATATCTTTCTTCGTATTGGCGAAATGTGCGTCCTGACGTGGACAAGTTTATAGTTCCTCGTGTTGACGAGATGCGCGAGTCCTGACGTGGACAAATTTATCCTTCTTCGTGTTGACGAAACGATGTCCTGACGTGGAAAATTTACTCCTATGTTGATAGGATTTCCTCGTGTTGACGAGATGTGAGTTCTGACGTGGACAAGTCAAGTTACCTTCCCTCGTGTTGACGAGATGCGAGTCCTGACGTGGACAAGTTTACCGTTCTTCGTGTTGACGAGATGGAATCCTGACGTGGACAAATTTATTTCTCTTCATGGTGATGGGTTTATTTCCTCGTGTTGACGAGATGTGAGTCCTGACGTGGACAATTTATTCCTATGTTGACAGGAGTTCCTCGTGTTGACGAGACGCAAATAAGATTTTATTGCCTATGTTGATAGGATCTCCACGTGTTGACGAGATGCAGACAACTCATCCCCAGCGAAGTCGCCGGGATTTCTCCGTGTTGACAGAATGTGGAGTCCTGATGAGGACAAGTTTTATTCCTATGACTATAGGATTTCTTCGGGTTGACGAAATTTGAGTCCTAACGTGGACAAGTTTATGATGGGATTTCTTCGTGTTGACGAAGTGCGCGTCCTAACATGGACAAAGTTTTGCTCTTGTTTAGGGTATTTCTTCGTGTTGACGAAATAAGCGTCCGAACGTGGACAAAGTTCTATTCCTGTGTTGTTGGGATTTCTTCGGGTTGACGAAATGTGAGTCTTGACGTGGACAGATTTGTCTTTATTCGTGATTTGACGAAATTTGGGTCCAGATGTGGACAAGGTTACTCCTGTGACGACAAAATCTCTATTCGTGTTGACGAATTTGTTTCTCTTCTTGTGTTGACAAGGTTAGTCCAGTTGTGGACAGAGGTGATTTTGCAAAAATTGTTCAGTACCTGTGGCGTTACATAGGTGGTTGAAGTTGAAATCAGAATTATTATCAGACATTGGATCAGTTGTTGCCGTAACAACCGGATTCAGATAGGGGATGTTGCTCCCCAAGCAGTGCAGTTTATTTCTGTGGTTGGCAAATTTCCGTGTTTCCTGGTATTCAACCGTCTCGTACCTCGATTGTTTGAAGGTCGTTCGCTCTTTACCCAGTCGGGTCCAAGCCGTTTGAATAGGGGCAGCTGTTGCACCCCAAAATTTGCTCAACCTTTTCTTGCCTGATTTATGTTTCATTGCATTTCATTTGCATAGTTACATCATTCCCATAGTTCTAATCATTTGCATATTATAGCATATCACTCATCCAACAGGGGATCAAGTGTGATTCTTATCAGAAGAGCCTAGCAAGAGGTCTTATCCAAGTATGAGAAGTCATCCAGGCCATCAAGAAGTGATTTGAAGTCTTGAGAAGTTTGAGTGCCTACAGGTGGGTTTTGCTCCTATCTTGAGGAATATTGAGAATCATCAGTGGGATGTGAAACATGGAATGTGAATTTGAGGTGTGTATGGATCTCATAAAATGCCTAGAGGGCCATATTGAAGCTGAGACAGGTCATTGATTCAAGTATGAGAGCCATAGTTGAGGTGCAGTCAACTAGGGTTTCATCTGGGTCAATCCTAGGTCAAATGTGCAATTGAAACGCATCAAAGCCTACTTTGAGGTCATGGGGTTCATGGAAGGGTATGTTGATACATGTGTGGTGTTGTTCCAAGGTTAAGCAAAGAAGAATCAAGAATGTGGGAAGTTGTTAAATTAGGGGTTCAGTGCAAATCACCCTGTTTAGTGCCTAACTTCAAAGCCACATAAGTCAAGATACAAGTTTCAAATAGATCTTTGGCCAAAATGAAACTTGTATAGAATCTCAATACCTTTAATTGGAGTACTAGAAGTCCTCAAGAGGATTTGTAGAACTCAAGTTATGGCCCAGACAAGTTACAGGTCATCAGATGACTATGAAATTTATCTGTGAAAGTCACTTGACTTCCAAGCAACTTTTTCCATTCAAGGAGTTTTCAAATGGACTTTTGGTCAACATGAATGTTGTTCCTTATTCTCTTAGATTTCCATAGAGTACTAGAAGTCCTTGATAGGATTTGTAGAGCTCAAGTTATGATCTTTGCAAGCCAGGGGTATTTTGGGAAAGTGAGATTATAGGTCATTTTCAATTATAGGTCCATATCTCCAACTTGCAAGCTTCAAATGGAAAATTGTTCAACATGGAACTTATTCAAAATGATGTTTTGAGTGCAACCAAGTGGTCATGAGAGTTTGGTTTGGCTTGGAACACAAATTCACTTGAAATGGTTTTGAAGGAAGGAATTAAAGTCATTAAAAGGCCAAAAAATGTGATTTCTTGATTTATGGCCAAACAAAGTCATGTTATATGTCATTTTGATCAGAAACAACATTCCAAGAAGGATGGAAATACCACTTTTTGTATTTGAGGCCAATAACACATGGTTCCCTTTTGTAACTTAAGATTGAAGCAACACTTGAATTGCACACCATAAGATCAAAAACAAGGAAGCTATCATATCCATTCATTCCAAAATCTCATGAGATGAATAATTCAAGTGAAATTGAGAGCTAGAACAGAGCAATTCGCAACTGTGGCATATGAGTTTTTCAAGGAGCATGAGATTTTCAATTTCTCATTTGGTTAGTTACAGAAAGTTCTAGAGTGTTCCAATCACTTCTATATATTCAATACAATGCATTCAGATCATTTTTTGGGCAAGAGGTGAAGAGAAACCAGAGCAAGCAAGTTGAATTGCAAGAGCTGCATCAAGAATCGTGTTTGGAGATTGAGTTGATTTCAAGGCCAATTGATTGTTTCAGAAGCTTGAGAAGGTGCTATTGAGTGATTCTGGAGAAGATTAGAGGCTGAATCGAGGAGAATCACCATCTGTTCATCACTTTATACCAGATATGCACTTTTCAGCTTTTGTCTTAGATTATGGGAATTGATTAGGATTTGACATGAGGATAGGTTATTGATGATGCCTAGTTGGATTCTAGCACAAGAATTGAGCAATTAGAGACACTTTAGGTGTGAGGTAGATTTCTGTTGAAGCATGTAACTCCTGATTCTTGAGGTTTTAATGGTGTTTGAATAGCTAGTCTTGATGACTGAAACATGTAGATGACATTAGGCTTGTTAATTTCAAGAATCGTGACATTGGAGTTGGGGTGATCTTCTGAAACTTGGATCAGTTTTGGAGTTAGAGTGAAAATCAAGAAAATTAGAGATCATATTTGGAATCAGGAGAGAATTTTGAGTGGAAGTGACTATTAGAGTGTTAAGTTTGATGAAGTTTTGGGATGCCCTCGCCGGAGACGACGGTGGCGCTGCAGCTCAGGCCACCGTCCCAAGGTCTCCCTCCCATTTTTGAATTTTGGAGAAGATGATGTATTAGCCATAGGATCTGGTTTGACCTTTGACCCAACCAAGCAATCCACGGCTACGATCTTGTTTCATCTTCTGAAGAGAAGTGAGTTGATGAAACTCACTGTTTCATTAATGTATTTGTTCTGGGCTTAAGTAAGCTCTTGCTAACCACACCCTGCGTTTGGGCCCATTGAGGAATTGAACTAGGATTGCTTGCTATTCATCACGCATATTTTCCAATTTCCTTTGTTTTTCCATTATTTTCTTTTGTTTCGCTTGGGCTTAGCATCAGAATTGCTAGTAACACCTCCATTTGGGCCCAGTCTGAAGAAACAACGTGATATGATTGCTAAACAACACGCGCGCTTTTTCATTTTCATCTATTTTCTTTTATTTTATCATTTGCATATATTTTAGGAATTAAATCACAACAAATAGGAAAATTAGTCTTTTTAGGTGAGACTTTTTTCCCCTGACTCCTTAGAGAGTGTAGATTTTAATAGGATAAAAAAATAACTAATTCATGCATTTTATTATTTTAATTGCATTTTTTCATTTTAATTGGTTTTAAATTCATTTTGTTTGGTGCTTGTTCTTGCTGATTTTAGTATGAGTAATTGGTGTTGATTTTTGGAGTGATTCTTTTTTGTATAGTTAGATTAGATATGCATGTACCTCTAGCAATTTTCTCATAGTTTTGTGAGATAAATATAGGCTGTTTTGAACTATGAACAATAAGTGTTGAAATTTTAGGGTTTTAATATAGTACCCTTAGGTTTAGGGCATAGTTTTAGGATTTAATGATTGGTTAACCCCCTGGTTTTTGTATGGAGTGATTCTTAAGAGGTTTAGGAACCCTTAGAATTTTTTATAGGATTTTACAATCATTTTTGGTATTTTAATTAGAATTAGTTTTAGGACTAACATTTAGGAGTTTCTAACACACTAATTTGACTAGTTTAACTCAATAGTTCCCATTAGACTTAAGTGGTGGTGCCTTTGCTTTTGGATGAACATGAAGACAACTTGAAGATGCTTTGGAGAGCTTGAAAGAGCATGGACATGAAGAATTTCTCCTCTTGTGGATGCTTGTCGGGAGCTTAGGGAAACTAGGGTTTTAGGAAGAGCATTAGATTAGTTTTGTTTCTTTCTTTAAACATGGAGTATATTGTTCATCTCCATTCAATCCAATGACATAAAGTCCTCTTAAAAAAGTCACATCTCTCCTTTTGAGGGATGAGTGGCATGCTTTAAGAGTAGAACTTTGAGGATGCCATTCTCTTATAATGTTAAGTTCTTAGTGGCTTCCTTTGGTTGTCATTAAGTTACTTAACATTTCAACTTGATCTTGTTAATTGACTCTCCCTTGGAGGTTGCTTGTTGAAGCTTGTTGAAGATGAAGTTTATGCTTGTTGAAGCTGGTTGCTTGTTGAAGCTAGGGTTTTGCTGCTTGTTGAAGATGAAGTTAGGAGCTTGTTGAAGCTGTTTACTGGTTGAAGTTTGCTGGTTGAAGCTGGTTGCTTGTTGAAGTTTGAAGCTTGTTGAAGCTCGGTGCTTGTTGAAGAGTGAAAGTTTAGTGGAGCTTGAAGATAGGGGCTATTCATGAAGATGAAGGTTGTTGCTGTTAACTTTTGTTGTTTAATCATTGTTGCTGTCAGAGATGCTGTTGGTGCTGTTTGCTGTAGGAGTTTGATGCTGCTGCTTGGGCTGCCTCCTCTGCTTTGGCTTTTGTTTTTTGTATTGTTTGTTGGCTTGTGTAGCTTACCCCTTAAGGTTTGAAGTGAATGTTGATTCACTTTGCCTATTGTTTTCCCAGGTTCGAGGTTGAGCAGGACTCCCTTGCCTCGCTTGTATTGCTGCATTACATGCATTTTACTGTATTTGCTTGCTTTCTTTTCTGTTTATCCCCTAGGATCTCTGATTTCCTTTGTGCAGGAGGGAATTATGACAGACATTAGGATTCTTATCCATGCATGACAACATTAGGTTAGTTTTTATTCCCTTTTCAACCCTAGGCTTTTTAGAGCTTCTTTCTCTTCTTATCTCAAAACAACTCAAAAATAGAGTAATAAGGTTAATCGATGCCGTACGTTACGAGCCTTAAGCTATTTGAGAAAGGGTTGCTGGAGAGCTTCTTTCCAGTAGTCTGGCTGCTTAGTGTGGCACCCTTTGGGTGACACGCGACGTAGTCACTCTCAAATCATAGTCTCTAGTGCGTCAGAGATTGCAAACAAACTAAAAAACACTTCTTTCGTAAAAGATTCAAAACAAACATCAAAGTGTCATTTTTGTCCGCTTGGACTCTTAATCAAGAAAAACCCTTTCATAAGGTAATAAAAAAACAGTCAGACAAGCTTGTGTCTTCCGTAGCCCGAACTACGTTTGCTCTGATCTTTCATGCTGTATGAAAGTACGTAGGCATAGGATGCCATATCCTAGCGAGTAGCCTTCCCACCTTCGTCCGTAGGTAGGCGAACTACGTTGACTCTGATTTCTCGTTCCAGACGGGAATACGTAGGCATAAAGTGCGATACTTTGCCGAGTCATTTTCTTTTCTTTTTAACCCAGACCTGTAGAGTAGATAGAATAACACACCCTTAGATAGAAAACAAGCGCGGATCCCGTCGAGTACGACGGACGTGAGGGGTGCTAATACCTTCCCCTTGCGTAATCGACTCCCAAATCCAGGAATTTGGTTGCGATGACCATTCCTTTCCCGTTTTGCGTTAGGTTTACATTGAGCGTTTATTTTCCCTCCGTTGGGATAAATAACGCACGGTGGCGACTCTTCTGTCATAGCCGACGCCGATTTTCGCAGTAGCGACACCCAGACACCAGGCGATTCACCTATGGTTACTGTGTCTATCTTGGTGACAATTTAATCTCATGGTCTGCCAAACGCCAGCACACCCTCACTCGGTCCAGTGCCGAAGCCAAGTACTGCCGAGTCGCCAATGTAGTATCTGAATCTTGTTGGATTAGAAACTTACTATTGGAACTATATTGCCCAGTCACAACAGCCACTATAATCTATTGTGACAATGTGAGTGCTGTCTATCTGTCTGGAAACCCAGTCCAACATCAGCGTACCAAACACATCGAGATGGATATACATTTTGTGCGTGAAAAAGTCGCCTGCAGCCAAGTACGGGTCTTACACGTCCCTTCATATTACCAAATCGCTGACATCTTCACAAAGAACTTCTGTTGCAACTCTTTGATGATTTTCGTGATAGTCTCAACATTCGTCAGCCTCTCGTTTCGACTACGGGAGTGTATTAGAATATCATTGTTATTATTAGGATATCATTGTTGATATATTAGAATATCATTGTTACTATTAGGATATCATTGTTATTATTATCATTAAATAGTCTTGGTTGTATATATATCATTCAAAATCAATAGAAAGGCAAGGCCTATCATTCCAATAGTATCAAATTTTTTAATATATCAGGTACCTAGTATAGGTTACCAATTTTTTTTTTTAAATCTGATAGTTACAAAGAAAATTTTTCTAAAACCAATTTCCATCCATCAAAATTAAAAAAAAACGGTATATATGCACATGATATTTGAAAATATGGTATTTTATCATATGTTTTCCAGAAAACAACGTATTTTTACGGAATATTTTTGGGATTATCCGATATTTCTTTAATAAAACTAAAAAAATCTAGTATATTTTTTTCAATATCCAATGTTTCTTCAAATAAACTAAAAAGATTTGGTAATTTATGGCATTTTAAAAAACGGAAATACTTATTAAATATAACCGTAAAAGCATAGTTTATGGATGAGTTGCTAGATTTAAGTGTGGGGGTGATAGATAAAAATCTCGAGAATATCTTAAAGCACCCTAGATATTTCTACTACACAACGTGAATTTCCACAAATGACCCCTATTTTCAGAGATAGATCTCCTGACGCACCCAAATGTAAATTAATGTTAAAATATTATGAAGATGCATCATCTCCAGAACATTTTGAAGCATAAGTCGCGTCAGACTTTTCTCCTTCCTCATTTCACAATTTTCTCAAATAAAATTTCATCAAAAAAGGCTCAAGGGAACATCAATCTTCATTTGTAACATCATCCAACTTCATCAAAAGATCAATTTCAAGTAAGTTTTTTGTGTTTTTGATAAATGTTTGAGTATTGGTGTAAATGAGTAGAAATCAATGGTTAGGGTTAGAAATGAATAGAAATCACATCTAAAATAGTTTAGACATAATATATTAGTTGTTTGTTGGCTAAAAATGGTGACCAGAACAAATATTTTTAATCTTGCATGTGGTACATTACAACATTGACGCTATTTTGAGTTGCAGAACATTCCAGAGATGCATCTCCGGAATGTTTCAAAGTTTAATTTTCTGCAGGAAATTCCAGAGATGCATCTCTGGAATTATTCAACGTTGTAGATTCCTACTGCTTCCAGAGATGCATCTCTGAAATTTCTTACAGTATTTATTTTTTACTTGTGTGTTGCTTGTGTGCATTAATGGTATGCCTTATTGTAACTCACAGACACAATGGATGACAGACATGACAGATTGAGGCATGGAAGGGTTGTTCAGTATGCATCTGTTTGGCGGAAGCGTAGCCAACAAGTTTCGAAGGCTCCAGGTCCCTTTGGTTAAGCAGAGCCGGCTGCTTCTAGGGCTCGTGCTTCTGCTTAGGCCACCCCACCTTCATCTTCCTATAGGAGACAAGAGTCACCATTTGGCGCATCACTCCCCCTTCCTCTCGTAGATGTTAGGATTCAATAGTGCCACCTCGAGCCCCACCTCCTAGTGATGATGCTGCTGATCTAGTGCCACCCTTGGAGGGTGAGACTGTTATGGATGTCGAGCCAAAGGCTTTTTGGAGGAAGTTTATTTTATTTGTCTTTACTTCCTTGGTATCCAGACCATACTTCCATAACATACTTTCAGAAATATCTTGGACGAAGTGGTAGCATTAGTAGAATTATTTATTTTTTCTTTGCGTTAATTTTAATTTCTTTCATTGATAATTCCTGACATTCATCATTCTTGACATTGATTATTTCTGACAAATTTCAGGAGCGTGATCCCTAGAAGTTTCTTAACCACGGGAGGAAGACTGCTGCATTGCCTTTGCTGAACGAGGATTAGTTTCATTCAATTTTGTCCTTATCTGGGTTGAAGAACTTGTGCATGACCGATTACACTCTGGTCAACCACGTGATGCTTAATGCATTCATGGAGAGATGACACTCTAAGACCTCATTATTTCATCTCCTACATGGTGGATGTCTATCACACTTGATAATGTCTCATGTTTGTTACATCTTCTGATCATGGGGAGATTCCTTGATTATGAGAGGATTACCAAAGACGAGGCAGTCGAGATGATAGTAGAGCATCTAGGGGCTGATCTAAGGGAGGCGGTGGAGGAGGTGGATAAGACCAGGGGTGCTCATGCAAGATTTGAGTTTCTGAAGACGCTCTATGTGGCTGAGATACAGAAGGTAGAACATGCTCATGGTGATGATGAGCATATGGCAGTCCATATATTACATGCTTTGGTAACATACTTGCTATTTTGGGTTGGCACTTTGATTTTTATGGACAAGAGTGCTACTTATACTGACGTAATCTAACTACGACACTTCTTGAATCTCGGGCAGATCCATGAGTACAACTGAGGGGTGGCTTTCCTAGTCTACCTCTATTTGAAGTTGAGAGAGGGTTATATGTGGAAGACGAAGTAGGTCACAGGAAGTGTGATACTACTGGTGCTAATAATTCTTGATCTTTGAATGTTTTTTTGTCATTTTCATGTCATATTTGCAAAAACATTGCTGATGATTCGTGTGTTTCAAACTTTTTTTATTTCAGGCTTGGATCCTCCAACACTTCCCGTACATCTATAGCTAGGCGGTTGTGCCTGAGTACATTGAATATATTCCATGTGCTACTACTTTTATCCTACTTAGAAGGAACCAAACGATCGATCCTTTCAGAGTCTATCTTGACCATTTGTTTGTTGAGGACATGAACTTTAACAACTACGTTGATCACCTTCACGACCATTTGACGAGATAATGTTATACTTTAGATGGTTTGCATGTGGATCGTATCTCACTGCTCCTCATCTATCTGAGTGCGTCATGCGACAATTCGGCTATACTCAGATCATTCCCAGACACCCTACTGTCTCTACTCCTCATTCATTGACATGTAGACATATGAGGATATGTTTGATGATTAAGAGAGTCATCTGGTATCGGAGGAGGCACGAACTACCGTAGCTGAGAGCGACTAGAGCTACGTTAAAGGGTACATCAGATGGTTCTTCAGGGTGTCACATCTATACATGGTGCATGCTGCTCCAAGAGATCCCTCGAGACCAACTCATCGGGAGATACTAGAGGAGAAGTAGACTCAACTAGATCATACTGATGATGTCCTGCCTAGGTGTCGTTGCATAATGGAGATTACATGGGTAGGAATTAATGAGGGTATCTTCCCTAGTGAGTCAGGATTCAAGCAAGTCCTAGATACCATCATGGCGGAGGCACAAAGGGCATTGTTGTACCGGAGACATCATCGGAGGATATGGGGAATTGATGGTTGAGGAGGTAGAGCAGACATAGGAGGTAGAAGAGAGTTTGTCAGACACACATAGTAGTAGTCTCTTATTATATTGTTGTAGTATTATAGTATGTACTTTATTTTGACGGTCTTGCTATATTTTGGATCTCGATTGTACGACATTTTCAACATATATTGCTATGTTATTTTCTATAAACACAATAATAGTCTCATATTATTATGTACGTCTATTTTTTTAAATTTTCGATCGTACATTATACTTCATCTGAACACAGATAAATAACATATAACATTAGATATCTCTTCTGATACATTTCAGAGATGTATCTTTGGATCTCTGGTACATTTCAAATGTAAATGTCTTTTGAGTGAGGTGTATTGAATGTTTTAAATTGTTCCAGAGATGCATCTCCTAAATATTTCAACATTTAGTCAAAAATAGGTGCGTCTGGAGATGCATCTCCTAAAACTAGAAACATTTAAATAATTTCGCGTGGTAGCTTTAAGATACATTAAGAAATTCTCAAAATCTCAAAGAAAAACCATAGAGAGTTTCTTATTACACCCCATGAGTTTCTTAGACACCATGCATGTTTCCTATAATGCACATAGTTTCCGGGATATATCTCAGGACACACCCTTTTTACACTCAAGGAAGACCATTTTGGATGGCGCCCGATGCATTTGGATTTGATTAGTTCTAGATATATATCTCCGAAACAATATCGTAATTATATTTCCGGAACAAAACCAGAGATATAATCAACACAAAATAAACTTTTTAAACATAAAATGAGCATTAAAATGATGATTTCAACAGAGAATTAAATACTACATTTTAATGTCCCGATGGATGCTTGCACATGTCCAAGAAATCGTCAATTGATCTTCATAGTGTCGCTTCCATCTGGAGCAAAACTTTCTCTTTGAAACCAAAAAATGTTCACCATATCTCCATAATATCCGCTTGAGTCTTGAGCTCAAATTTTCTGAATACAATGTTTCCTTCATTGTCAATCGAGGGTGAATAATACACAAGCTTGTCAACCCTTCATGTGTCTCCGTAAAGTAGGAGATAATGGATTCTGTCTATAATATCGTCGAGGGAGATGAGATCGATGAGCTTGAACGTCCTCCCAAGTGTAGAGGCGACATATAGTTAACAAAGAGCAAATATGCACCAAATATGAACCAAATGTGCATAAACACTAAATATGAATAAAAAGCGAATATGTAACACTTCATTTATAAATTAAGACACAATAATATACAAATATTTTTCAGATTATACAAGAAATCAAAATGAATTGAAACATGTGTTGTCGGCTAAATCTATAGGTGGTATCCCCTTGGACTTTTGTGCATTCGATTCCTTGTCAATGTTGTTCAATATTTCGATTATTGCATCCTTTCCATAAAATGATTCGACCACACCTTGACATTTATGGTTGAATGAGTCGTCCATTCTAGTGATATAAGTGGTATGTGGCATCCCAGTTTCAAGTAAACTTGAACAAAATGACTTGGTTTTGAAAGCCATCCAATACACATGATGCAATCATTTGGATTTTGAGGTGGTGAGATGCGGAGTGGAAAAAAGGTTTCCGAAAACCCGTAGGGTGTCAAGTCAATGCACACTCAATCATATGCACATGCAGATAGGTGACCCATATTAGGGAAGGTCATCCATTTTGACTCTTGTACCGGACCCCTCAAGTAAGGTACAAGAGACTCATAAACACATCAAATTTATCTTTACTTCCATACAACCGTCTATACGATTCTTTATGCGTCTTCAACTCTTGGATAAGTTGATGAAGGACAAGCACATTACTATCTTCTCCTTTACCAAGTAAAGTTGAAACGACTCAGTAATTGCAATTACCGTTCCCCTCAACATTGACAATACAATCGATATATTTGTGCATAAAAATCAGCATCTCGTCGATGGATTAAATATTTGGTGGAAGCGGCGTCGGAGGTGGCTTGCTAATGCAGGCTCCTTCCAAAACACTTTTTTAAGATTTTAGAGTTGGCGAGTCAGGGAAAAGTTTGTCAACGTGTTCAAAATATGAAGGAGACCGTGTAGTACAATTGTCATTCAGTGTAGGCTTCAATTTCTTTAGAGCACATTTCGGTTTTACTAGTTGAGAAGGCGGTTTCATGTCGGTGGTTTCAGGATAAGAAATCTTCCGCAATTGTTCTTTGATGTGGAGTTTCATGTTTTCATCGGCCTTCAAAAATCTCTCTTGTATCGCTTCCCATTCAATCAAAATAGAGATATTCGATTTACCTTTCTCCATGCATCCATCATCATCATCAAATGTAAGTCTTTTCCAATAAGAGTAATACTCGTCCATTCTTATTGGTTCACCAAGTTTCACCTTTTTTGCAATAACACAAGCACATGTGAGCCATATGTTTTCACAATAGTGCAACCACACTTTGCACTATCAGAGCCTACATTATCAGCTCGTTTGACCTCGTGAAAAAGATAGTTCAACCCCGCCCGAGAAATGTTGCTGACCAAATGAGAATAAAGATTGTTGTCTTTAAATCGATGTTCCAAAACTGTGATGCTCCGAACATATGTTGTTTGTATCTCATTATGTTGGTTTTGAATCATGTGGTTCACGGAGTCCCAATCTCGACACAAATCCTCCTTGCTATTTTCCAACTAGTTTATCAAAGTAGCATGGGTCGACTCAACTCTGTTGGTAGTTGTATTTCTAAGGTGTCAGACATTATCAGTCCATGCACAAATTATTTTCTCCTTCACCTGATCAAGAATGGTGCTTTCAATGTATTTCAACAAAGTAAGATATTTTTGACACACTTTCCAAAAATGAATGATGAAATCGGCATATAATTCTTTTGTGGAAGAATTTATTATACGATTCCATACTTCCATTAATTTTTCAACAATCACACTCGACTTCACTAATTTTCCACCATTCAACTCTACTTGTTTCGTCCCTATCGCCAATTTAACCTGACTTCTCACCTTCTTTGTTTTGTGATACCTACAAAGTAATGCATAATTAGAAGAAAATACCTTTGTAATCGCATTCATCAATGCGGTATCATAGTCCTTAACAATAACTTTAGGCATCTCACCTTGATCCTTCAAAAGTGATCGACACACCTCTAATGCCCAAGTAAAATTGTCATTTTTTCACACTCTAAAAATGTAAAACCAACAGAATATATCTTCTCAGTTGAGGTAACACCAACCATCTCAAATAATGGAAGTCTATACTTGTTGGTCTTGTAGGTATAATCAAGTATGGGCATTGTCACAAACGTGTTGAACAACTTTATCAAACCCAGACATGTCCAAAAATTTCTTTAACTGTAGCTCCATCATCGCAAGTTCGGTATTGGAACACATATATGTTATCGTCCAACAGTTTCAATAGTTTTTGAATCTCAGTTCTATCTCCCCTAATCACCTTGTTAATGAGGTACCGAATGTTATACACTTGTTTGATATTTGATATTTGATATATTGTCGGTTTGCTTCCATTTCAATGTTGCAAAACATATGTTATCTAAACCTATTTTGCATAGTCGAATTGGCAAATGGGCATTAGCATTAACATAATATTCTTTAACATATCAACCTTTAAAAGCTGTGAAAGGGCAAATAGTGGCAAACTTTATAGTTGACCATTCTATAAATGAAAATGATTTAAATTATTTTGAACTGAAATCCTGGAAGTTATACTTTGATGGATCAAGCCATAAAAATGGAACAGGAGTGGGTATATTCATTATTTCTCCTGAAAAAATTCCAACAAAATTTAAATACAGGGTCGAAGGGCCTTGCTCTAACAATGAGGCTGAATATGAAACATTGATTGTTGGCCTTGAAATTTTGTTAGAATTGGGGGCAACTAGAGTCGAAATAATGAGAGACTCAGAGTTGGTTGTAAAACAAATGACAAAGGAATATAAATGTGTTAAAGAAAATCTCATTATGTACTTTGTGATATCAAATTGGCTATTAAAGAAATTTGAAGTAGTGGCCATCTAACATATACCCAGAATAGAAAATCAAGTTGCTAATGACTTAGCTCAAATTGCCTCTGGATACAAAGTGTCGAAGGAAAACCTTCAGGAAGTAATTGAAGCAAGAGGGAAAGTGGTGGTTGTTGGATTGTGCCCATCAGATTTAGAAACAACTAAGCTTGGGTGCATGGATGGCGAAAATTTTGAAATATTTGTTGTAGATGGTCTAACAGATAAAGACTGGAGAAAGCCTATAGTCGAATACCTGCAAAATCCAACGGCTTTGACGGAACAAAAAGTCAGGTATCAAGCCTTAAGTTATATACTTATGGGTAATGAATTGTTTAAGAAGACCCCTGAGGGAGTCTTATTGAAATTCCTTAGTGAAACAGAGGCATATTTGGCTCTTTTGACAGTCCATTGTGGGGCATGTGGAGCACACCAAGTTGGCCATAAAATAAAATGGTTGTTGTTTCGACAGGGCATGTATTGGCCTACTATGCTGAAAGATTGTATAGAGTTTGCCAAGGGTTGCCAAGAGTGTCAGATTCATGTTGGCATACAGCATATCCCTACAAGTGAATTGCACTCCATACCATGGCCTTTTAGAGGATGGGCTTTGGATATAGTGGGAGAGATTCGACCAACATATTCAAAGAACTAAAGATATATTTTGGTGGGTATTGACTATTTCACCAAATGGATTGAAGCAATACCATTGGCAAATGTAGGTCAAGAAGATGTTATTGAATTCATCCGAAATCACATTATTTATAGATTTGACATTCCAGAAAAAATTACCACAGATCAAGGATCAGTGTTTACTGGTCGAAAGATGCAGGTATTTGCTAAAGAAATAGGTTTCAAACTTTTGACTTCTACGCCTTATTATGGTCAGGCGAATGGGCAAGTCGAAGCTGCCAACAAGGTGGTAATCAGACTGATTAAGAGGCATGTGGGAAAAAAGCCTAGAAATTGGCATAAGACATTAGACCAGGTCCTTTGGGCATGTCAAACTTCTCTTAAGGAGGCTTCTAATACTACTCCATTTTGACTTACCTTTGGTCATGATGCAGTATTTCCTGTTGAGATATGTTTGCAATCTGTAAGAATTCAAAGATATCATGAGATCCCTTCTGAATCTTATTGGGAAATGATGATGGACGAATTAGTGGATTTGGATGAAGAAAGGCGTAGAGCCTTAGAGTCGTTAAGGAGAAAAAATAAAAGGGTCGAAGAATCCTACAACAAAAAGTTTAAGTCTAAATCTTTTTTATGTGGGGATTTAGTATGGAAAGTGATTTTGTCTATGGATCGAAAAGACAGAACATTAGACAAATGGTCTCCTAAATGGGAAGGTACATTTCAAGTCATACAAGTATTCTCCAATGAAGCTTATGAGGTTGAAGAGTTAGACAAAGATAAAAGAATCTTGAAAGTAAATGGCAAATATTTGAAAAAATATAGGCCTATCTTGCAAGAGGTTCATATCAAAGCATAAGTTTTATTTAAAGGCATGAAAGCCAAAATATGCCAAATAAGGCTAACATGACATACAAAGTAAAGGAGAATCAACGTAACAATCTATAAATCAAGCAAAGATTATTCATAATCTCTCCAATTAATGGACTTGAGGAAATCCATGTAATCTGCGTCAACTTCATCATCAAAGTTGTTGGTGTTGGAACGCCCTTTCTTAGGGATTTTCAACTTAGTTTCGCTCTTCTTTGCACGAGAAGTTACTCCAGTGGAGGCTTTAGGTTTCTTTGTTTCCTTAGCCTTCTTTGTTACCTCGGGCTTCTTTTCCTCTTCAACCTTTTCCTTGATTGTTGATTTTTCTGAAGGGTTACTCATGCTTGCTTCTATGGATGCAAGACACGGTTCTTGAGAAAGAGATTTTATAGAGGCAAAACTTGGTTTGGATTGGCCAGTCAAATGGTGGAGACACGTGGATTGGTCTTGGGAGTATGCCTGAGGGCTACGCTATAAATATTATTTTAAAGCTAGAAGCTTATACCGTTGGAGCATTAAGTAGAGCTGAAAATTTTATGTTTTCCAAAAAAGAGGCAGAATGCCTTAATTGCAAAGTTGACTCAAATTTGAGGGCATAGATAAAACACATCATAATATGCGCCATAAAATTGTGGGTCGAAAGAATTAATGGTGAAGTGCAAATGATTAATTAAATGCTAGAGGCATGAGATTGTCATTACATAAAGGCCTTAAAAAGGCCAAGAAACAAATGATAGTTAAACAACATTACAAATAAAGTTCATGAGGACATTAGAAAGGAAGTTTCAACTTCAATTGAGCAAAGGTACCCATATGATGCTTGAGGCGAGCCTCACACAAAGATTCGTCAAGCCTAGCTGCTGCAAGTTCTCTTTCAAATCTCTGAGCTGCATCAGTAAGGTCTATGACACCCTTTAGCTCTTTGGCCATTTTAGTGTCGTCAAAATTTTGTAACTCAAGGTTGCATTTTTCAGCGTTGGAACTTTTGGTTTGTAGCTCCTTGAGTTGCTGCTTCTAGGCCTCGATGTCCTTCTGGTTGGAGGTTATTTCTTCTTGTCTTTGCTTTTGAGCAGCCTCTAGATTTTCAACTTTGACCTCTGATTCTTGTGCACCACACCAAGCTTCACTCTCATGAGATGATGTATCTAGGATGGTCTTACGGATGGATGGGTGCATTTTTATCTCTGCAGACATTTCGTTCACCACAACAGTCAATTCAATTAGAAAACCAGAAATTTTTGGATTAAGAGTTGTGAGATCAAGTTTCTGAAGGTTGTCCTTCAGAAAGAGACGTGCAATTGGGTCTGAGGCCAAGATTTTGTGGATGTCTCCCCTGAAGAATTTCTTTTTGATGGTATGGAGAATTGGGCTGACAAAGTCATCTAACGCTGGATGACCAGAAGGAGTCGAAGAACCAAAAGAAGAACCATACTTCTGCCTAAGGATCAGTTTTGTATATTTCTGAGGGTTCGACCACTTGAGTGTCGCCAGTGGATCTTCAGGAGTTAGAATGGGAGCCAAAGTTTTCTCAACCACAGGCGAAAAAGTTTGGTGAAGTTCAGTCCCTTCCTGGTTTTCTTCTTCTTCTTCTTCTTCTTCTTCTTCTTCTTCTTCTTCCTCTTCTTCTTCTTCTTCTTCATCATCTTCATTTTCAACTGCCTCACCTCCATCATTGGTTGATTGATTGTTATCTTGGTCATTAGATGGCTCAAGGTGTAGTTCACTTGTTTCCTCGTGAACAGCTTGACCAAGATTGTCATTATGTGGTTGATCTTTAGGACCGCTTTCCTTTTCAACAACCAATTTTTCAGTATCCATGGCTTCGGCTTGATTGAGAGGTGGTGGACTTGAAGCTTCATCATCCCTAGGATTGGAACCATCAGCCTGAGCATGTTGGGTGGTGGTTTGAACAGGGGGGTATGTTTTCTGTAGCAGGGGGAATAGGTTGATTAACCTCACTTAAACCAGAGCCAATATTGGAAGAGGAATGACAAGTTGGCTTACCTTGGATATTGAGGAGTGTGGTGGAGAAACTGCCTGAAGCTTGTTGAGGGTTGGGGATAACTGTATCAGCCTAACAACACAAGTGAAGAAAATGAGACTAATAAATTTGGGTGAAATATGTAAATGTAATGAAAAGATGGTGTGTATACCTGAGCAAGTGCACCATCAGGACTTGAGTTGCCACTTTCATGGTCGCCAGGAGTTATTTTCGAGGCCACCATGGAAGGTTGTTTTTTGACACCACTTGTAGTGGGTGTCTTTTCAAGAATTTTGGCCACCTTCAAGGGAGGTGGGCCAGCAGGTCCAGATGCTTTCATAGGTTTTCTTCTCTTTTTGGTGAGAATCTCCTCAAGAGATTCATCAGCATTTAAAGCAATGACAACTGGAACATCCTTTTTACCTGTCTTGGAAGGTGTTGTAGGTTTTCGACCAGTCTAAAAAGAGAAAAAGGCAGTACAAATGTGAGAGAAGAGTCACATAATGAGAACATAGGCAAGGGATGTAAAATATACCTGTTTTCCTTCTGGTTCCTGGTCACTTTGTGAAGTAGCAGCTCTGGTTGAGGAGGTTCTCCTGCACAACTGGAAGACAGAAAATTATTACAAGTTAATAATTGAATGGTTAGTTACAAAACCATAAGTTTAGGGCTTCAAACCTTCATATATTTCAGATTCGACACGAACATACTGAATTCCTATATGAAGGTTTCCTTTGAAACTGTATAGTGTATGCTTAGTCGGAACCACTCGTTGGGCTTTTGGCTGAAACTGCTGTCGAAGGAGTTTTAGATGCTCACTACAAACAAACCAATCTGGAAATGGGGGGGGGGGGTGCCACTCCAAAATCAGCGTTAGGCAGTCGAGGGAACTTTGGAGGAAAAAGTTCAAAAGCTACCTTATAACGTTTCTCACGAGGAACGTTTGAAGGGATTTTTAGTTGATCCAATGTTTGCAAAAAATTTCTCTTTAAAGTGACAGCAGCCTCAAGAATGGTTCGACCAATATCATCTGGTCGATAGACAATTTCAAAGTATTTTTGGAAAGCATGGATTTCTTGGATATGAGTGAACTTACTCTTCTTTGTCTTGTCCTGTACATCAAGAAAAGCTTGGTCAAACAGTGAAGAAAAGGTAGCCACATCAAGAAAATGTTCATTATAGTGCTTCGACCACCAGTGGTGGAATGAGGGAGTGCATAAGAAAGAAGGCTCAAAAAACACCAGAGAAAGGACTCCTTTCCTATCACTCCAGTCGTCGAATGTGGTGGAAACCTCTTCTTCGTCAAAGATGGCAGTGTGTAGGATGACTTGGCCCTTCTTTTCATATAAGCATTAGGGAAAGCTCTGGGCCAACCCAAACTGTCGAGAGACGAGGTTTGGTTGGTATGCAGTCAGTGCTGCCATACCTCTCCTCAAGTTTAACCTGTTGGAAATGAATCGAGGAATTAAAAAGTCTTCCCAAATAGCAACAGAATCATTGTCAAGAGTTTTATGGGGATTGTGAAATGGCCTTTTGAACCACACAGGGCCATATCTTCGTTCAGCAAAGGGTGACATGCTTGGAGTGAACTCATAGCGTTTGGAAAACATCATAATGTAATTTAGGAAGGCCCCTTTAAGGGTTTCACCATCATCGTTAGGAGTAAGCTTGATCAAACGGGTCCCTTCAATGCTCCTTCCTCTTATCTCAGTAAAAGCATCATCAACTATCCCTTTTCTGGGAAGGCTAGCTTCAAAGGTTGCATTAAGCCATAATTGAAGTAGCCAAAGAGGACCACTCAAGTATACAAAGCTTTGAGCTTCCATGTGTTTTAGTCGAGAAGCTCCTTCACTAATGGATTCATAGAGGTTCGCCAAATTGAGTTCACTTAAGCAGACCCCTCTATTTTGTGGAGTTGGTTAGCAAGGGGCAAGTACTTCTTGGCTACTTGCAAATATTTGGTGCAGGAAACGTATCTCGACAACCATACAGTGAGAAACGCAATGTGTTCTTTGTCAAATACGTCTTCATTGTCTTGGTCGAAGTGGTGTTTCATGAAAAGGGTGTAGGTGAGTTTGGAGCTTGAGATGTTTATTGTATCTTCAGCATCCACGTTAGGATTATAAGGGATGCCATATGGGCGAATCCCTGTGATGGCAACCTGGTTGAAGAGTGTTGGTGTAACCATTCCACATGGCAAATGGAAGGTATAGTGAGTACTGTCCCAAAAGTACAGAGATGCTGCCAGCAGGTTCAAGCAGTATGGGATATTAGTCTTTGACAGCATAAGGAGATCATAGATACCTATAGATTTCCAGTGTTCAGCCTTACCTTTTTCCAATTTCTTCATCAAAAAGTCAAAGTCCTTTAGGGGATTGATAGCTCTTACCATCCTAGTACCATCAGTGAGATAACTAAGGTTGATCTTAGGCAATGAGAGGTCTTCTGAAGTAGTTTTAGTGATTCTAGGGAAACTTTTTTGCCCTAACGGTCTTGATTTCCGGTATGAAGGAAGAAACTCACTCAGTTTTCCATCAGAAATTCCAACATTATTCAGAGGACCAGATAATGCATATGGTTTATCAGAAACAATCAAAGGAATCATTACCTGAGATTTATAGATGCTTCGTGCTTCTTCAATGATGGGTTCTAACATGCAGTGGCGATTATCCACTATTCGGGGGCCAGGAATGTTTGTGAATGATGGAATAGACTGCTTGAGTTGAATGACTTTACCCTTTTAGGTTTTCTTCTCGTGAAGATTTTCTTGGGAGGATGCCATTGTTAAAAGAAATGAAAGGAAATGGTGCTTTCTAGGTTTCGTGAAGAAAACTAAAGGAAGAGAGACAAGGTGCTTAAGATTCTGAGAATGTGAAAAGTTCACAAAATGGTGAAAAAGAGTATTTATAGGCGTTTGGGAATCCTAAAGGCCTTGAATCCACCGTTGAAGTTGATCAGGTAGTGGGACGCGTGTCTTTCTCTTAGGAAATGATGAGTGTTAGCAGTTATGGTCAGACTGCAAAACATATGTTTTCAAGAAAAGGTGATGATGAATACGGCTGAAAAGACGTTTTTCGTGATGGCGTGACGTCATAAGCGTGGGTTAAATAAATTGAACAGTTTAGCCACTAAATGAGTAGTGGATTGTTCAGTTAAGGCCATGCAATTTCATAGTCATATGTGTCGAAATGGTTATAAAAAATGATCTTCCTACCAATTTTGGCGAAATGACATTTCTTGGGGGCAATTTTTTGGCTCTCATTTTCGACGCTAGCAAAATCAAAGTCATCTCAAGTCAAAAAATTATTTTTAAGCATAAGATGGCTTCGACCCAGTTTTTGGTGAAACCTGAGTCGAAGAGAGGTTGTGAAAAATTCTGGAAAAATTCCTAAGTGTTGGAAAGTCCTTCGACCATGAGAATGCTGAAAGAAGCGCGCTGCAGTTACCACTAAGGATGGAGGAAAATTCCTAATATTTGTATTTCAAAAGAGCAGTTGGCGAACGTGGGAACAATTGAAGTCAAGAAAAAGCGCCAAAAGACACGTTTTGAAGCAACAACCGTCACTTAGTGGTTATTTTCTAGCATTATAAATAGGGGTTATTTCCATAGAATAAGGGTGTTCATTTTTCGTGTACAAGTTACTCCAAATTACTTAAAGTACCCGCCTGTAGAGAAACGAGTTCGAGAGAATGTACGTGATGTAACACCATTTCTTTTCATCAATGCAATTTATGTATCTTTATCATTTGTATGTTGTTGTTTATTCTGCACTTTATCTTGCATGTTCTCCTTTAAACTTTATCTTCCATGTTTAAATGCCTTTTCCTGAACTTTATCTTTCGTATTTACATGTTCTTCCTTGAAACTTTATTTTTAACCTTTACTTTCAGTTGATTTTCTTCTGCACTTTATTTTAACTTGCTATTTAAAATTCTTTTTAATTGCTTTCGACTGTTACTTTCCTGCATTTTTCTAAATATTTGTCTTCACACTTATTTTCTTGCACTTTTATCAAGTTCAAACCTTTTACATTATTGTTTTTACTTTCGACGTCTTACACACTTACTTTCTTGCACTTTTATCAACTTCAAGCCTTTACATCATTGCCTTTATTTTCAAAGTTTTTTACATCTTGCCTTTTACTTTCGACGCTTTAAGAATTACACCCTTTATTTTACAGCCTTGTCAATTTCTAAGTTGTTTTTCACTTTACAAAGTTTTTATAGTCGAACGTGGAGTTCCTTTAGAACATAGTCGAATGTGGAGTTCAATTTAGATTTTATTTTAAACTTAGCACATGTCATAAGATTTGTATGGTCGATCCTGCAAGTTACTTAATTTCACCCAAAGTTGATAGACCAGAGGTTGTTTACCAAATTTCACAGTAAACAGACATACACTAGGATAACCGGCTAATTTTAAGCATAATTCATGGTTATGCAAACCACAAATGACATTAAATCTCCATTGTTTGCTAGCCAACATGTAACCACGAAGCTTAAACAGACACTCACATTTTCTACTACCATTGTCTTCTCTCTTAAATTTCTGGACATATGTTTGATAGCTCCCGCTTCTTTTGCACAACATAGTCACAAAGACACTTCTTCTATCCGACCCATTATCCGACCTTCCAATAACCACACCGAATCCAAGTTTAGATGCCACCATACGAATCCATTCGAGCATGCTATCACGATTTTCAAACTCTTGCTTGTAAATAAAGTCGTCGCCAACATCTATCGCCTTTACAGCAACCTCTTGAACATCCGGAGAAGCATCGTTCGAATAAACTACTTGTTTTGAGATATTATCGGGGTGCACCATATCTATTGGAAACAATAAAAACACTAAAAATAATAACTAATCTACTGATGCACAAAATGATGAAAAATAAACACAAAAACATTTCGGAAATATATCTCCGAAAAATTCATGTTCAACACGCTCCGGAGATATATCTCTGGACACTGCGTAAGTTTTTTGCAGCAAACTTTCATGATTAATGTGAGCAATGTAGATGAAAATGAACAATCTTTACCTGAAATTCGATCTTCCTTTTTTCCTTGTGATAAACTAAAAAAATGGAGATTTGGAGTGAAAAATGAGATTGAGATTGTAGGGTTTTTATGGGTGTGGGTTTGAGTTGAAAAAGAAGTATGACAACAATGGGGATTGATAATGCAGTTGGAAAATAATCTGACATGCAAATGTGACAGGAAAATTTAAATTTCCTCCCACATATTCTGGAGATATATCTCCGGAACATTCAATGAACTGATTAATATTTATATTTTTCTCAAATCATTCCGGAGACATATCTCCGAAATAAATCTTTAGCAAATGTATGAGGCGCAATTCAGAATGACTTTCATTGAGTGTAAAAAAGATGTGTTCGAAGATATATATCTAAAAATTAAGAGCATTATAGAAAATTCACACGGTATCTAAGAAATATATGAGATGCAATAAGTAATTATCAAAACCATAATTTGGGCTGATTCCCTTCTTCTGCCCCAATATACTCTTAAGTCTGCAAGTTGGCCTGTAATCGAATCACTTATCTTCTTTAACAATGTACAAAAGCATGCACGTACTAATTACGATTCAAATGATAAAAAAATCAGAGTTATATATTTTGGATTACATGCTCGAATCAGTTTTTTTTTTAATTTTTTATAATATTTTGTAAATGAATTTTCCTGCTCACATTTCTTTTTAAAAGAAAAAACACAGCCATGTCTTGAAATGAAACCAAACAAGACCTTTTTTTTATACAAGAGTTTACTAATAACATGGTAATTAAGAAAACTATTATTGACTTATATTGACTATATATAAAAATAATGTAATTGTGCCGAAACACTTCAATTTCTCTAGATACCACAAAAGTCCCTTTAAATATATGCTTTAGGTATTTCTTTTAGGACAAGCTGTGATAGACGACAGTGCCAAATATGAGATGCTTTTCTTTACAGTTTCTTCCTATTTTATGGGCTTGACAGATGGTTTGGCATGGAAGTCCATGGACATTTGTTTCCTTGAATTTATCTGTCTAACTAGAAGCCAATAAAACCAGTATATACGCGCCTATTAGGAAAATATTTCAAGATTTGTCATCATATATTAAAAATGTAATTCCTCTAGGGTATGATTGATAAAATATGTTGACTAAGAAAAGAGGTTAAGCTTTGTGTGGACCGTGATAGTTGGATCTTAGCACAGTTAGCTTGCCCTAAATTCAAGGGTATCTTTTCTTGGGGACGGGCTTATCCATTCACATGTTCACTTGGAGACACAATTCAATACATTCATTAGATAGAGGGTTGTTAAGGCACCAATATTTTATTAGATAGAGCTAAGATATCACCATACATATACATGCACTCACACTTTAATTATTATCCATGCATAAAATAAAATGATATATGTTTTGGCTTGGTCAAAGGTCTAATAAAACAAAATGATAACTGTTTCTTAAAACTTATCTTTATTGTAGTCATCGAATAATTGACTTAAACTTAATTCAAATGCAATTTTTCTTCTTCTTTTTATCAGATATAATACAATGATATTTTAGTCAAATTATGAATTGTAAAGATGACCAGATAATTGCGAAAATATAGGGTAAAATTTTTGTGACTGGGGTGCGAGACATTAGCCCAAAGTATGTTACAGTAGTATTATTGTAAACTTAACTGTAATTAATATATATATAAATATAATTAGTCTAACATAATTTAATATTTCTGAACTCAGGATTCAAATTATACATCTCCAAAGGTAAACAACCTGTGCTCGGGATGGCAACAAACATCTATCTCCAAAGGTAAACAACCTGTGCTCGGGAACAAACCATACATCTCCAAAGGTACGAAACCTGAGCTTGGGATCAAAAAATTCATCTATCTCCAAAGGTACTCAACCTGTGCTTGGGATAGCAACAAACATCTTCCAAAGGTACAAAACCTGTGCTTGGATAGAAACGATACATATCCAAAGGTAAACAACTTGTGCTTGGATAGCAACAATCATCTATCTCCAAAGGTAAACAACCTGTGCTCGGGATAGAAACAAACATCTTCTAAAGGTACGAAACCTGTGCTTGAAATGGAAACCATCATGACTTAGTCTGGAATGATACACAACCAAATTGTCCGTATCTGTCGTTCATTGATTTTCATAATACTAGTCACCAACAGGCCTTATTTGAAACATGATTGGTCACCACCAAATTACTTATACCAGTATCCACTGGATTTTTAAACAATGCTGGTCACAACCGTGCGTCGATGTCCTTAAGATAAGCTTCTCTGAATGAGATTGCCACTTATTGCTGAATACGATTAAGCTTCCCCGAAGAGATTGCCACTCATCGCTGAAAAAGGTTAAGCTTCTCCCAAGAGATTGCCACTTTACCCCTGAAGACGATTAAACTTCTCCGAAGAGACTGCCATTTATCGTTGATGAAGGTTAAGCTTCTCCACAGAGATTGCCACTTACCATTGAAGACGATTAAACTTCTCCGAAGAGACTGCCATTTATCGTTGAATATGAATAAGCTTCTCTACAGAGATTGCCACTTACCATTGAAGATGAATAAGCTTCTCTACAGAGACTGCCACTTATTGTTGAAGATGAATAAGCTTCTCTACAGAGACTGCCACTTATTGTTGAAGATGAATAAGCTTCTCTACAGAGACTGCCACTTACCATTGAAGACGAATAAACTTCTCTACAGAGACTGCCACTTATTGTTGGAGATGAATAAGCTTCTCTACAGAGACTGCCACTTATTGTTGTGTAAACTTTTCTTCTTGATAGATAGTGCAAAATAAATGCACGTTCAGGTAGGTTTTAGCGACCGACAGGGACCAAAGTTCAATCTAGAATGGAACTAGAAAGAATCTGTCACCAAGGCTCCAATCATTGAGAAATGAACTCGAATGGTGACTCACCTTATCCAATCATGGAAAAGATAACTGAAGCAACCATCATCCACGAGGATTAAACTTTGTGGGGAATTGAGAAATAATGGACGTTTTATGCCTAAGGGCTGACAACTCTATTGAAGAGAGACAAAACACCCAATCACTGAGGAGAACACCAAAGTGAAATAAAGCAGGTAACAACCAGAGATAGCAAAAAATGCACAGATTCTATGCATATGCATATGCCATGCTTATGTTTATGCTGACGAAACAGACAAAACAAAACTGGAGATGAAATAAACATCTCGACACGGAGACCCAACCAAACTTTACTAAGATTGGACATCAAAGGGATGATCATGAAGAACAATTCCACTTCAAGGTTACCACCTTCTTTGGGAGAGAGTAATCTTCTTATGCCAGAATGTCATGACTTCACTTGGATTGCCATCATGAGTTTGAATTCTTTGCTCAAGGAAAATCACGTCGAGAGATTCCCAGATCAACTGAAGTAACAACTTAACTGGAGAGTTGACAAAGGGTATCATGAGACCAAAACATTTATACCCTATTATGATAAAAACCCTCTTCAAGTGAGCGACGACTCTTGTGACAAACAGTCTTCAAACCTTTTCTGCCCCAGATTACACGATCTGGGAGAAGAAGTCATAAGGATGCTTTTACAAAAGAAACGGCATAAAGATGCTTCAATGTCTTCAAACACTTATAGAGAGATTTTCAAATCTCGGCGTGATTGCCCCAGTTTAATGGTGTTTGCACAACAAAGTCTTCAGACTGTGGGAGTAACGATTGGGGAACAAACTTGCCCCTGCTAGCTGGTAACTGCAAAAGATTTGCCCCAGACTAAACTGTTCATCGAGAGCTTCATTTGATCTTGACCTGGTTAGCTTTGATTAGCTGAACGTTGTAACAAATGATTAACAAATCCTTCAAATTGATTGCCCCAGGCTGAGCCTTTTTTATCAAGTCAATTTCCCTAGCTGGAAGCTTTTGTTGGGATTCCTTTGACATTGGATTGTTTTGCACACAATGTTGTTCATTAAAAATTGGCAATTTTCAGTGTAAAATTCATGCAATCTTTTGAAAACATTTTTTTTTAATAAAACACACACGGCGGAGTGATCAAGTGATCAAAGTGAAAGTGATCCAATCATTTTACAAATGATGGATAAAGTGATGCACACATACAATCAAAGATCATTAGGAGTCAGGTTATCCAACCTTGCTGTAATATGCTTTCAAAACAACCTTACCTCAATTAGGTCTTTTAAGGGTTGTATCGTGGCTTGGTTCATGGTTCATGAAACAAAGGATAAAGGCTCAAAATTTATTTGTCCCACCCACTCTCCATGATGAACTCCAATCCTACACTCAGTTAACTCAAACTATATATTCAGGTTCTTACAGGCTTAAGAATTGGACTGATGATAGTTGGTGATGGCTTACAAACCTAAGGTAGTCACAACTCCCTTACAGTATTTGATAGCTTTTTGCTATTTAAGGATTTTTAAGAGTGATAACTCTTACAGAATTCCTCTCTTTTGTTATCCCTGACTTTTGTCTGAACTGCTTTGTTCGAATATACAGTCAATGGGATGCCCCATTTTTGCCTAAGTCTCCTTCATAGGTTTCGACTTAGCGGGCTTTTTTTCACTTTTCCTTTTTTTTTATTTTGGGAAAGGAGGTGACTACCTAATTTAATGGATATGGTAAACCATCATCGTCTTTTATGCTGAAAAGCATCTTCGACACTTTCTTGTTGTGCACGAAGGAAAACCTGAGTGCACCACCTTTATATGAAAAGTGTCTTGTATGCACATATCTTCGAGTTAACCGAGAACTACCCGCCCCAGGTTCGAGATTTAAGGTTTTGTTTTTGTAAAGAAGGAAAAAATCCTACTTCTAGGCTCGAAGGGGTTAACGAGGGATTATCTTCCTTATTTCTCCGGTGTTTAGGGATTGAAACAATGCCTTACATCATCGGCAAAGTTAAATTGAAAGCATATCAACAGCAGTTATGGATATAATTTTCATCATCCTCCCCAATCTTTGCTTTAAACAACAGTTTAGTAAAGAAAAGAAAATTTTGCATTTTTCGTATTTCATAACAATGAAAGGAAAAAGAAAGAGTGAAACGAATGGACTTAATCAAAAGATGCAAAAACATTTCATTAATATTGCCAAATTCAAATAAACAACAGCTTACGAGCAATTCAAATGCAAAGAAGTTACAACACATGCTGAAACAGTCTACAACTGCCAGCCTTAGGGAATTAAAATTCAAATTTTAGGCCCATGTGGGGAAACACCTTCAACCACCACTTTCTCCTTGTGATATAGAATTATGAGGGGTCTCACGGGTCCTTTGCCTTTGGATTTAGGAATCGCAGCACTGTCATTTGATTTATCCTCCCGAGGCTTCAGCAACTCTTGCAGTCTTAGTTTAAAACCTTCACACTCTTCAACTAGGTGCCCTGTTGTCCCAGTATGATATCCACATTCTACTTCTGAGTGGTCTTCCTCGAGGATCAAGTGTTTGTCAATGATTAGCTCTTGTACAAGATAACCCAATGCTATACATGCATCTAAGTTGTGTCCTTCGGCTCCTTTGTGAAATTCACAGTTTAGGTTCGCATTATGCCATGGTCCTGGCACCGGATTGGATAATCGTGGAGTCACTAGTGAGTTCTGAATCAGTAGCGGGTAAAGCTTGCTTAACGGTACTGGAGTTTGTCTACCGCAAGTCTTATCTTTCCTGACATGATCCTTCTTGTTCAATTTTCGGCTTTGAGAAGCTTGAGGAGGAACAAACACTGAATGTTGGGCGTACTGACGTGATTGATGGTTATTTGTTCGTTGATACCGAGAATGTCCTTGAGTAGGAGGAATCATCGGAGATAATGCATCCCTCGTTTCTCTGGACGCAACATGGTCAGAGTGACCCTCTTTCTTCATCATATTCTGCAATGTCTCAAGTACCCAATTCATCTGACACTTGAGAATTCTGATGTCCTCTTTCAGCATTTCCTGAGCTTTCAAAAGTCCTTCCATTGTTGCCTATTTGTGCTAGATATCCCCCTTATGATGTCAACGGAACACAAAATGAACCAAAAAAACCTATGCAACGAAGTATGATATGTAAAATGTTGATGCAAGTGCAAAAATGCAACTGGTTTTACAAAACTCAAAAGTTTGATTAGGTTAAAAACCCCATTTCATTTATCATTGGAAAAAGTTACAACTCTTTTTTTTTTTTAAAAAAAAAACCCAGAGATCGACTGAGTTTTATAAAACTAGTTGCGACATGATATGTTTATGGTGATATGATGTGATGATGCACACATAACACAAAGGCAAGTATTCACAAATACAATGCATACACAAAGACCTCCTAGGCTCAAGAGCAAAGAGTCAAAGGTCTACCTATACCCAAGGATTTGTACTATGGGTTAATTTGTACCTGCCGAACGGGTTCTACAAAGTTCCCAGAGTCATCAACCCATCTTTCGGATATTATCGACTTCCCAAATTACTTGGTAATCGATAATATTCTCAAGAGAGTCTCGTCTGAGTGTAGTATTGCGTATCAACTATTTCGGAAATACTTCCTTATAGTCATCGCACTACGTCCTAATAAGGCCAAAGTGGGGTAAAAAGGTAACTAAAGTCCACAGTGTCATGGGCTCCTTCGTCGAAAGTAGCATTGTTTTCACGAATACTCGATCAACAACACTAAACTTTCAAGAGTGCCTACACTGAGCGGTGGTTTCTCAAGTTAACTTGGTCGGGAATCAACTCCCTATAAGCCTTCTTGAATACCACCATCCTATCATAAGTGCACTCAAGTCCGGGTGTAGGACCGTCTCACCACTCAAAGCACCCAATACCCAACACACAAACAAATATATTGACAAATATACATGTTAAGCAAATATTCACAAATATAGCATACAATTAAACAAAATAGGCTAAACCCTCAAGTAAATGTTCCCCAGTGAAGTCGCCATTTCTGCTGGGGATGAAAATCGGATATCAAGCTATTGAACTAACTTGAACCTTAATTCTTTTACAACCGGACTTTAGTTTATCCAAAGGAAAGGTCTAAAGAAAGAAAGAACCTTTTGCGCGATGTTACAACAACGCTAAGAGATTAGGGGATCGGGGGTTGGTTATGCCTAGGGTAGGTATTTCACATCCTAAACATCTGTAGTACTCTACAGGAACCTTTTGTTTGTTTGTACGCTAAGTTTGTTAAATATTTGCTAAGGTTTGGGTATTGGGTAAAAAGGTGAAGGTTATGATAGATGAAGGCCTAAGATTGTTTCTAAGTTTGCTCGCAAAGACATCGCGTCCTCTGCCTACGTATCCTAACTAGGATAGAATCAGAGCAATCGTAGTTCACCTCACTAGGGTTGAAGAACGCTTGATTGCGATCAAGGTTCAAAGGGGAACAAACATAATAATGTTTGTGTAGAGTTTCACAAAACTCTCTATGTTGTAACACTCAAAGGGGGAAGTAAGTGATCATATCCATGATCCTTACATAGAGTTAACAACTCTATCCTAGGGTTCTAGTTGTAAACACTCCTAGTGAGGGGGAAGGTTGCTCGTCAAGATATCGCATCTTGTGCCTACGTATTCTCATTGTCCAATGAGAAATCAGAGCGGTCGTAGTTCGGGCTCGAACTACAGAATAAGGATCTATTGGTTCTTTCCAGACCAAAAGAGGGTGAAGGTTCTATCCAGACCTATGAGTTTAAATCCTATTGGTTCTATCCAGACCAAAAGGAGGGGAAGGTTCTATCCAGACCTATGAGGGTATCCTATTGGTTCTATCCAGACCAAAAGGGGGGAGGGAGGTTCTATCCATACCTATGATGTTTAAATCCTATTGGGTCTATCCATACCAAAAGGAGGGGAAGGTTCTATCCAGACCTATGAGTGTGTTGAGCTATCTATGACCCAAGGGTCAATAGAGAGACTTTCCTTTGGAAGGGAATATATGAGGCAACTTGGATGAGAACTAAAGAGTTCCATCACTTGGGGAAGAAATACTTAACAAAGCAATAAAAAAACATTTAAGCATGATGAATACAAGGAATATGGTTACAACCAAGAACAAGCAAGCAAATTACAATATCAAGCAATGATTTCAATCAAGATAACTGGTTACAACCAAAGCAAACATCAAGATGTTACAATATCAACGATTTCAATCAAGGTAAATGGTTACGACCAAAGCAAGCATCAAGATATTATAATATCTAGAAGGGGAAAGTTCTTTCAAGACTTAATGAAAGGTGAAAACCAAAGCATATCTTAACGAAGAATGGGGTACATCTTAATAAAGATGGAAGGGGATCTTAACAAAGTTGCATCTTAACAAAGATGAGGCTTCAATAGGGCTTACAAGATGACGTGTATACTTACAGGCATCATGCCTATACAAACAATGTCACAACAAAGTAAGGGAGAAGTTCAATACTTCATGGGAGAAAACTTTCAAGTTTTAATGATGATTAAACACAAATGCTTACAACCAAGAGTTTTAGTCAAACTCAAGTACCCAAGGATGCTAACAAGCCAATGCATTTTTGAATGATAACACAAATCCAATGTCATAGTTGAGTACATTCACTTTCTAACAGACCCATGGTCCTAACAGCATCACCACATAGCAGGAAACCAATAAAAAAAACAAATTGCTCACAAGTTTTGAGACAGCATAACAAGTTGAATTAGCATACTAATATGACAAAAACAAGTTAAACTATCTAGGCTAATACTCATGAGAACCTCCATCCTTCCTAACAGCATACATCATGAAAACTATCAAAGTGTACATAGCTCAAATTCTACCAAAAACACTCAAAAATGCCAATTCATGAAAGATGATGCTAAAGCCCATAAGAAACAGCTACATACCTCTTGATGACCTTTTTGAATATGCTAGAATAGTTGAGAAAACCAGAGATCCTTTACTCCACTTCTTGCCTTTGAACTTTCTTCAACTTTAAGTAACAATCCACTTGTGATGCTATATGAAGAGATATGAGTTTCTAGTGGTTTCTAGGTGCTTGAACATTTGAGAGATGTTATTTATGAGGTGTATGGATGATCAAAACCTCAAGAAAAGGCTTAGAGCAAAGTTTAGAGATTTTTGTAGCTTTGGTCAAAGTATGAAAGGAAGAAGTTTGACTTTTTGATTTTTGAGGTTTCTTGATGGTTTTATGGACCATACACCTTCTATATGTTATTTAGAATGTGTATGGATGGTTGTGGGAGTGCTGGAAAGGTTAGAAATGAAAATGGTGTGAAAGTTGCAAAATGACCAATTTTGGTGTTTTTGAACTTTTCTTCACTTACAAGTAAAGAGAGAATGAGAAGGAAAGCTATGATACTTTGATCTTGTGAATAGCTCTGGTCTGGTATAGAGTGTGGAGAAACCTCTATTTATAGGCCATGAGGAGCTTGGGGGAAGATTTGATGTATTGGCTCTTTGGAGGGAAATTTGGAGAAAATCTTCCACAAAATCTTGGCACATCTTCATCCATCATGCTCTTGGCTCAATGCAAGCAAGAACTCAAGTGGGATGAGATGTTTGAGGTGATTGAAATGAGGCTATAGTGTAGAGATGGCAGCTACTACATCATTGCATAAAGTTTCTCTTTCCTCTCTTTTATTTGAATAAAATAATGTCAAGTTGCCACCAACTTGTTTCTCTCACCATCTCAATCCTTTTTTATGGTTTTCTCTTCATCCAAGCCTCTATTTATCAGTTTGTGTCATGATCCAAGGGTTGAGAGTGGTTAGTGTTGCAAAAATCTGATTTTGAGAAGTTTGGCCAAAGTGATTTCAAGTGTGACAGGCCCAACTTCCATGTACCATAACTCCTAGCTCACAACTCCTCTTGAGGAGTTCTTGTACTTTTTAGAAATCCCTCATGTAGCTCTACAACTTTCATGTTTTGGGAATTTCCAAATTCTTGATGGAACTAGGTTGAAAAACCTTTCAAAGTTCTGAAAAGAGTGGTTTGTATGGCCAAAATTTAATGAAATTTCTCCAAGTGTTTTGTACTAGAAAAATGATTTTTCTATAACTCCAATTCCATGCATTTTTTGAATATGGACCACTTTGGGACTTTTGTGGGGTTTGTCAAGACCTTTCAAACAAGCTTAGAACCACCTCAATTGGATGTGTGGTTGAGGAGTTATGGTTTTGCCCCTTTCGAAACCCTAATTCCCGATTTTTGCAATTACTTCCTAACCCTTGATCCAATGGTCATGAAATTTTATGGGGAAGTGTAATATGATATAAGGAACATTTTTCATTCACACCTTGAAGTCAAATTCCTCATTGTTAGAGAGTTGACTTTTTGGTCAACTTTTCGATCGATCGGTGTCTACCGAGTCGCCCGTTGGTGATCCGGACATCCTGAGGACTTGAAACTCTTTGGATGGACTTTACTAAGCCATAGGATCTTAATGGACCTTGATCCCATCATTGAAATACTCTTTGAATCAAAATTCAAACTACAGTTGACTTTTTCCAGTCAAAACCCTAATCGGGTGTCTCAAATTGCACTGTTCTCGAACCCCGGGTGACCACCTCAAATTGGATTCATACTTGACCTAATGTTGTATTCTTGATCTTGTTCGAAGTTGAATCAATCCAAAACATTGATTGATCAAACCACTGAAGCCTCGATTTTTGACGGTACGGAATCCTGATTCATCTGCATCTTGAAAAAGATAAACTTGAACTGGATTAAGGTTAGTTAATCAAATGAATATGATCCTACAATGATGATGAGGATCTAAGGGGTCAAAATTTGGGGTGCAACACTAAGGTGAGTCTGGAGCTGTTACAAAAGATAAGGAACATAATGATTTAGGGCATGAAGTCCATCACTCGCCATATCCCAGCACAGATCAGGATAACCAGGACAAGAACAACGGCATGCACAATGAGTTACTCCAAATTCCACCATCGAAATACATGAGAAACAGAAAACGATGTTAGATGTGTATCCAATACGAGCAAACAAGAACAGAGATCGGACTAAAAAGAACTGCGTACCCTGCGTTCAACTTATTCGCAAAAAAAAAAGACCTTCGAAGCTGTTCCCCCTCATCACCAGCATGTTCGTGGAGGCCCTCACCAAAACGTATTGGACGCAAGCTCAACTCCTCTGGGATGATAATCCTTCCTTGGCCCAAACCACCTGTTGTTCACACCTGCCAGATTGCAACTCGTGGATTAGCAAAATCGATTGAAGAATATACCGTTGGAATATCCAACCCAAACACAAACATTGAACCTAGACAGAGGATTTTTTTTAACGAAATTGATACGGTATCAAAGATGAGATTTTCATTTAAGAGATTGGAGCAAGAAACAGAAAGTTTTCAAATTGATTGGTACCGAAATGGAAAACCCAATCAAGCCTTCAAAATATTTTAAATCAGCTTTCAAAGCAATTGATTCTAAAAAAAACCTATATAAGATGAAGAGGAGAAGGAACTCAAGGACGAAAAAACCTATCGCACGAAGAAAACCCTAAATCCAAAAACCTAGAAATCGAAGAGAGGAACTTATCTCTTCCGCCGTCAAAATCGTTGGAGTTTCCGTTTTGCCATTCAGAATCCACCGTCGCCGCTATTTTTCTGGTAGAATTTCGTTCTTTCTTTCGCAATATTCCATGAGCATGTTGATCTTGTTTTTGTGATGCAGGAATCGGGTTTGGAGGAGAGGATGAGGATTGGAAGCATCGGAGGAGAGTAAGCCGGAGAGAGATGAACGAGGGCGGCCAATTTGGGGGGGGGGGGGGGGGAGGGAACCTAGGGTTCTGCCGTTTTTGTTTCTCCTCTCTGTTATTTTTCCGTTTGTTCTTATTATCTGTGTAATTACCCTATAATCACACACACACCAACTCATACACCCCCTAACCCCCCTCGTTACCCACTAATTTCCAATTAATCACCCTAACTAATCATTAACCAGTTTTAAGATAACTAATAAACCCTAATTAACTTTTTTCATTTAAAATAATCTCTATTTATTATTTAAACCTTTTATCATTTATCTAACCTATGGTTATTATTTTATTACTTCACTAATTAACCTTAATCAAATTTCTAATCCAAAGCAACTTATAAACTCTTTTAAATTAACCTATTAACAAGTAGTTTTTTAACTAATCAACTCTTTATCTTTCTAGTTTTTTTTAATTTAAAATAGACTTAGTAAACTTTTATAAATAATCTATTCAATTTGCCATTTTATTTTAATTAGGCATTAAAATATTTTAGAAATAAAGTAACTCTTTGTATTTATTTTATAATTAACAAATTAATATTATTTAAGTAATCATTTCACTTAGGGTCTTATAATAAAATTAAACCATTGTAGCATGTCATTTAAAACTTAAAACTTAATTTACATTCAACATTACCTAAATCAATTTCATGTAAAATTAATACAACTTCTTTTCTTCTTAAAATCAACCTTTCTCGAAATTAATTAATCTCACTAAAAATAAATAACTGTTCTCAAACTAATTTATTATCTAAAACTTTTATTAAAACTATTAAAATCAATTCACATAAATACAACATTTTCGTAAAATCAATTTCAATCATCAAATTCAACTTTTATCAAAATTAATAATTAGGCAACCAATTCACCCTCTAATTTTCCGTCTAAAATCAAACTCACTCCAATCAATTTAACCTAATTATGCACACTCACGACACAATTCACCTCAGCGCTTTCATGCGTGTGTATGATTTACTTTTCTGCAACTTATTTTACAGTCGTTTAATATTATCGCATTTACTTTATCGCATCGCATCCGTCCAAAGGAAAATCCTACACATGATTCAACAATTGTGTGTAGTGCACTCACATTTGCATCATTCTCCCCTCGATCCTTGATCCTATTCAAGTCGATCACTTAAGATAGATCCTACCCCATAGGAGGACCTTGTCTTTTATCTTACAACATAGAAACAAAAACAATACAAATAACTCAATACAATATTCGAACACAATAGAGAAAGATGTTAATCATCTTAAGTGAGATAGAATCCCCACCCCACAATAATACAGCCAATTCGTAGGAACTTTGCCTTAAGAGAGATAAAGGCGTACTCGTCAAACAATCCGAGTACTTGAGCCATTTTCTTAAGACGATGCAAAGACTATTTTCCTACAACTTGTGGCGGTTAAATCTCCCTTAAAATGAAGACACGTCTCTTCTCCTAAACCTAATCAATCAACTACCCTAAAACCCGTAGGAACTTTGACCACAGTCAAAGAACTCCTCAAACCCTTTAGGGGAACTACAGATACTCTGATTCTACTCCCGTAAGGATATGTAGGCATAAGATGCGATATCTTATCGAGTATACTTAGAAATAAACCCCTAGGTCTTTAAACTCTTAAGCAGATAAACACTTAGCAATAAACAAACGTAAAACAAGAGGTTCCTGTAGGATACTACAGAAACTTAGGATGCTAGTACCTTCCCTAAGTTTAACCAACCCCCGAACCTATAACTCTCTAAACCTTGAATTTGCATTGCATTGTGGGAATTTCGATCTTTATCCCTTCCTTTGGACAAATCAAAGTTCGGTTGCAAAATGAATTAAAGATTCAAACTAATCAATAGTTTGGTATCTGATTTTCACCGCGACAGGTAGCTTTAAGATACATTAATAAATTCTCAAAATCTCAAATAAAAACCATAGAGAGTTTATTATTACACCCCATGAGTTTCTTAGACACCATGCAAATTTTCTATAATGCCCCTAGTTTTCGGAGATATATCTCATGGCACACCCTTTTTACACTCAAGGAAGACCATTTTGGATGGCGCCCCATGCATTTGGGTTTGATTAATTCTGGAGATATATCTCCGAAACAATATCGTAGTTATATTTTCGGAACAAAATCAAAGATAGAATCAACACAAAACGGACTTTTCAAATATAAAATGAGCATTACAATGATGATTTCAACAGAGAATTAAATACTAAATTTCAATGTCTCGGTGGATGCTTGCACATCTCCAAGAAATATTCAACCGATCTTCATAGTGTCGCTTCCATCTCGAGCAAAACTTTCTCTTCGAAACCGAAAAACATTCACCATATCGCCATAACATCCACTAAAGTTTTGAGCTCAAATTTTTTGAACACAATGTTCCCTTCATTGTCAACCGAGGGTGAACAATACTCAAGTTTGACAACCCTTCATGTGTCTTCATAAAGTAGGAGATAATGGATTTTGTCTATAATATCATTGAGGGAGATGAGATCGATGAGCTTGAACGTCCTCCTGAGTGTAGAGGTGACATATAGTTAACAAGGAGCAAATATGCACTAAATATGAACCAAATGTGCATAAACACTAAATATGAATAAAAAGTGAATATGTAACACTTCATTTATAAATTGAGACACAATAATATGAAATTATTTGTCAGATTACACAAGAAATCAAAATGAATTAAAACGTGTGTCATCGACTAAATCTATAGGTGGTATCCCCTTAGACTTTTGTGCATTCGATTCCTTTTCAATATTGTTCAATCTTTCGAATTCTTGCATCTTTTCCATAAAATGATCCAACCACGTCTTGACATTTGCGGTTGAATGAATCGTCCACTCCGGTGATATAAGTGGTACATGGCATTCTAGTTTCAAGTAAACTTGAACAAAATGACCTGATTTTGAAAGCCATCTAATATACATGATGCGATCATTTGGATTTTGAGATGGTGCGGTGCGGAGTGGAAAAAAGGTTTCCGAAAACCCGCAGGGTGTCAGGTCAATGCACACCCAATCATATGCACATGCAATCAGGTGATCCATATCAGGGAAGTTCATTCATTTTAACTCCGGTACCGGACCCCTCAAGCAAGGTACAAGAGACTCATAAACGCATCAAATTTATCTTTACTCCCATACAACCGCGTGTACAATTCTTTATGCATTTTCAACTCTTAGATAAGTTGATGAAGGACAAACACATTACTATCCTCTTCTTTACCAAATAAAGCCTAAACGGCTCGGTAATTGCAATTATCGTCCCCCTCAACATTGACAATACGATTGATATATTTGTGCATAAAAACCGACATCTCGTCGATGAATGGAATATTCGGTGGAAGCGGCGTCAGAGGTGGTTTGCTAATGCGGGCTCCTTTCAAAATACTTTTTTGAGATTTTGGAGTCGGTGAGTCGGGAAAAGTTTATCAACGTGTTCAAAATATGAAGGAGACCGTGTAATACAGTTATCATTCAATGTGGGCTTCTTTTTTTAGAGCACCTTTTGTTTTTACCGGTTGAGAAGGCGGTTTCATGTCGGTGGTTTCGGGATAAGCAATTTTCCTCAATTGTTCTTTGATGTGAAGTTTCATGTTTTCATCGGCCTTCGAAAATCTCTCTTGTATCGCTTCCCATTCGATCGAAATAGAGATATTCAATTTACCTTCCTCCATGCATCCATCATAATCAAATGTAAGTCTTTTCCAATGAGAGTAAACCTCGTACATTCTTATTGGTTCACCATGTTTCACCTATTTTGCAAAAACACAAGCACATGTGAGCCATAGTTTTCACAATAGTGCAACCACACTTTGCATTATCGAAGCCTACATTATCAGCTCGTTTGACCTCGTGAAAAATATAGTTCAACCCTGCCCGAGAAATGTTGCTGACCAAATGAGAATAACGATTGTTGTCTTTAAATCGGTGCTCCAAAACTGTGATGCTCCAAACAAATGTTGTTTGTATCTCATTATGTTGGTTTTGAATCATGTGGTTCACGGAGTCCCAGTCTCAACACAAATCCTCCTTGCTATTTTCTAACCAATTTCTCAAAGTAGCATGGACCGACTCAACTCTGTTGGTAGTTGTATTTCCAAGCTGTCAGACATTATCAGTCCACACACAAATTATTTTCTCCTTCACCTAATCAAGAATGGTGCTTACAACGTATTTCAACAAAGCAAGATAGTTTTCACACACTTTCCAAAAATGAATGATGAAATCAACATATAATTATTTTGTGGAAGAATTTATTATACGATTTCATGCTTTCATTAATTTTTCAACAATCACACCCGACTTCACCAATTTTCCACCTTTCGACTCTACTTGTTTCGTCCCTACTGTCGATTTAACCCGACTTCTCACCTTCTTTGTTTTGTGATACCTACAAAGTAATGCATAAGAAGAAGGAAATACCTTTTCAACCACATTCATCAATGCGGTATCACAGTCCTTAACAATAGCTTTAGGCATCTCACCTTGATCCTTCAAAAGTGACCGACACACCTCTAATGCCCAATTAAAATTGTCATTTTTTTTCACAATCTAAAAATATAAAACCAACGGAATATGTCTTCTCAATTGAGGTAACACCAACCATCTCAAATAATGGAAGTCTATACTTGTTGGTCTTGTAGGTAGAATCAAGTATGAGCACTGCCACAAACATGTTGAACAACTTTATCGAATCCAGATGTGTCCAAAAATATCTTTAACCGTAACTTCATCGTTGCAAGTTCGGTACTGGGACACATATCTATTATCGTCCAACAGTTTCAACAATTTTTGAATCTCATTTCTATCTCCCCTAATCGCCTTGTTAATGAGGTACCAAATGTTATACACTTGCTTGATATTTGATATTGTGTCAGTTTGCTTCCGTTTCAATGTTACAAGTATATTTTTAGGTTGGACAAGATTCAAGGTCATGTCACTAATACATACCTTCTCTTCCGGCTTAAGCCAACATACACTAGGATGACCGGCTAATTTTAAGCATAATTCATGGTTATGCAAACCATAAATGACATGAAATCTTCATTGTTTGCTAGCCACCATGTAACCACGAAGCTTAAACAAACACTTAAATTTTATACTACCCGTGTCTTCTCTCTTAAAATTTTGGACATACGTTCGATATCTCCCGCTTCTTTCGCACAACATAGTCACAAAGACACTTCTTCTATCCGACCCATTATCTGACCTTTCGATAACCACACCAAATCCAAGTCTAGATGCCACCATACAAATCCATTTGAGAATGCTATCAAGATTTTCAAACTCTTGCTTGTTAATAAAGTCGTCGCCAACATCTACCGCATTTACAACAACCCCTTGAACATTTGGAGAAGCATCGTTCAAATAAACGACTTGCTTTGAGATATTATCGGGGTGCACCATATCTATTGGAAACAATAAACAAACTAAAAATAATAATTAATCTACTGCTACAGAAAAGGATGAAAAATAAATACAGAAACATTCTGAAAATATATCTCCGAAAAAATTCATGTTCAACACGTTCCAGAGATATATCTCTGGGCACTGCGTAAGTTTTTTGCAGCAAACTTTCATGATTAATGTGAGCAATGTAGATGGAAATAAACAATCTTTACCTAAAATTCGATCTTCCTTTTCTCCTTGTGATAAACCAAAAAAATGGAGATTTGGAGTGAAAAATGAGATTGAGATTGTAGAGTTTTTATGGGTGTGGGTTTGAGTTGAAAAAGAAGTATGACAACAATGGGGACTGATAATACAGTTGGAAAATATATCAGATACTTCCGAAGATATATCTCCGAAATAATCTTACATGCAAATGTGACAGGAAAATTCAAATTTCCGCCCACATATTCTGGAGATATATCTCCGGAACATTCAATGAACAGATTAATATTTATACTTTTCTCAAATCATTCCGGAGACATATCTCCGAAATAAATCTTTAGCAAATGTATGAGGAGCAATCCAAAATGACTTTTATTGAGTGTAAAAAAGATACGTTCGAAGATATATATCTAAAAATTAAAAGCATTATAGAAAATTCACACAGTATCTAAGAAATACATGAGATACAATAAGAAATTATCAAAACCATAACTTGGGCTGATTCCCTTCTTCTGGCCCAATATACTCTTAAGTCTGCAAGTTGGCAAGTTGGCCTGTAATCGAATCACTTATCTTCTTTAACAATGTACAAAAGCATGCACGTACTAATTACAATTCAAATGATAAAAAATCAGAGTTACATATTTTGGATTACATGCTCGAATCAGTTTTTATTTTATTTTATAATATTTTGTAAATGAATTTTCCTGCTCACATTTTTTTTAAAAGAAAAAACACAGCCATGTCTTGAAATGAAACCAAACAAGTCCTTTTTTTTATACAAGAGTTTACTAATAACATGGTAATTAAGAAAACTATTATTGACTTATATTGACTATATATAAAAATAATGTAATTGTGCCGAAACACTTCAATTTCTCTAGATACCACAAAAGTCCCTTTAAATATATGCTTTAGGTATTTCTTTTAGGACAAGCTGTGATAGACGACAGTGCCAAATATGAGATGCTTTTCTTTACAGTTTCTTCCTATTTTATGGGCTTGACAGATGGTTTGGCATGGAAGTCCATGGACATTTGTTTCCTTGAATTTATCTGTCTAACTAGAAGCCAATAAAACCAGTATATACGCGCCTATTAGGAAAATATTTCAAGATTTGTCATCATATATTAAAAATGTAATTCCTCTAGGGTATGATTGATAAAATATGTTGACTAAGAAAAGAGGTTAAGCTTTGTGTGGACCGTGATAGTTGGATCTTAGCACAGTTAGCTTGCCCTAAATTCAAGGGTATCTTTTCTTGGGGACGGGCTTATCCATTCACATGTTCACTTGGAGACACAATTCAATACATTCATTAGATAGAGGGTTGTTAAGGCACCAATATTTTATTAGATAGAGCTAAGATATCACCATACATATACATGCACTCACACTTTAATTATTATCCATGCATAAAATAAAATGATATATGTTTTGGCTTGGTCAAAGGTCTAATAAAACAAAATGATAACTGTTTCTTAAAACTTATCTTTATTGTAGTCATCGAATAATTGACTTAAACTTAATTCAAATGCAATTTTTCTTCTTCTTTTTACCAGATATAACACAATGATATTTTAGTCAAATTATGAATTGTAAAGATGACCAGATAATTGCGAAAATATAGGGTAAAATTTTTGTGACTGGGGTGCGAGACATTAGCCCAAAGTATGTTACAGTAGTATTATTGTAAACTTAACTGTAATTAATATATATATATATATATAAATATAATTAGTCTAACATAATTTAATATTTTTCTTTATTTTTATAATTAAACGATGTTACACTTTGTTCCCTTAAAATTATTTACGTTGGCATTATTGATCCCCTTCCATTAATTTTTCTATAAAAAGGTTAACTGTTGTCAAAGTGGCATGACAACTAAGAAATTGGCAAAATACCGACTCAACAAAATGATTTAAAATTGCATTTTAGAGTTTTCACTTGTAATCCATCTTTCTTTCATGCGTTTGGAAGAAGAAAAAAATAACAAAATCTCTCTTTCACACTTAGACTGCCATGAAGGTGAGGAAAATACACAAAAATTGTGTGTTCAGCAAAAATAAAAAGCATTTCTACTTCTGAAAGAGAGTTCAAACTCTAAATGTTGATTTAGAATCTGATCATAAGTGCAGCGGAACAATATATCAGAAGTAGAGTAAATACAACAGACTTACTCTGGTTTCTCTCCCAACTGAGAGTACCCTGCCCCCTTGCCTCACAAGAGATTTTTCACTATAGTCAACTCATGATTACAACTGTTTATGCACTCAAGCATAAGACTTTCACTGCCCAGACCTACAGTCTAAGAATTCCCTGCTCAATCAACACTTGATCAATACTTCCTGCTTAGATCCTCAGATCCTAAGACTTTCCTTGCTCAAACCACCTGGTTCAAGACTTCTCTTGCTCAGACACACTGCCTAAGACTTCCCTTGCTCAGATCCTCGACCCAAGACTTTCCTGCTTAGACGCATCATCTAAGACTTCTCAACTCAGACCTTCTGTCTAAGGCTTCCTTTGCTCAGATTCACAATCCTAGACATTGCGGCTTAATCAAAATAGATCAAGACTTTTAATGCTCAAGCACACAGCAAAAGACTTACTTAGCTCAAGCTTTTCAACTAAAGATTTTGATGCACAAACACATAGTATGAGACTTTTGATCTTATCTGTTGAACAACATGTTCAGCAGAAAAGAGAACAAGGTGTACTTGATTCTGAATCAGAGGTACAGGGTAATAACCTTAACAAATACCTTAAGCTCTCAAGATTTCTAGAATATTCAACGTTTAAGAAACCTTAAGGCTATTTACAACTTACAACAATTAATAGAAGATTCTACATATTCAGTAGTGTTTCTCATTGTTGATCTTGTTATTTCCTCATTCAGATGAAAGTGCTGAATGCAACACCCCAATTTTAATCGGATTATTTTAATTAATTTATTTAATTGGGAATATTTGTATTTTGGGTGTTTCCGGTGATTTTTGGTGTGTTGTGTGGATTATTGAGAATTATGCAATTTGTGGGTTTATTTATTTAATTGGTAGTATATAATATTAATTTATTAATATTATTATGAATTAAAATAAATAATAGTGAAAGAAGGGTAATTGGGACATTTGAGAGGAGTAAGTGAGGGCATTATGGGAAAAGCCCAATTATTTGGCCCAAGTCTAGGTTTAACAAAAAGGGAGTTCTGAAGGGTTTTAGGATTCATTTTGTGTTAACCGTGAAGAATTGAGGCCAGAGAGCTCTGAAGAGGAAATTGGAGGCGGAAGCGTTGAAAGATTCTCTGACAGATTTGTGAAGGCTTTGAATTAACGTTTAAGGTATGAGGAGTATAGCTTTTCATAATTTTCTATGTGTAGATTTCGATGTGATTATGGTTGATTTAAGGATTTTATGGAGAATTATGGGAAAAAGGGATTTTGGCCTTCGTGACCTAAATCTATTATTAAGATTTTGGCCGTGGGGATTTATTTAGGTTAAGGAAGATTAGAAGGATATGAGAACAAGTGATCTATGACCTTCGTGACCTAAATTTATCATTGAGATTGTAACCGTAGGGATGTTAGAGGTAGAGATGAGAAATAGTGATCTTTGGCCTTCGTAGCCTAAACCTGTAATTGCAAATCTAACCGTGAATTGATTGGGGGAAACAGAAATCTAGGCCTTCGTGGCCAAAAAGCGAATTGAACTTTGTTTAACCCAGTATGAATATTTGATAGTGAGTAACTCAGATGTCTGCAGGGTAATTGTAGGAAAATTGTGATTTAGGGCTGAATATGTTACGGGATTGGCCTAATAAACCGTAGGTTTTGTGCCTTTATCGTCGTAGGACCTTAGGGATGTTTTGAGGGCATTGGGGAAGTGAATCGTGTGGACTTTTGGGTTGATTTAGGTTCCGGAGCGTAACAACGTTTTGTTGTCCGTCACACCTGTTCATGTTTTTGGTCGAAATTGTTTTAGACATAACTTTTGATCTGTAAGTCCGTTTTGGCCTCCGTTTGAAGTGTTGGAAAGCTAATGAATAGAGCTATAACATAGTATAGATAAGGGAATTGGTTTCCGAATATTTTTATATCTAATTATGTTTGATAAGTCAATTGTGTATATGTTCTATTAATGAATCATGTTCTGGTTCAGTGATGTCTTGATGTTTTGATGTTGCGATTTTCCTGATGAATTACCATGAGGGTAACTATGATAATATACGATAATATGATGCATTAACATGAGTAAGACTGTGAAGTTTATGTGATTAATAGGCGATGGTATGAGGATTACCGCGAGTATAATTATGAATTAATATGTGATAATATGATGAATTAATATGAGTATGATTGTGAGCGCTACGTGATTTGTAAATAATTATATGATTATTTTATATGATGTATGATGATGATTATTATGATGACATGATGTACGATGATGGTTATTATGATGAGTTATGATGACATGACGTATGATGATGATTATGATGATGAGCTATGACGTTCGATGATGATGAATATGATGAATGATGATGCACCTATGATGTTATTATGAGGATGATTTGTGATGTGTGCATCATGCATTCATGTGCATCCAGACTTCAGTTCAGGACCTCGATTACTTTGGCTTCAATCCCACTGTGCGGATGTGAAGTATTTTGATGTGCTCCGGTTCTCTAGTAGAATCGATCCTATTGATGGGGATCTATGGAAGGTTGATGGCCCAGTGTCCATCACGCTGTGATGATTGGTACCACATGCATTGAGTCTTGTTGCATTGCATTTATGAGTCTTTTTGTATAAATTATGATGTTGTGGCTTTCGAGGCTTATTGATGAATATGAAGGTTGAATATGATTATGATGCCATTTATATGTTGATTTTTATACATTAAACATTATGAATCATTTTACCCACCCTGCCTGTTTGAATGTTACCTCCACGTGGGTAACGTGAAGATACCAAATTTAGTTGTGGATGTCGTTGAGGACTTTTGAAGTTTTGAGTTGTTGGCTGTTGCGGTTAGAATATGATATCAAATTATTAATTAATTTGAATCGCATCTTTAGTTCACAACCGCTCTTTGATTTATCCGAAGGAAAAGGTCAAAAGAGGAAAACCTAATTTTGCATCGTAAAGACAATGCGGGGAGAGATCTAGGTAAGGGGTTGGTTAAGCTTAGGGAAGGTACTAGCACCCTAAACTTCTGTAGTACTCTACAGGAACCTTTTGTTTATTGTATGCTTTTTTTTATATTTTATTATTTGTTTTAATATATATTGAGGTAAGGGATAGAGTGACCTAAAGACCTAAGGGTTAGTCCTAAGTTTACTCGGCAAGACGTCGCATCTTGTGCCTACATATCCTGACGGGAATGGAATCAGAGTAATTGTAGTTCCCCTCGAAAGGGAGGTTAGAAACGTCTTGACTGTGGTCAAGGTTTCAATGGGGAATAAACGTATCTTAAGGACACGCTTATGTGGAGTCTTTGAAACTCCTATTTCGACGTTGAATTTGTTAATTAAAAATTTAGGGTTGAAATTAGGGATTCCACGGCGGGAAACCCTAAAACAAAGTACGGCGACTCTTTGACCTAAAACTAGGGTAAAGGGTATTTTTGTCCACGGCGGGACGCCTAGGTTAATTAGGGTTTGAGACGGCTAAAACTAGGGTTATTGACTCGGCGGTCAAACAACTAGACCTAATTCCTTCGGAGGGAATTCTAACGGTAAAACATGCAAACATGACAAAATATTATACGGCAAAATTAAAGTGCGGAAAGTAAAGAAAGCGTCGCGACGATCACTCGCGTAAATTACAAATCCAAAAAAAAACAAAAACAAAATAAATCGCGACCATGGCCTCGCGTAAATTACATCCATGGAACAAAATAAATTAAAATAAATATGAATCATAATCTATGTATAATCTGAGGAGAGAAACAGAGAACGTTAGTGAAAAGTTAGACGAAAATATGGCAAACATATTTTATATTAAAAGAAACACGAAAATGCAATTTGGAATTTTTATTATTGTTTTGTTAATTTTTATATTTTTTTTATTAAAATTTTAGTCTTAATTTTAAAAGGTTTTAATTTTTAAATAAACAAAACTTTAGTTTTAACTTTTTATCTTTAGAAAGTTTTAATTTTAATTTTAATTTTTAAAAGAGAAAGTCTTAAATTAAAAAAAAACTCTAATCATAAGTTTTTTTTTAAAAGAAGAAGTTTACATAAAAAAAAAGGTTCGTTAGTCTTACTTTAAAAGAATGTTAGTTTTAAAATTTTTTTAGAAAAAAGTTTTAACCCTTTCTAACATGTTTTAATTTTTAACCTTTAAAACTTAAAAAAATGTTAATTTTAATACTTAAAAAAAAGTTTTAATTTTAGGACTGGGTTAATTTTAAGTTAGTAAAAATGTTTTCACTTAACTATAAAAGTGTTTTAAACACTGTTTATTTATTAAAAAAAATTATTAGTGGTTAGTGTTTTAATTAATAAAAAGTTTTAAGTTTTTTTACTTACTGTAATTATAATCAAAAACTGGTTTTAGTTATAATTCACAAAAAGGGTTTTTAGTTAGAAAAAAAGAAAAGGTTTAAAAAAATGAAATGAGAGTTTAATTATTTGGAAGAGGTTTTAATTGGGATAACATAAAAGCTTACATTTCAGTTGCCGGTTGGTGATGCTTTCGCTTGTTCTTCGCCGGCGGCAATGGTTCTCGACGAACTTCTTTGGATCTCTTTTCCTCTTTCTCAAATGGAGGTGATGATGATGAGCTTCGAAACTCTTCTGAACCTCCGGATCTTGACGACCGCCGTTTTTCTTTTTGTCTCCTTTTCTGATGACCTGTTCTTGATTTTCTGATGTGAATGAAGTTTCCTCCCATCACTTATGTTTATATAGGTAACAAATTAGGGTTAGCTCTAACCTAATTCCCACTTTAAAGCCCAACTTAAAGAATTAGTCAAAACTAAATTAAAACAAACTTAAAACAACTTAAAACTCTATTTATTTACTAAATATAATAAAATATTTTCTAATATTTTTAATTTTTTGATTTTTTGATGTTTTTTTATGAATAATATGGAAAAAAGTGAAAAATAATATTTTTAAAAAAATAATTTAAATAAAATACGAAAATAATAATTAAATAATTAAAAAAACTATTTTTGTTATTTTTTTTTTATGAAAAATAGAAAAGTTAGAACAAAAATAAAAGAAAACAAAAAGTGAAGAAGGTGGGATTTGAACTCTCGACCTCTCACACTCACAACTCCTTACACACGGTCTCTTGCCAATTGTGCCATTTTATTCATTCAAAATAAAGTGGCACTAGAAACTATGTAAAGGTAGGACAAATTTGGAGTGCAACAGATGCCCCTATTTAAATAGCTTCACCGGATGATTTGAGCAGCGGAGACTCGAGAAATCGCGGTGAAAGGGATTTAAATACAGATAACCAGAAATTTGGCCCCTAGATGTAGTGATATGCAATGATATGGACAAAATAACACGAACTATAATGCTGACAATGCCATGAATCTAATATGATGCGTATGATGAAAATGAAAAAAATGCACGGATGCAGACGAAACAACGTCACAGGGGACGACGCAACGAGGAAATGCACTGGGGAAGAAGACACGCGGTGGTGACAAGGTAACATATGATCCACACGGAGGCAGGACCAGGTAAACGACAGACGCTAGAGTTTTCGGGACATTCCTTGAAGAGATCGAGCGGGATCTTCAGGACTCACCAGAAAACATATAGGGAGAGACAACATCAGAACATTTCGGAAGAACATCGAAAAGGAGACACGTCGTATCTGGAAGAACGTCAGATAGACATGGCACGAAATAGTCGATGGGTGCCAAGTAAACTGGACTTTGTCCACAAGGTAAGACGCGGATAAAACACGACCTCGGGGAGAAAAATGCGAATGGGGATAAAACACCCATGCTGCCAAGTAACTAAATTCGTCCACAAGGTAAGACGCGGATAAAACACGACCTCGGGGAGAAAAATGCAAATGGGGATAAAGCACCCATGATGCCAAGTAAATAAATTCGTCCACGAGGTAATACGCGGGTAAAACACGACCTCGGGGAGAAAAATGCAAATGGGGATAAAGCACCCATGATGCCAAGTAAATAAATTCGTCCACAAGGTAAGACGCGGGTAAAACACGACCTCGAGAGAAAAAGCAAATGGGGATAAAACACCCATGATGCCAGGTAAATTGGACTTCGTCCACGAGGTAATACGCGGGTAAAACACGACCTCGGGAGAAGAAGCAAATGGGGATAAAACACCCATGATGCCAGGTAAATTGGACTTCGTCCACGAGGTAAGACGCGGGTAAAACACGACCTCGGGAGAAAAAGCAAATGGGGATAAAACACCCATGATGCCAGGTAAATTGGACTTCATCCACGAGGTAATACGCGAGTAAAACACGACCTCGGGAGAAAAAGCAAATAGGGATAAAACACCCATGATATGCACATGTATAAGAATTATGCTATGATATATGATCACATGCAAATGCAGATGTCAATGACAAGGCTCGACTCTGTTGGTGAGATGACAAAACTGGAAAACTGATTCCTCAACCCGGAGATCACTGTCACTTGCTAAATTGTAATCAGGTTGATGATCCTCGTAGGAAGGATGGAAAGCCGCTTGGAGATCTTTCAAGTAAACTGCCCCAGATTAAATTGTCCATTACAGATGAACTGATAATTGCTTCAGCTTGTCTAATTCTGAAAATGACTGTTTTACTGTACCCTCGGAAGTTTTGCCCCAGTCTGAGTATTGAAAATCTCATGGATAAACCAGATCTGAGAAGACTTTGCCCCTGATAGGATCACTTGACCAAGTTTCTCGATTGTTTAAAATTTCCTTAGAGGAAAGCCAGTTTGCAAACAAAAATATTCATACAAACATGGTAATGCAAAGTTCATGCAACTTTTGAAATCAAAATTATTTTTGAAAGATGAAAAATAAATGAGTCATCGATTAGAACGCGGCGGTCCAGGACGCTCAAAGTTTAATACAGGTATACGGCCAAAATAAATGATTCACAAAGATCTTTAGGAGTCAGCTTACGCAACCTTGATGTAGCGTGCTTTCAAAATATCCTTGTTTCAATTAGGTCTTTTGAGGATTGTAACGTGGCCTGGTTCACGGTTTATGAAACAAAGGATAAAGGCTCAAAATTTGTTTGTTCCCACCCAATCTACGTGATAACCTTCAATCCTACGCTCAGTTAACTCATATTATGCATTCAGGTTCCTATAGGTTAGGAATTGCACTGATGGTAGTAATGATGGTTCGAAAGTCAAGGGACTCTTGAGATGGTCGTCACTACTTTCCTATAACATTTGGTTGTTTTGACATTTAGGATTTTTAGGGTAAGGATTTAAAACTCCTCTCTGCATTATCCCCAAATTTTGCCTGAGCTGTTTCTTGTGAAGATTACAGTCAGCGGGATGCCCCAGTTTTGCCTAAGTCTCCTTTATAGGTTTTGACTTAGCAGACTTTTTTTTTTGAAAGAAAGTGACTGCCTAGCTTAATGATCACGATGAACCATCATCGGTGTTTTTAACTTAAAAATAATCTTCGACACTTGTTTGTTGTGTGTGAAGGAAAATTGTAAGTGCGACCTTTATATGAAATGTATATTGCATGAACACATAACCGAGTTAACTGAGAACTACCCATCCCCAGGTTAAAATTGCGGGTTTTTTTTGTAAAGAAAGGAACTCCAACTTCTAGGCTCGAAGGGGTTGACAAGGGATTAACTTCCTTATTTCTTCAGTGTTTGGGAATTGAAACAATGCCTTACATCATCAACAAGGTTTGATTGAAAGCATACTGACAGCAATTATGGATATAACGCTATCATCATCCTCCCTCCAATCTTAGCATACCAAAAATTTGGACAAAAAGTAAATAGTAGGCAAAATGAATTGAATCAAAAGTCGCAATGCTCATTTCATTAATGTAAAAGTACAAACATAATTTGAAAGCAAACAACTAATACGAAATAAGGAAAATGCAAACAACAAGGAATAAAAGGCCTAGTGATAAAACTTCATTTCTGATGCACTGGCAAAGGATTCTTCTGGATGTTTGGAGGATTGTCTGGAAAATCAAGTATCCCTGCTCTCATCAGCTCACGCACTCTGGCTTTCAGTGCAAAACAATGCTCCAAGTCATGGCCTAAGGCACCCTCATGAAAAGCGCACTGGAAATCAGCCCTAAATCCAGCTGGAGGAGGATTAGGAGGAGGTGGTAAAGCCCTTGTAGTGATCAGCCCTTGTTGAACCAGGTAAGGATAAAGTTCTGTGTAAGTCATGGGAATAGGATCAAATTGATTCCTATTTCGATACTGGTCTTGTCTAATAACTGGACGTTGAGGATTCTGAGCTGGCTGCGGAGCAACAACAGGTTGAGATCCCTGGCGAGGCTTTCTTGATTCAGTCATGACAGCATTGGTCTGCTCGTCCTTCCTCTTATGGAAATTCCCATAGGATTTCTTTGCACCATTAGAAGATTCGGCAGCTTTGGATACCTTCCCATTTTTCAAACCTTCTTCTAACCTTTGGCCAATAGTCACCAGATCTGTAAAGCTTGAAGAGACGCTCCCAATCATCTTTTCCCAATAGAAAGGAGACAAAGTATCCATGAATATTCCTGTCAGTTCCTTCTCTGCTATAGGGGGTTCGACTTGAGAAGCTAACTCCCTCCAACGCTGAGCATACTCCTTGAACGACTCTTTTTCCTTCTGAGACATACTTTGAAGCTGACGACGATCGGGAGCCATATCCAAATTGTATTTGTATTGCTTCATAAAAGCGTTGACGAGATCTTGGAAGCAGTGGACATTGTTATGCTGTAAGTTCATATACCATTTAAGAGAAGCACCACTCAAACTATCCTGAAAGCAATGAATGAGCAACTTCTGATTGTTGGTGTAAGCTGCCATCTTTCGGAAGTACATGACTAGATGGGCTCTTGGACATGAATGACCTTGATACTTCACGAACTCAGGAGTCTTGAACTTGGCAGGCAAAACAAGACCAGAAACTAGGCACATATTATCGGCATCAACATTGAAGAAATCAGTACCCTCGACAGCTTGGAGTCTCTTGTTTATGATCTGAAACTGTTCCTGGGTGATCTCAGGCTCAACAAAATCTTCTTGAACATCGGCAACATTGTACTCATAGGGAGGATTCTCAACGGGAGCTTGGATAGTTTGATTAACCGTGTGGACCACAGGTTGGGCCTCGGTAAGGATAGGAGCTTGAAAAACCGGTCTGACAGCCTGACCAATCATAGCAGCAGATGCAATAGGTGGAGAGTAGTTAGGAGGTAAACCAAACTCAGGCCAACTAGAGGGCGGCACTGAAACAAGAGGTGGATCAACACTTGAAACTTCCTGAATGACAGTCCTCTGAGGTGGCTCTCCTCTAGCAATCAACACTTGAAGCATCTCGGTAAGCCTGGTCATGCCTGCTTTCAACTCATCAATCTCCATTCGGACCTCCGCATTATGTTCCTCTTGTTCTGACATTTGGCGTCTATAGTTAGCTCTAGTCTGATATCTGTGTCGAGGAATCAGCTTGACGACTCAAAGGTACACTGGAAGACGAGAGAACCGAGAATGAGAAACCGGGGGAAAAATGCAATGCAAAAATGTGATGCTAATGCCATGTAATGGTTCCAAGAATTTCAACGGTCGATTGCAAATATTCCCTTTTAGGAAAGTTGGAAAGAAATTTTTTTTTTGACTCTAAAATGTAGGACCTTTTTGAGTTTGTAAAAGACTGTTGAATTCCTTGAAACTGGAAATGATATGATGCTTTATGGATGCAAAGCACAAATACACACACAAAGGTCCTAGGTTAGAGGACAGCGAATGGAGTTAAGGTCTACCCTTCCAAAAAGGTAAGTACTATAGGTTAATTGTACCTGCAGAACAAGGTTCTAAAGCGGTGCCCAAAGTCATCAATCCATCTTTCGGATATTATCAACTTTCCAACTAACTTGGAGGTCGATAATATCCTCAAGAGAACCTCATTTGAGTGTAGTATCGCGTAGCAACTATTGTAGGACTACTCCCACATAGTTCCCGCACTACGTCTTATATAAGGCCAAGGTGGTGTTAAGGTACTACGGTCCCCAGTATCACAGACTCCAATTGAAAATAGTAAAAGTTTTCACGACTGCACTCGATCAACCGAACCATTTTCGAAAGGGTCTCAACTGAGCGGTGATTCTCGAGTTGACTTGGTCGGGACTCACTCCCGGCAAGCCTCGTCGAATATCTCACCTTCCTATAATAAGGTCACTCAAGTCCGGGTTAGGACTTATCTCACCATAACAGGTATCCCCACAAGGTACAATGATATATAAAAATAATTAATAAAATATCACACAATAAACAAAATAGGGGTAACCCTTAAAAATTAGGAGGGTCCCCAGTGAAGTCGCCATTTTCTGTTGCGGTTAGAATATGATATCAAATTATTAATTAATTTGAATCGCATCTTTAGTTCACAACCGCTCTTTGATTTATCCGAAGGAAAAGGTCAAAAGAGGAAAACCTAATTTTGCATCGTAAAGACAATGCGGGGAGAGATCTAGGTAAGGGGTTGGTTAAGCTTAGGGAAGGTACTAGCACCCTAAACTTCTGTAGTACTCTACAGGAACCTTTTGTTTATTGTATGCTTTTTTTTATATTTTATTATTTGTTTTAATATATATTGAGGTAAGGGATAGAGTGACCTAAAGACCTAAGGGTTAGTCCTAAGTTTACTCGGCAAGACGTCGCATCTTGTGCCTACATATCCTGACGGGAATGGAATCAGAGTAATTGTAGTTCCCCTCGAAAGGGAGGTTAGAAACGTCTTGACTGTGGTCAAGGTTTCAATGGGGAATAAACGTATCTTAAGGACACGCTTATGTGGAGTCTTTGAAACTCCTATTTCGACGTTGAATTTGTTAATTAAAAATTTAGGGTTGAAATTAGGGATTCCACGGCGGGAAACCCTAAAACAAAGTACGGCGACTCTTTGACCTAAAACTAGGGTAAAAGGTATTTTTGTCCACGGCGGGACGCCTAGGTTAATTAGGGTTTGAGACGGCTAAAACTAGGGTTATTGACTCGGCGGTCAAACAACTAGACCTAATTCCTTCGGAGGGAATTCTAACGGTAAAACATGCAAACATGACAAAATATTATACGGCAAAATTAAAGTGCGGAAAGTAAAGAAAGCGTCGCGACGATCACTCGCGTAAATTACAAATCCAAAAAAAAAACAAAAACAAAATAAATCGCGACCATGGCCTCGCGTAAATTACATCCATGGAACAAAATAAATTAAAATAAATATGAATCATAATCTATGTATAATCTGAGGAGAGAAACAGAGAACGTTAGTGAAAAGTTAGACGAAAATATGGCAAACATATTTTATATTAAAAGAAACACGAAAATGCAATTTGGAATTTTTATTATTGTTTTGTTGATTTTTATATTTTTTTTATTAAAATTTTAGTCTTAATTTTAAAAGGTTTTAATTTTTAAATAAACAAAACTTTAGTTTTAACTTTTTATCTTTAGAAAGTTTTAATTTTAATTTTAATTTTTAAAAGAGAAAGTCTTAAATTAAAAAAAAACTCTAATCATAAGTTTTTTTTTAAAAGAAGAAGTTTACATAAAAAAAAAGGTTCGTTAGTCTTACTTTAAAAGAATGTTAGTTTTAAAATTTTTTTAGAAAAAAGTTTTAACCCTTTCTAACATGTTTTAATTTTTAACCTTTAAAACTTAAAAAAATGTTAATTTTAATACTTAAAAAAAAGTTTTAATTTTAGGACTGGGTTAATTTTAAGTTAGTAAAAATGTTTTCACTTAACTATAAAAGTGTTTTAAACACTGTTTATTTATTAAAAAAAATTATTAGTGGTTAGTGTTTTAATTAATAAAAAGTTTTAAGTTTTTTTACTTACTGTAATTATAATCAAAAACTGGTTTTAGTTATAATTCACAAAAAGGGTTTTTAGTTAGAAAAAAAGAAAAGGTTTAAAAAAATGAAATGAGAGTTTAATTATTTGGAAGAGGTTTTAATTGGGATAACATAAAAGCTTACATTTCAGTTGCCGGTTGGTGATGCTTTCGCTTGTTCTTCGCCGGCGGCAATGGTTCTCGACGAACTTCTTTGGATCTCTTTTCCTCTTTCTCAAATGGAGGTGATGATGATGAGCTTCGAAACTCTTCTGAACCTCCGGATCTTGACGACCGCCGTTTTTCTTTTTGTCTCCTTTTCTGATGACCTGTTCTTGATTTTCTGATGTGAATGAAGTTTCCTCCCATCACTTATGTTTATATAGGTAACAAATTAGGGTTAGCTCTAACCTAATTCCCACTTTAAAGCCCAACTTAAAGAATTAGTCAAAACTAAATTAAAACAAACTTAAAACAACTTAAAACTCTATTTATTTACTAAATATAATAAAATATTTTCTAATATTTTTAATTTTTTGATTTTTTGATGTTTTTTTATGAATAATATGGAAAAAAGTGAAAAATAATATTTTTAAAAAAATAATTTAAATAAAATACGAAAATAATAATTAAATAATTAAAAAAACTATTTTTGTTATTTTTTTTTATGAAAAATAGAAAAGTTAGAACAAAAATAAAAGAAAACAAAAAGTGAAGAAGGTGGGATTTGAACTCTCGACCTCTCACACTCACAACTCCTTACACACGGTCTCTTGCCAATTGTGCCATTTTATTCATTCAAAATAAAGTGGCACTAGAAACTATGTAAAGGTAGGACAAATTTGGAGTGCAACATTGGCCTTTGGTCAACTTAAAGAGTCTTACTCTGATAGTGTAACATCGGGTTGGGGGTCTTGAGTTGAGTTATGTTTATTGAGTTTATTTTGATTATCTTCCCGTATGAGGAAAACCTTGATTAGGCCTTTGAGTTCCGTTGTTTTTTTTAGTTTGAGGTATTTTGAGAAAATCCGTTGTACACGGAGCATTGGCTTAATTTGAGTAACATGAGAAATGTACACCCTTTTTGGTGGCTTTTTATGAAATTTAATATTTTACTCTGAAATCTGTGTTATTTTTGCCGTTATATCTGTGGGGTAGAAAAGGATGTTACACTGAACACCTTTATCCTCTTTGGCATTCCTTCTTCTTCTTATTCCTTGTTAAAGATTCAAATAGAACCTTCAGCTACTTTTATAGCATATTTCAGAGAACTAGACATTGGAAGAGAGAACTTGATCAAATGTCTTTGTTCTCTCTATAGTACAAGAGACGTTGAGGATAAATATGCAGAAGATCTTGATCCATTGTGTAATTTGTTTAACCATAGCGTCTTCAGAAGTATCCTATACTATAGAGTTGTTGATAGTGGTTATCTGTAAAACATGTCAACTCTTCTTGAGCCTTGTGATCATAAACTCTACCTGACAAGCTTATTTAACATTACAACTTACTTTCTACAGTACAGATAGCTTTAGCTTCGCTACAACTTCTGAACAATCACTAGAAGCTAATATAATTACCAAGTATATGAACAATGTGTTACTTATTTTGGTGTTGAGGCCTTCAACTTCAGAGTCTACTCCCGACATCACTTAGCAAGTGTTCTTCAGATTATGTATCATCAGAAACACGTAACTCAGCTTCAGTCAAGTGGGCCTTCATATTAGATTCTAAATATATATTTTAGGTATAGGAACTTGCATACTTGAACACACATTAGATAACACCATTATTCTTTTAATACTTTTGTTATCTTCAAAAATAAGATATATGTCATGAACAAATCTTGTCCTGACAATCTCCCCCTTTTTGATGATGACAAACAAAAGTATTTAAAGGACAATGTTTGGGCTATTTTAATTTTTCTTATACAATCATCAGAGCATGAGGTTTGTAAGCTCTCTCTGAGTCTGATAAATCAAAAGTAGTTTTGTAAGCTCCCCTTAAGTTCTACTTGTAAGAAATCCTAAAATATATTTAGCTTTCATAGAAACATCAAGGTATAAGGTTTCTAAGCTCCCCCTGAGTCTAATTGTCCAATAGGCTAAGATCCTTTTGAGTCTAATAGGTTAAGGTTGAGGTTTGTAATCCCCCCTTATTCTATATACAAAAAGAGTTAAAATTATTTACCCGGGCAAGATAACCATAATAATCAAAGTATAGAAAAATTAAATGAACAGAATTAATAATAATATTAACGTTGGTAGATTTTAAATCTGAAGGGGTATAAATTGATCATATTTAAATATTTCTATATTTCTCCCCCTTTTGTCACATAAAAAAGGTTTAATCATAAAAGAGGGGACAATTTAAAGCAAGCAAGATTCAAAAGTGAAAAGTCCCAAGAAGGTCAAGGATGCTTTATAGGTTTTATAGCGGTCAGGAACAAGTATATGCAATGTTCCAAGATGGTTAAAAAACAATAAATATTGGTTCAGTGATGTACTTGGCCGAATGCTTAAAGCACACTATAAAAGTTGATCAACCTTACGTCCTCAAGAGTTCATCCAATTCTTCAGAAATACTTCAAGCAAGAGATAGCTATGAAGATAAAATCTTACAACCACGTACTTCACAAGAGTGAGATACGCAACATTGCAAGAGAGTTTGAATTGCTGAAGAAGGATGAAGCAACAAAAGAAAGACATTTGGCAAATAAGTAACATTCTGCACAACTTCTTGCAAATGCATCAAAAGAGAGTCAGAAACTGAAGAAAGAGAAGGTCATTCAAACCACATTCTCTAACTACAGAGCTCAGAATTCAGGATCAAAAGAGCACATAAATGCTTCTAAGAATCCTTTAGTAGAAGATGAGGAAGCAGAACAATACTGGAGAGAGTATGCAAGTAACACAGAGAAAGATGACTGAAGCAACAAAGAAGACTAGGAATAGACTAGTTTATTGTAATGTCATACCTTTACTCATTTAACTTTTGAATTCCAATGAAGCTTTTTCGTTTAATCAGTTTATTAATAAATTTTTCCACCAAATGCAAGTCTTAATTTACTTTAAATAAGGCACAACAAATAAGAATTTGAAGGTGAGAAAATACTTAGAAGGGGGGTTGAATAAGTATGACAAATAATCAAAGATTCAAACACAGTTATTTTTATCCTGGTTCGTTGAACTCAACTACTCCAGTCCACCCTCTCAAGAGTGATTTGCCTTTCTCAGTCAAGGACTTAATCCACTATTTAATCAAACAGATTATAATAGTAACACCTAAGAAGAACTGTTCTTAGTCTTCTCAAGAGCTACTGATCCCAACTGGATCCTCTTAAGGAAACCTTTTACAATCAATGTAAAACTATTACAAGAGTATGAATGCTTCTAAAAAGCTATTATCACAACTGTGATATTTCTCTTAAGTTTAAGAACAATGTTATAGCAAATAGAATATAAGAGCTTTTGAGAGATTTGCTTTGATAAGTGATTTTTTGCAAGAGATTCGTCTATAGAAGAAGATGGAGTGGACTTCTTTATATAGGCACTTAGATCCATGAAGTCTTCTCAATGTTGGAGGCTGTGCTGAAAAAACCTGATGCCTTTTGTCTTTACGTTGGAGGTTGTGCTGAACAAGCCTGGTGCCTTTTGTCTTCACGTTGCAGAAACTTTCCTTAGAATGGAATGCACAGATAAAACCTTTTTGTTCTGTGTTCTTGTGTCTAGCACAAAAGAGGAAAGAGCTGTTGAGATATGCCAACGAACATATTCAAATCTTCTTCACTAAGTAAGTTCAGCTATCAACATCAGAGTCTGGATCTTCAGAATCTCCAGAGTAGAGATCTTCTGGATCTTCAGAGTCTTGGGATGTTCTTCAGATTATGCTGAATCAGAGTATATGCAGCTTGTGTGCTTGAGCGTGTAGTTCTGCCATAGCAGAGTCTTCTATATCAGATTCTCAATACTATGCAGCGCAGTATCTTCAGAGTCTTCTGATGACTAAGCTTCTGAACTCTCAGAGTCTTCTATTCTTTAGAGGCTTCTGCTTTAGAATCTTTAGTAGACAACACTCAGATTCTTCTGGAGACAGCGTTCAGATCTTCATTTAAGATGCTCTTGAACCTTTGAAGCCTTTCATAATATCATTGTTCAGATCCAAATTTGCTCTTTAAGAATATTTTCTTTAGTACCTGTAGCAAACAATCTAGAACAAATTTAGAGTATATAATTCTTGAATACAAAATTCATAAGTGTTATCATCAAAACATAGAGATATTACTAAGAAACAATCTGTGTTCTTACAATCTCCCCCTTTTTGATGATGACAAAACATGAGAAATTTTGTTCAATAAAAAGTATGAATTATAACTCCCCCTGAGATTAACAATCTCCCCCTGAAATGAATACTCTAATAGAAGAAAACACTTCCCTTTTTGATTAAGTATATTTCAGATTCAGAGCCTGATGCAAGAGGTTTGACTTTCAGAATCAAATCTTGATGCCAAATAATTATGACTTCCTTCAGTCAGAGCGCCTGGTTATCATCTTGCTTGAATTATCTTTCAGAGTAAAGGTATCAGAGTAAGATATCAGAGTTGATTGAATACTCAGATTTGCTTTGGAAGATCAGGTTCTGGTTGGAAAAGTCTCAGGGTAACTTCAATGAATTATGTCAGATATATCAATGTAATCTGAAAGACTTAAATTCAAAGTAAGTTAATAAAATGTCTGAATTTCATTTTTAGTAATTGCTTATAGATTGAACAATCAGATTCTCTTTTTTCTCCCCCTTTTTGTCATAATCAAAAAGATTTTTAAAGACATAAAGATACAGAAGAAAAGAAGCATATAGAAGCAAAAACATCAACTTTCATTTAAACATATCAGAGTTCACAATCAAACAGAGTCACAAAAGAACAAATAGATGCCAAAAAGCATAAAAAAACAATAAGAAAACAACAGAAGCAATAACATGTGCAAAAACATCAAAGAAAACTAAGTCTGGCGTGAGGCAATAAGGGTCAGAAGCTCTGTCATTTTGGCTGTTGACTCTTCTTGCTTAGGCATCCAGGTCTTGATCTCATCAGTTGTATTCTCTTGCTTTACCATCCAATCTTTTATTTCCTTAACATCATTCACAAGCTCTGTGACCACAGATGAAGAAGAAGCAGATGCAGTAGCAGCAGTGTTCTTGTCAAACTGGTTCTCTTCAGAAGCTTGTTCAACCAATTCAGATTCAGGAGCCTCTGGAGGAGCAGCTTCCAGAAGCAACACAGGAGGAGGAGGAGGAATGTTCATCAGAGTTATCTTGATTAACTCTGCAAACTGAGTCTTTGCAAGCTTAGAACATTTAGCTCTAACTTTTAAAGCAGCTTTGCTGAACATCCAGATGAAACGTTTCCAAGAAGCATTTGAAACAGCCGGATCCAAACTTGACAAGCACACTTCCTTAACACGAGCATACTCAGAATCTATCTCCTTTTTGAATATTTCAAACATAGTATTAACACATGATCCTAGATCTGACTATTCAGAGGGTTTAGGATTAGGAGTGTTAACAAGAGTAGGTTCAGATGGTTGTTATTGAGGTGGTGTTGGTTGAGATGTTTGGGTGTCAGACTGAGGGAGTTCAGTTGGTTGAGGAATTGTTTGGGTTTCAGATAGATGGGTTTCAGATGATTGAGGGATGGTTTGGGTTTCAGATAGATGAGTTTCAGATGGTTGAGGGATGGTTATCTGAGGTGGGGAGTTGGGTGGAGTATGAAACATAGAAATGTTAACGTGTTCCTTCATAGCAATGTCAGAACGAGCTTGTTTGAGAGACTCTGGTTCAAAATCAGATGATTCAAAATCAGATGATTCACAATCAGAAGATTCTTCTGAGTGAACAGATGTTGAAAAAATGGTAATGGATTGATTCAGGGGTTGGATATCCAGAATATCTTCAGAAAGATTTGAATCTTCTGGAGGAGCTGGTTGTTCAGAGTGTTCAGATTGAACAATCTCTAGTTGGTTTGGTTCTGAGATGATTATATCTGGTTGGGGAATTTCTGGTTGTGGAATTTCTGGTGAAGTAGGTTGAGGGGGTTTAGATATAGTATGAGGGGGTTCAGATTTAGTATGAGGGGGTTCAGAGGTTGTTGGTACAGAAGATGGTTGTGAATGTACTGAGGGAGATGAAGGTGGTTCAGATGAAAGGTTTGCAGATGGTTGAGGTTTAGAAGTTCTATGTCCAAGGGTTGGAGAAGGAAGGGGTGAATGAACAGCAGGGGTAGGATCAGATGTTAATACCTGATGAATAGTGTCTCTTATCTCTTCCATAGTAACATCTCTAGGATTGATTCTGACTTTCTTTACTCCTCTCTTCTTCTTCCTTGGAACTTCAGATTCTTTCCTTTTCTTCTGAACAGAGCCTTCTTCAGCTTTTCTCTTACTACGCCTTTCCTTCATCAGATTGGGCAATTCTTCTCCTTGTTTCTGAACAAGGTTAGCAAGTAGAGGAATTCCATTCTTCAGACAATCTGCAATGTAAGCCCAGATAATACCTTTTGGTTCATCTGCGCTGAACATTGGAAAATCTTCTATTGGTATCCTTCTGCCATTGACCTCCTCAGAGTTTATCTTCCTTAGTTTACCATTCAGCTCTGAAATGATCTTCATTCTTTTCAGAGTAAGTCCGTTTATCTCAGATCCAATGATGTAGGACAGATCCTCTGTTATTTTTACATCTGTCAGATGCTTCACCAACTTATTCTCTATAAGGATGTCTGAAATAAGTCTTCCCAGAGGTATCTAAGTTCTAACTTTCCCATCTTTTGCTCTGACCTCTTCTCTAGTCTCTTTGACATGAGTCAGAAGATGACTGAAAATCAGATAGGGCAGATCCACCTTAATATTCTTGCTGATGCAGTACATGAAGTACATATGCTCTGTACTCACATAGTCTGGTGAGTTAGTTGACTTTCTGTGAAAGATTGTACTCATAAATATCTTTGCCCAGATCCTATAGATAGGTTTCAGATCTTTAACCTTGCTTGTTGGTGTTCCAGATACAGTAATCTCTTCATACACCTTAGCCATATCAATACGTAAAGAAGCTAGGTTTGTAACACCATCAGATTCTTTATAACTAAACAGTTGCCTGATCAGTTTCTCAGTGATCACTATCTCCTTCCCAAGGATAGATGAGTGAATGAACTTAGGACCAGCACTAGCGTGAATCCAGAATTCCTTCACAAGAGTTGGGTACACAGGACCCATCAGTCTTTCAAAATACTTCTCCCAGCCTTGAGCTTTAATGGAAGTTGTTAGGTCAAACCCATTTTCTTCTATTGATTCAAGATCAATGAAATTCTCACACAGAACCTCAAGATCCACAACTGGAGTAAATATAGTGCGTACTGGTTTCTTGTACATTATGTTTTTGTTGGAGATTTCAGCAGCATTTGATGAAGAAGCCATTGATGAAGATGAAGATTTTGATTTGGGTTTAGGGTTTTGGTAGAGGTTGAAGAGTAAGCAAAAACGCATAAGTGTAGTGAGTGTGAAAAGTGTGAAAATAGTGTGATAGGTGGTATTTATAGAAAACCAAAAAATCAAACATTGGGCACATCAATAGACACATACGCACGTTTACGCATAGCATTTTATGAGAATAATCACTTCAATTTAAAGATATGACAAATGCGGGGAAATCCAAGAAAAATGAGATTTTCAAAGCAGTACCTCAAACGTCAATTCAGTAGAGCACTCCATCTTTTCATATTCTGAGTGACACATGTTTGCTTTGTATGTGCATCTGATGTCTCTCAAGAAATGAAACGTTTCCAACGTTCAGATCTTCTGAGTTTGTTAGTTCAGAGTTTCACACAAATAAATCAATTAAAGATAAATGAACAAATAATTAGATGAAATACTTCAGATCTTTAAACATTTTGCATCTGAGAAGTTGCCTCTGATAAATATTACTCTGGACAAAAATCCATACAAATATTTTTCAGAATGAACTTAAACCTATCTTCAGCAAGGGGTTTTGTGAAAATATCAGCCCATTGATGATCTGTATCAACAAAAGCTAGATTTATTACACCCTTCTGAACATAGCCTCTGATGAAGTGATGTTTAATTTCTATATGTTTAGCCTTAGAGTGTAAGATTGGATTTTTTGACAAACATATAGCAGAAGTATTATCACAGAAGATAGAAAGATTACTCTCATAGATCTGATAATCTTCTAGCTGACTCTTCATCCAGAGCATCTGCGTACAACATCTAGCAGCAGTAATGTATTCTGCCTCTGTAGTTGATAGTGCAATAGTGGGTTGCTTCTTGCTGTACCATAAGATCAGATGACTTCCAAGAAACTGACAGCTTCCAGAAGTGCTTTTACGTTCAACTCTGTCTCCATCATAATCAGCATCACAAAATCCACCTAATGAAAATTCATCAGATCTTCTGTAACATAGACCCATGTTAGTAGTACCTTTCAGATACCTTAGAATCCTCTTAACAGCTGTTAAGTGTGATTCTCTAGGATCTGATTGGAATCTTGCACATAAGCAGACACTAAACAGAATATCAGGTCTAGAAGCAGTCAAGTATAGAAGAGATCCTATCATACCTCTGTAGAGTTTCTGATCCACCTTCTTACTTACCTCTTCCTTACTAAGAGTGCTTGTAGGGTGCATTGGAGTCTTTGCCATCTTACTATCAACCATGTTGAACTTCTTTAGAAGCTCTTTAACATATTTGGTCTGATGTATGTAGGTGCACTCTAGAGTCTGGTTGACTTGGATTCCCAAAAAGAATCTCAATTCTCCCATCATGCTCATCTCAAACTCTGCCTGCATACATTTAGCAAACTCTTTTCCAAGCATAATATTTGTTGATCCAAAAATAATATCATCTACATATATTTGACAAATCAACAGATCTTTCTTAAGAGTTTTACAGAATAAAGTTGTATCCACTTTTCCTCTGATAAAATTTTTCTTCAGAAGGAAATTGCTCAACCTCTCATACCAAGCTCTGGGAGCTTGTTTTAAACCATAAAGAGATTTCTTTAGTTTAAAAACATGATCTGGAAAGTTTTCACTTTCAAAACCAGGAGGTTGGTGGACATATACTTCCTCTTCTATAATACCATTAAGAAAGGCACTTTTAACATCCATCTGATATAGAGTGATGTTATTCTGTGCAGCAAATGAAATAAGAAGGCGTATAGATTCTAACCTTACCACTGGAGCATAAGTTTCAGTGTAATCAATACCTTCTTGTTGACTGTAACCTTGAGCAACCAGCCTTGCCTTATTCCTTTCAACTTCTCCCTTTTCATTCAACTTATTCCTGAAGACCCATTTTGTTCCAATAATGTTGAATCCTTTAGGTCTAGGAACCAGATCCCAAACTTCATTTATGGTGAATTAATTTAGCTCTTCTTGCATGGCAATAATCCATTCATTATCTTTCAGAGCCTCATCCACAGATGTTGGTTCAATTATTGACACTAAGCCAAACAATGAAGATTCAGATGTTCTGAGATAGGATCTTGTCCTGATTGGATCATCTTTCTTTCCAATAATCACATCTTCTGGGTGAGATGCCTTGATTCTGGAAGAAGATCCTCTGACATTTGATCTTTCAGAAATGTGTAAGTTGTCCAATTGAGAAGATAAGGGAATAGCATCTGGAGTTGCTTCAGATTCCTTCTCTTTAGCCTTTTCTGCCTCTGAGCCTTCAGAGTCTGTGAGAATCACTTCTCTATCTGCAGAACTTTCAAACTGCTTTGGCTTTTCAGAGCCAAGCTTATCATCAAATCTTACATGAATAGATTCTTCCACAATCTGTGTTTCAGTATTGAATACTCTGTAGCCTTTAGAGCGTTCAGAATAACCAAACATGAAACACTTTTGTGCTTTGGAATTAAACTTGTTAAGATTCTCTTTAGTGTTAAGTATATAACAAGTACATCCAAAAGGATTAAAATATGAAATGTTAGGCTTTCTGTTCTTCCACAGTTCATATGGAGTCTTTTTCAGAATAGGTCTTACAGACACTCTGTTCTGAATGTAACAAGCTGTGTTGATTGCTTCTGCCCAAAAGTGTTTTGCCAGATTTGTCTCATTGATCATGGTTCTGGCCATTTCTTGCAGAGTTCTATTTTTCCTCTCTACAACCCCATTTTGTTGTGGAGTTCTAGGACAGGAAAAATTATGAGCAATGCCATTTTCATTAAAATATTTTTCAAAATATTTATTTTCAAATTCACCACCATGATCACTTCTGACTTTTATAATTTTGAAATCTTTTTCATTCTGGACTTGCTTGCAGAAGTCAAAGAACACAGAATGTGACTCATCCTTGTGTTTTAAGAACTTTACCCATGTCCATCTACTATAGTCATCAACAATGACTAATCCATACTTCTTGCCTCTGATGGATGCAGTTTTCACTGGTCTAAACAGATCAATATGAAGTAATTCTAGTGGTTTGGAAGTAGAAACAACATTTTTTGATTTAAAAGATGATTTTGAAAACTTCCCTTTTTGGCATGCTTCACAAAGAGCATCTGAGGTGAACTTCAGATTAGGAAGCCCTCTGACAAGATTAAGTTTATTAATCTGAGATATACGTCTCATATTAATATGGCCCAATCTTCTGTGCCAGACCCATTGCTCTTCATTAACAGACAAGAGGCATTTAACATTCTGAACTTTAAGTTCTGAAAGATTTATTTTATAAATGTTCTTTTTCCTCTTACCACTAAATAGGATAGAGCCATCCTTTTGACTAATAGCTTTACAACATTTTTGATTAAAGATAATATCATAACCATTGTCACTTAATTGACTTATGGACAATAAGTTATGCTTTAAGCCTTCAACAAGTAAAACATTAGTTATAGAGGGAAGTTTACCATTTCCAATAGTGCCAGATCCAATGATCTTGCCTTTCTGGTTCCCTCCAAACTTCACGTCACCTCCAGATCTAAGTTCCAGGCTTTGGAACATAGACCTTTCTCCTGTCATGTGTCGTGAGCATCCAGAGTCCAGGTACCATGACTGGCGTCCTGACCTTGCTGCTAAGAACATCTGCAACAGGGATTATTTTGCTCTTAGGTACCTAGATCTTCTTGGGTCCTTTAGGTTTAGTTGGTTTGTAGGTTTGTCTAAACTTCTGTTTTTCAACATAATGTTTATTCTGACTTGCCTTGGGTTTAAACACATAAGTATTCTTCTCAGAGCTTGTGTGTTTAATGTCATTTAAGTGACCAAACTTAAATTGAGAGTGCAGAGGTGTCTTCTTGATGAAGAGTTTGTCAACAAATTTTGGATTACTTCCAGAGGAAGATTCATATCCAATACCTCTTCTGTTGTTCCCACTAACACCATAGATCATAGAAGCCATCTTGCTTCTGTCTATGCTCTTAGTAAGGAATCTCTGAAAGCTAGAGTCATATTTTTCTAAAATGTTTTCACATGACTTAGTCTCAGATTCAGATTCTTGTTGAGCTATTTCAAAGTCATTTTTGATTTTCAGATTAATTTCTTTTTGCTCAACAAGTTCTATCTTCAGAAGATCAATCTCAGATTCAAGACTGCTTTTCAGCTTCTTGTATTTGAGCTTAATATTGTTATAACTTTTCAGAACTTCTAATAATACTTTGATAAGTTCTTCTTTAGTAAGTTTAGCCATTACCTCTTCAGCGTCAGAGTCAGATTCAGAATTAGATTCATATCCTGAAGTTCCTTCCTCCTGATCTTCTATGTCTGCCATCAGTGCAACTTTAACACATTCTTCTTCTGATTCAGAAGATGATTCAGATTCATCTGAGTCATCCCATGTTGCCATCAGAACCTTCTTCTTTTTGTCAAACTTCTTCTTGGGTTTTTCTCTTTGAAGTTTGGGGCAATCATTCTTGTAATGCCCAGGTTCTTTGCACTCATAGCATACAACTTCTTTCTTTCCAGATCTTCTGTGCCCAGAAGATTCCTTTCTATGATCAAATTTTCTGAAGTTGTTGAACTTCTTTCCCTTGTGCTTCCAGAGTTTATTGATCCTTCTAGACAGCATGGATAATTCATCTTCTTCTTCAGAAGAAGATTCTTCAGAGCTTTCTTCAATAACCTGCAAAGCTTTAGCAGATTTATTAGATTTTAAAGCAATAGATTTACCTTTCTCTTTCTTTTGAGGTTCATCTTCCTCAAGCTCAATTTCATGGCTCCTCAGTGAGCTGATGAGTTCTTCTAAAGAGATCTTGTTCAGATCTTTAGCCATCTTCAAGGCAGTCACCATTGGTCTCCATCTGGTAGGTAGACTTCTGATGATTTTCTTTACATGATCTGATGTGGAGTATCCCTTGTCCAGAACCTTTAGACCAGCTGTGAGGATCTGAAATCTAGAAAACATAGTTTCTATATTTTCAGATTCTTCCATTTTGAACGCTTCATACTTCTGTATAAGCGCCAGAGCCTTGGTCACCTTCACTTGTGAATTTCCCTCATGAGTCATTTTAAGTGACTCAAACATTCCATGAGCTGTTTCTCTGTTAGTAATCTTTTCATACTCAGTATGAGAGATTGCATTAAGCAATATTGTCCTAGCCTTATGGTGGTTTTTGAAATCCTTCTTCTGGGCTTCTGTCATTGATTTTCTATCAATTTTCTTGCCATCCTCATTTGTAGGATGTTCATAGCCATCAATGACCAAGTCCCACAAATCAGGATCATACCCAAGGAAGAAACTTTCTATCCTGTCCTTCCAGTAATCAAATTTCTCTCCATCAAACATGGGAGGCTTTGTGCTGATATTATCCCCTTCATATTTGTTACAGTTGGATGTAGAAGCATCACCCATAATGACAAACAGATATATATCAAAGTAACTTTTCTCACTGGATCTTTACTGACACGGTTAAGTGGTAGCACACGCAGAACCAGAGCTCTGATACCAACTGAAGGTGAGAAAAATACTTAGAAGGGGGGGTTGAATAAGTATGACAAATAATCAAAGATTCAAACACAATTATTTTTATCCTGGTTCGTTGAATCTACTCCAGTCCACCCTCTCAAGAGTGATTTGCCTTTCTCAGTCAAGGACTTAATCCACTATTTAATCAAACAGATTACAATAGTAACACCTAAGAAGAACTGTTCTTAGTCTTCTCAAGAGCTACTGATCCAAACTGGATCCTCTTAAGGAAACCTTTTACAATCAATTTAAAACTATTACAAGAGTATGAATGCTTCTAAAAAGCTATTATCACAACTGTGATATTTCTCTTAAGTTTAAGAACAATGTTACAACAAATAAAATATAAGAGCTTTTGAGAGATTTGCTTTGATAAGTGATTTTTTGCAAGAGATTCGTCTATAGAAGAAGATGAAGTGGACTTCTTTATATAGGCACTTAGATCCATGAAGTCTTCTCAACGTTGGAGGCTATGCTGAAAAAGCCTGATGCCTTTTGTCTTTACGTTGGAGGCTGTGATGAAAAAGCCTGGTGCCTTTTGTCTTCACGTTGCAGAAACTTTCCTTAGAATGGAATGCATAGATAAAACCTTTTTGTTTTGTGTTCTTGTGTCTAGCACAAAAGAGGAAAGAGCTGTTGAGATATGCCAACGAACATATTCAAATCTTCTTCACTAAGTAAGTTCAGCTATCAACATCAGAGTCTGGATCTTCAGAATCTCCAGAGTAGAGATCTTCTGGATCTTCAGAGTCTTGGGATGTTCTTCAGATTATGCTGAATCAGAGTATATGCAGCTTGTGTGCTTGAGCGTGTAGTTCTGCCATAGCAGAGTCTTCTATATCAGATTCTCAATACTATGCAGCGCAGTATCTTCAGAGTCTTCTGATGACTAAGCTTCTGAACTCTCAGAGTCTTCTATTCTTTAGAGGCTTCTGCTTCAGAATCTTCAGTAGACAACACTCAGATTCTTCTGGAGACAGCGTTCAGATCTTCATTTAAGATGCTCTTGAACCTTTGAAGCCTTTCATAATATCATTGTTCAGATCCAAATTTGCTCTTTAAGAATATTTTCTTTAGTACCTGTAGCAAACAGTCTAGAACAAATTTAGAGTATATAATTCTTGAATACAAAATTCATAAGTGTTATCATCAAAACATAAAGATATTACTAAGAAACAATCTGTGTTCTTACAGAATTATGACCAATAAACACACAGAAACATGATAGATTTATAAACATATAGATTCATACCCATAAATCATTAGAAAGATTCACAAACAAGATAAATCCACATAATAAAGTTTCACAACCAAAACAAAAGAGCACACAAAAGGATTCTACATCTTAGACTTAATGTTTCTTCAGCAATTCCATGATTTCCTTAAGATCAGAACCAATTTCTTTTTGCCTCTCAACCACAAACTTAAGTTGATAATCCACTGAGAGTTGGTTGCTAACCATCTGGATTTTCATAAGCTCTTGAAATTCAACAACTGTAGTGACTTTAGCTTCAAGATTAAGTAGTTGCTTTTGGCTAGTTGTAGCAACTTCCTTTGACGAAGAATTCTTCAGATCTTCAATAACTGTGTTGATATATCTTCTAAAGTATTCCCATTTAGCATTATAAACCATATGATTAGCGAATGTGAGTCCTTCTTCTAAAAGTACTTTTGCCTCATTAAACAACTCAGTCCTAAAGACTTATAACTGAAAAACTATATGATTAGGTGGAGGCTGGTGGTTGGTTATGTGCTGAGATGGTTTGGATTTGTTTGTTTCATTTTTTTGGATTTCATGAACAGATTCAACTGAGATATCCTTTTCTAAGGCATACTCTATTAATCAACATTTACAACATCTTAATTAATTATATGAAATAGTTAATGATAATGGTTTAGTTTTACTCTAAAAGAAATTAAACTTATTTTAAAGTAAAGTAAGATTTTTAAGTTTTGATATTAGTCAGGGCATGTACACCCCCTATTAGTAGGTCCTTAGAACTTGTTAGTAAATCCTCTGAAGAATTAAAAGATAAAACTCATATGCAAAGGTTTTTAGGTTTGTCTTAATTATGTGTCAGACTTTATTCCTAATATTAGAACTATTTATCTTCCTTTATTTAAGAGACTTAGAAAGGATTCCTCATCTTGGGATGACTTCATACCAAAAAGTGTCACCCAATTAAAGTAGTTAGTTAAGAGATTACTTTGCCTAGGAATCCCTGATCAAAAGGCTAATCTTATTGTTGAAACAAATGCCTCAGACCTAGAGTGTGATGGTATTTCAAAACAGTTACTTCTGGACACGAATAAGGAACAAGTTGTTAGATATTACTTTAGAACTTGGTCTTCATCTCAATTAAATTATAGTACTATTAAAAAGGAGATTTTATCCATTGTTTTATGCATTACCAAATTTCAAGATGATTTGTTTTCAAACCCATTTTTATTATAAAAAGATTCCAAATTTGATTTCAAAACATATGATTAGGCCTGCATTATTATCTTCATTATCTTTTCCTCAGAAAATTAATACTTCATCATCTTCTAAATTCAAATCCACTTCAAAATTAACTTTTTACACTTCTTCATCTTCTACAAAATCCTCTTTTATTACCAAAAATCCGTCAGAACTGAGCATCCCTTTAGAGCATATGTACCATCTTTCAGATGCATCATTATTACAAGTTATTTCAAGATTTTTCCTTCCTAGAGTTTTCTTTTTACCAAAAGACTTATTAAAATTCCGAGAATATTATGAAATTATTTTGGTTGATACCGATTCTATTTCTCTTACTCATCAATATGATGAGAAAAATAAATCAAAAACTAAGTTCTCCCAATTCAAAAATATTAAAGTTTTATCTCCATCAGATTGGAAGCAACCCCCACAAAAGCAAAGTCTTTCTCAAGGTCTTACTGTCCGCAAACATACGATTATTTGGATTACATGGACGCCTGTTCTAATTTCTTAGCAATTAAACCATTTAACTACACTTGGTTTATTTGGTTTAATAAAGATATTTAATTAAACTTTTCTTATTGGTTTATCTAATGGTTTTAGCTTATTGGACTCAATTTGGATATTTTTCCCGATTATGCTTCTAAAGTCTTCAATGACTTTACCTCAACTACTACTTGTCCTTCTCACAAGGATTTATTTTATTTTTGTGTAGTTTTTGGGATTACTTGGATTACATCTTGGACTTTTTTGTCTGAGCAGTTATGATAAGATTGTCCAGCTTCTCAATTGATTAAGAAACTTTCTATTGAGGGGTTGATTAAGTTTAATCCGTATCTTCTAAAAACAAAGTTGAAAGCCTAGTCTATAGCTCATTCCAACCTTTGCAAACATATCAATACTAGTTCAGAAGATACTGCATTTCTTATGGATCAATATAAGTTTCTAGCTACTTTATCACCTACTACCATCCATAATGAATTTTTAAATAAATTAAAAGATGTTATGCATGCTTTGTTAGAAAGTGAATGTTTCCAGTACATCTAACCACTTGAATGACAATGAATATGATAGTTATGGAATTACAAACTCAAAGGATAAAGATTATGTTTAAAGATAATATTAAATTACTTTTCTGAAGATAAGATTGGTCTTTATCAGCTCACGCTGGTGTGCTACTTTTTTGGCTTGTTGTATTAATTAAAGGCCATGTGGGACACATTATGTTTGAATTTTTTTTCATTATTATGCCTTGTTGGTCACTTGCTTGATTAGTTTTAAGGTGATTTGAATTTTATTTGAATTTCTTTTGATTTTCTTCTCTATATAAGAGAATGTAGTTTTTTTGTGTGAAAGACATTCGAAAATTGAGAGAATCAATCTAGAAACCCTGAGTTTGCAATCAACTTTTTCAATATATTTCAATAAAATCATGTCTTTAAATACCTTCATTTATCGTTGATTCAAAGCTGCATGTTTCGATCCTATGAAGATTAGGTGGTTATCTTCAACTTAAATTCCTAGCTTTCGAGTTTAGGGGCCTTGGTAATCGTCTGGTCTTTATCGGATTGAGACTGTGGCATTCGATGGCTTGGGAAAGGGTTGTTAGGAACGATAGAAAGGGTAGAAATGAAGGTTTTTCAGTTTGGAAGGAGAACAAAGGTAAAGGAGTTATCTATGGTGAAAATACGACATCCTTTTTCGTCACTGAGTTTCCAGAAAAGATGAATGCTAAAGATCTGTTTGAGGTTTTCAAGGTATATGGAGTCATATCGGAAGTTTTCATTTCTGCAAAGAGAGATAATCGAGGTAATAGATCCAATTTCGCCAAATTTCGAAAAATTCATGATCCACGAATTCTAGCCTGCAACCTTGATAGTATCGTCTTGGAAGGCAAAAAGATTTTTGTTAATATCCCCAAGTTTAGTAAGGAGAATAAGAGGCTTAATCCAGGTAGTGAAATTTTGAGGAGGAATACTCAAACTGTTCATTCTAGGATTTTTATGAAACCTGATAATCTGGATAGATCTTTTGCCATAGTGCTAAGAGGAGATTACCCTAAACCTGTTGATAGGGATAAGGGAGGAGATCAATGCACAATACTAGAGGTGGGTGATGAATGGTTAAGAAGGCTGAATCGTATGAGAGTGGGTGAAGTCTTGGAAGATGGAAATGCACTCAACATTCAGAAGTTAATATTTGAAGAAGGTTATTTTAACAGTAAGGCTAATCCCTTGGGAGCATCTTTGTGTTTGTTAGAAGATACATCAGGAGGTGGCATAGAGGTGTTCATCAAGGAAGCTAGTGAATGGTTGGATATTTGGTTCAGAGACATTCGTAAATGGAACATGGAGGAAATTGAAAGAGACATGATAGTGTGGGTAAATTGATACGACTTACCTTGTGTCGCCTGGAATGAGAATAATTTCAGGCATATTTTTTCAAGACTGGGAATTTTTGTCAAATGCGATGAGAAGACGAGGAATAAAGAGAGTTTGGACATAGCGAGACTTCTTATTAAAACAAGATTAAGGGTTATTCTGAATAACATGGTTGACATTGCAGTCAATAATCACACCTTTTCTCTATCTTTTACAGAAGATCTTTCGTATGGGCATGGAGATCCCTTGTCTAGTGAAGAAGATGAGGTGATAGATTATGATGAGTTTGAATCCTCAAACCCTTCAGAATTAGATGGCACGTGGGAGATACCTGAAGAGGAAGAGAGTGATGATCTTAACTTCTCGTGTTCCGAGACAGAAGTCAGAGCCCCACCTCCTATAGCCCAAAAGGCAGATTTTGATTTTTCAGTGTCAGACAACGTGTCTGTTGTTGGGGATAGCATAAGTTTAAGTGTGGAAGGTGATGGGTCAAGAGGGAACAACCTTAAGAAACCAGTTGTTTTGAGTCGTTCAAGAGGAACTAAACCAGATAACTTTTTGGCTGACTTAGAACTACATCAATCCAAAGAAAATCAAGAGTTACCCGGGTATGATGGGGAATTGGTGGTAGATTTGGGGATGCCTTTACCAATTTGTGGGCCTTCTGGTGGAGTTATTGGGCCTGTTGTTAGAGGTAAAGTTAAAAAGAAAAAATTACTTCATGAGGTTTATAATTGCATTAAGATACCCTACACCCCTTCTTACTTTTCCACCCTACTTCTCACGGCCCCCAAGGAAAACTTTCAACCTGTGTCGAAGGAAAATGCTAAGGAAGAAAGAAAGAAGAATAAGTTGTTTAAAGATCTATCAGAGTCTAGTTCTGGTCTGTTGTGTTGTGAATCGATAACGGATACTAATGTGAAAAGAAGAAACTCGAGATGCAGAAGGGCCATTGAAGAAGTTCCATCTAAATTGGGCAATTATCTTAAGGTTTTGGGAGTCCAGGGCGAAGATGAAGAAGATATTGGGCGTACTCTAAGGAAGTTGGATAAGGTAGATAAGGATGTTGGTATGGGCAAGAAGGATGTAGCTATTTCTGATCCATGAATCTAGTCTCTTTCAATGTTAGAGGATGTTGTAGCTCCTTAAAGAGAAGGAGAATATCTCAAATTATTCAGAGAGAAAGTGTCGACATTTGCCTTATTCAGGAAACCAAGATTAACAAGATGGAAGTTGGAATTATAAATAGCATGTGAAGTAATTTTGACATGGATTAGTAAGCTCAGAACTCTGTTGGCAACTCTGGTGGTATTTTAACCATATGGAATACTACTAGAATTACAGCTTGTTCTAGATTTTATGGGAAAGGCTTCTTAGGTATGCACATTGTTTGGAATAATCATAGGTTGATTGTGATCAATGTTTACGCCCTGTGGATCAGCTGATAAGATTAAAATTAAAAGTAATTACTCTGATGTTGGTTAGATTATGGGAGGATATTTCAATGCGGTGAAAAATAGGGAGGAAAGGCAAGGCCTTAGTGGTAACAATTGTAGGGATATGAAGGATTTTAGTGAATTCATTGAAGATTTGAATGTGACGGATCTACCAGTTTTTGGAAGTCGTTTCACTTGGTTCAACTCTAATGGTAAGAGAAGATGTAGATTAGACAGAATTTTGGTTGATGACCGGGTTATCTCAATGTTTTCCTTGAAGAATCAAGTGGTGGGAGATAGAGACATATCGGATCACCTTCTGGTGTGGTTGAAGTCCAATTTCGTCAATTGGGGGCCAAAACCATTTAGGACTTTCAACTGTTGGATCTATCATAAGGATTTCATCCATTTCGTTACGAAATCGCGGAGCTCGTATCAAGTCTCAGGTTCTTATTGCAGCATCCTTTCTAAGAAAATTCAACCCCTTAAATCTGACCTCAGGAATTGGAATCACAATGTTTTTGGTTGGCTGGAGTTAAACATTGAGGACAATATTGCTAAGTTTAACAAGCTGGAGTTGGATTCAGTTGAGGACCCAGACCTGCAAGCTGCTGATTTGGTTAGAGAGAAGATGCAGTACAAAGAGGAAATGTGGAAAAATATAAGGATCAAAGAAAGCATGTTGGCCCAAAAATCCCGGGTTAGTTGGCTGCAAAATGGGGATCTTAATACTAAATTTTTTCACGACTCCCTAAAATCTAGGAATTGGTCGAATCGTCTTTCGGCTGTTACAGTGGGAGGCAAGATTATGGAAGACCCTGAGGATATTAATCTCGAAGCGGTGAATTTTTTTAAGGGTAAATATGCGCAACTTAATTCGGCTAAGTTCAGAAGTGATTTCGCTTTGGATACTTGTCTTGATGAGGAGGACAAATGTTTATTAGAAGTAGACTTCAATCCTAATGATGTGAGAAAGGTCGTCTTCAGTTGTGACGGTAACAAGTGCCCTGGTGTCGATGGCTTTAATTTTAAATTTATAAAATCTTGCTGGGATATTGTTCATCAGGACTTCACGAACTGCATTCTGGATTTTTTCAAAACAGAAGTTCTTCCTAAGATGTCTGCGTCCTCGTTCATATTGTTGGTGCCGAAAATTAACAACCCTCAACATTTTGAAGATTTCAGACCAATTACTCTGGTTAGCTGTATTATTAAGGTTATCTCCAAGATGCTTGCCTGCAGATTGAGCAAGGTTATTCAAAAACTTATTTCACCTTCCCAAACAACTTTCATTTCGGGACGACAAACTTACGATGGGGTTCTTTTGGCCAATGAATTAGCAGACTATGCTAAGAGGTTTAACAAGGAATGTCTATTTTTCAAAGTCGACTTTGCTAAAACTTACGACTGTGTTGACTGGTCTTATCTCGATGAAATGCTTGTCAAGATGGGTTTCGGTTCTAATTGGTTAAAATGGATTCGAGACTCTGTTTTCAATAGCTATGTTTCGATTCTTATTAATGGTAGTCTGTCGAAGGATTTTAAGGTTGGAAGGGGGCTGAAGCAGGGCGGCCCTTTGGCTCCGTTTCTGTTTGTCATAGTAGCAGAAGGTCTGTCTTGCTTAGTTAGAGCCGCGGCTGCCGGTAATTTGTTATCAAAATTCAAGATTAATGATCAAGCCACTGTGAACATGCTCCAGTTCGCCGATGACACTCTGCTTATAAGAGATGGATCGGTTACTAATATTTGGGCTTTCAAGGCTGTTCTGCGTGCGTTTGAATTGATTTCTGGTCTGAAAATTAATTTCTCAAAAAGTTGTCTTTATGGGATAAGAGTAGACCCTGATTTTCTTGCTGCAGCTGAAGAATTTCTGCACTGTAAATCTGGAAGGCTGTCATTCAATTTCCTTGGTCTTTTGGTAGGAGGAAATCATCGCCGACACTCTTTCTGGAATCCGGTTTTGTCTTGGCTGAGGAGTAAACTTTCTAATTGGGCTGGGAGAAATTTTTCTATGGGAGGTAGAGTATCTCTCATTAACTCGGTTTTAGCTAACATGCATATTCATTCCTTGGCTTTTTCAAGGCTCCCAAGAAAATTGTGAACGATATTATTGCAATCCAACGACGTTTTCTTTGGGCTGGGAATTCCAATAAAAAGTTCATCTCTTGGATATCTTGGAACTCCATCTGCAAGACGAAGGAACACGAAGGTCTTGGCATTAAACACGTAGGTCGCTTTAATTTTGCTCTTATAGCAAAACGGTTGTGGAGATTTCAAAGCGGCAGAAATGAAATTTGGAGAAGGACGCTCAATCTGAGATACGGTAACTTGAGTTTGAAGGTGCAAACTTTCTCCGATGTTGGTAGCTCGAAATTCGACTCAATTTGGATGAAGGATATTCTATCAACTTCAATCAACGACTTCCATGTGGACTTCTGTAAGTTCACGGCTTGCACTATTGGTGAAGGTCATGATACGGCGTTTTGGCAGTCAAATTGGATTGGAGATTTGCCGCTTAAAAGTAGGTTTCAGCTGCTGTTTCAGGACTGTTCCAGGAAAGTCTCGAGCGTCAGTAAGATGAGAGCTTGGGAGGATGGTCAGTGGGTTTGGAAAATGAGAGAAACGATGTTAGATGCAGAATCCAATATTGAACCAGAATGGACTGATTGTAGTAATTTATTGGATCAGGTTGCAGCTAACAATAATGTCGCCGATAATTGGAAATGGCTTCTTCATGATTCATATTCGTATAAGGTAATCTCTTTCTATTCTGCTTTATCCTCTTCTGCCTCTGTTTTCGATTTTCATAGAGATAGCGCTACCCTCTTGGAGATCCTTTGGAAAACGGTGTTACCGGCAAAAGTTCAAACTTTATTTGGAGGGTGGCGCTTGATAGGTTGCATACTAAATCAAACTTGATGAAAAGAAGGGTGATTGATGATTCCCAACAGTCTGATTGCGCGCTTTGTTCGTCAAGTATCGAGGACGTTTCACATCTCTTCTTCTCGTGCACTAAATCCTCGTTGGTTTGGAATAAGATTTGCGTCTGGGTAGATATAGAGATTATCTCGGAGGATTGTTGTAATCTTCATGCGAAGGTCTAGAACTCGAGACTTTCGGGCCGGTGTAAAGAGAACAAGATCAACTCAATTTAGTTTATTTCTTGCTGGATTATATGGAGGGATAGAAATAACATAATTTTCAATAATGAAACTATTGATGTAGATGACATTGTTTTTGATATTAAAGTTTTATTGTGGAATTGGTTGATTTTAGGAAGACAGAAAAGTATTAATTGTAGTTTTTACGATTGGTTCAAATTCCCGTTCGATTTTGTATAATAGTCTTGTTTTTGGTGGTGGTTGTAATCTTGTCGTTTTGAGATTTTCTTAATCTCATTATAATAATATTTGTTTATCATAAAAAAAACCTTTATTTTTACTTCTGCATTTATCTTAACTCTTATTATTCATAATATTTTAACAATTATCACCATTATCTTCACTATTATTTTACTCCTTTCCGTGTATATATATAATTGTAATCCTAATTATTTGACTGAAATAAAAAATATATATAATTGCTTTATAGTTTTAGACATAAATACTATTGACCTAATAGCGTTAACAAAAATGGTATTAATCGATTATCTTTTATATTAATTGCTATTTAATTAAAAAAATATTTATAGTTAATCACCTAAAAAATATTAATTGAACAAGTTTCTTTGTATTTTCCCTCAATTTGATTGGGTTATAGCTAGCATGCGCCAAGAAAGTTCTCAATATGAGACAATGCAACCTCATTTTTGGCTTAAATGTTTGTCACTTTAATCGATTATTATTACTTTACTAGAAATGGTTTCTTGCTTGTCTACAATTGGGTTGTATAATAAAAAGACCAATCATATTTAAGAAACTGGTCTGGTTTGCTCACACCTTATGCTCCTCATGTAGCTCCATGTCTCTTTCCATTCCAGCTATAAAACATTATCCAACACTTATACCTAATACTAAATGGTTTGAATATGTAAATGTCATATATGTTCTATGATGTATCAATATATTATTTTTAAACTATGCTCGATGTCTCTACCTTTTTAACATGAAGTTTAGAATCTACAAGTCTTTGCCCTAAGACATACATACATATGTTTGGGAATGCGACAACAATATAGTGTTAAATTAATGTGTAAAACTTAAGGTTGTCTTAATATAAGAATTGGACTTTTTCTAATAAAGCTAAAAATATACTATAATATAAATAGATTCATAAAAATTATTTTAATTTTTACAAAATTTAAAATTTCATGAACATAATTAGAATGACAATTTACCTATTCCTAATAGGAATTTATAAAAATTATCTACAACATATAGGATAGAAACTCATAAAATAGATACGGACGACACAGAAAATTATCCACTAAAATTAGCGGGTATGAGTACGGGAACTAAAATTAGCGGGTATGAGTACGGGAACATGTACCTTAGTACCCTGCTTTCCTCATATCCACATAATATATATTTTTATTTTAATTATTATGTTACATGTTAATGTAACAATTTTGTTAAATACATTCTTATTAAATTTTTACACATTTTAATATAAATGTTTGTATATTCCTTACTCAAAAATAACATTCTCAAACTTTTTTAAATATTGTTAAAATATTAAAATTATACGATAAATTATAATTGATCGATAAGAGATGCGGATAAATTGGTATGAATATGGGTATTTAGGTATCCATAGGATACATATACATATATAAAAAAATTGGTGCTCACGCAGATATGAATATGAGTATGAGAATTTATTTTAAATTACAGATTTAAATATTAATATTATAACACCCTGCCTAAACCTTTTCTATTGCTATCCTTAAACATAATCCCCTCTATTAATCTAACATATGAAAAGATGATTTTATTTATTTATGTATATATTGTTATGTATGAATGTATTAACGAGTGTGAATAATAGTCTTACATTGATAAAAATGTGAAGAATTGAGTATTTATAAGTGAGAGAGTCCATACACTTATCACATTAATGTTTTGTAGGAGTATCTGGTGTATCTCTCACAATTGTGTTGTTCTAAAAAAATAAATCTCATAATGTTCGATGCTCCCGGGTAAAAATCTTTCCCTACATATATATATATATATATATATATATATATATATATATATATATATATATATATATATATATATATATATATATATATATATAAAAGGAAATAATAGATATTTTTAAGGACAAATAATTAAAAATATTAAATATGGTTTTTGTCTCTAAAATCATAAAATTTATTTTTTAAAATTGTTTAAAAAATTACTTTTTAATTTTTGTTAAATTATCTTGCAAGCATTTTTAGTTAATATGTATTATTGAATAAGATATATTTTTAAATATGTTTTTGCAGATATATTTTTAAAAAATTTCTTACACAAATGTTTAAAATTAATTATTTAAGTCTATCTTATTCTTTCCCTCTTTTCCTCAATTTTGTTTCCAAAGATAAACAATTTTATCTTCCCTTTGAATTTGTTTTGGCTCATGGACAAAATAAACTTGAAATATTCAATGGATTTGATTTTAAAATGAAGAAGGGTGGCAATTTGCTCGTAAAGAGATTTACTATAAAATGAATCATGAATTTGACTCTGCCGGCGGACTATATGAATGTAAAACACAAATTGGGCAGTGCATGTAGCAATCAAACAAGGCTGCTACTCCCTTTAGATTTTACCGTTTGTTTACTTCCATAACAACACAATCATGTCTTTATAATAGGATCTTGTGATAAAATCTTAATTACATTTTGTTTGAGAACAAAACAAAAACAAAATATGAGTAGGGGTTACAATCCAAAATAGTTTTAAATTGTATAGATAAGATGTTTTGTTACACCATTTTATTTGATAGTTGTATATCTCAGATGATGTGAGTTCGAATCTATAACATCATATTTTTTCATCTTTAAAAAATGAATTATAACCTTTACACTATTTGACTGATAGAATTGTATAACTAATTACCTTAAAATAAATTTGTCACCATATTCCATTATTGGTCTCATTAAAGAGTGAGTGTCTTAGAGGTTTTAAAAAGACATTAATCATTTAAATTTTTAAAATCGAGTCATTGAGATTAAAAAAAAATCTTTTTTGGACAGACGTCTAAATTGAGAGCGTCCACCTAAAGATTAAGTTTTTATAACTTTTTTCTACCATCTTTCTGTTAGAACACAAACACTGTGATGAACACACAGTTAATGCGCAACAAGATTGTAATAGTAAGATGAATGTAATAGCACATACACACTAATGTTTAGACATCTTTGAAGATATCTTAGAAGAGAAGAAGAGAGAATAAAGATGATTCTCATTAATTGTATTTTCACATTACAAAGTGTTATTTATATGTGTTACGCAATAGCTTGCTAAGCAAGTCATTCATACACAGTATTTTAAAATTCATACCTAATATTTAAAATTTTCGGTAAGACTGAGACACATACCTAATGTTTTGAAAAAAACTCATATCGAATTTTTAAAATTTATACCAAATATTTAAAATTTTCAGTAATACTGAGACACATACTTAATGTTTTGAAAAAAAACTCATACCGAATTTTTAAAATTCATTAAAAATACTAATTTTTGTTTTTGAATCAGTAAAAGTCTATCATATTTTTTAAATAAACTACAAAATTTTACTAATTCTTTTAAAGTGGTTTTTTTTTTAACTTTAACTTTTGAATAGGATAAATAATAATGACAATATTAATTTTATTATGATTGAAAAATACGAGGGTATCAAAATGAAAGATATCAAGTAGAATTATTTCAATGACCAAATGCCTTATTCTAAGGCACTTGTTTGATTTTTTCTTTGGGTGAATTTTAATTTTTTTATCCACCCCTTATTAAAATTCACTATGAAAGGTTCAAGTCTATTAAATATAATTCATTGTGATTTGATATGATTATATTTGATATCATATGATTAATTTGATATGATATGATTAGATATCATATGATTAGATTTGATATCATATGATTAGATTTAATTTAGAATATTTTGGGTCTTTTATGTTTTGGCCTAGTGTAAACCTAAAACTATAAATAGTGTGTTTGTATTCTACATCACAACAGAATAGATTTGACAGTTGCAGTTAGCAAGTGAAAGTTCAATAAGAAATCTCACAGTTGTGGGTAACACATTCTCTCCAAATACTTCTTCTTTCATTCTTTTCATTCTTGTTTGTTATTCTTCTTCTCTTTTGTTGTTCTTAATAATTACTTGTTATTACCATTACTATCATACAGTGAGTTTGTTCATCAATCTTGAGATCAAGATTGAAGGAAATTCTTCATAGGGTGTGAGGTGAATTTCCAACAAAGTCGAACATCAATTTAAAGCTTTTAAGTTTAATATGCTGTTTGAAATATGTATTCTTTTAAATATTATTTATAAGAAAATTTAATTGCATTAACATTTTTTATTAATGTATTTTTATGATAAAAATAAACAAACTATTCCAATTAAAAGAAAATTTTATAAAATATTAATAAAATTGTTAATGTAAAAAATAAACGAATATCATTTTTTTTTGAGAAAATATTATATTTAGAGATAAATATAAAATTTAATATCGGTATAGAAACTTAATATAATATTTAATAACATTTATTTTGTGTTTTTTATAATAAAAACATTCATGATTGAATAAATTTTGGATAGAAAAAAGTTCTCATTTGAGAAATTAAAACCCTAAAACAACAGGAACCAGAAGCTTGCTTATAATAAAAAAACACTTGTTGAATCGGGAAGTGGTTGCAGTGAATTCAGCTTAGCTGGCCGGAAACGCCGGCGGACTTGGTCGTCGTGAGGAGAACGACCACCGTATAGGTTTTCCTTTTTTGCTTCTTCACATTTTCCTTTCTTCATTCCTATAGCTCGCAGCGACTCCATCCAGCGCGATTTGCGGCCGCGATAGCTGCTACTACTATTAAACTGTTAGGTTTTCTTTTAAGGATATAAATTTCAATCCCAACCCTAATGTTTTGTTCTTCATTCTATTGGTGGCTAATTCTGAATAAGATAGTATAATATAATACCCTAATCAAACAATCAATCAATTAATTCTCAATGTTCACTTTCATTGATTAGATTAAGAACTTCATCCATGTTCACCAATAACCAGAGGCAGCTAGAGCGAACAGGAAGATACGGAACCTCCAGATTGCAATACCTTCAGGTGCCTTTTCCTCTTCTTTTTGTGTCATATGTGTTGTGATGATTTGCTTTCGTGCGAGGAGAATCTAAGATGGCTACCCTTTGTTCAGGAGCTGGTGAACCAGTTTCAGAACGCATCTGAGAATGGTATGCTGTTTCCAACTTTCCATAAATTAAAGAATCTTTCAATATCTTTGTTGGTAGGATTGTGTATTTTTTACATCTCCCTGTTTTCTGGTGTTTCTTGTGCTGTGCAGAAACAAAAGAGAAGATTTTGGCAAATTTAGCCAACTTCGCCTATGATCCTTACAATTATAACTTCTTGCGCCAGGTATGACCCATGAATTTTCTTTGTTGGAAGACAAACTACATCAGATGAACTAAGATGCCCTTGCATAATTGCAGCTTAACGTTTTGGAACTTTTCCTTGACTGCATCACCGAACCCAATGAAAAGCTTATAGAATTTGGTGTTGGAGGGATCTGTAATTGTTGTATTGGTAATTCTGGCTGCTTTAACTTTCATAATATTGTGGTTTCTACTTGGTGAATTATCTTTCTAGTTGACAAAAAGTTTTAAAAAAAATTGCAGATCCAGTCAATGCTGCAATTATAACAGGAGCTGGTGGGATTCCCCTTATCATTCAATGTTTATCAAGCCCAGTTAGGAACACTGTAAGGATTAGAAATTGTTGGTTATCGTTGCTTCATTTTGTTATGTCTTAATTGTGTTTGAATTTCAAGTTGAATGTAGACCCTTGAGGCCATAGGCCAAAAGATATCGCCAAACCATGAATATAATTGCTTATCTACACTTTTTTACTCATCAAATTCAAGTTATATACTGACAGACCCTTTAGATTGTTTGTCTACTTCATCACTAACATGTTTCCTTAATGTATATGTGTATAAAAGTGTGTTTGATTGTTCATATGAAATTCAATCATTTGAGACATGCTTGTGTATTTTCCAATTTTGATTTCTTAGAAACTTGTGTTATTATGAACTCTTGTAGTAACTAAATTTACACCACCAATAACTTATTCTTAAAATTGCTTCTGGTAGTTACAGAGCATATAATGTTTCTTTCATTGATACATACATTCGAGTTTTAAACTTCCATAAAAGATCGACTAACAATTTGATAAACAACCATTGTATTTTACCTCGTCAGGTAAATTATGCACTCGGGGCACTTTATTACGTCTGTAATGAATCTAACAAGGAAGAGATTTTAAAGCCTGAAGTTGTTGATGTCATCAAGAGGTATGCAGCAGCTGAAGAAGTTAGTGTGAGCTTTAGTAATCTGGCTAAAGCTTTTCTGGACAGTCATCAAGACGGCCCATCATTCCATTCTCAATTATGAAACTATAAGGCTACCATTTTGCTCACAACTTAAATTACACACTGTTAGAATATAAAAAACATCAAAGAATATTTTTATATTATCTTAGGACATCTTGATTTATTGCATAAGATCAGTTTCCAGTCCTTGTATATCTCAGATTATTTCTTGGTTTTGCATTATGCAAACCATAAGCCCTTTACCCTAGGATGGCTTTGTAGTCCTCTAAATTGATATCAAGCTTTTTATACAGGATTATCAATCTTTAATCATATTTCATGCAGGATTAAGTGTTAATACTATGATTTCCTTTGTCGCGAGGTCTGACAGAAATTACAGCAATCTGATACTGTGTCTGATTAGTATAAATTAATTTAAAAGTGTGGAGCCCAATGGAAAGAACTGCCTCAATTGGCCACAATTGGTCAAGACCTATTCCAAGAATTGTGTCTTTTCCAGCGTCTAAATGCTGCTTCAGACAAGAAGGACCCTAAAATTGGCTCAAGGGATGAAGACAACTCTCTGTTTATGTCCTTGATATGGGGGTTCCCTTGAATAGCTCAGTATTTGAGTCAACCAACACCCTGCCCTGCAAAATTTGTTTCTTAATTTGTCTTCTTATGAAGTGCATTTAGTTGCAGTTTGGCTCTGAAATAGTTTCAATTTCTTCTTATATTTAATTAAGGAGAATGTAGTATATTCAAATCTGAGTTATTCAATACTTAGCGATTCTTTTGCAGAAAATTGCAAGAAAATTATAAAATGACATACTAAAAATAAGATGAAAAAGGCAAATAACAACTTAAAGAGTATTAATATTTAATAATTCTTTAACATATTATAATTTTTTTTTATCATTTATATAAATAATTAAAATGTTTAAATTTAACAGTGAATTAATTCATTAAAAAAATGAATATGATAAATAACAATTTATCATATTTTAAAATGGATAAAAATGTGTTAAAAATATTATGTGTCAAAATTTAAAATGAGGTTATTCTTGCAACTCTATAGCTATTTATTTTCTTTTTTATTATTTAGCACAAAATATAAGGATTTGTAATATATCGAAAATGCTATACGTCTCAAAATTTAAAGCAAGATTATGTTGTGATTTTTTTTAATGTGACCAACTTTTTAAATGTATTTCCCAAATAAAAAAGGATTTCAAAAAATTTTCTAAAGCGGCTAATATAGGTTGGCCAATCCAATTGGCGAATAAACTCTCCTTTTTTCATTTTTAATATTTATTTTATTTTTATTTGTTTTTATTTTTATTTTTATATTTTTTGTTTTATATTTAAATTAATTTAGATTTAAATATATTTAAAATAATAAATATATTTATGATATAGTTTTAAAATATATTTTAAATATATTTGTGATTTAAAATATGTGATATAGTTATAAATAATTTGAAAAAGTTGGTTATATTAAAAAAAACATTAGAATAAGCTCATAAGTTTTATAAAATTCATTAACTTAAATAAGTTGGTTTTTAAAATTTATTATAATAAGTTGGTTATATTAAAAAATTCATTAACTTAAATAATAAATATAGTTTTTGTGATATAGTTTTATATAATAATAAATATATTTGTATATAATTTTTAAGGGTATTTAAGGCATTTCATATGACATACATACTATTTAATTTTTCTATATATACGACTGTAAACGCATATATTTTTCCACAACATTCTATACCAAAAGACCAAAGTCTTAATAATCTTGAGTACAGTGGAGTCTAGAATGTTTGCATTTCTAAATCAACGTTCTTCGTCGTCGTCATCAGCATCGGAGGAACCGTTTCCAACATTTCCTCTAATGAAAAGAAATGCCCTAGTTTATTTTTCAGCAACAAAGCCTCCGATGAAGGTGCTTCTGTGGAATACGCAGACGTTGGAGCATTTGCATAGGGAACTGAATCACTGGCTAGAAGGAGATATGGCTGCAGGTGAAAAGATAAGGAAAATTGAGAGGTTGGTCGAGGAGGCAGGGAGAAACGGAGTTACTCGTGAATGGAGAAAAGTGGAAAATGATGTTGGTGTCCTTGTGATGATGTTAACACCCAAGAAGATAACGTTGATGGTTGTGATATCGTAGACACCTTGATGCATTGTTTTGTTTTTTGTCTTTATGTTGTTGTTATTTTCGGAATGTTGTTGTGATATTAAGTTATGTTTGTTTAATTTCTGTTGCTTGCTAATTGTAATCGGTTAAGTATGCTTTAAATGGAATGAAATTTGCTATTGATTTAAAGGGACACAGTTACATATGAAACTATGATCTTGTGCTTGATCCTACGTTAGGATATTTTGTACGATTGTGTCCTGGTAGCTAACACGAACTACATAATCTTACCATTTTGTTTGCGGTATCCATCTCCGTTCGAATGCGCGTGTTGTTAGGGCGACCCTTTTTCTTTCTTCGTATCAAATCATTATGCCAGACAATTTCGCCTTCGTATTGAAGCCAATAGTCATCATTTGCCACCACCTGGAAGCTACATGTGTAGACATTGCATAAACTTATCACTTGGTGAACTGTAGAAAGATCCCCTAGGCCTTCCTTTGTTGTGATCAATTGATTCAGCAACACTGAACCAACCTTTATTACGGTCAAAGATTGTGACCACATGTGTGTTGGCTTTGGCAGCTTCGTCTTTCATGAATGTTGTTGAACTATTACTGTACAACTGACCAGATTGTAATACTGAACTCCACTTCGTACGTCTGCTATCAAAGAGTACGCCTAGCCTAAAATATGTTGCCTTTACCAAGGCAGTTATCGGGAGGTTTCAGATTCTCTTGAAAACATAATTCATTGATTCAATGAGGTTAGTTGTCATGTGGCCCTATCGCACCTCATTGTCGTTTCCCCATGTCCATTTCTCTTTATCAATGTTATCAATCCATCTTAATGCATTTGTGTTTGTTAGTCTGATCTCGTCACAGTAGTGTTTGAATGTGGGCTCTGTTAGTGCATATCCTGCGTTCACAACCTTCTTCCTTAGTGTTTTGTCTTTGATTTCCCGCATGAAATTTTGAGCGATATGTCTTATGCAATACATATGGGTCGAGGGAGGATCCTGCCAACCGTTATCAAGGTTATTGTATGCACTCTCGATTGATGGGTGTCTATCAGAGATCAAACATAAGTTAGGTTGGGGAGAAACGTAAAAGTGGAGATTTTTTAAGAAAAAACTCCAACCCCCAACAGTCCCCCCTTCAACTATAGCGAAGGCTATTGGAAAAATGTTGTTGTTCCCGTCCTGTGCCACAACCATGAGTAGGGTGCCCTTATATTTCCCGTATAACCATGTGCCGTCAACTTGAATTATAGATTTACAATATGCAAAGCCTTTGATGCATGGTTCAAACGCCTAAAAGAGTCTGTGAAAAATTCCATTTCCACCAACGCAAGTCCCGTCTGGTGTACATGCTGACATTGTCTCCAATATGGCAACAGTCCCTGGGGAGTATTATTTAAAAGCCACCAAGAATTTTGGAAGTTCCTTGTAAGACTCCTCCCAATTTCCAAACACTCTTTCAACCGCTTTAGTCCTAGCAATCCATGCTTTTTGGTATGAAGGAATGTAATTGTACCTTTGAACCATATGTCAATAAAATCAAGGCAAAATACATTTTTTGGTCCCTTAGTTATATCATTTGGTTCAGATTGGTCCCTTAATTATTTTTTGTGTCAGATTGGTACCTTAACTCTTTAAAACATGTCATGTTAATCTTTTTTTATCTAATTAGCAATGTAAAAAATTCAAAAATTGGTCACTAAATCAGTTGCTAATTCTACAAAAATGACCAATATGACACGTCCTTCTTTGAAGGTGAGTACCATAATTTCACATATGGTTCAAAGGTACAATTACACTCCTTCGTACCGGAAAGCATGGATAGCTAGGACTAAAGCGGTTGAAAAGGTGTTTGGAAATTGGGAGGAGTCTTACAAAGAACTTCCAAAATTCTTGGTGGCTCTTAAACAATATTCTCCAGAGACTGTTGCATCTTGGAGACAATGCTGACGTATACACCAGACAGGACTTGCGTTAGTGGAAATGACAATTTTCACAAACTCTTCTGGGCGTTTGAGCCATGTATCAAAGACTTTGCTTATTGTAAATCTATTATTAAAATTGATGGAACATGGTTGCACGGGAAATATAAGGGCACGCTACTCATGGTTGTGGCACAAGACGGGAACTACAATATTTTTCCAATAGCCTTCGCTCTAGTTGAAGGGGAGACTGCTGGGGGTTGGAGTTTTTTCCTAAAAAATCTCCGCTTATACATTTCTCTCCAACCTAACTTATGTTTGATCTCTGATAGACACTCATCAATCGAGAGTGCATACAAGAACCTTGATAACGGTTGGAAGGATCCTCCCTCGACCCATGGGTATTGCATAAGACATATCGCCCAAAATTTCATGCGGGAAATCAAAGACGAAACGCTAAGAAAGAAGGTTGTGAACGCAAGATATGCACTAACAGAGCCCACATTCAAACACTACCGTGGCGAGATCAGACAAACAAACACATATGCATTAAGATGGATTGATAATATTGATAAAGAGAAATGGACAAGGGCATACGACAATGGGGCCACATGACAACTAACCTCGTTCAATCAATAAATTCTGTTTTCAAGGGAATCAGAAACCTACCAATAACTGCCTTGGTAAAGGCAACATATTTTAGGCTCGGGGCACTCTTTGATAACAAACGTACAAAGTGGGGTTCAGTATTACAATCTGGTCAGCTATACAGTAATATTTCAACAAAATTCATTAAAGAGGAGGCTGCCAAAGCCAACACACATGTGGTCACAATCTTTAACCGTAATAAAGGTTGGTTCAGTGTTGCCAAGTCAATTGATCACAATGAAGGAATGTCTAGGGGATGTTACCGAGTGGAACTGAATAGGAGTTGGTGTGACTGTGGAAAGTTTCAGGCATTTCGTATGCCTCGCTCCTATGTTATAGCAGCATGTTCGAATGCGTGCCAGGACCCAACCAACTATCTTTCTGCTGTTCACAAAGTGACAAGTCTATGCAATGTCTACACATGTAGCTTTCAAGTGGTGGCAAAGGAGGACTATTGGTCTCTATACGAAGGCGAAATTTTCTGGCATAATGATTTGATGCGAAGAAAGGAAAATGGTCGCTCTAATAGCACGCACATTCGAATGGAGATGGATGCAGCAAACAAAATGGTCAGATTATGTAGTTCGTGTCGGCAACCAAGACACAATCGTACAAATGCCCAAATGAGGATCAAGCACAGGATCATAGTTTCTAATTTAACCGTGTTCCTTTAAATCAACATCAAATTTCATTCCATTGAAAGCATAGTTAAGCGATTACAATTAACAAGCAAGATAAATTAAACAAACATAACTTAATATCACAACAACATTCCGAAAATAACAACAACATAACCTAATATCAAAATAACAATCCGAAAATAACAACAACAAACCCATATAAAACAACACAACGCATCAACTTGTCTAGGATATCACAACCATCAATGTAATCTTCTTTGGTGTTAACATCATCACAAGGACGCCAACATCATTTCCTACTTTTCTCGAATCACGAGTAATTCCGTTTCTCTCTGACTCCTCAAATAACCTCTCAATTTTCCTAATCTTTTCACCTACAACAATATCTCCTTCTAGCTAGCGGTTCAGTTTCTTATGCAAATGCTCCAAAGTCCGCGTATTCCACAATAGCACATTCATCAGAGGCTTTGTTGCTAAAAAATAAATTATGACATTTCTTTTCATTAGAGGAAATGTTGAAAACGGTTCCTCCAATGATGACGACGACGATGAACGTTGATTTAGAAATGCAGACATTCTAGACTGATTTGAAAATTATGAAGACTTGAGTCTATTGGTGAAAATTATTGTGAAAAAAATATATGAGTGTGCAGTCTTATTTATAGAAAAAGAAAATAGTACGTACCACATATGATATGCCGTAAATACTCTTACAAAATTTATTATTTTTTAAAATTATTTTTTTTTACAAAATATTAAAAAATAATTTTTATATGTTTTTTTAAAGAAAAAATCAAATATTAAAAAAAACAAAAAAAAACTACCCTACAATTGATGCGCCATCCCATATGGCGACTCAGTGTAGGGTAGGGCATCCCAAAAATAACCCATGCGCCATATGAAATGGCGAATCAGGTCTAGGGCACATTGATTAGCCATTTCATATGGCGACTCTTCCTTGAAAGTTAGTCAATTTGATAATTTTTTTGAAATAATAATTTATTTGGTAATTATTTTGAAAAAAGATGTTATTTAAAAAAAAATCGAGAATGGTTAAGTTATATGAGAATGTGAGAATGAATAAGAATTATCATATTTAAAAAGAAAATGTTGAGATTAAAAGATATTTTTAAGGTGTTTTATATATATATATATATATATATATATATATATATATATATATATATATATATATATATATATATCTCACAACTCCACATAAAAGTAACCGACGCTCACCATGTAGAAAACGCGTAAGCGATGAATTAATAAATACTCCCTGTTAAAGAAATTAATAAATATTTTCAACGGTCTAATAGTAATAAATTAACACAAGACAAGTTTGATTAACATTCTTCTATCTATAAATAATCAAACACCACCATGCATTCTCAAAAACAGAGAGAGAGAAACAAGAAACAACATGGATGTTTTATTATCCTCAACCTCAAGTTCAAGCCTAATCAACATTTCAAAACCTTACAAACATCATCATAACCTTCCACTTTCAAATAATCATCAAAGACAACCTCGTACGGTACAGTTTTCCGTCTCTTGCAGAGCCACAAAAAGTGTTCCAATTAATCATATGCTACTCGATGATGATGATGGAAACTTGTACAAGATACTACGTTTGAGTTCTAAAACAGCAACAACGGATGAGATAAAAAGAGCATATAGAAGAATGGCTCTTCAGTATCATCCTGATGTTTGTCATGAAGGTTTGAAGAAAGAGGAAACAACGAGGATGTTTGTAAAACTGAATGCAGCTTATGAGATATTGTCGAATCCAAAGCTTAAAGAGGAGTATGATTCAAAGTTATTGGGTGATTTGAGAAGAAGTAAATGGATGGAACAAGTTGTTGAATTGAATAGAAGGTCTCAAACACGTATGGATGCTGCACCATCATCATGGGGTAGTAGAATGAGAGCCAAGAACAATATCAACAAAGATGATCATAATAACTAGCTTTATCTCCTTTGTGATTATTTTGCTGTATTATTTCATATATTTAATATTACATTCATTCTATTGATCAAAAAAAAAAAAAAACATTAACTAGAAGAAAATGATTGAATATGTCAACTTGTTAGACATGATGTTTTTCTTTACATACAAATAAGGGGGGTTTTTATTTGCAAGTGGGCTTAAAATCCTTTTTAAATTGGGTTTAGATCATTGTCCTAATAGTTTATTTAAAAGATTATTTTAGGTTTCGTACGGTAGATCTTCACAATTTCACATCACTTGCATGCAACCCATTATAATTTGCTCTATTGGCAAAAATGTATTCCATTTGTATCCCTATGTCCATAACTTATTTTCATAAATATTTAAATATCATGTGATTATCACCATATATATATATATATATATATATATATATATATATATATATATATATATATATATATATATATATATATATATATATATATATATATATATATATATATATATATATATATATATATATATATATATATATATATATATATATATATATATATATATATATATATATATATATATATATATATATATATATATATATATATATATATATATATATATATATATATATATATATATATATATATATATATATATATATATATATATATATATATATATATATATATATATATATATAAATATAAAGTTAATTAATTTCATCAAATAATAAATAAAACAAATTACTCAAACATAACATTTAAATCAATAATACACTAATAGAATGCAATATCCATAGTCCAATCTTTTATGGGGCCTTCAATCATGATAATTTAGAATTTTGTGAAATTAGATGCTTGCAAGTATAATCAATCAAGAAGTGATCAAAGTTTGTAGACAAGCAAGAGATGCTTTTCTTTGACAATCTCATAGTTTTAATGATGGACAACACATGAAATAGTTGAAGTATTTTTCATGGCAACACCGAAAGATTTCATGTAAGTAATAAAGCTAGTCAAGAGATCAAAGATGCACAAAGTATTTAATCAAGCTATTCCTCCTAATTATACTGGAGAATTAGAGTCTTATGATCACTAGTAATATCCTATGATATATTGCATCTGACTTAAAGATATATCAAGCTCATCCATAAAAAGATTTAAGTGAAGTACTTATGTGGTTGGTATATTAAAAAAAAAAGACTTGAAGCCTTAGAGTGTGAAAGATAGAAAGTGTGAAAGTTTGCATGATTATGCTTAGTTAAGTGATCAGTGTTTTGTAAAAACACGAGCATTTTCGTCAGCACTATAGATAAAAAACACACACACACACACACATACACACACATTAAAACTATTTTTAAAGTCTCTATTCTTCAAACAAAATCACGTAAAATATTTTTGAGCCTAGCCAAATGAACTAGGAATTGCCAAATTGATTAAGGCAAGTTTTTGAACTAACTAATCGATTAGACTGAATGCCTAATCGATTAGATAAGGAAGAAACAAGACTATAATCAATTTTCACAGTATCTTAATGAATGTCAATGAATCTCTATCAAAACCTTCAAATTTTTGCAACGATAATCGATTAATGCATGTTCTTAATCGATTAGGCACTTAATGTTGTTGATGGATTGTTTCCTTTTTTGAACCATCCTATTGCCTATAAATAGATGCCCTACCTTTAGTTATAATCATCTAGAAATATGAGATATTTCACATTCCTCTCTCTAAACACCTCTCTAGATTATATCTTTAGCCATTGCGCTTTGAGGAATGTTCTTAAGTTTTGTGAGGAAGTTGTTCTAGGAAAGATATCATTTTAAATTTATCAAGAGTTCTTTTTCCTCTTTAGTAAATTATTTTTCCATAGAAATTTATCCTTAGATTTGGAGCAAAACCTGTATAAAAGCTCTTTGAGTGATTAATGTTAATCTCTGTTTCCTTCGTGAGCTCCACCACTAGAGGAAAGACTCTCTTTTTTGGTTTGTGAAGAATAGTTATAAAAAAATCTTCAAAACGGTTCGAGATTAGAAGTGTATAAAATCTCTCTTAATTTTTAAGTTCATCCAGTGTAAAAGCTTAGTAGGTTTGACATTAGCCCGATAATAATCTCGGTAAAATTAATGGTGAACCATGTAAAATCTCAGTCCAGTTCGGAGGATATGCAACTCAAAAAATCAAACTTAGTTTGAGATAATTGATGAGTTATCGACAAGTGTATCGATAATGTCGTAGTAATAAAAGATCAAAATAAAAGACCGAATCCACAAGAACTGTGTTCGAGAAAGAAAATAATTATGCAATGTAAAAGAAAACTGTAAATAGGGGGAGGGGTTTCAAGTTTGAAAGCGAAAAACAAAATAAGAGTTTTAACAAAAATACAATGATAGTTAGGTTCTGTTTTGAATCCCCTTATCCTCTCATGTTGATGTATGATGCCTTGTATGAATAATCTTATCCTTATAACCTCACGGCGAATTAACAAAGCCATTATAACTAATCCCTAACAAAATAACTCACCAATCACTACTCGTAGCTTCCTATTCCTAGTCCACCAGCGTAAGCAAAATTAGGCGATGTACAAAATGTTGATTCCGTATGCCACTACTCGAGGTCTCCTATCCTTATTCAACTAACGTAAGTAGAATAATTGCCCTAGGTCCAACACATAGGCTAAAGGCCAATAATCCCTATGTGTTCAATATCAGATTAACAAATTATCTAAAAAAAAGCATTAAGAACGATAAGCAACTAAATAAAATTATAACTCAAAGGAATCATACAAAGTCAAATCAACATATAATCCAACAAGATTGAATAAGGTTCATCATAACACAACCTAACCTAGAGGAGCTTAGCAACTCATAGTTCAGAAAACAATATCACAATTGATATATGAAAATAACATATGAAATCCCTTGAAGTAATGGCCTCAAATGGCTTCAAATGCAATAAAAATCACCATTGATGCTCTAAAAACTGTGTTTTGCTCTCCAATTTTCATAACCCTTGTCTAAATGCTGAAAATCCTCTTAAAAAGAGCTCAGAACATGTCAGAACACATCAGAAAAACCCCAAAAAAGTTTCCATCGCGCGCATTATAGATGTATCGTACGCGATATAACACATACATCCCTATCGTGTGTGCGATGGTGTGTGTGATTATTTCAGTAGCTGCACCAAAAAGCACCCTTTTTCACTAGAGTTTTCACTAAGCAAATGTAGTGGCTGATGCATTGAGCAAGAATTCATTGCATATGTCGATGCTTATGTTGAGAGAATTGGAATTAATTGAACAATTCTGAGATCTGAGTTTAGTATGTGAAGAGACTTCTGACAATATGAGATTGGGTATGTTGAAACTGACTAGTGGTATTCTAGAAGAAATCAGAGTGGGTCAACAATCTGATTTGAAGTTGGTTGATCAGTCAATCTTAACTAACCAAGGTAACAGAGGTGAGTTCCATATTGATGAAAGCAGTGTGATGAGGTTCAGAGATAGAGTGTGTGTTCTAGGTATTCCAGAAATTAAGAAGAGTATTCTTGAAGAAGGGCATCGAAGTAGATTGAGTATTCATCATGGTGCTACAAAGATGTATCAGGATTTGTAGAAATTGTTTTAGTGGCCAGGTATGAAGAAGGATATTACTGAGTTTGTATATGCGTGTTTGACTTGTCAGAAGTCGAAGATCGAGCATCAAAAGCCTTTGGGTATGATACAACCGTTGAATATTCCATAATGGAAATGGGATAATATTTCCATAGATTTTGTGTCGGGATTTCCAAAGACTGCGAAAGGGAATGATTCAATTTAGGTGATTATGGATAGATTAACTGATTTGACTCATTTCTTACCGGTGAAGATTAATCATTCTATATAGAAGCTAACTGAGATGTACATTGAGTAAATTGGGAAGTTGCATGGGATACCTTCGAGTATTGTGTCGGATAGAGACCCGAGATTTACGTCGAGGTTTTGGAAAATCTTACAAGGTACTTTGGGTACTAAGTTGAGGATGAGTTATGCATATCATTCGCAGACAGATGGCCAAACAGAGAGGACTATCCAGTATTTGGAGGATTTACTAAGGGCTTGTGTGTTGGATCAAGGTGGATCTTGGGATAGTCATTTGTCGTTGATTGAGTTTACATATAATAACAGTTTCCATACTAGTATTGGGATGGCACCGTATAAAGCGTTGTATGGTAGGAGGTGTAGGACTCCATTGTGTTGGTATGAGTCCGGTGAGAGTGTGGTGCTGGGACTTGAGATTGTGTAGGAGATGACCAAAAAGAGAATGAGAGCACTTGAATTCCAAGAGGGAGATCACGTGTTTTTGAGAGTTACGCCGGCGGCTGGTATGAGTCGAGCTTTAATATCGAGAAAGCTAACTCTATGTTTTGAAGGTCCGTATTAGATTACGCAGAGGATAGAGGAGGTAGCCTATCTGATTTTTTTACCGCCGTTGTTTGCGAATTTGCACGATGTGTTTCATGTGTCTCATTTGAGGATATACATTCTGAAGCATTACTTGTGTAAGTTGATGGACGAGAAATGAAGAAACTATAGGGTAAAGACATAGCTGTGAAGACAAGCTTCTCAAATGGTTTTGATGATGACATAATCCACAACATGCAATGATGGTTTTCAAGACTTCAAGATTATATCAAGCTCAAGAAACTCACTTTCAATTCAATATGTCAAAGTTTGATCAAGAAAGAAGAAAAAGTTCAACACAATGGAGGTACAATAATTTAAGCATTTATATACCTTACTCAAGTTTCAAAACTTTATCTCCTTCTTGCATTGCATAAAAAACTTCTTAAAATAAAACTATGCACTTTGCCTAAATTTTGGAAAAACTGGTTTCTGGAAAATAACACTGAGTAACCGGTTACCCTATCCTAGTTGTAATACCCCAAATTTTACCCTTACATTTAGTCAGTCATGGCGCATGACATTTTTTGCATCAATTAATCACTAACCAATCATTGAGCGCGATTTGTTTTGCAGGAATTACCCCTAGGGGCGTTTTGGTCATTTGAAGCATAATTCGTAATTTTGGGCCCAATGAGGTTTTATTCCTGAGTCATTTATTTACGTGGGTTGATTATGTTAAGATATCAATTTGGTTTGGTTCAAGGCGATGCGAGAATCTGATCTGTGGAACATGGTTTTAACAAGAATTCATTCTTCTATCTTCCAGTTCATTTTAAAGGGAAGACAGTGAAAACTTCGACTGATTAATGGAACTTATTCATGTTGAAGGTATTAAGCTTATTACGCAAGATTGGATCGAATTAATTTCAACCTTTATTCAGGGATATTTGACTGGTGAGGTTTAATCGGAGGTTGAGGTGTTTGCAGCAAATTAAATCATGGAAAAGAAATTGAAAAGTGATTTTAATAGAATATGTGAATTTTATTCATAATATTTTATTATTACAATTTGTAAAGAGAAAGTGAATTTGGATAGAACATTGGAAGTTAATTCATAATATCTTTATCATAATTTACAAAGAGGAAATAATTTGGATAAAAAATATTATTGAATGTATTCATAATACTTTTATTACAAGTTACAGAAGAGAAATAAAAAGTGCATTTCCTAAAGTTCTAAGTCATGTGGGCTTCGTGTTGATGCTTCACATTCGTCACTCGCTATCCGATTACCTGCACAAAGAGAAACAAAACAAAACAGAAGCAGGAAAGGGTTAGAAGTTTGTTTTCGATACTCTCAGAACAGCGTCATCATCGAATGCCGGGAGTGGCACAACCGAAGCTGCGTCCTACCCCTGTTACCGACCCGCGCCGTTGGCGTCAGATCAAGTGGTCATCTGTTCTTATCATACGGGACAACCGAGAGATAGAAGAGATAAAAGAAGCGGGACTGATTCGCTTTTGCCGCAAGTGGATTCATTTCAAAATCATGTAAATCCCAATTTACTTTCCAAGCTGATACAAGGGTAAAACAGCACAGCCTATTCGGACTCAGACCCGGATGCCGGTAGGTCTGAATCACTTTGTGTTCAAAGTTTTTCCAACACCTGAAATTCACAAAACAGCACCAAAGAAAGAAGTTCGAACCAAACGAGAGAAACAGTTTAGGTTCATAAGAAGGAAAGAATTCAGCCAAGTTCAGAAGGCATCAAAAGAAGCCATAACAGCAACCAGGCAAAAGAAAAAGCACGCTCAGTTCAATTCAAGAACAGAAAGAACATGTTTACCACTAAATATGGGAAATACTTTTATCCCTGCAGTATCTGAACTTCGTCCTGATTCAGGCGTGAACCACACAATAATTGAAAAGCTTTAGTTAATGCTCCATTTGGAGAGGTAAAACTCAAGGTCTTGACAGATATTGCAGAAGAATACAATCTATGCATGGAATTCTTCTAAAACTGCAGCAGAATTTAGGAAAAATCATGAAGACTCATCTAAGAAATCACTTGATGCGGTGTCTGAAAAGATCAAACTTTGACGTTTCCCAACTGCTTACGATAAAGAGAAGGAAAAAAGATAATACTGTCAGCCTAGCAAACATTAGTTTTGATGAAGGTCAGAGGAAAGAAGAATATATAAAGCCAGCATTCGTCAAGTTTGAACAGGAACATAAGAAAGATGAAATCATTAAAGTAGTAAATTTGACCAGGATAGAAGTCAACATGATCTCGCTCGTATGATCATCTTACAGGGATACCTGTTGACTTTGGTTGAACAAGTAGGATTCAAAGTCTTTTTGAAGAACCTCCAGCCTCTCTTTGAGTTCTTGCCAAATAGCACCGAAGTAATTTCTTGCATAGAAATCTACAGAAGGGAGAAAGAGAAAGTGAATGAGATGATAAACAAACTATGTGGTAGGATCAATCTCTCCATCAGAAAATACCTCATTTTTGTGTCTATCTGCGCATTATATTGATGAGAAATGGACATTGCAAAAGGAAATTTTGAACTTTCTTACACTTGACTCTTCTTACACCGAAGACTTGCTTCCTGAAGTGATTAATCAGATACCCTTAAGAGTTGATTTGTTGAGTCATCAAGAACCTGAATAATGAGCCTCTCACAGACTACTCCAATTGAAAGCTTGTAGACCTGGAAGAAGAAATTGAATGATCTTAGCCAAGTATCTCCAAGCTTCTCAGTCACAGCCCATTCATTGACACGATTTGCTGCCTTAGTTCGATGGAGTGGCCTGACATTCGCAAAGAGTATGGATCCGTCCCATGTATAAGTCATCAAAAGAATGATCAAAATAAAAGAGGAAAACAATCCAAGGATCTGATCAAGGAAAACCTGAAAAAGGAAAGAAATTCCCAATCAGTACCCAACGAATCAGTTAGAAGAAATCAGAAGAATCAATCAGTAAATTTCAAATGGCAAAAATAACGTAAAACCCAAAGAGGGTCCAAGCCCACGAAATTGAAAGTAGTATAAAGGGAAGCAGAAACCCTAAACGGAGGAGGACTTTGACACGATAATCATAAAACCCCAGACCCCAATTTCAAACACAATCCTAATTTCAAAAAAAAAAAACCTAAATACAGAGAAAGGGAGATACTCATCTTCGTTGCTATCGAAGTCCATTGAAGTTTCCATCTCTTTCGTTATCGGGCATCCTCGCCGGAAATCGCCCTCGAAGCCACACCGACGAAACCATACAAAAACCTGTCTTAATGTAATTGATCTGTTAATGGCTGTTGCTGTTGTTTGCTTTACGTGATGCAGGAAAGCGAAGGTCGGGAGAAAGACCGTGCACGGCGCCGCCGACGCGATGTTGGGTTTAAACCCTAAGTTTCGTTTCACCATGGCCGCGTTTTGACTCTTGACCGAGTCGGGTGGGAGTTCACCGCCCAGTTTCCTGACCCAATTCAATTTTCTTTTATTATTTATGTTATTGTTATTTAATTTTATATTTTATTTTGAGTTTAACAATTGAAAACCTTTTTTTTTTAATAATCAAACCATTTTTTTATATCAAAACTAATTTTTTAAAAAAATCAAGCATTCTCATTTAGATTAAACCCTTTTCAAAATTAAATTAAATTAAACCTGTTTTTTTTTAAAAAAGATTAATAAACCAAAAACCTTTTCTATAATTAAAATCTTTTTTAAAATATTAACAGAAAATCTTTTTCAAAATAAATAATTAATTCTCACTTTTCAATAGTAATAAATTTTTTAAGAAAATTCCCCAAAACTTTTTTTTTATATTATTATTAAAATTAAACCATCATTGAAATTCATAAACCAGAAATTCTCAAAAAAAAAATGTACAATACTTACCCTGTTCAATTTTAGTCTCATTTCGCCTAATCCACACTAACGGTTTCTGTTTGTTCATTTTTTTTGCAGCTTTATATGTTTATCGCAATTTATTTTTTCAGTTTACGTATCATAATTGTAATTATTTCTCGGTTGTAACCTCGCGAATCGAATAATCGCGTTTACTTTCCCGCTTTTACTTTCCGCTGTTTGTATGATTTAGAATTCTCGTACTTCCACCGTTAATCTATCACATTGCATGTATCCGAAGGTTAGGTCTAACTGTTTGGCCGCCGCGCCAATAGTCCGTAAAACCAAAACTACAAACTACAAACCCTAATTTTCACAAATGCCTCGCCGCAGGCCAAATTACAATTTTACCCCTAGCATTAGGTCAAAGAGTCGCCGCGCTCATTTTAAGGTTTCCCGCCGCGGAATCCCTAACCTAACCCTAATTCACTTAACAATTCAACGTAGAGATTTGGAGTTTCTACACTCCACGTAAGCGTGTTCTTAAGATGCGTTTATTCCCCTTGAGACCTTGACCACAGTCAAGAAGCCTCTAACCTCCCTTTTGAGTGGAACTACGATTACTCTGATTCCACTCCCGTAAGGATACGTAGGTACAAGATGCGATGTCTCGCCGAGTAAACTTAGAATTAACCCCTTAGGTCTCCTTTCTCACTTTTAATTCTTTGTACATATACCTTAAGCAAATAAATAAAGCAAATAGTAAACATCTGAACAAAAGGTTCCTGTAGAGTACTACAGAAGTTTAGGGTGCTAATACCTTCCCTAAATTTAACCAACCCCCGAACCCTAGATCTTTCCCCGCATTGTGTTTACGATGCAAAATAGGTTTTCCCTCTTTTGACCTTTTCCTTCGGATAAATCAAAGAGCGGTTGTGAATTGAATTGCGATTCAAACTCATTAATAGTTTGATATCCTATTTCCACCGCAACAGAAAATGGCGACTTCACTGGGGAATCTTAAACTTTTGAGGGTTATCCCTAACTTGTTCATATTTATTACTATCTGTTTTACTATTCATTTGCATGTATATATTTGTGCTCTGATTTGGGACTGTTCCCTGTGTTGTGAGATAAGTCCTACGCCCGGACTAATGACATTATTATAGGATGGGGATATATCCGATGAGGCTTATAGGGAGTTGAATCCTGACCAAGCTGATTCGAGAATCACCGCTCAGTTGAGACCTTTCGAAAATGGTTCGGTTGAACGAATAATCGTGAAGACTTTTTCAATGGTCGATTGGAGTCTGTGATACTGGGGACCGTAGTACCTTTACACCACCTCGGCCTTATTTAGGATGTAGTGCGGGAACTATGTGGGAGTAGTCCCACAACGGTTGCTACGCGATACTACACTCAAAAGAGGTTCTCTTGAGAATATTATTAACCCCCGAGTCAATCGGAAGGTCGATAATATCCGAAAGATGGGCTGATGACTTTGGGCACTTTTTAGAACCTTGTTCGGCAGGTACCACTAACCTATAGCACACTCCTTTTGGGGATGGGTAGACCTTAACTCCGCTCACGTTCCTTTAACCTAGGACCTTGTTTGTTTTCATGCATTGCATCCATAAAGCATCATATCGCATTAAGATTTCATGGAATTCAAACTCTATTTATGAACATTGCAGGATACCATGGATCACTCTAGAAGGCATACTTTGAAATTTACTTTTAAGGGTTTTAATTTGGAAGTCCTAGAGAAGCTAAGAGATTTGGTTCAAGATCAAGAAAAGTTCCAAAACAGATATGGAAGGCTATTGTCTTTGTTGAAGATTCAAGTAAACGAAGGACTTCTTGCGACTTTGCTACAGTTTTATGATCCAGATTATCATTGCTTCACCTTTCCAGATTACCAGCTTTTACCTACCTTAGAAGAGTACTATCAGTAGGTGGGATTACCTATCTTGGATAAGTCTCCATTCCCTTTCTTGGAGGAAGGCCCTAAAGAACGAGATATTGCTAAAGCCATTTGTCTAAGGATATCCGATGTCAAAAACAATATGATCACCAAGGGGGGAACCTCCGGTTTCCTCAGGGACTTCCTAATTAAGAAGGTCCAATCTTATGCCGATCATAAAGACATGTTTGCCTTTGATAAATATTTGCTTTGCTCATTTATGGGTTGCTGCTTTTTCCTAGTTTTGAGGGGTTTGTGGACCTTAATGCAATCAAGACCTTCATGAGGAGAAATCCAGTTCCAACACTATTGGGTAATATTTATTATTCAGTACATCTCCGAAACTTTCATGGTGGAGGAATGATTACATGTTGTGTGCCATTACTATACAAGTGGTTTATTTCTCACTTACCTAAGTCCGGTCCGTTCTGGAGACCTAATCAAGAACGTTGGTCGCAAAAAGTTATGGCTTTAACTCACTCTGATATTGATTGGTATAATCGCATGTACGATGGGATATCGATCGTTGATAGTTGTGGAAACTTCAACAATGTGCCTTTGCTCAGTTTCAATGGAGGAATTAGCTACAATCCAGTCTTAGCTCGCCGACAGTTGGGATATCCCTTGAAAGAACCGCCTAAAGGTGTTCATGTGGAGAAAATCTTTTTCAAAGACGACAAAAAGCTTTAAGATCAGATTCTATCTTCTTGGAATCATCTGCATAGGAAAAACAAAGAAAGTTTGGGAAGACCTAATTGTGTGTCCATGGAACCATACCTTCAATGGGTCCGAGGAAGAGCTATTGAGTTGAAGATGCCCTACTCTCGCCAAGATCCTTTACCTCAAAGAGAAGAGTCTGTCCAGTATTTCATGACTGAAGCTGAGACTTTGAAGATCACTTTGAAGAGATCACAATGCGAAACAGAAGCATGGAAGAACAAATACCATGTGATGGCCAGCGAGTACGGAGAACTTCAAAAGCAGATTCAATTGAAGAATGATGAGATACAATCTTACAAGAAGAGAAGGCTCTACGAATATTTATTTTCCTCCGACTCTCCGTCTGCTCACTGAAGTTGTGGGAGATGCTTTCTCTAGGACTTTCCAGGCTTTTATTTAGCTATTTTGGTCGCAAGAATATTATTTGTAATCTGTCTTCAATAAATTAAAAGTTTCCTTGGTATTCCACAATATTCGTAAATATTTGAATTCCATGAAATCTTCATTTGCATTCACATTTTAGCATCATACTTTTGCACTGCATGTGTCTCCCGTTTTCTCATACGCAGTTTTCTCACCCTCCAGTTTTGTTACCCTGAGTTCTCTGCATCAATACGACCCTTCAAAAGGATGGAAGATCAAAACCAAGAGATCAACCGTGTCAGCCATGAACTCGAAGATCTTCGAGGAAGTGTAGGGCAGATTTTGGAAATGCTACGAGCTCTTAGTGTGAAGGTGGATGCTCAGTCTACTGTTGTTTCTGAGACTAATACCGTTATGGAACCTCAACCAGCTGTTACTGTCAAGAATGTACCTCTTCACGGTCTTCAATCCGGTTTGGTGCCTCCTAGTGCTCAACCAGTTCGACGAGCTACCTCTCCAAAGTGCAAAACTCCTAACTCCGACCATGGTAAAGGACCTGCGCGTTCGAGGAACCGCAAAACAGCTACTCCTCAACCTTGGCAACATCAACAGAGTTATGTTCAAGGTTATCCGTTTCCATATGTCCAACAACCCTATGTAGCTACTGCTGCACCTCCTTTCGATCAGCAGTTTCCTACATACCAGCCTGTGCAGTCAGCTCCGGTATATCAAACACCGATTCATCAACAACCTTTCGGTTATCCGCCTATGCAAGTTCCTGTCAACAGTCAACGAGTGCCCAACGCTCCTGTTCACCAGCAATCACAGGATCAGGTTCCTTATCCCCGTAAGAGTCAGTATAAGCCTTGTCCTCCAATTCCGATGGCTTTCACTGAGTTATACCCCCATTTGGTACAACAGGGTCTGATTACCACCCGTGCTTTGGGTCCTCCGCCTAATCCGTTACCTGCAGGTTACAACGCCGCCGCTCATTGTTTATTTCATGAGGGTGCGCCCGACCATGATCTAGGGAATTGCTATGCTCTTAAGAAAGTTGTCAGAAATCTGCTAGAAACGAAGAAGTTGTCTTTTAGCGATGCTCAGATGAAGATCGAGACTCCTCTCGGGGTCCCTCACTTGTCGAGTTCGAATTCTGCAAAGCATGCTACTCCTGTGGCAAATCAGCCGAATCCAGTAATTATTCAAAGGCCCAGCTCGCTTCATTTCAGTAACCCTCAAGATGATATGACCGGGATCAGCAAAGAATCTGGGAAAGTTATTTTGAAGCAACGACTGAAAACTGTTGAAGATGTGACCAGCATAACTGGGGCAAGCCATGACGACTCACAGTGATCATAAACCAGATGTCCCTGTTACTCTTGAATGCAAGATTTCATAAACTTTTAGAAGGATTTTTCCGACAGTTCATTTGTTTATTTATATGTATTTCTCTTTGATTAAGCATATTTAGCATGCACGAACTTGTTTATCTTTGATTAATTAATGCAACGCATATGTTTGTCTTGAATAAATCCATTCGTTTCACTCATTCAAAAAACGTTTTCATAAATCATAATGCCAACTTTACCCGATCTCTTGTTCTGATGGAGAATTGGGGGGAGGATGACGAACCCAAAACGTCAGATTTCTTGTCGTATGCTTTCAATTAAAACCTGCTGATGATGTAAGGCATTGTTTCAAATCCCAAACACTGGAGATACAAGGATGTTAATCCCTAGTCAACCTCTTTGAGCCTTGAAGTAGGAGTTTTCTTTCTTTTTAAGAACCTTCATCCTAACCTGGGGCAGGGTAGGTTTCAGTTAAACCGATCGAGCGCTTAGATCCTCTCAAAAAGGAAGAGCAAACCTTCGAGAATTTATCCTTAGCATCTTAAGAAGTCCAATACAATGACTATCCCTCGGTTACCTAAGGAGTGGGCAGTCACGAGCCTTTCAAAAGAGTTACACGACTTGTGCATAAAAGAATATTCAAAAAAATAAGAGCCCGCTAAGTCAAAACCTATGAAGGAGACTTAGGCAAAACTGGGGCATCCCGCTGGACTCCAAAGTCAGATCAAAAGACGTTGTCCAGGCAAAAGTTAGGGAATAAAAGCAAAACTAGAGGGTACAATAAATAATCCCTAGTAAAGAACAAAATCGTGTGACTAATTGCCATTAGAAATAGGTGAGTGACTGCCATGTCCAAAGCCTTGATAAGTTCTCGACCATAGCAAATCCGCTTGAGATATGAGCGTTCGTATCCGATTAACTGAATTAGGATTAGAGAACATCACGAAGGAAGGGTGGGTACAAATATAACTTTGAGCCTATATCTTTTGTTTCTTAAACTGTGAACCGAGCCACGATACAACCTTTAAAATACCTAATTGAAGTAGGACTTCGGTTGAAAGCATACTCGACAAGATCACGTTTCCTGACTCCTACGAGCTATGCTCAGAAAAAAAATTCATGTTGGCATTATAATTAAAAACTTATATCCCGACTAGTGATTTCGGTCACAAGTTATTGCGATATCTTTTTCAAAACAAAAATTCAAGACAAATATATGAGTGCATTGACAAGCTCAGGATAGGCATTACAGGCATGATGACTTTGCTTGATATCTTAGAGATTGACATATGGACATAACCCGTGGAACTTGAAGATCCTGCTAAACAGGGGCGGGCAGTTTCCCAGTTCGCTTACCAACGCGAGTCTGACATTCTTAAAGAGCTATTTCTCATAGAGGTCGTCGTAACACGATTAATTAGTGCCAGTTACGTCGAGACCTGACAAATCTCTCAAAGAGTTTGAGAACAGTGGGGCAATCAGACTCCATGTTCTCTATAAAATCCTCTTGAGATGACCCTACCTCACAACGCAAGTATCCTGGGGCACCGTGTTTTTAAGAAACAAATGGCGACTACTACAAGGTCCTTCAAGATCAAAACCATGCGGTTTCACAACTTTTCTTCATACACCCAATGGATTTTACTCGCAGCGGCCTTCATTCCCCAGTAAATCTCAGTGTTGCAACAGGCTCCTAAACTATTGCCTCATCATAGTCCCCAGCGAGACTATAAGCTGACAACTTTTCCGTGGGTAACTCGAAAATGTCCCTCAGGTTTTCTTCTCCCCATGTGAAGACATGATACTGTGCACCCAAGCAGATTACTTTCTCCCCAGAGAATGCAGAACTTTGAAACCAGACTTGGTTCTACCATTGATCCTTCTCACCCATGATTGACGTATTGGTTGCAGAGAATGCAGGGTATCTCCGTCGAGATGTTTATTTCATCTCTCGTCTCTAGTCTGTTTCGTCAGCATACGCAGGGGCATAAGCATCACATGCCTACTTCATATACTCATACTCATTACATATTCATTTCACATACTCATTACATAACGATTAACTACATACATAGACATTAACATCCATTCATTAACATACATTCACATTAGCATACATTAACATATGCGTTAGCATTCACAGGTTCATTGTGTCTCGCCATCATTGGTTGTTACCGCCGAGTAACTGGGTTTGTCCATTCTCTCCAAATAGATTGTCAGCCCTAAGCATAAAATACATACGTGTTTCCAGTTTCCCCATGGAGCTCGATCCTCGTGGATGACGGTTACTTCAGCTATCTTTCCTCGCCAGGATAAGATATTTACCCTTCAAGTCCATTCCCTCGATGGAGTCTTGATTACCAGTCTTCTTTCTAGCTCAATCCTAGATTGAATCTCAGTCTTGTCGGTCGTCGAGCCCAACCGGACGTGCATTTATTTTGCACCGTTTAAAATTTTTCACTATACTTTGGCAGATATGCGACTGTTCTCGCCTGAGAAGTTTATCACTGTACCCGGATGTGTATTTATTTTGCACTATCTTTCAAGAAAATCAACCACAATCCTTTACAGATACACGCCAGTTCACGCCTGGAAAATCTATCAGTACAACACTCTACAATCCTACATGTTACAGCATCGGTATGCGACATTTCTCGCCTGAGAAGCCTATCGATATAACAACCTTACACAATCAGATACGCGCCTGTTCTCGCCTGAGAAGCTTATCATCGATCAGCACCTGTTCTCCGCCAGAGAAGCTCATCATCATCTGTTATCACCTCTACAAGCAGTTCTTACATGAGAAGCTTATTATTGCTACTCTTGCAAAATAAGCGACATTTCTCGCCTGAGAAGCCAATCCTATCTTCGTTGTGACTCGCAGCAAATGGCCATCTCCATTGAGCAGTTGGGCTTCCATTTTCCCTGTCGTCTTGAAGTATGGGGAGGTTTGAACCAAATCGTATTCAGGAGAGCACGATCTTGAAGTACGGGGAGGTTTGAACGGAATCATATTCAGGAGAGCACGATCTTGAAGTATGAGGAAGTTCAGTTTATCCTTTAGTAAAAGAAGGAGCGGAATCATATTCAGGAGAGCACGATCTTAAAGTATGAGGAAGTTCAGTTTATCCTTTAGTAAAAGAAGGAGCGGAATCATATTCAGGAGAGCACGATCTTGAGGTATGAAGAAGTTCATTTACCCTTTAGTAAAAGAAGGAGCGGAATCATATTCAGGAGAGCACGATCTTGAGGTATGAAGAAGTTCATTTACCCTTTAGTAAAAGAAGGAGCGGAATCATATTCAGGAGAGCACGATCTTGAGGTATGAAGAAGTGCATTTACCCTTTAGTAAAAGAAGGAGCCGAATCATATTCAGGAGAGCACGATCTTGAGGTATGAAGAAGTTCATTTATCCTTTAGTAAGAGAAGAATCAGAATCGTATTCCAGGCGCCGACCTTAAATATGAGAAGATTTATATATCAGATAAGCAGCAGCCTCTTTATTTGAGTGCTTATCCATTTTGGCATGTAAGTCCCTTCCAACGATAAGTGACAGTTCTCCCTCGAGAAGCTTATCGGGGCATTTTCTATCAAAGTCCATTTATTTTGTCATACAGCCGGTCTTTACCCTGTATAGTTGATACGGATTTCCGAAAAGTCCGTCCGATCCTATCACGAAGGATAGTTTATAGAAGCTTGGATGTTATTCTTTGCTCAATGCTCCAGCATCCTGTAATCGATCTTGCAACCGTGTAGATCCAGTTATTATTAGACATTCCCAAGTGGAGGTCATCTCATAGGTGCCATCTCCATTTAAGGATCTCGTTCTTAAAGTCCATTTATTTTAGCATACAGTCGGTTTTCACCCTGTATATTTGCTACGGATTCCCGAAAGGTCCGTTTGATCTTGTCACGAGGGATAGGTTACAGAAGCTTGGATGTTATTCTTTGCTCAATGCTCCATGCATTCTGTGATCGATCTTGCAGTCGTACATGATCCAGTTTTACTTTTAGATTCCCCAGTGGAGGCCGTCTCATAGGTACCATCTCCATTTGAGAATCTCGTTCCCGTTCTAAAAATGACAATTGGTCGTGTTCGCACCAGTTGACCATCATTTTAGAATTCCCCAGTGTTGTACTGTGTCCCGGCGCGTCGTTTTCCCCAGTGTGTTCTTCTCGTAGCGTTTTACCCTGTGTCGTCATATTCGTCAACATTTTCGCATTCATCATTCCAACATACGCATCGTATCATATTCATGGCATCTTCTGCATTAGTCTGGTCCATATCATTTGCATATCGCCGCATATAAGGGCAAAATTTTCGGTTATCTATATTTAAATCCCTCCACCATGATCCCTCGAGTCTCTGTCACTCAAATCATCCGGTGTAGCTATTTAAATAGGGGCAACTGTAATACCCCAAATTTTACCCTTACATTTAGTCAGTCATGGCGCATGACATTTTTTGCATCCATTAATCACTAACCAATCATTGAGCGCGATTTGTTTTGCAGGAATTACCCCTAGGGGCGTTTTGGTCATTTGAAGCATAATTCGTAATTTTGGGCCCAATGAGGTTTTATTCCTGAGTCATTTATTTACGTGGGTTGATTATGTTAAGATATCAATTTGGTTTGGTTCAAGGCGATGCGAGAATCTGATCTGTGGAACATGGTTTTAACAAGAATTCATTCTTCTATCTTCCAGTTCATTTTAAAGGGAAGACAGTGAAAACTTCGACTGATTAATGGAACTTATTCATGTTGAAGGTATTAAGCTTATTACACAAGATTGGATCGAATTAATTTCAACCTTTATTCAGGGATATTTGACTGGTGAGGTTTAATCGGAGGTTGAGGTGTTTGCAGCAAATTAAATCATGGAAAAGAAATTGAAAAGTGATTTTAATAGAATATGTGAATTTTATTCATAATATTTTATTATTACAATTTGTAAAGAGAAAGTGAATTTGGATAGAACATTGGAAGTTAATTCATAATATCTTTATCATAATTTACAAAGAGGAAATAATTTGGATAAAAAATATTATTGAATGTATTCATAATACTTTTATTACAAGTTACAGAAGAGAAATAAAAAGTGAATTTCCTAAAGTTCTAAGTCATGTGGGCTTCGTGTTGATGCTTCGCGTTCGTCACTCGCTATCCGATTACCTGCGCAAAGAGAAACAAAACAAAACAGAAGCAGGAAAGGGTTAGAAGTTTATTTTCGACACTCTCAGAACAGCGTCATCATCGAATGTCGGGAGTGGCACAACCGAAGCTGCGTCCTACCCCCGTTACCGACCCGCGCCGTTGGCATCAGATCAAGTGGTCATCTGTTCTTATCATACGGGATAACCGAGAGATAGAAGAGATAAAAGAAGCGGGACTGATTCGCTTTTGCCGCAAGTGGATTCATTTCAAAATCATGTAAATCCCAATTTACTTTCCAAGCTGATACAAGGGTAAAACAGCACAGCCTATTCGGACTCAGACCCGGATGCCGGCAGGTCTGAATCACTTTGTGTTCAAAGTTTTTCCAACACCTGAAATTCACAAAACAGCACCAAAGAAAGAAGTTCGAACCAAACGAGAGAAACAGTTTAGGTTCATAAGAAGGAAAGAATTCAGCCAAGTTCAGAAGGCATCAAAAGAAGCCATAACAGCAACCAGGCAAAAGAAAAAGCACGCTCAGTTCAATTCAAGAACAGAAAGAACATGTTTACCACTAAATATGGGAAATACTTTTATCCATGCAGTATCTGAACTTCGTCCTGATTCAGGCGTGAACCACACAATAATTGAAAAGCTTTAGTTAATGCTCCATTTGGAGAGGTAAAACTCAAGGTCTTGACAGATATTGCAGAAGAATACAATCTATGCATGGAATTCTTCTAAAACTGCAGCAGAATTTAGGAAAAATCATGAAGACTCATCTAAGAAATCACTTGATGCGGTGTCTGAAAAGATCAAACTTTGACGTTTCCCAACTGCTTACGATAAAGAGAAGGAAAAAAGATAATACTGTCAGCCTAGCAAACATTAGTTTTGATGAAGGTCAGAGGAAAGAAGAATATATAAAGCCAGCATTCGTCAAGTTTGAACAGGAACATAAGAAAGATGAAATCATTAACTTTGCAAGTAGTAAATTTGACCAGGATAGGAGTCAACATGATCTCGCTCGTATGATCATCTTACAGGGATACCTGTTGACTTTGGTTGAACAAGTAGGATTCAAAGTCTTTTTGAAGAACCTCCAGCCTCTCTTTGAGTTCTTGCCAAATAGCACCGAAGTAATTTCTTGCATAGAAATCTACAGAAGGGAGAAAGAGAAAGTGAATGAGATGATAAACAAACTATGTGGTAGGATCAATCTCTCCATCAGAAAATACCTCATTTTTGTGTCTATCTGCGCATTATATTGATGAGAAATGGACATTGCAAAAGGAAATTTTGAACTTTCTTACACTTGACTCTTCTTACACCGAAGACTTGCTTCCTGAAGTGATTAATCAGATACCCTTAAGAGTTGATTTGTTGAGTCATCAAGAACCTGAATAATGAGCCTCTCACAGACTACTCCAATTGAAAGCTTGTAGACCTGGAAGAAGAAATTGAATGATCTTAGCCAAGTATCTCCAAGCTTCTCAGTCACAGCCCATTCATTGACACGATTTGCTGCCTTAGTTCGATGGAGTGGCCTGACATTCGCAAAGAGTATGGATCCGTCCCATGTATAAGTCATCAAAAGAATGATCAAAATAAAAGAGGAAAACAATCCAAGGATCTGATCAAGGAAAACCTGAAAAAGGAAAGAAATTCCCAATCAGTACCCAACGAATCAGTTAGAAGAAATCAGAAGAATCAATCAGTAAATTTCAAATGGCAAAAATAACGTAAAACCCAAAGAGGGTCCAAGCCCACGAAATTGAAAGTAGTATAAAGGGAAGCAGAAACCCTAAACGGAGGAGGACTTTGACACGATAATCATAAAACCCCAGACCCCAATTTCAAACACAATCCTAATTTCAAAAAAAAAAAACCTAAATACAGAGAAAGGGAGATACTCATCTTCGTTGCTATCGAAGTCCATTGAAGTTTCCATCTCTTTCGTTATCGGGCATCCTCGCCGGAAATCGCCCTCGAAGCCACACCGACGAAACCATACAAAAACCTGTCTTAATGTAATTGATCTGTTAATGGCTGTTGCTGTTGTTTGCTTTACGTGATGCAGGAAAGCGAAGGTCGGGAGAAAGACCGTGCACGGCGCCGCCGACGCGATGTTGGGTTTAAACCCTAAGTTTCGTTTCACCATGGCCGCGTTTTGACTCTTGACCGAGTCGGGTGGGAGTTCACCGCCCAGTTTCCTGACCCAATTCAATTTTCTTTTATTATTTATGTTATTGTTATTTAATTTTATATTTTATTTTGAGTTTAACAATTGAAAACCTTTTTTTTTTTAATAATCAAACCATTTTTTTATATCAAAACTAATTTTTTAAAAAAATCAAGCATTCTCATTTAGATTAAACCCTTTTCAAAATTAAATTAAATTAAACCTGTTTTTTTTAAAAAAGATTAATAAACCAAAAACCTTTTCTATAATTAAAATCTTTTTTAAAATATTATCAGAAAATCTTTTTCAAAATAAATAATTAATTCTCACTTTTCAATAGTAATAAATTTTTTAAGAAAATTCCCCAAAACTTTTTTTTATATTATTACTAAAATTAAACCATCATTGAAATTCATAAACCAGAAATTCTAAAAAAAAAATGTACAATACTTACCCTGTTCAATTTTAGTCTCATTTCGCCTAATCCACACTAACGGTTTCTGTTTGTTCATTTTTTTTGCAGCTTTATATGTTTATCGCAATTTATTTTTTCAGTTTAAGTATCATAATTGTAATTATTTATCGGTTGTAACCTCACGAATCGAATAATCGCGTTTACTTTCCCGCTTTTACTTTCCGCTGTTTGTATGATTTAGAATTCTCGTACTTCCATCGTTAATCTATCACATTGCATGTATCCGAAGGTTAGGTCTAACTGTTTGGCCGCCGCGCCAATAGTCCGTAAAACTTCACACATTCAATTTCAAATCCTCAAAACTACAAACTACAAACCCTAATTTTCACAAATGCCTCGCCGCAGGCCAAATTACAATTTTACCCCTAGCATTAGGTCAAAGAGCCGCCGCGCTCATTTTAGGGTTTCCCGCCGCGGAATCCCTAACCTAACCCTAATTCACTTAACAATTCAACGTAGAAATTTGGAGTTTCTACACTCCACGTAAGCGTGTTCTTAAGATGCGTTTATTCCCCTTGAGACCTTGACCACAGTCAAGAAGCCTCTAACCTCCCTTTTGAGGGGAACTACGATTACTCTGATTCCACTCCCGTAAGGATACGTAGGCACAAGATGCGATGTCTCGCCGAGTAAACTTAGAATTAACCCCTTAGGTCTCCTTTCTCACTTTTAATTCTTTGTACATATACCTTAAGCAAATAAATAAAGCAAATAGTAAACATCTGAACAAAAGGTTCCTGTAGAGTACTACAGAAGTTTAGGGTGCTAATACCTTCCCTAAATTTAACCAACCCCCGAACCCTAGATCTTTCCCCGCATTGTGTTTACGATGCAAAATAGGTTTTCCCTCTTTTGACCTTTTCCTTCGGATAAATCAAAGAGCGGTTGTGAATTGAATTGCGATTCAAACTCATTAATAGTTTGATATCCTATTTCCACCGCAACACTAGTAACCGATTACTTGCTGAAAATTTTCAATTTTTGGTTACGTTGGAGGCAGGTAACTGGTTACCCTCTTATGGTAACCGATTACCATTGGCACTATAGGCCAGAAAGTAGCATCTCTTGGTTTGAAAAATGTTTTCTTCTTCTTCTTGAACCATGGCATCTTTTGATGATTTTAGCCATTCTGAAAGGGTGTTTAGAGGCCTATATATACCTCTAAACTCAGTTTTTTTAAATCACCTTCTTGCATAAAATTTTCAAATATTTTCATCTCTTATTTTTCATATTTTTCAAGTGTCAAAATTCTGAAATTTTCATAGAGTGAAACTTGCATTCTCAAATTTTTAGAAATTTATCTAAGTTTTATTCTCTTATATTTGAACACTTGATAAGTTATATAGAGGTGGAATATCAAAAGGAAGATCAATCGAAAGATTGATAATTTTGAAAACATTTTCAACACTATTCAAACAAATTATTCAAGTATTTTTTTATTATATTCTTAAGTGTTCCAGGATTGTTGGAATTAAGATTGTAAGGATTGTTACCTTGCTGTCCAGGATTGCTGGAAGCAAGAGGTCCACATTGAGAGGATTGTTCTCATTGAACTTAGTTGGAAAAATCCTAGAGTGTGTTCTTGGTGGTTTGATTATTTAGACTCTGTATAGAAAGACTAGGTAGAAAGTCTTGTCTAGGATCTAACAATTATTGAAAATATCTTTCGTGTTGAAAGGGACCGTAGTACTCTCGGACTGTGAGGGGAACCAGGATATCACGCCGTGTCACTTTTACTTTCCGCAATCTACCGCATTCCTCACTTTGAAATTTTTAGGAAAGTAAAACAAGAATTGTACCACAAAACCAGAGAAATTTTTAAGTACCTAATTCACCCTCCCCTCTCTTAAGTGCATTCCACTCTTGCAATTGGCATCAGAGCAGGTTATAGGTAACCTATTCCTAGAAAGATCCAGATGGCTTCCACTAGCGTAAATACGGTATTCAAAGATGGCGGTAGCAGTAATAAATCTCATTTGTTCTCTGGGCAATATTTCGACTTCTGGAAAATTCGCATGAAATCACATTTAAGGCACAAGGAGAAGGCATATGGAAAACTGTTGAAACTGACCCTCATGTACCAAATAGTGTTGAAAATGGTGTCGGTACTCCAAAAATTATTAGTGCATAGGACGATGATGATAAAAAAGAAAGTTTTAAATGAGAAAAAGGCTTTCAATATTTTGCAAAGTGCTTTAAGCTTGGATGAGTTCTTCTGAATTTCACAATGCAAATCGGCTAAGGAAATCTGGGATACTTTGGTGGAGACTCGCGAAGGAACCGCCGAAGTTAAAAGGTCAAGGTTGAACACACTAAGTCAAGAATATGAGATGTTTCGTATGCTTCCCAGAGAATCTATTGTTGCTCTTCAGAAAAGATTTATTCATCTGACTAACCATTTGATTGCTTTAGGAAAAACATTCTCCAATGATGAATTAAATCTAAAAGTGTTAAGTTCTTTAACAAGAGATTGGCAACCTAAAGCTACGGCAATGTCGGAGAAGAAGAGTCTCTCAACAATGACTTCTGCATAAGTTTTTGAAAAGTTTCAAGAGCACGAATTACAACTTGGTCGTCTTGAGAAGCATGAACATCAAAAGAAAAAGTCTAAAGGTATTGCTCTAAAATTAGATTCAAAATAAGGACAAGACGATGATGCTTCAGAGGAAGATGAAAATTTTATGTTACTAGTTAAGAGACTTGGAAAATTCTTCAACAAAAGTGACAAACCCGTCAACTATGCAAAAAGGAAGAAACACTTCAAGAAAAGAGAGACTTCCACATCAAATCAAGATGTTACATGCTATGAATGTGGGAAGCAAGGTCACATTAAACCGGATTGTCCAAGACTTTCAAAGAAGAATAAATTTAAAGGAAAAAAGGAGACAAAGAACAAAAAGGCTTATGTTGCATGGGAGGACTGACATTAGTTCATCATCCGAATCTAAAAGCGACGAAAGTGCAAACTTGGCATTGATGGCTTCTCATCACTCTAACGACGAAGATGATGAGGTTAGTACTTCTTTTTCAATTTATGATAACGATACTCAAGAGGTTATAAACAAACTATTAAATGAATGTAAAGTTTTTTGTAAAACTATATCTTCACAAAAGAAACAAATATCATCTTTAGAAGAAAAACTAAATATCATGGAAAATAATGAAAAAGATGAAAAAAATGAAAAAGAAAACATTGTTAGTGAAGAGAAACAAAACTTTGTATGCAAAAATTGTCAGTCACTTTCATTCCAAATTGTCCAACTTAAAAGAGTTCTTGAAAGATACAAAAAAGGACAAATTAGTTTAGAAGGGGTCCTTAGCCAACAAAGATACTCAAACGATAAAAACGGACTTGGATATTCAAAGTTTTCTAAACCAAGTTCTAACAAAACAATCTTTGGTAAGGCTAATGATCAAAATTATAAAGAGAAAGTGAGCAAGCCTAAAGTTGTGCATCGTCATCATAAAAAGAAAAAGGCTATGAAAAAGAAATCTTTCGTTCCAAGATATAAGAGTAATTTTGTACCTACTTGTTTCTATTGTGGTATTGTCAGCCATACACCTAATGCATGCTATGTTATAAATTTTAGTATAGCAAGCGGGTATTATGTGTGGGTTAAGAAGGGAACTAACTATGAAGGACCCAAAGCAAATTGGGTACCTAATAAGAAGTAATTTGTTTTCTTGGTTTGCTTGAAGACCACTTCAAATCTTTGGTATCTTGATAGTGGTTGTTCAAAGCATATGACCGGTGATCTTAACAAATTTTCAAATCTAAAGCTTAAGGCCAAGGGTTGTGTTACCTATGGTGATAATAACAAAGGAAAGATTCTTGGCATAGGCAAAGTTGGAGCACCACCTTTCACATCTATTGAGGATGTCCTTTATGTCCAAGGACTAAAGCACAACTTACTTAGCATAAGTAAATCATGTGACAAAGGATTCAAAATCAAGCTTACAAAAGATGAATTCTTGATAGAAGATAAAGTAACTAAAGAGGTAAAGCTAAAAGGTAAAAGAATCAGTACCATATTTATGGTTTCTCTTGACAATTTATCTTTGAAGGTTAAATGTATCATGGCAGACAATAATGATTCATGGTTATGGCGTAAGAGATTTGCTCATATACACATGGAACATTTAAACAAGTTAGTTAAACATGATCTAGTTGTTGGTTTTCCTAAGATAAAATTCATCAAGGATAAGTTGTGTGACGCATGTTAAAAGGGGAAACGGACTAAATCAACTTTCAAGTCAAAGAATATGGTGTCCACTACAATTGCTACACATGGACTTATTTGGTCCATCAAGAACAAAAAGCTTTGGAGGTAATGTTTATGCTTTGGTTATCATTGATGATTATTCTAGATTTTGTTACACTTACTTTTTAGTGCAGAAAAGTGATGCTTTCAAAGCATTCAAGAAGTTTGCGAAACAAATTCAAAATGAGAAGGCGTTAACAATTGTCTCTATAAGAAGCAACCATGGTAGAGAATTCCAAAATGCTTCGTTTGAAGAATTTTGCGAAGAATATGGAATCTCTCACAACTTCTTAGCACCAAGAACTCCCTAACAAAATGGTGTTGTAGAAAGGAAAAATAGATCATTGGTAGAACTTGCAAGAACGATGTTAAGCGACTCGAATGTTCCAAAATACTTTTGGGCGGATGCGGTTAGTACGACATGTTTTGTAAGTAATCTTGTTAATATTAGAAATATTCTTAAAAAGGCTCCATATGAAATCTTCAAAGGGAGAAAACCAAATATTTCTTATTTTCATATGGATTTAAGTGCTTTGTCTTGAATAATGACAAAGACAACCTTGGTAAGTTTGACGAGAAATCTGACGAAGGCATATTTTTTGGCTACTCTCTCTCTCTCTCTCTCTCTCTCTCTCTCTCTCTCTCTCTCTCTCTCTCTCTCTCTAGTAAGGCTTTTAGAATTTACAATAAAAGAACTTTAACTATTGAATAATCTATGCACATTAAATTTGATGAACCTAACCCCTCCAGAGAGGAAGTTATTTTGTGTGATGATGATGATATTATAGATATTCCTAAAGAAGGCACTTCTAAAGCAAATGATCAACCTAAGAAACAAGAAGAGTCGATTCAACAAGAGTCGAAAGATGATGATTTACCAAAGGAATTGAGGATACATAGAGATCACCTGATCGATAAAGTTATTGGTGACATTAGTCAAGGCGTTACAACCAGACTCAACCTTAAGAATGCATGCTTAAATATGGCGTTTGTATCTCAAATTGAACCTTCTAAAGTTGATGAAGCCTTAGGAGACGACCAATGGATCATTTCCATGTAAGAAGAATTAAAAAAATTCGAGAGGAATCAAGTTTGGGAACTTATTCCTAGACCAAGTAATAAGCACATCATTGGTACCAGATGGGTGTTTAAGTACAAACTTGACGAGAATGGGATAATTGTTTGAAACAAGGCAAGGTTGGTGGCCCAAGGGTATAATCAAGAAGAAGGAATCGAATTTGAAGAAACATTCGCTCTGGTTGCAAGGTTAGAGGCTATTCGTTTATTGCTTGCTTATGCTTGTTCTTTGAATTTTCAGTTGTACCAGATGGACGTTAAGAGCGTCTTCCTTAATGGCTACATCAATGGATAAGTCTATGTTAAGCAACCCCCAGGCTTCGAAGATTTCAAGAATCCATCACATGTCTTCAAGTTGAGAAAGGCTCTTTATGGCTTAAAGTAGGCTCCAAGGGCGTGGTATGATCGTCTCATCAATTTTCTGTGCGAGAAAGGATTTGAAAAAGGTAAAGTTGATAAGACCTTACTCATCAAGCGAATTAGGCATAACATTTTGCTAGTTCAAGTCTACGTTGTTGACATTATATTTGGATCGACTAATAAAGACCTATGTGAGGAATTCTCATTGATGATGCAAGGAGAGTTAAAAATGTCTATGATGGGCAAACTAAATTATTTTCTTGGACTACAAATCAAGCAAATGAAGTATGGCATCTTCATTAACCAATCAAAGTATTGCAAAGAGCTATTGAAAAGATTTGACATGGATGGTTGTAAGGCTATGTCTACTCCGATGGGATTAGGAACCTATGTTGATTAAGATGAATCAGGAATCTCAGTTGATATCACAAAGTACCGAGGTATGATTGGTTCTATTTTATATTTAATGGGAAGCAGTCCTGACATTATGTTTAGTGTGTGTCTATGTGCGCGATTTCAAGCAAATTCGAAGGAGTCACATCTCACTGCTGTGAAGAGAATCATGAAGTATCTCAAAGGAACAACAAACATTGGATTATGGTATCCAAAAGGTAGTATATGTAATCTTGTATGTTATTCTAATTTAGACTATGCAGGATGTAAGACAGTTTGCAAGAGCACAAGCGAAACTTGTCATATACTTGGAAATGCATTAGTGTCTTGGTCATGTAAGAAGCAAGCATGTGTTGCACTTAGCACGACTGAAGCGGAATAAATTGTGACTAGAAGTTGTTGCGCTCAGACTCTTTGGCTCAAACAACAGTTACACGACTATGGATTGAATCTTGGATGCGTTCCTCTTAGGTGTGACAACACGAGTGCGATCAATATTACAAAGAATCCTGTGATGCATTCAAGGACGAAACATATCGATATCAGACACCATTTCCTATGAGACCATGTTCTACAAAAAGACATTGAAGTAACATTCGTCGATACTCATAATCAACTGGCGGACATCTTCACTAAACCACTTCCAAGAGAACCGTTTTACAAAATCCGAAGAGAACTTGGAATATTAGATGAAGGTGACGTATAATATTCAATGGTAATTCATTATTTCTCATAAAAATAATGCAAAGGTATTTCTTTCTAAGTCTTTATATTTTGGTTATATGTGAAAAGTTACCAATTTTCATATTTTTCATTTTACATAAGCTAAAATTATTTATTTTTGACTTCTGTAACTTTTTATCATATGCATTATGTACTATATTAATATGTTTGAATATTACATTCTGGAAATTTTCATGTGGTTGAGAGAAAAAAGGTTGTTGTTTTTTGCATGCAGTAACCGATTACCCACTTTGAGTAACTGATTACCACTGTTAAGTTTTCAACTCTGTGGAAATTTTGTGAGGAGGTAATCAGTTACCTAGTTGAAGTAACCAGTTACCATTGATCGTTTTACAAATTTTTTAATAAAACCAAAATTGAAAAATGTCATTTAAAACACCATCTTTTTCTCTTCCCACTCTCTATAAGCACTTATTTTCATACTTAAAGACACTCTTGACTCACTCATCACATTCATCTCATCTTCAAACTTCTCCTCTTCACATTCAAAGTTTTGGTCAAAAACTCATAAACACCATTAACACCCACTTCACCTTAAATACCTCATCAAAGCTTCTCTCTATTCATTCCAAATCTGAATTTCATCTTCTCTCTGTCAAAACCCTAGAAGCTCAAAACTTCATCAATGGCTCCAAAGAGGCAAGACAAATGGAAAAACAAAATGGGTGAAACTTCCGAACCTGCAGAAGCTGAGCAACAACCAACAGTGAAGTCAAGGCGGCTCAATTTCAATACTCGTTATTGACCTCTAATGCCGGTAAAGTACGTGAACCTGACTTCTTTTTCTTCTCATAACTTTAATTTTCCAGAATTGATTAGGAAACAAGGTTAAGAGAAAATGGTTAGCAATGTTAGACTGGTTTATCTGGATTTAGTAAAAGAATCTTACTCTACACTTGTGATTGGATATAATGAGGAAGGTAATTATGGTCTGGAAGCTGAGGTTAAAAGGGAATTTGTTAATGCAATTGTAGAACAATTAGGTCGGGTCTTAGTGTAACCCGGTGAACTGACTTTAAACAATGTTGCGGATAGCAAGAGTCGCCACCGACTTTTATTTTATCCATAAGGAAAGGTTATAAAAGAACAGGAAAGACCTTAGAGAATATTTTGGGTCCGGGGGGTAAGTTATGAAAAGGGAAGGTATTAGCATCCTTTTCATCCATGGTTATCCATGGGCTCTTAGGTGCTTAAGCTCACTTTTGAATTGTTTTGAAATTGTAGTGTGTGAATAGAAAATTTTCAGAATAGTTAATAAATAATCCATGTAAGGATGTGTTAAGAACTTGTTTGAAAACTTGTTGAAAATTTGTTTAAGTGCGAAACAGTTTTGAAGTGAGCAAGCACCTAGGAGTAACCTACCCTAATGTTTAAAGGTCTTTCTTATTCTTCATTCTTTCCTTTAGTAAGACTATCCCTACTATAATGGAGTAGGTAGTCCTTACTTTGGATGTTAAGGGATATGTGAGGGACAATTTGACTTTGAAGGCCATTGTGGGATGTAATAAGCACATATAAGGGACCATCATCATTTTTCGAAAGGGACTTGATTCGTAAAGGCAACCATAAGGGACTTTGATGATTTTTTTATTTGAGGGACTTGCTTTATACACCCCACTTAACCATTATTCGTAGGCAACTTGAGGGATATCCTTAGGAAGTGAGACGGCGATTAAAATCGACTTACGTGTGTGACGTGTTTATTTTAATTATCTTTATTTAAAAGTGATCTAAATTTATTTTAATATTACATACATGTTGTTACACTCCCTAATTACTAACCATAATAATAATTAAATAATTAAACAACTTTACATCCAAGAAACAATTACAAAATAATAAGCAAAATAATTAAATAGCAAAGATAAATAAAATATAAATAAGCAATAATAAATAATAAAGGGGGTTAATTCTAAGTTTACTCGGCAAGACATCGCATCTTGTGCCTACATATCCTTACGGGAGTGGAATCAGAGTAATCGTAGTTCCCCTCAATAGGGAGGTTAGAAACTTCTTGACTGTGGTCAAGGTCTCAAGGGGAATAAACGCATCTTAAGGACACGCTTACGTGGAGTGTAGAAACTCCAAATCTCTACGTTGAAATGTTAAGTTGTAATTAGGGTTAAATTAGGGATTCCACGGCGGGAAACCCTAAAATGAGCGCGGCGGCTCTTTGACCTAATGCTAAGGGTAAAATTGTAATTTTGCCTGCGGCGAGGCATTTGTGAAAATTAGGGTTTGTAGTTTGTAGTTTTGAGGATTTGAAATTGAATGTGTGAAGTTTTACGGACTATTGGCGCGGCGGCCAAACAGTTAGACCTAACCTTCGGATGTGTGCAATGTGACAGAAATAATAGTAAACGCGTGAGATAATTGAATCATGCAAACAGAGAGATAATGTCATAATTTAAACCATGCGAGCAGAAATTTAAAGGCAGAATTTAAAGAGCGATTGTTAAGTTCGCGAGGTTACATGAGAGGAGCAGATACAATATGATAATGAAATTTGAATTGAACAATAATAAAATAAAATAAATAACGGTTCTAGTGATTATTTTAAAAAAAAAGATTTTAGTTATTATTTTAAATTTATCTAAAAAAAAGTTTTTCTTAAAAATAATAGGTTTTCATATTAATTTGGAAAAGATGTTAATGTTATTTATTTTAAAAAACAGATTTTTATATTATAACAAATTTTAATAAATTAATGATAACAATAATAATAATAATGGTAATAATAATGATAATAATGATAATAATAATAAATAATGATAATAATAATAATAATAATAATAATAATAATAATAATAATAATAAAGCAATAATGAATTTTACATGTGCCAAATAACCCAACAATGTTGCTAACGCAGAAATGCGCTCATCGCAACCAGATCTAAATCGGACGAAACAAAATTTATCGCAAAGAAAAAGAAATTAAGCAAAAAATAGTATTATTGCTCACACAAAAATGCGATCATCGCAACCAGATCGAACTAACACAAATGTCACGCGTCATGCACACAAATGTGCAAACATCGTATCGACATAATTCGATCAAAAATCTTATATATATAAACTCTAACAATTTAAAAATTATATATATATATAAACGTAACAGTAATAGATAAAGAAAAAGAAATAACGGTAATAGATGAAGAAAAAGAAATAACGGTAAAAGATGAAGAAAAAGAAAGAACAGTAATAGATGAAGGAAAAGAAATAACGGTAAACGATGAAGAAAAAGAAACAATAGTAATGGATGAAGAAGAAAACTAAATAACGGCAAACGGCACTCACTCCTCTTAGGTTTTTTTCCTTCTCTCCTCTTTTCCAACAAGGCAACACATGTATATATAGGGAACAAATTAGGGTTAACACCAAATTGTCAATAATGTCCCTAAAGCCCATTTTAAAGCCCAAACTAAATAATTAGTTAAGAAAAAATAAAATTTAAATAATTTAAATTAATTAAAATAAACTTAAAATAAAAACTAATAATCCTATTGATTCCTAAAATAAAAAATATTATAAAAAGAACAAAATTTTTTTCAATATTTTTTATTTTATGATTTTTTGGATATTTTTATGAATAATTTAGAAAAAAGTGAAAAAAATAATATTTTAAAAAATGATTTAATTAAAATACGAAAATAATAATTAAATAATAATAAAAAACTATTTTTGTTATTTTTTTAATGAAAGATAGAAAAATTTAGAGTAAAAATAATAAAAAACAAAAAAAAGTGACAAAGGTGAGATTCGAACTCTCAACCTCTCACACTCATAACTCCTTACACATGTCCTTCTGCCAATTGTGCCATTTTTACTTTTTAGAAAAAAAATGCATGCCATATGATATTTACCTGCAAAAAGTCAAACGACTACACAAATTTGTTGGTAATTGATTAAATGCAATGAAATGCGACGACAAATCTTAGGGCAAAATTTGGGGTATTACAGTTATTATGATAATATTTCTCACCCAACCTCTCTTTGATGTTGGCAAAAAAAAAAAAAAACATGAAGTTTGACTTTGGTTTGACCACAGTTGACCTCAGTTTGACCTTTTAACTGCATTGACTGCTTTTGACTTATCTGATCATCTGACTGAGCAAACTTTTGAGAAAAGTCTTGAAACTTGACATGGGGGTTCTTATACACATATAAGATGTTATGAAGCTCACTTGAAGTCTTGGAAGTCCATTTAGCCTGATTAAAGTCAAAACCCTAGTTTTGGATGCACTGCTTAGGAGGTGCATTGTCTGAGGGAATTGTCAACTCTTCTGACCAATTGTGAACTTTGTGAACCTTGTGAACCTTCTTGGAACACAAAGTCTTGTATTGTGAGGGAAAATTTTGGGGTGGAACAGCTGCCCCTGTTCAATTTTCTGAAACCTGAGGGGTTAGATTGGTATATTTGCCAGTCGTAACCTGGAAGGTTGAAGGGGATTGAACACAAAAGCCCAAAAATTTGCACTCACCAGTGCATGGAGTGATATTGATGGTTGGTTGAACATGATTGAGTGGGCTTAAAGATGCCACTAGGGGAAAGTTCTTCAATAGTATAATGAGAACTGTCAGGAGTCTGGAGTAATACTGATGTAACAACATGTCTTCATGAGGATAGAGCAATCAATAATGATAACCCTAAAGCAGTCTTGAAGTGATAAATCTGACCTCAGGAGGATAGAGCAATCAATAGCTCTAAAGCAGTCTTGAAGTAATAATGGCTTCAGGAGGATAGAGCAATCAATAGCTCTAAAGCAGTCTTGAAGGAATAGAATGGCTTCAGTAGGATAGAGCAATCAACAGCTCTAAAGCAGTCTTGTGATATGTCTTCAGGAGGATAGAGCAATCAATAGCTCTAAAGCAGTCTTGAAGTAATGATTTCAGGAGGATAGAGCAATGGATAGCTCTAAAGCAGTCTTGAAATAATAATGTAATTTCAGGAGGATAGAGCAATGGATAACTCTAAAGCAGTCTTGAAATAATTAGATGGCTTCAGGAGGATAGAGCAATGAATAGCTCTAAAGCAGTCTTGAAGTAGTAATATGACCTCATGAGGATAGAGCAATGAATAGCTCTAAAGCAGTCTTGAAGTAATAGGACGATTTCAGGAGGATAGAGCAATCAGTAGCTCTAAAGCAGTCTTGAAGTCATGAGAGGCTATCAGGAGGATAAAATAACCCTGAGGTTACAATAAAGCAGTCCCAAAGTAATAATAAGCTCATCAGGAGGATAAAGTAACCCTGAGGTTACAATAAAGCAGTCCCAAAGATCATAAGATTGTTTGTTGGATAATTAACCTGAAAACAAGGTAGCATTCTGTATAACAACATTAGTTTATGCTTTATGTATGCATGTATGACATGATGCACTTAGGTAATGTACTATAGACATATATGTTATGGTATGATGTAAATGATGTATGTATGCTATGACACTGCTGGAAGTGTCTGGATATCCTTGTATAACAACTGCTGGCCAAGGAAAATAAATCCCGATTCGTTGTTGAAGAATATATAACCCTCCGTCTGCTGGGGATAACAAGGTATAGATAACCTCCCGTTGTTGGGGATAACAAGGTATAGATAACCTCCCGTTGTTGGGGATAGTAGGGTATAAATAACCTTCGTTTTCGTTTGATAGTAGGATAAGTATAACATCCCGTCTTCGTTCATCGTGCCCTTATTGGAAAGTAATTTCCCGTATATCCGTATGAGGATAAAAGAGATGGATATAAATTCCAGGGGAGATTAGACTTTGTGAAAATGGATTAGTCCTACTGATGGTTTGTAACTGTCTTGTAAAGATGAACCGGCGAAGCTTCGTTGAAATCCTTCCCTCGTTCGTCCTTAGTAAATACTATTACTGCATTTTCATGCATTTCTGGTAAACATCAATCATATTAAAAGCATACATGCGTTTCTGGTAAACATCAATCATATTCAAAGGCATACATACATTCAAACACAACCAATGGACGTTTCGCTTATGTAAATAGGGTAAAAGTGAATCTGGATTCAAAAGATGGAATTTATTTATATCAAAAGTGACCCATACACGGGTAAGTTTGTACAAGGAGACATAAACCCTAGTAAGAGAATTTTGTCATGAAGTTTTACAAAAAGAATCAGCTATGTGGGAAATAATCCTATTGAGTTTCAATTCTACTATTGCCACTCAAGTATCTCATCTTCTTGCTGTTGAGACGGAAACGATTGGATTGAGCTTTATCTGTTTGAGCTTGAGTAAGTAGTACAACTGGTTGCAGTTTCATGAGTGATCCAAACGAGACATAGTCATACGCTTTAATCCCTAACTTTTGCCTGGATTGCCCTTTCAGGTTTTCAATCCACCGGGATACCCTTTTTTGCCCAAGCCGCCTTTTCAGGTTTTCGACTTGCCGGGTGTACATCTTTTTATATATATATCCCTAATTTTTGCCCAAACCCTTTTGGTTTGCCGGGATGCCCTTATTTTGCCTAGGCCTGTCAACCTAGCGGGTCTCTTTTTATGCGTAGTATTTTTTAACTATGTCTGCGTTTACAGGTTGTGGGAAGTCTTCACCATCCATTGTAGTCAGTATCATGGCACCTCCTGAGAACACTGTCTTGACTACAAATGGTCCCTCATATGTTGGAGTCCACTTGCCCCTAGGATCACCCTGTGGTAATATGATACGCTTGATTACCAAGTCACCAGCCTGATATACCTTTGGCTTAACCTTCTTGTTAAAAGCTTTGATCATCCGTTTCTGGTACATCTGGCCATGACAAACTGCTGCTAACCTTTTCTCATCAATCAAATTTATCTGGTCAAGTCGAGTCTGAATCCACTCATCTTCATCCAAGCCTGCATCCTTCATAATTCTCAAGGAGGGGATCTGAACTTCAATAGGCAGAACTGCTTCCATACCATAGACTAAGGAGAATGGGGTTGCCCCTGTTGAAGTACGTACTGTAGTACGATAACCATGCAGAGCAAATGGTAACATCTCGTGCCAATCCTTGTAAGTAACAGTCATCTTCTGTACAATCTTCTTAATGTTCTTATTAGCAGCTTCAACTGCCCCATTCATCTTTGGACGATACGGAGAAGAGTTGTGATGCTTAATCTTGAACTGCGTACAGAGATCAGTAATCATAGTGTTGTTCAGATTAGAGCCATTGTCAGTGATAATCCTTTCAGGGATACCATACCTACATATGAGATTATTCTTAATGAACCGAGCCACAACATTCTTAGTCACAGATGCAAATGAAGCTGCCTCTACCCACTTCGTGAAGTAATCAATAGCAACCAGGATGAAACGATGCCCATTAGAAGCAGTAGGCTTGATCTCACCAATCATATCAATGCCCCACATGGCAAAGGGCCAAGGAGCAGTCAACACATTCAATGGAGATGGAGGTATATGTACTTTATCAGCATAGATTTGACATTTGTGACATGTTCTGGAGTGTTGATAGCAATCAGCTTCCATGGTAGACCAATAGTAACCTGCTCTCAAAATCTTCTTTGCCATGGTATGACCACTAGAATGAGTGCCAAAGGTCCCATCATGCATCTCTTCCATAATTTCTGTAGCTTCCTTCTTATCCACACAACAAAGCATAGTTGAATCATGATTACGCTTATACAGAATGCCATTACTCAGAAAGAACTTAGCAGAAAACCTTCTCAGGAACTTCCTATCTTTGACAGATGCCCCTTCAGGGAACTCCTGAGCTTCAAGATAGTTTTTCACTTCATAGAACCAAGGCTTCTCCTCTGCCCCTTCAGTGTCAATCTCATTGCAGTATGCAGGCTTCTCAAATCTATCAATGGTAATCTTGGGAGCTTCATCATCCCAGCTGATCTCAAACATAGATGCCATGGTGGCCAATGCGTCTGCCAACTGATTCTCTCTTCGTGGAATATGTCCAAAAGTAATCTCTTTGAAATGTGGGATCAAAGACAACACATGTTCTCTGTAAGGAATGAGATTATCATGCTTTGTATCCCAATCTCCTTTAATCTGACTTACTACCAGAGCTGAATCTCCATACACCTCAAGGAACTGAATCTTCATATCAATAGCAACTTGCATACCCATGATACATGCCTCATACTCAGCCATGTTATTGGTACAATAGAAACAAAGTCTGGCACTAATCGGGGTATGACAACCTTCAGGGGAACTAATCACAACACCAACACCATTACCATGTGCATTGGAGGCACCATCAAAAACCATAGTCCATCGGGATCCTTGTTCAGGTCCGTCATATTGTCCAGGTTCTTTGGTAACAGACATAATGTCTTCATCAGGGAACTCAAAATTCATTGACTGGTAATCATCTACTGCTTGATGAGCCAAATGATCAGCAACAACACTCCCCTTAATGGCCTTCTGAGTGGTATACTGTATATCATATTCCGTCAAGATCATTTGCCATCTTGCAATTCTTCCGGAGAGAGCAGGTTTCTCAAATATGTACTTGATTGGATCCATCTTCGAAATCAACAAGGTAGTATGGGTCAACATATACTGTCTTAGTCGGCGAGCAGCCCATGCCAAAGCGCAGCAAGTTTTCTCGAGCAGTGAGTATCTTGTTTCACAGTCGGTAAACTTTTTGCTAAGGTAGTATATTGCCTGCTCTTTTCGACCAGACTCGTCATGTTGCCCCAATACACACCCCATTGAGTTGTCTAATACTGTTAAATACATAATCAAGGGTCTTCCATCAACTGGTGGCATTAAAATTGGAGGTTCTAGCAAATATCTCTTGATTTCATCAAAGGCAGTCTGGCACTCATCATTCCATTCCATCACCTGATCTTTCTTCAACAACTTGAAGATTGGCTCACAGATGGTAGTTAATTGGGAAATAAATCTTGCAATGTAGTTCAATCGTCCCAAGAAACCTCTAACCTCTTTCTCAGTACGGGGAGCTGGCATCTCTCGTATAGCTTTCACTTTTGCAGGATCCACTTCAATACCTTTTCCACTGACAATGAAACCCAGGAGCTTTCCAGATCTAACTCCAAAAGTACACTTGTTTGGATTTAATCTCAACCTGTATTTCTTCAACCTCTCAAACAACTTGTGCAGATGATCAAGATGTTGTTCTTCATTCTGAGACCTGGCTATCATATCATCCACATATACCTCTATCTCATGATGAATCATATCATGAAACAAAGCCACCATAGCACGCTGATATGTTGCCCCTGCATTCTTCAAACCAAATGGCATTACCTTATAGCAAAAGGTGCCCCACTGTGTCACAAATGTAGTCTTCTCCATATCTTCAGGTGCCATCTTGATTTGATTGTAACCAGAGAAACCATCCATAAAAGAGAATACCTTATGCTGAGCAGTGTTGTCTACCAGAACATCAATATGAGGAAGTGGAAAGTCATCTTTAGGACTAGCCTTGTTCAGGTCTCTGTAGTCTACACACATACGTACCTTACCATCTTTCTTAGGAACTGGTACCACATTTGCAACCCACTGAGGATAAGAAGTTACGGCCAAGAACCCTGCATTGAATTGTTTCATTACCTCTGCTTTGATCTTTTCTGACATTTCAGGACGCATACGACGAACCTTCTGCTTCTTTGGACGACAATCTTCTTTCACTGGCAAACGGTGAACCACAATGTCTGTATCCAACCCTGGCATATCTTCATAAGACCAAGCAAAGATCTCCACATAGTCACGTAGCATCTGAATCAACCTGCTCTTGACACTGTCCTCTAAATCAGCCCCTATCTTGACCTCTTTTCTGTTTTCTTCAGTTCCCAGATTCACAACTTCGACTGGCTCTTCATGTGGCTGTATAGCTTTCTCTTCTTGTTGTAACAACCTAGCAAGCTCTACAGGTATTTCACAATCGTCCTCGTTTCCGTCTTCAGTTTGATAGATCGGATTCTCGAAATTGTAATTGGCAATAGTAGAACTGTTATCAACTGGATCCAGAGTGGATGAGGGTCTGCATTTTAGTGACGTGGGTGTGTGTAAGAACACATAGCTGATAAAGCAAAAATAAAAGAAAAAGAAAGACAAGGAACACAATATTTACGAAAACGAAACGTCCACTGATTTTATTGAATGAAGTATGCAAATGAAATGACAACCCGTAACAAGCACACCATTGTGCCCCGGGTAAGGCACATGGCTTGAAAGTTTTAATTGTTCCAGAAATCACAAATTTAAAAACATAACACAGTAATAGTATTTACTCCTGACTAAAGGAGATAGGGATAACATCTTCAGCTTTCCAATTATTGAGTCCAGCACCCACAGTAGGAAAAATCCATGCCTCCAAGTTGTAGTCTTCATCTTGATCTCCCACAACATTGATAACCCCTTGATTGGTGATACGAACAGCACGAGCACGACGAACAGCCTTCTGGGACTCTTCTTCCACCACAGCTTTTGCATCATTGAGGGAGGCCATTGCCATTGTTGGAGGGTTTCTGATGACCACAGGAACCTTCTTCACAGCAGGAGGAGTCACACAATCCTTAACAGCCCAGGGAACCACTTCAAATGACTGACATGGAGTTTCAATGTATTCACCTTCTACTTCCAGATACTTGAAAGTGTTTACATGGCTGACAAAGTATTCTTCCTCTCCAAAGACAGTAACAACTTTTCCATTCACCGGATATCTCAACTTTTGATGTAATGTGGAGGTCACAGCACCTGCCCCATGGATCCAGGGACGACCAAGCAGACATGAGTACGAAGGACGAATATCCATCACATAGAATGTAGCGGTAAACACCTGAGAGCCAACCTTGATTGGAAGATCAATTTCCCCATGCACTACTCTTCTAGAACCATCAAAAGCCTTTACCACAATATTACTGGGCTTCAATACCGTATCTTTAGGACTCAGCTTGTTCAGGACTTCCTTAGGCAACACATTCAGAGAGGAACCATTGTCTATCAGCACATGAGACAGGGTAGTGCCCCTGCATTCAATTGAAATATGCAAGGCCCTGTTATGATCCCTCTTGGCAGGGGTCAAGTCAGCATCAGAAAATCCTAACCCGTTGTCATAGGTCAGGTGAGCAACACAATTCTCAAATTGGTCCACAGAAATTGCACTGGGTACATGAGCCATCTTTAGAAACTTGATCAATGACTTGGCATGAGCCTCAGAACATAATAACAGGGAGAGCATAGAAATCTTTGAGGGAGTATGCCCCAGCTGATCAACAATATCATAATCACTCTTGCGAATGATTTTCAATACTTCTTCCATCTGCTTAGAGAGGTCATCAGCAGCTGGCACATCAGTAGATACAGGCTCAATAACAGGACCCTTGCCCCGAGCATCAGTGGTGGAAGTAACAGCAGGAGTAACTGCACTCTTAGAAGCAACTGGAGGAGAGAAGACTCTTCCACTACGAGTGATCTTGCTAGATCCAGCAATATTATCAATGTCAACAGGCATATCAGGTAAAGGCTCCTGCTTGACACCATGGATGTAAACATCAGACCCATAGTGCCAAGGCACAGCTTTGTCAGATGTATAAGAAATAGGACCAGGAGTGGTAATGATCAGAGGAGCTACTTTGGCTTCAGCGACAACTTTCACAGGACCTTCAGCAGTAATCTTGATTGGGCCCTGATGAGTGATTTTAATGGGACCCTTTGAAGTGATTCTTAGTGGTACTTTGTCAACCATGTCAACCTCTTCAATCTTCTTACCCTGAGTCAGATGATCCACCATACTTTCTACAGATGCTGGTCTTCTTTCAAACACTATAGTATATTTATCCATGAGACGTTGAATCCCATCTCTCAAAATGAAGCAACTATCCGGCTTATAGGTACAATATAGACAATCTTCATGACAACCTGGAAAGATCCCAACTTGTACTAACCTCTTTTTGATAACAGACAATGGTGTGCTCAACTCCATAACTGAATAGACATGCAGATCTTCATCAATATCTTCATCAATGGCGTTGACAGTCTTCTCGTGATTTGGCATTGGAGCTGTAATCACATTTGGAGTACCTGGTGGATCAAACTCAATTTCTCCAGCATCAATCATATCCTGAATTTTGTTCTTCAAGACCCAACAGTTATTAGTATCATGTCCTGGACAGTTTGAATGATATGCACATCGTGCATTGGGATTGTACTTGGGAGAGGTAACATTGGGATTCTGAGGGGCCTCCCTCAGGGTAATAAGTTCAGCTTTCAACAAGTGTTGCAATGCCTGAGCCATTGACATGTTGATCTTCGTGAACTGTCTTCTAGCCCTCTGTTGGTTGCCTTGAGGCTGCTCTGTTGTTGCAGGAGTTGGATTTGAAATATGAACTGCACTAACAGACTGATACCTTCTGTTACGATCAGGCTGACCATACACAGCATTAGATTCTTTCTTCCCAGTGGGAGGTTTCTTTGCAGCACCTGATGAAGAAGTGCCCACTTGGATCTTACCACTCTTGATACCATTCTCTACTCGCTCTCCTGTCATGATCAACTCAGTGAAGCCAGATGATGAGCTTCCAATGAGATGACTGTAAAACGGACCATTCAGCGTACACATGAACATATCAACCAACTCCCTATCAGTCAAAGGGGGTTGAACTCTTCCAGCTAAGTCTCTCCACTTCTGAGCATACTCCTTAAAGCTTTCTTTGGCACCCATAGACATGCTTTGAAGCTGCATGCGAGTGGGGGCTAAGTCAGCATTGTATTGATACTGCTTGTAGAAAGCTTCAGCAAGGTCATTCCAATCTCTGATGTTGACACTCTCCAACTGATAATACCACTCTAGCTGAGCTCCAGATAAACTCTCTTGAAAGAAATGGATCCACAACTTTTTATCAGCAGTGTGGGGTTGAATTCTTCTGACATAAGACCTCAGATGCAATTTGGGACAAGAGACCCCATCATAGACAACAAATGTAGGAACTTTGAACCCAACGGGTATGACCACCCCAGATATCAAGCTCAAATCCTCAAAATCCAGCCCAGATGATTTCTGTAATTCCATAGCATCCATTCTATCCACCAGCATCTTGAATTTGTCTTCGTTAGGCTCATGGTAGTAGTTAGCCTCAGAATCAGAGTCCCCCATAGTGTTGTGGAGACTGCCTCTCTCCTGCTCAGATTCTTCAGATTCATAGCCTTCAACCTGTTCCTTGGTCTTGGCAGGACCTTTGAACCTTCTTCCCATGTTGAGCAACCCAGCAGACCTTCTAGCCTTCTTAGTCTTCTTGGCCAGCAGTGTCTTCAATTCATCCTGCCCCTTGGATAGGTTCAGGATCAGCTCTTGGAACTGTGCATTCTGTGCCTGGAGATCCTTAACTGATTGTTCAAGAGCCATTGCTGAAATAAACAGCGAGGAGATGAGAAACCTGTGCACAATTATAAACCTGTGATGCAATGATATGGGAATGCATATGCAATGTTTTCAAGGACCGCAGGATTTAAATTTGCTTAAACAAACAAGAAAGTAACTTTTTATTAGTAATAACTTGTTTTGCCTTTTAGGCTTACAAAAAATGAAAACGAAATAAGTACAAAAGATGGGGTTTTAAGTCTCCCATGGACGTTTCCTCTTTGTGTTGAGGTATGAGTTGAGGTTTCGTTCCTCATGAAGTAGCTTTGTTAGCTCTAGGATCCTTGCTTGGCTTGCTTTGTAATGAGCCTCGAAAGTATCCCTTTGCTCTTTCAGTTGGATCCATGATCTCTGCAAGTCTTCCATATCAGTAGGCATGTCTGGGTGAAGGATGGTATAAGCTGTGTCTCCTTCAGCAACAGGTTCCATGGTAACTGGTAGGACGGCAGGATATGGCATCATGAGTGTCTGAGCACGAGATCGTACCCATCTGAGATAAGCCTCCATAGGAATAGTGTACTTAGGCTCCAGTGTCTTGCTGTCAATCCTGTTTACCTTTCCCCAAACTCGTATGAATCTCTGGTGGTAACCCTGAAGATCGTTGTCGTAGTCAAACACAATGCCCTGAATCAACATGTCATGTGGACCATCGCTCCGGGCGTAACCAAACTGTCGTAAAGCTAGAGATGGGTTGTAGGTGATGCCTCCTCTTATGCCTAGAAGTGGTACATTAGGAAACTCCCCACAACGGTCAATGATGGTGACATTCTCCATAGACCTGGAGCACCAATGGATGTCTGAGTGAGAAAGTGACATGATCCTCTTGGACCATCTGAACTCTTGCTCATTCTTCATTACTGAGCGAGGAAGGTGAGAAATAAACCACCTAGAAAGTAAAGGTATGCAGCACATCAAAGTTCCTCTTGCCCTTGTAGTACGGGTGTGAAGAGAATGTAGGATGTCTCCAAGTAAGGTAGGCACTGGATTGTGACTCAGGAATATGTTGATGGCATGAACGTCTATGAACTGATCAGGATTGGGGAACAACACTAAGCCATAAATCAATAAGGCTAAGATCTCCTCAACAACATCGTAGCTCATAGCCTTCAAGAACATTTGAGCTTTATCCACTAATACCTTGGCAAGAATACCTTTAACTTCACTTCTCGTCTCTAGAACAATGTCAGACTTCTTCAGATGTAGAGCTGCAGCAATAACTTCTGGTTTAAGCTCCTTCTCTAAGCCTGTGAATGGCTTCTGATCAAGAACAGGTATACCCAGAAGTTTAGAGAACTCCTCCATGGTTGGAACCAGCTGATAATCAGGAAATGTAAAGCAATGGTGCTTAGGGTCAAAGAACTGAAACAGCACACTCATCATGTCTTCACTGAACCCTGAAGTAACTAGATCCAATAAGTGACCATGTCTCTTGTTGAACTGGGAATGATCAGGCACTAGGGAAACCAACTCCTTGAGCTTAGCAGGTATCCCTACAAAGTTGATCCTGATGGTGTTTCTACGAGCAGAAGCCATGACCTGCAACAAAGAACAAAGATAAATCCTTTGGTCCTTGAAATGGTTAGGGAAAATGATATGCTTATGATGCATGATGATGTCATGATGTCATGCTCAATCACAAACATGTGGCACACACAAACAAGTCACACCATAGCCCTAGGTTTAAAGGCTTGCATGAGGTTCAAAGGCAAGTACCCTCCCCTGAAGTTAGATGGTTCATCCTGTCCTACAAAAGTAACCAGGTTCTAAGGGATCTCAATATCATTGATCCTTCACAAGGGTGGTTGTTCAGAAGGCAACTTACTTGCCAACCAAAACCCTCCAAGTTTAAGATCTCAATGAGCGTAGTATCGAGTGTCAACCAACTTCAGTCTGCACCAAAGCCGGTTACCTCACTACTTTCTAAAGGCCAAGATGAGTTAACTAGGGTTCTAAAAGTCAGTTAGTGCATTGACAACATATGGCAGCCTCAATATTATCCTCAACTTGACTTAAGGAATATAAGCACCAACCAAGAAGTCGCACTAACTATGGCCACCAGATCAACCGTATCGATATACGTCGTACAGTTTCCTTGGTCTATTGCCATTTACCTAAGGTACACTAGATCCGGGTTAGGACCTTTCACACATAAGAGCACCCCAACAATATAATAATAAAGCAAACAAGGCAAACAATTTAAAGTGATCTTAATTCCTAAGGGTACCCTTCTTAAATAGATCCCCAGCAGAGTCGCCAGTTCTGTAACCCGGTGGGAGAACTGACTTTAAACAATGTTGCGGATAGCAAGAGTCGCCACCGACTTTTATTTTATCCATAAGGAAAGGTTATAAAAGAACAGGAAAGACCTTAGAGAATATTTTGGGTCCGGGGGGTAAGTTATGAAAAGGGAAGGTATTAGCATCCTTTTCATCCATGGTTATCCATGGGCTCTTAGGTGCTTAAGCTCACTTTTGAATTGTTTTGAAATTGTAGTGTGTGAATAGAAAATTTTCAGAATAGTTAATAAATAATCCATGTAAGGATGTGTTAAGAACTTGTTTGAAAACTTGTTGAAAATTTGTTTAAGTGCGAAACAGTTTTGAAGTGAGCAAGCACCTAGGAGTAACCTACCCTAATGTTTAAAGGTCTTTCTTATTCTTCATTCTTTCCTTTAGTAAGACTATCCCTACTATAATGGAGTAGGTAGTCCTTACTTTGGATGTTAAGGGATATGTGAGGGACAATTTGACTTTGAAGGCCATTGTGGGATGTAATAAGCACATATAAGGGACCATCATCATTTTTCGAAAGGGACTTGATTCGTAAAGGCAACCATAAGGGACTTTGATGATTTTTTTATTTGAGGGACTTGCTTTATACACCCCACTTAACCATTATTCGTAGGCAACTTGAGGGATATCCTTAGGAAGTGAGACGGCGATTAAAATCGACTTACGTGTGTGACGTGTTTATTTTAATTATCTTTATTTAAAAGTGATCTAAATTTATTTTGATATTACATACATGTTGTTACACTCCCTAATTACTAACCATAATAATAATTAAATAATTAAACAACTTTACATCCAAGAAACAATTACAAAATAATAAGCAAAATAATTAAATAGCAAAGATAAATAAAATATAAATAAGCAATAATAAATAATAAAGGGGGTTAATTCTAAGTTTACTCGGCAAGACATCGCATCTTGTGCCTACATATCCTTACGGGAGTGGAATCAGAGTAATCGTAGTTCCCCTCAATAGGGAGGTTAGAAACTTCTTGACTGTGGTCAAGGTCTCAAGGGGAATAAACGCATCTTAAGGACACGCTTACGTGGAGTGTAGAAACTCCAAATCTCTACGTTGAAATGTTAAGTTGTAATTAGGGTTAAATTAGGGATTCCACGGCGGGAAACCCTAAAATGAGCGCGGCGGCTCTTTGACCTAATGCTAAGGGTAAAATTGTAATTTTGCCTGCGGCGAGGCATTTGTGAAAATTAGGGTTTGTAGTTTGTAGTTTTGAGGATTTGAAATTGAATGTGTGAAGTTTTACGGACTATTGGCGCGGCGGCCAAACAGTTAGACCTAACCTTCGGATGTGTGCAATGTGACAGAAATAATAGTAAACGCGTGAGATAATTGAATCATGCAAACAGAGAGATAATGTCATAATTTAAACCATGCGAGCAGAAATTTAAAGGCAGAATTTAAAGAGCGATTGTTAAGTTCGCGAGGTTACATGAGAGGAGCAGATACAATATGATAATGAAATTTGAATTGAACAATAATAAAATAAAATAAATAACGGTTCTAGTGATTATTTTAAAAAAAAAGATTTTAGTTATTATTTTAAATTTATCTAAAAAAAAGTTTTTCTTAAAAATAATAGGTTTTCATATTAATTTGGAAAAGATGTTAATGTTATTTATTTTAAAAAACAGATTTTTATATTATAACAAATTTTAATAAATTAATGATAACAATAATAATAATAATGGTAATAATAATGATAATAATGATAATAATAATAAATAATGATAATAATAATAATAATAATAATAATAATAATAATAATAATAATAATAATAAAGCAATAATGAATTTTACATGTGCCAAATAACCCAACAATGTTGCTAACGCAGAAATGCGCTCATCGCAACCAGATCTAAATCGGACGAAACAAAATTTATCGCAAAGAAAAAGAAATTAAGCAAAAAATAGTATTATTGCTCACACAAAAATGCGATCATCGCAACCAGATCGAACTAACACAAATGTCACGCGTCATGCACACAAATGTGCAAACATCGTATCGACATAATTCGATCAAAAATCTTATATATATAAACTCTAACAATTTAAAAATTATATATATATAAACGTAACAGTAATAGATAAAGAAAAAGAAATAACGGTAATAGATGAAGAAAAAGAAATAACGGTAAAAGATGAAGAAAAAGAAAGAACAGTAATAGATGAAGGAAAAGAAATAACGGTAAACGATGAAGAAAAAGAAACAATAGTAATGGATGAAGAAGAAAACTAAATAACGGCAAACGGCACTCACTCCTCTTAGGTTTTTTTCCTTCTCTCCTCTTTTCCAACAAGGCAACACATGTATATATAGGGAACAAATTAGGGTTAACACCAAATTGTCAATAATGTCCCTAAAGCCCAAACTAAATAATTAGTTAAGAAAAAATAAAATTTAAATAATTTAAAATAATTAAAATAAACTTAAAATAAAAACTAATAATCCTATTGATTCCTAAAATAAAAAATATTATAAAAAGAACAAAATTTTTTTCAATATTTTTTATTTTATGATTTTTTGGATATTTTTATGAATAATTTAGAAAAAAGTGAAAAAAATAATATTTTAAAAAATGATTTAATTAAAATACGAAAATAATAATTAAATAATAATAAAAAACTATTTTTGTTATTTTTTTAATGAAAGATAGAAAAATTTAGAGTAAAAATAATAAAAAACAAAAAAAAGTGACAAAGGTGAGATTCGAACTCTCAACCTCTCACACTCATAACTCCTTACACATGTCCTCCTTCCAATTGTGCCATTTTTACTTTTTAGAAAAAAAATGCATGCCATATGATATTTACCTGCAAAAAGTCAAACGACTACACAAATTTGTTAGTAATTGATTAAATGCAATGAAATGCGACGACAAATCTTAGGGAAAAATTTGGGGTATTACAGTTATTATGATAATATTTCTCACCCAACCTCTCTTTGATGTTGGCAAAAAAAAAAAAAAATCATGAAGTTTGACTTTGGTTTGACCACAGTTGACCTCAGTTTGACCTTTTAACTGCATTGACTGCTTTTGACTTATCTGATCATCTGACTGAGCAAACTTTTGAGAAAAGTCTTGAAACTTGACATGGGGGTTCTTATACACATATAAGATGTTATGAAGCTCACTTGAAGTCTTGGAAGTCCATTTAGCCTGATTAAAGTCAAAACCCTAGTTTTGGATGCACTGCTTAGGAGGTGCATTGTCTGAGGGAATTGTCAACTCTTCTGACCAATTGTGAACTTTGTGAACCTTGTGAACCTTCTTGGAACACAAAGTCTTGTATTGTGAGGGCAAATTTTGGGGTGCAACACTTAGAAGTTCCATTTACAGGTGCTATGATTAAGACTAGGTTTCAACTAGAAGAAGCTCTATGGGATAAGTTCAATACAATGGATTATTAGGTTGAAATTTCTAAGATTACTCAAGAGCAATTAATGAGTAGACAAAATCCAGATTCTTCTTGTGTCATCAAGTTGGCGAAGAATTTAACCGTTAGTGACCGGATGTTACATTATATACTGGCTTATGTGTTGGTTTCTAAGAATTCCAATCACTCTCAAGTGAGTGAAATGGAAATGCAATGGCTTTTTGCTGTGAAATCTAACTTGCAGGTCAACTGGGCATATGTCATCTTATAACATATGGGACATGCAAAGACTTTAACCGGAGGACTTTCTTACGAAAGGATAGTCTTAAAGATTTTAGAAGCAAGTTATGTTCTACTTCAAATGGAATCTCACACAAAGATGACATCCAAGGTCAACGAGATTAATGCTTTGACGACAATAAAAATAATGGAATCATTTTGAATAACAATGGGAGATATGTATACAAAGATGATTCTTCTTCATCTGTTGCTGCTGTTCCGACTCCTGAGGAGAGTTACACCAATGAGCTTATCTACAAAAGACTTGTGGCTCTCGACTCCAAAGTTGATCTTAGCATACAGGAGCATCGGAAAGGAATGGCCCTAATGAGAAAGATGTTTAAAGTTATGACCTTGCAGCAACAACAAGCAATGGAACAAGATGATGATGAGGAAGAAGAAAATGAAGATGATGGTCGTGACGGTGATGATGATGAAGATATGTATGAAAGTGATTATTTATATGTTTTTATCATTTCTATGTTTCTTAGTTTATGTTTAAAACTTAATTTTTATGTTTCCCCGTTTTATGTTCTATGTTGAAAAATCAAGTACAATCGTTATGTTTGTTTCGTACAAGTACAATGTTTTGTTTGTACAATGTTATGTTGTGTTTTTGTTCAAATATCATATTTGTTTCATAAAGTGTTATTTGTGTTGTTTCGTATTGTGAAGTTTTCATATTTATGTTTATGTGTAAACTATCCAATTGTTGTGTGTTGCTTTTTCCATCCTTTTTGTTGTTGACAAAAGGCGAGAAGAAATACATGTATTATTCGTGTGCTTTCTAACAAAATTGTGCAGAAATATCAAAGACTCTCTTAAATCAACGATTAATGGGGAACATTATCCGAGGAGGAGCTTTCGAGCAATTGTTAGAAAAGCCGGCGGAAAATTGATTTTCAAGCAGAGGTTGTCATCATCAAAAAGGGGGAGACTGTGAAGATAAACTTCTCAACTGATTTTGATGACGACATAATCCACAACATGCAAGGATGGTTTTCAAGACTTCAAGATTATATCAAGCTCAAGCAACACACTTTCAATTTATTATGTCAAAGTTTGATCAAGAAAGAAGATAAAGTTCGACACAATGAAGGTACAACAATTTAAGCATTTATATAGCTTACTCAAGTGTTCAAAACTTCATCTCCTTCTTGCATTGCATAAAAAACTTTTTAAAATAAAACTATGCACTTTGCCTCAATTTTTGAATAAGTGGTTTATGGAAAATAACACTGAGTAACCGGTTACCCTATCCTAGTAACCGATTACTTGCTGCAGGTTTTCAATTTTTGGTTACGTTGGAGGCAGGTAACCGGTTACCCACTTATGGTAACTGATTACCACTGGCGCTGCAGGCCATAAAGTTGCATCTCTTGGTTTGAAAAATGTTTTCTTCTTCTTCTTCTTCTTCTTCTTCTTCTTCTTCTTGAACCATGACATCTTTTGATGATTTTAGCCATTTTGAAAGGGTGTTTAGAGTCCTATATATACCTCTAAACTCAGTTTTTTAAAATCACCTTCTTGCATAAAATTTTCAAATATTTTCATCTCTTATTTTTCATATTTTTCAAGTGTCAAAATTAAGAAATTTCATAGAGTGAAACTTGCATTCTCAAATTTTCAGAAATTCATCTAAGTTTCATTCTCTTATATTTGAACACTTGATAAGTTATATAGAGGTGAAATATCAAGAGGAAGATCAATCGAAAGATTGATAATTTTGAAAACATTTTCAACACTATTCAAACAAATTATTCAAATATTTTTTGATTACATTCTTAAGTGTTCGAGGATTGTTGGAATTAAGATTGTAAGGATTGTTACCTTGCTGTCCAGGATTGCTGGAAGCAAGAGGTCTACATTGAGAGGATTGTTCTCATTGGACTTAGTTGGAAAAATCCCAGAGTGTGTTCTTGGTTGTTTGATTAGTTAGACTCTGTATAGAAAGACTAGGTAGAAAGTCTTGCATAGGATCTAACAATTATTGAAAATCTCTTTCGTGTTGAAAGGGGATTGCAGTACTCTCGGACTGTGAGAGGAACCAAGATATCTCGCCGTGTCACTTTTACTTTTCGCAATTTACCGCATTCCTCACTTAGAATTTTTCAGGAAAGTAAAACAAGAATTCTACCACAAAACCAGAGAAATTTTTAAGTACCTAATTTACCTCCCCTCCCCCCTCTTAGGTGCATTCCACTCTTACAATACCTTTGGTGAAGGTGTTATTGGATGGACCAGCTGGCGAGAGTTGGACTTGGGAACATGAAGATTAGATGAAGGAGTCGTATCCGAATGTGTTTCCTTCAGGTAATTTTCGGGGACGAAAATTATTTAAGTGGGGGAGAGTTGTAACACCGCAAAGTAATTAGAATATTTATTTAATTGATTTATTATAAATATTCATATTTTTCGGTGAATTTTGGTGAAATATTTGATGTCTGATGATTTGTGTTGTGGGATATTGATGATGTTCAGAGGGTATTGAGAATAATTAGAAGTGTATGTTTTATTAGAATTATTTTGATAATAATAATAGTGGAATATGTGAATATCTTATTATTATTATTATTATTTTAAATAAATAATTAGAACAATAAGGGAAAGATGGTAAAGTTTGGTGGATTAAGTGAGGGAAAAGTTGAAAAGACATATTAAGGGTCCTAGGGGTAAGTTGGGCAAAAGAAAAAATACAGAAGAAAGAAATTTATTTGGTACGATCGTATTTTGGAAATGAGCTCTGAGAAAAAAGGAGAAGAGGAAACTAGGGCTCAGAGAAATTCTAGAAGAACTCAAGAAGAGGATCGGAATCGAATTGTCTAAGATATAGGGAGTATCATTTGTCATTATAATCGATATAAGGGTAGATGTATGTAGGTAGTTGGGGAGTTTGGGGAAACATTATGAGATTATAATAAAATTGGGGCTTTGAGTTATATGAGATGGTATGTATGAAACCTATTATGATGTGTTGTTATTATTGTGTTGATTGTATTGTGAACTATGAGAAAATTTAGACTGATTGGTACCGGAATCGCGAGAATTGACACTGAATTGGTGCAGAAACACAACTGAGAAGTTGCAGGTTCGCACAATTTCTCCAGGAAAATTGTCCGGTTCGTCTGGCAAAGCGGTTTTTCTCCAGCCTCGCCAGGCGAAAGTGGGAGCGAGAAGAGGGTGAAAAATGAGTTCTCCTGGTTTTTGTATGAAGGAGGGAATTCGCCTTTGCGAGCAGGAGCAGGAGCAGTAGTTTTATTTTTCTTTTCTTTTGTTGTGTTGTCTTATGTCTTGTTGTCTGTATGCCTTGAGTAATTGATGTGTTGTATTTTGGTGACTAATACATGATATTTTGTGATGTAATATGAAGAATTATGATGAAAAATAATGATATAATACCATGATGTTTTGATGAATTTTCATGAATGATTATGCAATTTGACGATCTCGTGATGATGTTGATTATGACGTAGTGCATCATGCATTCATAGCATAGTAGGACTTCGGTCCAGTGTTGGCTTCAATCCTATTGTGTGGATTCAGGTGTTTATGTTGTGCTCCGGTTCTTGTGTAGAATCTATCCTATTGGCGGAGTTCTTTGAGGGTGATGTCCCAGTGTCCATCAACATGTTGATTTGGTACTACATGCATGAGTCTATGTTGCTGCATTTCATGTTATGTGGCATTGCATTTATGTAAATGGTTGTTATTATTGATGAGGTGATTTTTAAAATGACGTGTGGTGATGTTGTGACTTAAGTGATGCTTTAGCGATGAGTTGTTGATTTTATGATTTTATGAACGAAGATATATATGTGACACTATAATATGGAGGTGTGAGTATAATACTTGACAAATGAGGATGCATGGATTTCATGATGATGTTGTTTTTGTACGATGAATGCTATCTTAGTATATCTTATCTTTATATCTTGTATAATGAGTTATGATTACTTGCCTTGCCTCTTTGAATGTTGCCTCCATGTGGGTAACATGCAGGTGATCATATTAGCTCTTGGTAAGTGAAGAATTGATTTGAAGTATTTCGATTATTTCTGTCGAGTAGAGGGTCTTACTCTAATATGTAACATCAGGTTGGGATGTTTAAGTCGAACCGTTGTGTTCTTTTGTTGTTGACATCATGAAGTTATGAGTTATTTTTTAAAAAACTTTTTGAATTACAAATTATACTAATGATTTTGAATCTTTCCGCTGTGCAGTAATTTATTGAAATTAGGATGAATAAAACCTGTGTTACGGAGTAAGACGTTATTGTGATTTTATGATGAAATGTGCCACCCTTGCGGTGATATACTCTGATATAACTGTTTTTAATTATCATTGAAGCTTGTGGGGTAGAAGAGTGTGACAAGGGCTATGTGGGATACATATTTTGGTTTCAAAGAGAAAGTTCTGCTCGAGTTGGAAGAAATGCTACAAAGATCGATTGAAGATATCCTAAAGATGTGCAGACGTCCATTGGGATATTGAAATGTAATATTGAATTTTTTGTTGAAATCATTATTTTAATGATCATTTCATGTTATGAATGTCAATTTCATTTTGAAAAGTTCATTTTCTGTTGATTTTGTTTCTGATGTTTTTCTGACGATGTACTGTGAAATCTTTTTATTCCATTTTTTCTTTAGCTGCGGGTGGAGAGGCTTTGGAGGAACTTATTATGGAAACCATAAACTACCTATGGAAAACTATGATACCTTTAAATGTAAAGGTATTTGTATGGAGACTCCTTCTAAATCGGTTGTGTGATATGTTGGATCGAACTCTAGTATGGTCGAAGGTTAGCTTCTGGTTCGACAGGAATTAAGCATGAGGTCGAAGTATGTTCACATGCTACTGTCAGAGTAATGCGCGTTATAGTCGAAGTTTGTTCTAACATACATTAGTCAATATTTCTAGGGTTGTTAGCATATTGAATTGGGCCTTGCTTATAAGCTCAATTGTTTAAGTTAGCTTGTACCATAAGTTAGCTTGTAATGGATAATTGTTAAAAAACTCATTAGGTTAGTATGCTATTTTTCTTATAAATAGGATGCTAGTTTCTCAATCTTGATATAAGGAAAAATAGGAAGATAAAATCCTAATTTCAAGAGAGAGATGTTATCCTTTTATTGTTGTATACTTGTAATCTTGTTCTAAGAGTAAGGAAATAATAGCAGTTTATAACCAATCCTTGTTGTTCCTTGTTGTTTTACCTTATTTTCTTTGTTAACCCTAACCCTTGTGTGTTTCTTGATCATAAAGAAATCATCTATACTTATTTCAATACATCCGATTCACAACAAATTGGTGCGGTGAGCATGGAGAAGATGCCTTCAACAAAGTATGAGATTGAAAAGTTCACCAGAGTGAACGACTTCAGTCTGTGGCGCTTGAATATGAAAGCCCTACTGGTTCAACAGGGTTGTTTGGAAGCATTGAAGGGAGAGGTAGCCATGAACGATGCGTTATCGGCAAAAGAAAAGACGGGCATGATTGAGAAATCCCACAACGCAATATTGTTGAGCCTTGGTGATAAGGTTCTTCGACAAGTATTAAAAGAGACTATAACATCGGGTGAAACTTGAAAGTTTGTGCATGACCTAATCTCTGGTGAATCGAATCTAAATGAAGCAAGCTTAGTATTCATTCAAGATGAGTGAAGACAATGTGTTGGATAAGCAGTTAGATATGTTCAACAAGCTGATTCTTAATCTTAAAAATATTGATGTGAAGATCGATGATGAAGATCAAGCACTATTGTTCCTGTGTGCTTTGCCCATAACACATACTCACTTCAAAGAAACTCTCTTGTATTGAAGGGAGTCCCTGACCTTTGAAGAAGTTCAATTAGCCTTGTATTTTAAGGACTTGAACGAATGAAAGAAGCATAAACCTTCGACGGTGGGCGAAGGTTTAGCCGTTAAGGGAAAATTCTTGCGAAAGGATGGTATGTTCGACAAGAAGAAAGGTAAAAGTCAACAAAAATCTTATAGTGTCAAAACATCTGGTATTCGATGTTATCACTGTAAGAAGAAGGGTCACACAAGAAAGGTGTGCCCTGAACGCCTGGAAGATCATGGAGGTAATGGCAATGCAACCATTATTAAAGATAACTTCAACTCATCTGATGTTCTTGTGGTTTCAAGTGGCGACTCGAGAAAATAGTGGATTATAGATTCAGGTTGCACTTGGCACATGAATCTAAACAGAGAATTGTTTGAGGAGCTATGTGATCAAGATGGTTTCAAACTCCATGACGAGTCAATAAGGTTATTGAATGAAGTTAGGTATGTACCTAACTTGAAGAGAAATTTGATTTCTCTTGGTGAATTCGACAGAAAGGGATACGTTTTTCAAGGAGAGAAAAGTATCCTAGGAGTCATGAAGAGGTCGAAGGAAGTCTTGAGAGGCGTGAAAAAACAAGGCTTGTATACCCTTGAGGCTGAGGTTTTAAATGGTTCGACAAATGTTGCATCCACAAAACCTGTGTCGAAGATAGAATTATGGCACATGAGATTGGGCCATGTTAGCGAAAGAGGCCTGGTCGAATTGAGGAAGCAGAACCTGCTAGGAGGTGACAAAGTCGAAAAGTTGGAGTTTTGTGAATCTTTTGTATTTGGTAAATCCTATAGAGTGAAGTTTAACAAAGGCAAGAAAAGAACAGATGGATCTCTGGATTACATTCATGCTGATCTTTGAGGACCTGCAAGGAATCCTTCACACTCAGGTGCAAGGTATTTTCTATCCATCATTGATGAATATTCCAGAAAGCTACGTGAATTCATTCAGAATACGAAGGATGAAACTTTTGAGAATTTCAAAAGTTGGAAGATTCTGGTCGAAAATCAAACTGGCATAAAGGTTAAGAGGTTGAGAACCGACAATGGCCTTGAATTCTGCAATGAAGCGTTCGACAGTTAATGTGTTGAGTATGGGATTGCAAGGCATAAGACTGTAGCAAGTAATCCTCAACAAAATGGCTTAGCTGAGAGATTCAATCGAACAATCCTTGAAAGGGTTAGATACACGTTGGTTAGGCTGGGTTGAAGAAGGTGTTTTGGGCGGAAGTTGTTTCGACAACAACTTATCTGATAAATAGATGTCCCTCGTCTGCCGTGGGAATGAAGACACATGAAGAAGTTTGGTCGGGACATCCACCTATTCTCGACAAACTGAAAGTATTTGGCTGCGTGGCCTATGCTCATATTAGGCAAGACAAGGTCGAACCTAGAGCTCTGAAATGCATGTTCATGAGATACCCTAAAGGAGTCAAATCATACATGTTATGGTGCCTAGAGCCAGGTCACAGGAGGTGTATCACCAGTCGAGATGTAGCTTTCAAATGAAGCAGAGATGGATTTCAAGAAAACTAATGATGCTGACGAAGAGCTGGAACATGGAGAGATTCCTACTGAGGTGGAGCATGTTGATGCTGAATTACGTACCCCAAATGAAGTCGAAGAAGACGCAGAATATGTTATCGAAGATGAGGATACTGATAATGACTACCTGCTAGCAAGATACAGGTCGAGGAGAGTCATCAAGCCACCTCGTGCAATGGGAAAGTCAGAGTCAACGTAGTTCGACTTCCTACGTCTAAACGGGGGAAAGGTTGCTCGCCAGGACATCGCGTCCTGTGCCTACGTACTTTCATCTGATATGAAAGATCAGAGCAAACGTAGTTCAGCTAACTACGGGTAAACAGGGGCTCTCACACAGCAGTGAGAAAACAAACTGGTCCTAAAGGCTCGGGAACCTATAACTACGATCTGGTCTCAAATGCACTCGGGCAGGAGAAAAGGACAACAATTAGCCGTTAGCGGGTAAGTCTCGATCGCACAGCCGCGAGAGAACAAAGGTTAGTCGTTAATGTGCTCGCTAGGATATCGCATCCTATGCCTACATATCTTCGTCTGGAACGAAGAATCAGAGCAGCTGTAGTTCAGCTAACTACGGGTCAAGCTACTCAAAAACTCCTACAGAAAGGGATGGGAAACCCTAGAACTATAGCTGAGAAACAGGGGAATCTACCTACTGCTATCACACCTGGTTGACCGTCCTAATGTCTATCATAACAACTCCGCAGCGGAGAAGTCAGAGCTCCTAAGGGATCATGGCAACAAGACTGAACCACAAACAAGAAACTGCAAAGTAAAGGAATACTGAAAATATGCATGAATGCAACAACTAGACAAACAAGGCACATAGGCCACAAACCACAAAGGCAAGGGAGCTCAGCTCTACCGAATACCAACAAGCAAAGCCACGCAATAACAAACAAGCAGAAGGAGGACCACCTCAACTTCTCATGCACACAAAGTCTACTTCTAATATGCACCTATTCAGAACTATCTAGATGAATACCTAAGTCTAATGCAACATAACATCATACAAGTCAAACAATTCAAAGAGACTAACCCTGAGCAGGGCCTATATCTACAAAACAAGAAGCTACTCCTGGGCAAGGCCCCTAATAAACCTAAAACAAGCTCCAAATCTATCTCTAAACAGAACTCTATACAGCACCCTAAGCAAAGATCTAAGCAACAATCTGATCAAAACCTTAAGCAGGAGGAATCAATCCCAGTCTCCAAGCTTCAGAACAAGCTTACCAGAGAAAAGGGAGCTAAGCAGACAAGCTCATAGTGCTTTCCTCAGGAAAGTACCAGGAGGTTACTACTCAGGAGTCATATCCTATGCGGCTCGACAACTGTGATCAGTTTACATTCCTCCTCAGGAGAAATTAAACTCACATGAAGGCTCCGGCATCACGGGATACTTGAGAAAACCTATATGCACTAAGGGAACTAAGTGAGCAGACTCATAAGACCTTCCTCAGGAAAGTACTAGGAGGCTGACACTTAGGAATCGTATCCTACGTGGCTCAACAAATGTGATCAGTTTACATTCCTCCTCAGGAGAAATTAAACTCACAAGTTGGCTCCGACATCACTGGATACTTAAGAAATCCTAGATAAACTAATGGAACTAAGTGAATAGACCCATAGGACCTTCCTCAGGAAAGTACTAGGAGGCTTCCACTTAGGAATCGTATCCCATGTGGCTCAACAACATGTGATCAGTTTATATTCCTCCTCAGGAGAAATTAAACTCACAAGTCGGCTCCGACATCATTGGATACTTACGAAAGAGGTGAGAAGAAAGAATGAAAGTCATTCACAGTGCCTTCCTCAGGAAAGTACCATAAACTCCCTTCAAACTTCAGGATCTCGAACCTCACAAACAGACAACAAGCTCCTAGACTAAGCCTCAATCCACTGCCTCTCTGCAAGCTCCAACAGGACCTCCATCAGCTCCCACCTTGAGAAGAACCCACAGGCCAAAAAAAACCACAAGAGACTATCTCTGAAGTTCAACCACAGTTGAACTCCAAAGTCAGAAGTCACCAAGACTTCTCCTGTCTTCAGGCTCAGACAAATCCTATCAGAACATCCTACAAAAATCTATCAAAAATCTATGGGGAGACCTACATGGCTCTAGGATAACATACTGAAAAATCAGAACAAAATTCAACACCAGATGAAAGAACTAAAATCAGCAACACAGGCATATCCACAAACCAATTATTCAACATTAATAACAGTGAAAAAATGCAATTAAAATGAAAATGCATGATTGAGCTAATATTTCTGCACTATAAAATTCTACACTGACTTACGAGTCTACAGAAAAAAGAACGGAATTATTCGACCAAATCTACTATTTTTTATTAATTTTCTAATGATATGCATGCATTGAAAATATTAAAAAGAAATCAATTAATTGGAAAATATGCAAAAATAGGAAATAAAAATAAAATGTCATTTTTATTTTTATTTAATTTTCTAGGAATTATGATGAAATGGTAGAAAAAAGAATTATTAGAAAAAACAATTATTTACATTTATTATGATTTATTTACATGAAAGTATAAAAGGAAAAAATAAAAGGAACAAAATGGGGGGGGGGGGGGGGTTCAAACAGCAGGGTAATCTAGGCTATTCCTGGATGGGCCCACGTATGGGGGGCGCTAAAAACAATAGGGCGCAGGGCCCAATTTATCAAAAACAACTAACACACTGAAATGAACAAAAACGCCTGGGGGGGTGCCGTTAGCAGCTTATTTCAGTCCTTATTATTACTGGGCTCAAATGAGGGGGTGTTGAAAGCAAATAGGGCCTAAGGCCCACACCAATTCACTCAGGTCTCTCAAACAGGGGGGAACAAGCAATTGAGGGGGGTGTTGGCAGCGAAACATGCTTGGGCTCAGCCCAACAGCCTAACCCTAATCTGAACAAACCCTAAACAAAACCATCCTCCTCTCAAACGCTCTGGCACTGTTCATTCTTGGAAACCCTACCACCATCATCCCCAACCTCTCAAACGCTCCCTCTGAACCTCCTTTCCTCGAACCTCAAACAAATCCTCACAATGACCTGAAACCGAACCCTAACCTACATCTAACCGAACCTCAATGCAAGACTATATTCAACTTAAATTCCAGTTCAAGCCAAGATTGAATCCATACGCTTCAACAATCAAAACAAGACGCAAACAAGGATCGAAGAATCAACGCACCTGGATGTGGGCAAATTGTGAAGCTTCTGGAACTTTTAACGAGGAGATCTTGAGTCGTATTGAAGAGAACTCAAAATCTGGAGTTTGGCTGATGAACACCTTCGAGGGATTCTGACAACGGACGAATCTCCTTGACGATTTGATGCACTCTGAAGATCCTTGAGGAAAATCGCGCGCGAAGAACTAGGATCGGTTGATGAAGTTGAAGATCCTGAAGCCTGGTGGATTCCTGGAAATCCTGGGATGAAGATGATGGCGTTCTGGAGAAGTTGATGAAGAACGTTGGCGTTCTGGAGAATATGATGAAGATTGTTGAAGGTTTGAGTGGATTCTGGAAATCTTGCTTGAAGATGGATGAGTGTCTGAGTGGATTCTGGAAATCTTGCTTGAAGATGGATGAATGTCTGAGTGGATTCTGGAAAGAGTTGATGAAGGTTGATGATTCCGGCAACGATGATGTTTCCGGCGAGGGGATTATGAGGCTGACGGAAGGGATCGGAGGAAGAACGAAGAAGATAGGATGATTCTGGAGATTTTGGTGGTTCAGGTGGTGGTCGGAGTTGGTTGACGGTGACCGGCGGCGGGAAGTTACGGCTGATGCATGGCCGCTGGTGAGGTTGCTGGTGACACTCAGGCGATGGGTGTGGGGAAGACAGGTGGCGCGCATGCGCAGAGAGAGAGGGAGTGGGGGACAGCTGGGGACACGTGGGAGAGTCTGGGGAAATTCTGAGTGTGTGGTGGGTGATTGCATGCACAACGCGTGGGCCTCCTTCCACGCAACACGTGGCTGGCACTATTTATTGCACTGAAACTGCTAGAATCTTCTAGAAGCCCCTGGAGAAATCTGGATTGCTGGACGAACTGAACTTTCCTTTTTTTTTGGACTTTTTCTGGACTGATGAGATCTGGGCCTCAAAAGACTCCTCCTGGGCCCACGAACTGAATGAAAAAAATTGTAAAAAACTGAATTAAACAACAATTAACTAAACCTAATTATATCTAATCAAAACAATTAACACCTAATTAACTAATGATTAATCCTAATAAAATCTAAAAATCAATTAAGATCTAATTAACTCTAAAAAAAAATCAATTAACCTAATTTCTATATTATCCTAAAAAAACAATTAATATCTAATTAAACTCTAAAAAAGAGATTAATGCTCTAATTAATTCTAAACTCCTACTAATTCTCTATTAAAATTCTAATATTATTTAAAACTAGTAAATCTATTATTAATAAAAGAAAAACTATATTATTCTCTATATTATCTAAAAACAATTAAAACTCTACTAATCCTAATTTTTATCATTCTATTTAATATGCTAAGAAAAATTCACTAATATTCTAAAAATGATAAAAGCTATTTAAATTCTATTAAAAATTCTACAAATGATTAAAATCTATTTAAAATATTCTATAAAATTCTAAAAAGAGGATTAAGCTATTAAAATATTCAAAAACCCTATTTAAATTCCAGAAAAATCTATAAAGCCTGTTAAAAATTCACAAAAGCCTATTAAAACCCTAAAATGCAGATGAATGCAAATGACCCCCATAAAAGAGCGCACGAGACCAGATCGAATCGAACAGAGATCCCCGGGCATCAGAATATCATCAAAATCACTGTGCAAGCTAAAAATCACCGAGGAGCGCACAATTTCCCGAAAATAAAACCCTGGTGATCTGGACTGGGTCTGCCATATCTGATAGACAAAAATCAAGCTGTAAACTCTGATATCCCCTGCTTGTGCACAAAAATCATACATCTGAGCTGTGAATATGAAATTAAACCATGAGTCAGATAGGAGAATCAGTTGGTCAAATTTTAGGGTGCAACACGTGGCCTATGCTCATATTAGGCAAGACAAGGTCGAACCTAGAGCTCTGAAATGCATGTTCATGAGATACCCTAAAGGAGTCAAATCATACATGTTATGGTGCCTAGAGCCAGGTCACAGGAGGTGTATCACCAGTCGAGATGTAGCTTTCAAATGAAGCAGAGATGGATTTCAAGAAAACTAATGATGCTGACGAAGAGCTGGAACATGGAGAGATTCCTACTGAGGTGGAGCATGTTGATGCTGAATTACGTACCCCAAATGAAGTCGAAGAAGACGCAGAATATGTTATCGAAGATGAGGATACTGATAATGACTACCTGCTAGCAAGATACAGGTCGAGGAGAGTCATCAAGCCACCTCAGAGACTTGGGTATACAGATCTTATAACTTATGCCTTAATCTTTGCAAGTGAGGTTCTAGACAAAGAACCTAGAGACTATAAGGAAGTTATAAGGAGTCAAAAGAAGACTGAATGGATGAAGGCCATGGATGATGAGATGAAATCTCTTCATGATAACAATACCTGGGAACTGATCAAGAAACCTGCTGGAGCATGGTTAGTCAGTTGTAAATGGATTTTCAAAGTTAAGGAAGGAAACGAAAGAGTGATGTCGAAGAGATACAAGACAAGATTGGTTGCTAGGGGGTTCACTCAAACAGAAGGTGTCGACTTTAATGATGTGTTCTCTCCTATTGTTAAGCACATATCCATTCAAAGGTTGCTTTCCACAGTGGTACAGTTCGACCTTGAGCTGGAACAAATGGATGTGAATATTGCGCTCTTGTATGGTGATTTAGATAAAACAATCCTAATGAGGCAACTTGAAGGGTATGTCGAAAAAGGGAAGGAAGATTATGTGTGCAAGCTGAATAGATCCTTATATGGACTGAAAAAATATTCTCGACAGTGAAATAGGAGATTCGAAAAGTTCATGGCACGCATAAGTTTCATCAGAAGTCAGTTCGACCACTGTGTTTACTTCTGATTTCGACCAGGTAATTCATTTGTTATGTTGTTCCTCTATGTGGATGATATTCTAATAGAAAGCAACAATGTCGAAGAGGTAATGAGGGTGAAGGCTGAACTCAATAAGGAGTTCTACATGAAGGATCTTGGAGCTGTGTCCAGGATTCATGGGATTGACATCCGAAGAGATAGAAAGTAGACGAAGTTATGCTTATCTCAAGAGGCATACCTACGAAAGGTTCTTAAAAAGTTTGGTATGTCGAATTCAAAGCCTGTTGTGACTCAGACAAACCCTCAATTCAAGTTGAGTATAGATTAGTGTCCCAACACTGATGTTGAAAGAAATTATATGAATAGCGTTCCATATGCTAATATAGTGGGTTCTTTGATGTATGTTATGGTCTGTACTAGACCCGACATAACATATGCAGTAAGTCTTGTAAACAGGTACATGACGAATCCTAGAAAGGCTCACTGGCAAGCATTGAAGTGGATTCTAAGGTACATAAATGGGTCTATGAATAGAGTCATAATTTATGGTGGAGCCTTAGGTGAAGATGTTAAAGCAACAATCGAAGGATATGTCGACTCTGATTATGCAGGTTGTATGGATTCTAGAAAATCTCTTTCTGGATATGTGTTCACTATGTTTGGGACAACAATCAGTTGGAAAGTAACACTTCAGAAGGTCGTTACCTTATCAACCACTGAAGCGAAATATATTGCGGTAACTGAAGTTGTGAAGGAAGCATTGTGACTTGAAGGTTTTGCAAATGAGCTAAAACTTCAAGGTCGAGTTATCACTATTAAATGTGATAGTCAAAGTGCAATACACCTGTCGAAGAATTCAGCCTATCATGAGCGAACCAAGCACATTGATGTGAGGCTGCATTTCGTCAGAGGGGTAATCGAGCATGGAGAAGTCCAAGTGCTGAAGGTTTCGACAAATCATAATGTTGCTGATATGATCACAAGATGTTGCCTAGTTGCAGGTTTTTCCATTGTATGCAGTTGATAAAGCTGCATGAAGAAAGCTAGTTTCTTGATGTTATAGAGTTAGATCAAAGTTGGAGATTTGTGAGATGTTGGATTAAACTCTAGTATGGTCGAAGGCTAACTTCTGGTTCGATAGGAATTAAGCATGAGGTCGAAGTATGTTTTTTAGCATGCTGCTGTCGGAGTAATACGTGTTGTAGTCGAAGTTTGTTCTAACATGCATTAGTTAATATTGCTAGGGTTGTTAGCATGTTGAATTGGGCCTTACGTGTAAGCCCAATTGTTTAAGTTAGCTTGTACCCTAAGTTAGCTTGTAATGGGTAGTTGTTAAAATTCCCATTAGGTTAGTGTGATATTTTTCTTATAAATAGGATGCTAGTTTCTCAATCTTGATATAAGGAAAAATAGGAAGATAAAATCCTAATTTCAAGAGATTGAGGTTATTTTGTTATTCTTGTATACTTGTAATCTTGTTCTAAGAGTAAGGAAAAAATAGATGTTTATACCCAATCCTTGTTGTTCCTTGTTGTTTTACCTTACTTTTTTTTGTTAACTCTAACCCTTGTGTGTTTCTTGATCATAAAGAAACCATCTATACTTTGTTTCAAGACATCCGATTCACAACAGGTTGCCTATGAGAGTTAATCTCTTTCGTCGTGGCATTATTTCTATCCCTCATGTCTTATTTGTGGATTTTTCTTTGGTCCAATGGAAGATTCAACCCACATTTTTATCACTTGTTCTTTGTCAATGATTGTTTGGAAGAAAATTTGTGTATGACTGGGAACTCGAGGGGTTAACGATAGATCTACACCAAAAAATTTGGTGGGATAGAAGTCAAGTAATGTTCAATGATGTGGTTGGAGATTCAGAGTCGATCGTGGTAAGAATCATGTATTTATCTTGGTGGTGAATTCTAACATTATCTAAAAGTAGACTTTGTTGTAACTTTTATGATTGGTATAAACAACCATTAGATTTTATTTAATGTTGGTGTAAACTATTTTGGATTGTTGGATATAAGTGGGTTGGGGTATCCCTAATATCTTGTTGATGAATATATTTGGATTAAAAAAAAAAAACTACAAATATCACTTGGAGATGCATCTTCGAAACAAATTCAACCTAACATATAGGATGTCTCTTAACATTGTATTTATTAAATATACAAAAGACGTGTCTAGAGATATATCTCCAAAATCTGAGAACATATTTAAAAATTCATACGATACGCTAAAAATATATAAAATGCAATAAAAAATTCTCAACTTTTAATGGTGTTAACTTTAAATATCCTACATTAAATATCCTACATGGTCCAAGACTAAGATTTGATTTTAGAAAACAGAATTAACAAAACCTAAAATTAGGGAGGTCTAACATTTCTTAAACTAGATATTGCCTAATGACTAAAGGGAGAATAATGTCACCCAACTTATTTTGTTGTGCAATAAAGTAAGCACTTTTAAATAAAGTTAACACTTTAACATCCTGCATGATCCGTGATGAGATTGATCTCCGAAAACATAGTTATGAATGACTTGTTTAGTTAGGTCAACAATTATGCAGTAACCAATATTGTAGCTGCATGTCTCTTTCCATTCCAGCTACAAAACATTATCCTAATGTCATTTGTTTGAATAATGTTCTATCATATTTAACAAACTTTTATAGGTAGATGTCACTGTCACTACCTTATTTATTATTTATTAGACGAATATTATAAAACTAACATTCTATTATCTATTATCTATAATCTATAAATAAGAGAACACAACACTCACATGCATTCTCAAAAAAACAGATAGAAAAACAAGAAACAAGATGAATGTTTTACTATCCTTAAACTCAAGCTCAAGCTTAATCAACATTTCAAAACCATACAAACATCATCATAACCTTCAACTTTCAAATAATCATCAAAGACAACCTCGTATAGTACAATTTTCTGTTTCATGCAGAGCCACAAAAAGTGTTCCAATGAATCATAAGCTAGATGATGATGATGGAAACTTGTACAAGATACTATGTTTGAGTTCCAATAGAGCAACAGCAGATGAGATAAAGAGAGCATATAGAAGAATGGCTCTTCAGTATCATCCTGATGTTTGTCATGATCGTATGAAGAAAGAGGAATCAACTAGAATGTTTGTACAAGTTAATGCAGCTTATAAGACTCTGTCGGATCCAAAGCTTAAAGAAGAGTATGATTCAAAGTTATTGGGTGATTTGAGAAGAAGTAAATGGATGGAACAAATTGTTGAGTTGAATAGAAGATCTCAAAGAGGTGAGGGAGGTGCATCATCATGGGGTTGTAGAATGAGGGCCAGAAATAATAGTAACTAGTTTTTCAATTAGCTTTCTATTCATGTTATTAATTTTCTTGTATTTTTTTTTCATGAACTTATAAATAATATACATCATTTTAATAAAAATTGAACCGTGAGGGCCACCACACTCTGTCCCAAAACCGTTGCACCACCACCATTTCTCTCTAATCGACGGCAACAGTACACCTCTCTCTCCCTCTCCTTCAATGCTAAATTGCTAAATTGCTTTGTAAGTTTCTATGACAGTTCCAGTTATGACCAAAGCACATTATGGACTCAAACTCTTTTCCAAATATTCAAGGAAGGTGTAAGAGTTGAAATTAATGGAATGGTTGATGATGCTCTGAAGCCAAGACGAAGAGAGAAAAAAGGGCAGGTAATGAAAAGATGCCTAGCATTTTCTTATGAGGTTTTGAAAAGAGAGCACATGGATGGAAGGTTACAACCTCTAACTGATAGATTATCATCAGTTGGAATTTTCTTATGAAAGATTCTCCCCATTAAGGTGGAATGTGAAGGAGGGATAACTTGATTCCAAATGATCTTAGTCCAAGCCACTAGATGGTGATGATTGAAAGCAAAGGAATAGGCTTCTTGAAAGGAGAACAAACCAGAAGTGGTGTGTTTCCATGTTAATTTGTTATCTTTAGGATCCAATGGACTAAATATTTTGTTTATGTGACCAAAAAGATAGGGAAACCAAATTTGCAAAGTTGGAGGAATGAACCATCCATGATTGATTATTAAGTCTTCAACTTTGGAGTGTAAGTTTGTGGCTATGTGTTGCATTAGTGTCGCGGTGTGAAAAAAAATATATGTGCTCATTGCACGCTCGATGATACAACAGAGTCGTCACCCAATCTTATTTATTTCAGAAGAAAAAGGAAAGGATCGATAAAATTCAGGGAAAAGAGAAAAAGGTAAGAAAGTCGGTTATACGGGAGGAATGTATTAGCATCCCTCACACCTGTTCTATTCAACAGGAACCATTTTACTTGTTCTTTGCGCGAATGGGTGTTACTATCTAAAGGTTACTTGCGAAGGAGGGAAAATATAAGTTTATAATTAGTGTACTTGTGAAAGATTGAGGCCCTCATACCTACGTGTCCTCATAGTGCAATGATAAAATTAGAACTCTGTAGTTCGGAGTAGAAAATAAGTGTGTGTTTGTTGTTTTTAGGAGAACAATTATAATCGTATCCTAGAAGTGTGTAGACGTCAGCTGATTTGGTCCTAGTTCAGATGCTCCAAGCTTTTAGTCTGACTACTAAGGAACGGATTATAATAGTTCTCTTTTGAAAAGAAAGAAAAGTTTTTTTTACAAAAAGTTTAAGTGTCAAGAGGAAAAGAAAGAGTTGATTGAATAAGAAAAGAAAGAACTTGAATTATGAAAGAGTTGTTGTGGTGTGGTGAAAGTATTATTTGAACCATTGTATGTTGTTTGAATCCATAAGGTAGGTGTGTCTGAAGTAAAGAGTATGACGTTAACCATTAGATGGTGCAGCCAATGCAGAATTATAGGATTTTGCCTTGATATAAGGATTTAGACCTATAAAATGGGTATTTCCAGAGCATGAGACTCCATAGGGAAATGCATGAAAGTTTCTAGAGCATGAGGCTACAGGTAAATGCATGAGGTTGCCAAAGTATGAGGCTCCCCAAGGAAATGATAAAAGAAAAGGTTTTTTCCAGAGCATGAGACTCCACAAGGCAATGCATGAAAGTTGGCAGAGCATGAGGCTCCACAGGGCAATGCATGAAAGGATATTAGTTCATAGATGGGTGCTTGACCATGAGGTGATTAACCCAAAGAAGGTATGGATGTCATGGAAGGTTGTGTTTGGTCCAAAGAGAATAGTATTGTTAATGTTGATTATTGAAGTGTTGAAGTGTTGTCTCCAGGGAAGAAGAATTGTCAATTATTTGATTCGAATTGCACTAAAGTCTATGAGTTGAGGTAAATACTCTGAACAACTGGGTCATTCGTCTCGTATCCAAAAATATGCAGAATGACGATAGGAATTCTCCCTCTCATTCCTTCTCCAATACATAAGGCTCATGGTCCACAATCCGCATCGTAATTGACAAATGTTGAAGAGTCTTTTTGTTGTGCTTTGATTCAAGTTTTCACAGGAAAACCACAAGGAAAAGATAGACAGCTCGACTACGAGACCCAAATCTAAGATCATTGGTAATAAAAGAACATGTATGCCAGAATGCAAACATGTTATGATGACATGGATGCAAAGACATGGGATCAAGGCTCCCAAATATGCTGAATAATTGTTGTATTGTCGACTGAATAAGGCCATAATTTTGCTTTACCGAGAAAACCGGAAAACCACAATAACCATAATACTCAGGATCAAAAGTCTACACTAACAGGAAAACCATAAAATCGAGTAGGTTGAAAGTCAAGGTTTCCTACAAAAACCCATCCCCTCTCACATGTGGGTTCTAGTCTTGAACATGGCCTCCTATGCAGATCCTCAGTATCACAGACTCTCAGGTCGAGAAATGATGATACATTCAACATTTCTGGTTTAGCATCATCATCAATCAAGGAGGTCTCAACTGACTTCCCAATGAACTGTCTCCTGAGTCGTAAGCTCTCTAAGTCAACACCCTATCATCTGCCCCAGACGTGCAGGATAGAGTATCTCCAAAGAAAACCTCGCCTGGACGCAATTTTCGTGTCAACTACACGTGGTCAAACGCCACGCAAGCCACACTACTCTCCACTCTAATCCTAAGTGTATACTTAAGCTTGTATATTGGGCTTATCTCTCATAGAACAATCCCACCCAACAGCAGAGCAGCAGAGCAATATGATAACAGTAATCATATGATAATAAAATGATAATGCAATAATATACAACAGATAATGTACATAAAAGTATAAGGAAGTAAAAACCCAATGAACAGAACACATAATCGCTAGGATTGACTCGCATAGGGAATCAGACTCCCCAGTAGAGTCGCCAGCTGTCGCAACTGCGAAAAACAACCGGCGGGAACAAACAGAAGAGTCGCCACCGAATATTATTTATCCCAACACAGGGAAAGAAAATGATCTAAGAAAACCTAAGATAAGGGAGAAGACAAGGTCATCACAACCAAATCTTGGGTTCGGGAGTCGATTATGCTATAGGAAGGTATTACCATCCCATCGCATTCGTTGTACTCAACGGGATCCACGCTTGTTGTCTAACCAAAGGGTGTGTTATCTAAAGTCTACTGCTAAATGGAAACGGAAACGAAAAGCGGAAAAACAAAAGGTGACTCGATAAGACATCGTCGTCCTAGGCCTACGTATTCCCTCGTGCAATGGGAAAGTCAGAGTCATCGTATTTCAAAAAACTACGGGTGATGGGGGGAAGTTTGCTCGCCAAGACATCATCTTCTTGTGCCTACGTATCTTCATATGGTACAAAAATTAGAGAAGCCGTAGTTCGGCTAACGAAACCACTGGTTGGTTAAGTGTTTTTTACGAGTAACTCTAAGTTCTCATTCCAGTAGTTAGGGTCGAGGCCTATTTGCGATAGAACGAAAAAGTAACGTACTCTTTTCTGAAAATGAGTTTGAAGAACAAATCCCGAAGGATAAAAATGTTTGAAGTTTGTTTATGAGTTTTAGTGAAGTGAATTGATTTGCTTTGTGATTCACGTTTCATTAAAGACTAAGATATATGAACGAATATGCGCATATCTCCCCTAGACGGGACGTATGCTAAACACTCTAGACAAGCAAGAGGAGACCCGTCACTCATCATTTCCCATATGCTTAAGGCTCGTGGCACACAAATCATTGTCTTTATTAAGTGTGTTAGAATTGTTTTGAGATGAGATGAGAGAAAGACGCACGAAAGGTCTAAGGGAAACTCAGTCCTAACATTGTCATGCAAAGTGTCCCTAAGGTCGAGATGCGAAAGGAAATTATATCCTAATGTTAGCATGCAAAAGGTGGACTTAAGGTTGAGGTTAAAGGGACTAACCTACTTGTTATAATGCATGGATTAAACTCATAATGTCTATCATAATCCAAGCTTAATTAGAAATTAAGTTGGACTAGAAGGCTTTAAGGGAGCATGCAATAACACAACAACAAAAAACAAGAAAACAAGGCAAAAACAGCAGCTACAACAGCGCTTCCTGCATAAAACAGTAATAAAATCCAGCAAGGCAGCACAACAACATTTAACAGCTACTAATTCAGCACAAAAAACAGGTGTAAAAGGCAAGCAACAAGCAAGGCAACATACAACAACATGTAAATTTAGAATAGAACAACTGTAGAAACAGGTCAACAAGCATACTTTAACATAATCAACATGAACAAGCATCAATCATGAACAAGTATCAAGCAAAGATGGACATGTATTAAGAATCAAACACAAGTGTTCAACAAGACTGCATCATTAAGCATTCAACAAGAACAACATACTTTTCACATCAATTAAATAATTCAAACGATCATGCGACAAACAGAATTGGAAGCAAATACGAACATGCATCGCAAGTCCAGCAAGATAATCATCAATAATCAACAATTAACATGCTAAAAATGAGCAAAGCACATGATCATCACACCAAGCAACAACATAAGTATTTCAAGCATTTATCAAAGGAAACCAAAAGTTGTGCGTCAAAGAATCGCAATGAAATAATCAAGCATGATGAAACAGGTTAAAATTGCTCCACACAAATGCATCATATCAATCCATGAAGGTTAGAGGTGGAAAGATATTAAAGCATGCTTGAAAACAACCAAAAATCACATTCTGGTCCAGTGTTAATCGATTAACTATTTACACTGCAAATGTGGTTAATCGATTAACCACTTGAAAAAGGCTGAAAATACACTGGTTAATCAATTAACCAGTTTTGTACTGCAACTAGTTAATCGATTAACATTGCACCAGAAGCAGAAAAACAAAAATTTAAAAGCACTTCCAGCAATTAATCAATTATGGAATCATCCAAATGATCATGTTATCAATTATGCACGAATTTAACACCAAAAATCAGTGATGAAACATCAATCAAACTTATCCAAGCATTAAGATCACAAATCACATAAATCCAATCATCAAAATCAATAAAAATTGAGGATCTACATTTTGATTATCCAAATAAGCTCAACATAGAAGTGGATTTAGAACTAACCAACCTTTAAAATTGAGATTTTCTTTGGTAAGTGTTATTCTACTACAAAATAATAGAACCAAGCTAGAAACCCGAGAAAACTTCAAGATCCAAGAGATTTCTTGCAAGATAAGTGAAGAATGAGCCAAATTAAGCCAAAATTGATTCAAGAATCACTTATAATCTTGCTTCCAAAACCATATCCAGATCCAAACAAAAATCAAATGATGAATTCAAGTTGATAGAGATGAATGATGGAGGTTAATCTCTAGAATTCAAGGATTCTAATGAAGAATCAAAGAATTCGAGTGGAAGAGCTCTAATGGAGTTTTTGAGTGTGAGGAAATTGAGAAAAAGTTGAGAGAATTTGAGAGCAAATTTTGAAAATGAAGGGTGAATGAGTGTGAAATCTGAATTCTGGTGAGGTTTGGAGTGTATTAGTTTAAATAAGCTCTTGGTTATGAGTAAAAATTGTGGTTTAGAGTTAGGTTTTGAAAATTGGAATGGGATTAGGAATGAGAATTTGGAGGGAAATTGGATTGGTTTAGAAAATAAATCAAAATTGGAGTGATTCTAGATCCTTCTACTGATACAAAAACCAATTCACAAATGATCAAAATGGACCCCAAAAGTGGCAGCATTAAAAATGCACGTATCTGGGCAAAATTTTCTTTGGTTAATCGATTAACCATTTGTTAATGCAAATTGGTTATTTGATTAACCCTTCAAAAATTTAAAAATTTGCGCCATTTGGAGGGAAACTTGCATACTCGTCTGTTTCCACCCGTTCTGAGTCATGTTAAGCCTCTGAAACTTGCCTTTTGATATTGCACCTGTAAAAATACCTGAGATAATCGGTGAACTGCCTCCTATGCTAAAAATAACTTGTTAAAAAAATAAAATCAGGCACTCGATTGCTGGACACAATAACTGTGAAGCCTCTGATGCTTGCTGCTTGAAAACTTGAAATAAAAGGAAACCTTGAGCCATAGAAACACCTTGATCCCATGTCTCAAGAACCAATTCCATGATATGCAGACCAATAAATGAACTATTCGATCAAAGTGGACTTTGATAGATCAGTCAATCAAGAATAACATCAAAGTATTAATCAAACATTTAGATTTCTAGGAATCTAGAATCCTAAAAAAGATCAAGATGTTAATCATGCGGTCTATTTCTAAAATTAACCTAAAATTAGAGTGAACATGTTATTTAATTTTTAATGTCTAATTGAAAATTATCCTAAAATTAATGATTGAATTTCTAAACAAAATGGTGCATTATTATTATTATTATTATTATTATTATTATTATTATTATTATTATTATTATTATTATTATTATTATTATTATTATTATTATTATTATTATTATTATTATTATTATTATTTAGGGTTTTTTCCATGTGAAAGAAAATGAAATTATTTAAACAATTAAGAAAAGAAATTAAAAGAAAGAAAATAAAAAAGAAGAAAAAAGAGGCATGTGGGTATGCTGAGTTTGATGGGCGTGCATTAGCATTGCATTGGGTCAGGCCCAAGGGAGAATTGGTTGTTCGGGTACTCAAAGTAAGGGGTGTGTGGATCAAGGTTAGGGTGAAAGAAGAAGTTTGGATTGGGCCAACTGAAACGGGGAAGGGGTTAAATAATTCTTATTCAGTCTTGTTCTTCATTTCAAACGAGTAACAAATGGCCTGAGCTAACCAAAGTTTCAACGCACCGGAAATCGCCTTCGGCGGCGGCAGAGGTCCAAAACCTACAATCCTTATATTAACTTGCTCATTTCGTTCCTATCTATCTCAATCCAACCTCATTTTCTTTCAACCTCATAACACACATGAGTTCAAAAGTTGATGTTATAACCATTGCCATTGATCCAACGAGTACTAGATATCAAGGTTTGGAATTGAGGCCTTATTCCAAATGGAAGAAAAGATATAGTACTTAATGCATGAGCTTCTTCTTATGGAATTGTTCTTGAGAAAGTTGTCCATTGGTTATTGTAATTGAACATGTCCAAGCCAAGCTTAAGCATTGAAGCATCATTTAGATGAGTGAGGGATCTCAAACAAAGATCCCCCTTAGAAAAGAGAGGACAAATATGTTTCCAAGCAACTGTAACTAACTTCTTATTTTCATGTCACCACTCCAAGAAAAGAGAGGACAAACATTGTTTCCATTTCCTTGAGAAGAGATTTAGGCCAGGCATATAAGGTTAAATAGTACACAAGCATGATGTGGAGAACACTCTTGATGCATTGGATTCTACTAGTAAAGGCAATAACATAGCTTTCCAAGAGGCTAGCTGGAGCTTTATTTTTTCAATTATAGGTTGGAAGTGACACTTCTTGGACTTCCCTTTGAAGATGGGCACCCCTAGGTATGTGAAAAGGAGGGTAACAACATTAAAACCAATAGAGGATGCACTGTGAGTGAGCCTATTTTGAGATATTGAGCCTTCATAGATAGTATACTTGTTAGGATTAATGACCTGTCGTGATGTTTCAGTATATTTGGCAATGAATTTGGAAAGAACTTGGATGTTGTTGCTGGAACCCACTGAAAAATAAATGATGTCATCAGCATATAAGGGGTGAGAAGGAATGTGATGGCTTCTAGTACTTTTATAAATTGTAACTTCTTCTTGAGGACTAGTTAAGTGAGACCTCTACTCAACAAATTTCTCTTATGTAGGGTCCAAAGATGTATGTCTCGCCGAGTAGGCATGACCAAAGTCTAGCCTAAGATATTTAGTATATGTCTTGTTAGAGGGCTTGATAGAAATCTCGTCCGAGAGTCTAAAACCTAGGCGGCATGATTCATTGTACATATCTCTAAGAATATTAGAAACTTAGAACCTCGGGATACTCCCACGGTCTATAGTAAAAAAATGTAACACCTTGAATTCAATTAATTTATTTAATTGAATTTTCCTTGCTTTTATTTAATTATTTGGGTGATTTTATATAGTTTTAGTTAATTATTTCAATGATAGCATCTGCTATGTGATTTTTGGAGATTTAATAGAATTTTAGTTAATTTCATTTGATTAAAATAATATAATAATTGTAAAATAAGAGAAATAGTGACATTAGGGGTAAAAAGTAGAATTATAATAAAAGTAAGAGAAAGTGGTGAAAGTAGAGATTAGTGGAGGGGTAAAAGTGTAAAAAGAGGAATTAATTATATTTTAGGTTAAAATAAATAGTAAGAGAAGAGGAGTCAAACTTTTCAGTACGTATAAAGTGTGCAATCGGGAAAAAGAGGCAAGTGTGGGAGGAGAAAAGGGCTTGAGGGAGATTAAGAACACTATAACCAACCATGTTAGCTGCTAGAAATTCAGGTAGGAGGGGGGACTACTCTAACGTAGGTGTTATTGCATGAAGGAGAGAGAGAGATCTTCACCCTCCTCTAGGTTTTTCTCTATTTTTGTGTTTTACAAATTCTTCATTGTGGTTATGTGTAATCCATGATAATTTTCAGGTTTTTGATAGGTTTAAATTATACTGTTTATTTGACTCGATTTTGCGCAAGTTATTTAGTATTTTATTTCCATTTTCTTGTATTATGCCTTTGTTTTGTTTCTTTTTCAGATTTTTGTATTTTCAAGGCTACTCGAGAAGAAATGAAGAAAAACGAGCTAAAACCCCTACTTTCTGAGGAAATGTACACATGGCTTCCACCATGGCGGGCGCCATAGGGGATGCCACACATTGGATGCAAGCCAACTGGTGACAGCTGCCACATCTCCCACTCCTTTCCACCCTAGTTCATGTAGCGGGTGCCACAAGGAGGTGGTGGGCGCCACAAGGAGGTGGCGGGCGCCACCTTCACACGGATGTTTCCCTCCCAAAAGGAGTTGGGGGGCATTCTTGTCTTTACCTGTACTTTCCTGCCTCTATAAATAGAAGAGTTCTGATTCATTTCGAATCATCCAAGCTTTGAGAACATAACTCAAGCCATAAATTTCACATATTGTAAAGTGATAAACTTCTCACATCGAGGGGTTATCGCACTGTGTAGTCGAGTCTGTAATCAAGTTTGGAGCACTTGGGTAGAAGTTAAACCTGCCGCCATTTTATTTCCGATTTTTACTTCCAGTTGTACAAGATTTTAAAGCCTCTTGTTTAGAGCAGGTTTATGTCTATTTGTTGCATTTTATTTATTTACCCGCCTTTATTTCCCGCACCCTTTATTTCTTGCACCGCACTTTATTTTCCATGCCTATTTACCTTACCATGTTCGGCTAAACCTTAAGGGCTAGGATGCGAGGATTATAACTATAATTAGTCTTCCACACGGTTGTCGGTAGAATTAATTAGGGGTTATTTTAACTTTTAACACTTATTTTATGTACTTAAAATCTGTTGGGTAAGATCGAAAGCCGTCCAACCTTTAGATAAATTTGGTTAGTTTTGACTGTTCCAAGGAAGTGAAAGCGCTTGGCTCAGTTAATTAGGAATCTTTAATGTTTAAGAAAACCGATTTTAAAACTATTTTCGGACGCGTTTATGGATTTAAAGTCCGGTTCGCAAGAACCTCTTTTTGTTAGAAATTCCAGGTTAAAATACTTTTCAACTAAGTCAAGAAACTATATTTCTTAAAAATAGGTTTATTAATCCTAACGCAATGCACACCTTTTTATAAGTGACAATAAGAGGGGCCGATTAGGGATAAACTCAGTTCTGAATACGCGAAAGCGACAGTTCCCGTTAAATTAGTTCTTTTCATGAGTAGAAAATATTACCCCATAAGGAATCCTATATGTACACATCTGGAATACTACGTAGCTATATGAATTGCATCTATGCCTATTGTTTTATTATTGAATTTGTTTCCGCACTTTACTTTTATTTCGCACAACTCAACCCTTTATTTGACTTGCCTTAGATAAACACCGTAACTATAGTAATCAATAGATTGACGTTTGGTTTCTGTGGGATCGATAATCTTTTGTATTACTTTGACGTTATTCGTGCACTTGCGAATCACCCATCAAGTTTTTGGCGCCGTTGCCGGGGATCAATTACGTCAAAATTTTGTACCCTATTGTTACATCGTCTAGACTAAGGCTATACCCTCCGGTCAATGCGAAGAACTCGCAGCACCGGTACCCTTGTAAATCCTTGGAGGAACCTGAACGTTACACTCGCGCACGTATCTTATTTCGTAGATTTAAGAGAACTATGGACGAAGACCGTAACCAAATACCCCTTAAGGATTTCACTCAACCATCTAACGACGAACCTAGTTCTAGTATTGTGAACCCCAATATTCCTGCTCACAATTTTGAGCTAAAACCATCCCTATTACAATTAGAACAACAAAACCAGTTCGCCGGACTCGCTACCGAGAACCCGAACCAACATTTAAAAACTTTTATTCAACTAGCTAATACTTTTAAAACCAATGGTGCTACTCCTGAGGCGATTAGGTTAAGATTATTCCCTTTTTCCCTTAGAGACAAAGCCCTTACTTGGTTAGATTCCCTTCCAGCCAATTCTATAACAACTTGGGAAGACCTTAGGAGAGTTTTTCTCGCTAGATATTTTTCCCCGAGCAAAACCTCTGTTCTTAGGAACCAAATAACCAGATTTACCCAAAACCAAGGTGAATCTCTCTTCGAAGCTTGGGAAAGATATAAAGACCTGTTGAGAATATGTCCACACCATGGCCTGGAATCATGGCTGATCATTCATACCTTCTATAATGGACTTCACTATAACACAAAGATGATCATCGACGCCGCCGCAGGTGGCACGCTGGTGAATAAACCTTACCCTGAAGCTTGCGCTCTCATCGAGGATATGGCCCAAAACCATTGTCAATGGGGGATAGAGCGAGCGACAATGGAGAAGAAAGAAGCCCAAGGAGGAATACATGAGATAAGTTCTATAGACATGATGCAAGCTAAAATAGACGCTTTGGCCCTTAAAATCAAACATATGTACACAAAGCCAGTAGCTGCAACAGCAGTTTCAACTGAGTGTGAACTATGTGGTACTCAAGGACACCAATCGGCAAAATGCAATCTACTGAACGAAACTCACTCAGGAGAAGTCAACTACGCCCAAGGAAACCCATTTTCAAATACCTATAACCCTGGATGGAAGAATCACCCTAATTTTTCCTACAAAAATAATAACCCTATCCAAAACCCTGCACCCCTGAGACCATCCGATTTTCATGCTCAAAGATAAAACCCGCCTATGCAAGCTGTGCAACCTAAGCCGAACCTTGAGAAAGTCATGGAAAATTTTATTACGGCTGAGACCCAACAAAACAAAGAATTCCTAAACCAGAACATTCATGTAAATGAATTGATTACCCAGTTAGGAACTAAGGTAGACCAAATAGTCATCCACAATAAGATGCTTGAAACCCAGATATCTCAAATAGCTTTAAAACAAGCTCCTGAGACTACACCCGGAGGACAGTTCCCTGGTCAACCTCAACAGAACCCCCGAGGGCAAACCAATGCAATCACCTTACGGAGTGGGACTGCTTACGATAAACCGGTTAACCCGACATTGAGCGAACCCAAGACTCCTAAGGAAAGCATGGTGTCCACGAGCGAACTCGAGGAACCAGTAGGATTTGAAAAGCAGAAGGATAAGGCAAAACCAACGAACCACCGCCACCCTATAAACCTCCCATACCCTATCCACAAAGACTCAAACAAACCAAGATCAATAACCAATACCATAAATTTATCAAAGTCATAGAGAAAATTCATGTGGAAATCCCTTTCACAGAAGCCATCACACAAATACCATCATATGCAAAATTCCTCAAAGACATCCTTACCAATAAACATAGACTTGGCGATCCAAAACCTTTAGAATGCAATTCCATTTCCGAAAATAAACTCGCCAAGAAGGATAAAGATCCTGGAAATTTCTCCATACCTTGTATTTTGGGAAGTCATGTCATCAATAAAGCTTTTCTAGATTTAGGAGCTAGCGTAAGCCTTATGCCCCTGGCAGTTTTTGAAAGGTTAAAACTAGGAGAATTGCAACCTACGAAGATGTCACTTCAATTAGCCGACAAATCCGTCAAGTATCCAATTGGCATATTGGAAGACGTCCTAGTCAGGATCGATCAGTTGTTCATCCCAATCGATTTTGTCGTCATGGACATTAAAGAAGATGATGACATTCCTATCCTCATAGGAAGACCATTCTTATCAACCGTTGGAGCCATAATAGATGTTAAGAGAGGGAAGTTGAATTTTGAGGTAGGTGACGAAAAGATAGAATTCATTCTGTCGAAGTTTCTTATGGCACCAGTATTAGGAGATGCATGTTATGCCATAGACATCATCGATGAATGTGTTAGATAGCTAGAATTAGAAGAAACCATCAGATTACCTTCAACCCTCATAAAGGAAGATGATGGGTTTATAGAACCCTACATTGATGATAACCTGTACGAATGTTTATCCCTTACCCCAGATCATATACCATGCCCAAAGAAACCAACTTTAGAACTTAAAGAAATACCTAAGAATCTAAGATATGAATTCTTGGACGAAGAAATGAACCGTCCAGTTATAGTCAGTGCTACCTTAAACCAAGGAGAAACCGACCAACTCTTATTTGTCTTACGCAAATATCCCTCTGCCTTAGGATATAACATCTCTGATCTAAAAGGTATAAGTCCATCTGTGTGCATGCACCGGATCTTGCTTGAGGAAGACTCAAAACCTTCTAGAGAACATCAGAGAAGGATAAGCCTTATAATGAGTGATGTTGTAAAAAGGGAAGTTCTCAAGTTACTAGAATCAGATATAATTTATCAGATCTCAGATAGTAAGTGGGTAAGCCTTGTGCATGTAGTACCTAAGAAGGGAGGCATCACGGTCGTGCAGAACGAGAAAGGAGAACATGTAGCTAAACGGATAGAAAGAGGATAGCGTATGTTTATAGATTATAGGAAATTAAACAAAGCTACTAGGAAAGACCATTTTCCCTTACCATTTATAGACCAAATGCTGGAACATTTGGCCAGACACTCCTATTTTTGCTACCTGGATGGATATTCATAATTTTTCCAAATCCCCATACATCCAGAAGACCAAGAGAAAACTACCTTTACATGCCCTTATGGAACTTTCGCCTACAGACGAATGCCTTTCGGTCTCTGTAATGCACCTGCTACTTTCCAAGGTTGCATGATGGAAATCTTCGTAGATTACCTAGATGGAATCATGGAAGTATTCATGGATGATTTCTCAGTTTGAGGATTTGATTTCAACAATTGTCTTGCAAACCTTGAGAAGATCCTGAAAATATGTGTTGACGTCAACCTAGTGTTGAACTGGGAGAAATGTCGCTTTATGGTCACCGAAGGTATAGTTTTAGGACATATAGTCTCTGAGAGAGGTATCAAAGTAGACAAAGCCAAGATAGAAGTGATTGAAAACCTTAAACCCCTTAGCACTGTCAGAGAAGTCAGAAGCTTTATTGGACACACTGGTTTCTATCGGCGTTTTATTAAGGACTTCTCTAAAATTACCAAACCTTTAACCGGCCTCCTAATGAAAGATGTTGGGTTCAACTTTGATGAAAAATGCCTTGAAGCATTTAACTTTCTAAAACAAGCTCTGATCTCGGCACCCATCATTCAACCTCCAGATTGGGACCAACCGTTCGAAATTATGTGTGACTCTAGCGACTATGTTGTAGGAGCTATTCTAGGGAAAAGAAAGGATAAGAAATTACATGTTATATACTATGCCAGTAGAATCCTAGATACTGCTCAGCTTAATTACGCTACCACCGAGAAAGAACTTCTTGCCGTAGTTTTTGCTATAGATAAGTTTCGATCCTATCTGGTAGGAGCCAAAATCATAGTTTATACAGATGATGCTGCCATCCGTTACTTATTAAACAAGAAGGATGTCAAACCTAGGTTACTTCGAGGGATCCTTCTGTTACAAGAGTTTGATCTGGATATTAGAGACAAGAAAGGCACGGAAAATGTAGTTGCCGACCACCTTTCTAGGCTCGAGTATATAAAACCAGACCCACTCCCTGTTAACGGAGATTTTACCTATGACAGGTTAATCGCTAGGATAGAAGCCATAGAAGAAAGCAACCTAGAACCTTCTAAGAACCCTGAGAGATATCTAGCGGTAAGCAACATACCTTGGTACGCAGATTTTGTAAATTACCTAGATGCCGATATTATACCCCTTGATTTTAACTACCAGCAGAGAAAGAATTTCTTTAGCGACGTAAGACACTTCTATTGGGATGAGCCGCTCCTTTTTAAGAGGGGCACTGACGGTATTTTTCGTCGTTGCGTCCCAGAAGAAGAAGTAAGAAAGATAATAGAACACTGTCACTCTGCACCTTATGGAGGACACTCAAGTACATCTAAAACTCACACCAAGATTCTTAGAGCAGTCCTGTTTTGGCCAACAATGTGGCGTGATATACACACCTATATAGCCAAGTGTGACCGGTGCCAACGCACTAGAAACATCTCAAGACGTGACGAAATACATTTAAGGAACATCCAAGAGGTAGAACTCTTTGATGTTTGGGGAATAGACTTTATGGGACCTTTTCCGTCTTCCTTAGGAAACAAGTACATCTTAGTTGCAGTGGATTACGTGTCTAAATGGATCGAGGCTATAGCCTCCCCCACTAACGACACCCATGTAGTCATTAAGCTATTTAAGAATTACATATTCCTTAGATTCGGGACTCCCCGTCTTATTATCAGCGACGGTGGATCCCATTTTATATCAAGAATTTTTGAAAAACTTTTAAGAAAATATGGAGTTAAGCATAGGATAGCAACACCTTATCACCCACAGACTAGTGGCCAAGTAGAAGTATCCAATAGAGAAATAAAACAAATCTTAGAAAAGACGGTCTCTATATCAAGAAAAGATTGGTCTCAAAAGTTGCAGGATGCACTATGGGCCTACAGAACTGCCTTCAAAACCCTATTGGAACAACCCCTTACCAACTAGTTTATGGAAAATCTTGTCATCTCCCCTTTGAACTAGCACACAGGGCCTATTGGGCCATAAAAACCTTAAACTTTGACTATTTGACCGTTGGACAAAACCGCGTCCTTGATTTACATAAACTAGAAGAACTCCGCCAATCCGCCTATGAAAATGCCATTACCTATAAAGAAAGAACCAAAGCCTGGCACGACAAGAAGATCATAAAGAAAGACTTTCACGTAGGAGACCCTGTTCTCCTATTCAACTCTAGATTACGACTCTTTCCTGGCAAGCTCCGTTCAAGGTGGACAGGTCCCTTCATAGTTACTAAAGTTTTACAATCAGAAGCAGTCGAGATCCAGAACCAGTCATGTAGCCCATTTGTTGTAAACAGGCAGAGATTAAAACACTATGAAGGAGGAGACATTCCCGACGATTACTCCAGCCATACCTTGATTGATCCACCATTGCCTACTTCAGACATATAGGTTTTGTTCGTCAAGCTAACGACGTTAAACAAGTGCTCCCTGGGAGGCAACCCATGGTTTTCTTTATCTTTTATCTTTTTTATTTTTACTTTATTTTATTTTATTCTGTTTTCTTTTAAGTGTCAACTGACGGTCTATGATGATTGTGTTTTCAAGTTTTCTGAGTTTTATTTTTCAGGATGCAGCAGCACGATGACATGCACGTTGCCTTCAGACACGACAGGCAGAGAGAAAGGTACTCGATTCTTCGACAGCATCCTATGGCACCGACCCGGTATCTGGATCAGGCCTGCATAGAAGCTCTAGGGATCGAGCCCAACCTATGATTCCTCTGTCACCAGCTCCACTTGGGAGAATATGCTGACAAGCTGCACCTGACTTACAGGCACCTCACATTAGAGTTTCTCAGCTCGTTCCACCATGAGCCATACATCAACAAGAAAGGGTTGGCTACATTCAGACTTTTTGGAAAGGAGTACGCCTTCACCAACAAAGGATTCAGAGACCTACTTGGATTTTTGACCACCCCTGATTCCATTCCTGACCTCCCGATGGACTATTTTATGAGAAGAGACATTGATCAGTTCTGGCAAGATATTACAGGAGGAGGGAGCCTAGATCCATCGACTCATCTGTCTCCGGTGATTCATAACCTGGCTATGAGATATTTTTAGATGACTCTGGCTCACACCTTCCTTGGAAAGGAAGATTCTGACATGCATGTTAGCGAGGAGGAGATATTCTTCCTATTTTGCGCTAATAGGCTACACCCAGTAGCATGTGGGAATTTCTTGCTGAACAATTTCGAGGGCCAAGCTAGATCATTCGAAGGAGTTATTCATGTGGGAGGCACAGTCACGCATATAGCCGTTGCATTGGGCCTGACTAATCAGTTGTTGCATCTGACCCCTTATTGTGGACCTACCTTGCTTGACATTGATTTCTGTTTGGATCGTGGGCTGATGCGAAGGGCATCCTTTCGGCCTGATGCTTTCAGACTTCTCATCGATTACCGGACGATCCATTATTTCACTCTGCCTGATCTAGTTGTGACCAGTGTGCACGACCCGTCCAACTGGGGTTATGCGTTGGAAGGGTATGGCGAGACGATCGACGAGCCACATACACCGCCTTCAGCAAAATACCATCCCTCTCCACCTTCTCCGAGGACGACTGTGTTTTCCAATAATCATGCATTACGAAGACCTGACTTGTATACCCAGATAGCTGAGCTACGTTCAGAGATAGCCAGAATTTAGCAGACATTAGCAGATCTTACTTTACAGGTTTAGATTTCCGACATGACCCATGCCACTGAGACAAACCTTCTGTATCAGGAGATCTCGGATTTACACAAAGAGTTACATTCACTCCGTCATCCCGATCAGTCAGACGAGCAGCCAGCTCCTTGATGACACTATTTCACTACTTTCAGTATTTGCTTTATTTTTTCTCTTTTTTATCAAACTTATTGCATTTCCAATTACGTTTTTATCTTTCATGACATTATACCCTACCGTTTATATTTTAACGTCATTTAATTTTCGTTTTATTATTTTTTATGTTTTCTGATTTTCATTTGTATTATTATTTTTCATGTCAAAAACTCTTATATATATATATATATATATATATATATATATATATATATATATATATATATATATATATATATATATATATATATATATATATATATATATATATATACACACATACATATGAAAGAAGAAGAAAAATTATTAGTGTGCCAAGATAAATGATTTCTATTACAGCACACCCCTAAAAATTAAAGAGGAGAACCAAAGCCCACAACAAAGCACACAAATCCGGCCCAACTGCCTTTTCAAAGGGTGGCGCCCACCATATAGTCCATGGCGCCCGCCATGGGGTCTGGACTATATGCGGGGCAGAAGTTACAAAACCTCCATTTTTGCTCTAAAAAACCTCCAAAACCCATTTTTGGCTACACAAAAATCCTCCCAAAGTCACCAAAAGTTCACAATTTTATCTTTCACTCACCAAACCATTAACCATTCCATCTTCCATTTTTCATTTTCCTCACCAAAATCCATCAAAAACCCATTTTAACAAAAGTCCAAAAAATACCCATTCTTCATCTTCTTCCATCTCTAACATTCATCCATGGAGCACGAAGGTTACGTGTTGCGTCAAGGAAAGCCCGTGGAATGACAACGGAAAATCCTCGACAAACTGCGAACCTGGGATATTGCTTCAACAAGGTACGTGGACGATAACTGCCTTTACTCTTTAGGTATCTAACATAGCGTGTCTCATTTATTAAACGTTCTAGGACTGCATGAGATTTTTGTTAGACAGGATCCTAATTTTGACCGGCTGACTAGGGAATTCTTGAGTTCCCTGATTTATGTTGTCATACCCGACACTGCTAGAACCGTCGGCACAGTCCAGTTCCAGATGTTTAATGTTGAATATTCGTTTAGTACTGATGAACTTGCAGAAAGGCTTGGATTGCCTTTTGGTGCAGGTGCTATTTGTGAAGCGCCTCTGGATTCTGAATGGTCTGTGGAAGCATTTTCCTTCTGGCACAGGTTGTCAAATTTTACTATTTCATCTTTCAAAGGAATACTTGCCTCTAGAATCCATAACCCGACCATCCGCGTGTTTTGCTATATGCTAGTCTGTACTGTTTTTGACCGGGAGAATCCTAACAAGGTAAATGCCAAAGAATTACTATTCTTGCAAGGCTGCCTCACAAATAGGAGATTCAATGTAGTTCCATTTATGATAGCCCATATGAATGCTTCTATTAAGAGCACTGGGACCATAGCCTTCGGAGGACTGATCACGTCCATTGCAAAGGCTCTGAACCTAGATGCAGAGATAGCCACTTTAGAGCCTCTTCCTCCTCGCACAATTAATTTGAAATTTCTGAAAGATATGAAACTGTGCAAGGTAAGGAAGGAAGGGGGTTTCGAGCTTATGATACACGAGAGGACTATCCCATATGTCGTTCTGCCTTGCACTAGACGCACAGATGTGACTATAGAGGGGAACTGGACCTATGATTTAGATGTTCCACCCATTACAGGTCCAGTACCCCCAAATATTCCAGTTGGTGACGGTGATGATACGGATACCAAGTATGACCGGCGAGAGCGATCTCCCGATCACCCTATGCCGCCTCACCATATACCACAGACACACACTGCACCGTCTTCCTCTTACCATTCTCATGGTACCGCTTCTGGCTTTTATATATCTGAGCAGATGTGGCAAGCACAATTAGCCAAAGAGGAAAGACGCGACAATTTGCTTAACACCATTTCGCAGCAACTATATGAGAATATGAGATTCATGCAAGAGTCTCAGCAGCAGATGAACCAGTCCATGCATACCATCATGCAATCTCAAGCTGCTCTGACCACTCGATTCGACGCGTTCGAAGCTTCTCAGACCGATCATCGTCGCAGCAGATCCCGCCGCCCTAGGTACTCGCCGCATGCTGACGATAGCACTGGCAACATGCCTTAGGCACCTAAGGTACCTCGTCCCTTGCTTATTTTGAAACATTGGGGACAATGTCAATTTATGTGTGAGAGGAGACTTTATTTATTTTCCCATTTTATCTCGCATTTTTATTATCGCTTTCTAGTTTATTTCCCGTCTTATTTTTCTTTTTCGTTTTTTTAGAATATATTTGTGCTTAACGAGTTATTCTACAATATACCTTTACTCCCTCAGTATTTTGCCCCACCAAAAACCTTTTTTGACAAATAGTGTACTATCCTAAAAATTTGTTGGGCTTTGAGGCATGTTCATGTTAGGATGCAGATGATTTGGAAAATTTCTCTTTGAAACATCGGTATCATTATAACACCTTAGGCTTCGCAAATTCGGAAATCGACCCCGATACTCTGAGTACCCTGGCCTTAATAGAATACCCATACTAAGTCCTTAGTAGTTTATCTTATCAGTCATTTCCGGCCAAAGCATTATCTAAGTGAAGGATCGATGAAAATAAGTGAATGATCGGTATGCTAAAAATAAAATAATTGCAACTCGGGTATAGGTAACCCTCACAAGGTCATTTAACCCCAAAAAAGTTGTAATTTCGAAAAAAGAAAAAAATGATAAAGACAAAACAAAACAAAAATACCTTCCTATTATCAGTTGGTTCAGAGGTATCTGGTACTGAACTCGGTAGGACGAATTACGATCTGATCCCACGCAGCTGCAAATGGGCCAATAAAAGGGGTTACACCACTTTGTGTACCAGAACCCCATGCTTAGATCAGAATCACTAACCGGTTACTTCACCATGATTTCGTACGGATAACGGGCTTAATGTGATTGCACCAGAATGAAAAGGACTCAAAAGGAGATTCGAAAGTAGGCCTAAGTACAATAGGGTAGTATGGATTGATTTTTTTGTAAAGAACGAAGCTTATGTCCATATTTACGGAAAAGTGTCATTCTGATACCCATGGTTCATTGAGTCGTCACCTATCGCCTCATCCCAGCTTGAACTTATAAGATCTTTTTGCCCAGATCATTTATGGATATCACCCTATTCTGTCATGATGTTTTGCTTGAGGACAAGCAAAGGTTTTAGTGTGGGAGAATTTGATAGGCTTAAATTATACTGTTTATTTGACTCGATTTCGCGCAAGTTATTTATTATTTTATTTCCATTTTTTTGTATTATGCCTTTGTTTTGTTTCTTTTTCAGGTTTTTGTGTTTTCAAGGCTACACGAGAAGAAATGAAGAAAAACGAGCTAAAAACCCTACTTTCTGAGGAAATTTAC